>CM061749.1:58894370-60094370 GCA_030979885.1 Lolium multiflorum | reverse complement strand
TTCATGTGCCTCAAACTATTTGATATGTGTAAATAAGAACAAAAACACATGTTTGGGGAAGGTGAAATGAAAACATAAGAAAATAAGCAAGAAGGGGTTTAAGGAGTCTCTCATTAAAGAGGATTGTACAAAAAAATATTAGTTATAACTTGCATTCTTATGAGTGTATGACTTGGATGTAAATTTTCTTACACTACAAAACAACACATATGCAAATAGTTACAACTTACAGTATCAAGATGTGAAAATCTGCCACTTTACTCAATTAAGATGTGAAAACATGTGCCAATTTTTTTGGTATCTAACACGTTTTGAAAATCGCAGTATGTATACATAAAATTTGTTCTGCTCGCAATGTTCTCTTCCAGGTTTCCGGTTTAATATTCCAAAGATCATGACGTAGAGAAGCTTCTGAACAAACTGAGCAACCAATTTCATCCTTGTTGCACCCTAGGGCCAAAAGTGCAAATGGACAATAATTGATCGCATAAAGGAAATGGACATCAAAAGATAGAGTGCTCAAAACTTACATGGTGTGAACAAGCTGAGCAACCAATTTCATTTTTTAGAAACATTGTACTTACACACAGGGGCGGACCTATGTGGGGGCAAAACCAGGCCACGGCCCGCCCATGATTTTTCCCAACTGCCTTTAAATTGATTCCTCAATCCCTTATTTTTGGCAACTATAATATCATTCCTTAGAGCTGGCCCGCCCATACATTTGCCTGTAGTTCCGCCGCTGCTTACACATACGCACATACACTCACCCCTATGAACGCACATATGCACGTCTGTTGGAGATATGCCCAAGAGGCAATAATAAAATGGTTATTATATATCTTTATGTTTATGATAAATGTTTACATATCATGCTATAATTGTATTAACCGAAACATTGATACATGTGTGTTGTGTAAACAACAAGGAGTCCCTAGTAAGCCTCTTAAGTAACTAGCTTGTTGATTATCAAGGTTTCATGATCATGAACATTGGATGTTATTAATAACAAGGTTATGTCATTAAGTGAATGATATAATGGACATACACCCAAATAAGTGTAGCATAAGATCACGTCGTTAAGTTCATTTGCTATAAGCTTTCCGATACATAGTTACCTAATCCTTCGACCATGAGATCATGTAAATCACTTATACCGGAAGGGTACTTTGATTATATCAAACGCCACTGCGTAAATGGGTGGTTATAAAGGTGGGATTAAGTATTCAGAAAGTATGAGTTGAGGCATATGGATCAAGAGTGGGATATGTCCATCCCGATGACGGATAGATATACTCTGGGCCCTCTCGGTGGAATGTCGTCTAATTGGCTTGCAAGCATATGAATGGTTCATAAGAGACCACATACCACGGTACGAGTAAAGAGTAATTGTCAGAGACGAGGTTGAACAAGGTATCGTGATACCGATGATCAAACCTCGGACAAGTAAAATATCGCGTGACAAAGGGAATCGGTATCGTATGTAAATGGTTCAATCGATCACTAAAGTCATCGTTGAATATGTGGGAGCCATTATGGATCTCCAGATCCCGCTATTGGTTATTGGTCAGAGAGAAGTCTCAACCATGTCTGCATAGTTCACGAACCGTAGGGTGACATGATGACCCACAAGTATAGGGGATCGCAACAGTCTTCGAGGGAAGTAAAACCCAAATTTATTGATTCGACACAAGGGGAGGTAAAGAATACTTATAAGCCTTAACAACTGAGTTGTCAATTCAGCTGCACTGAAAAGCACTAGTAACAGGGGTGATGTGAAAGTAGCAGAATATGAGAGCAGAGTAACAGTAACACAGCAAAATAGCAATATGAGAGCAATGGCACCAGAAAATAGTTGATACTACTTCCAATGACATGTAGAACGAGTATATGATGATGCGAGATGGACCGGGTTCCCATCTATCTACACTAGTGGTAACTCTCCAATAACAAGTGACAAGTGTTGGGTGAACAAATTACAGTTGGGCAATTGATAGGATTGATAAGGCATTAAGAAAGAACATCAATTCATTAATCATGTAGGCATGTTTTCCAATTATAGTTGTACGTGCTCGCAATGAGAAACTTGCACAACATCTATTGTCCTACCAGCCGGTGGCAGCCGGGCCTCAAGGGAATCTACTGGATATTAAGGTACTCCTTTTAATAGAGCACCGGAGCAAAGCATTAACACTCCGTGAAAACATGTGTACTGACATAGGCATCCCAAATGGGCCTGCCGAAGATAGTACCCGGAGTTTACTGAAGGCCCACTATCCGAAGAATAAGAAGATTCGGGAGCCCAAGATACATTAAGGAAAGCTAGAGTTGTAATAGGAAGTGGTATTTGTAAATCGCGGGATGAGTTAGAAACCATCCCGGACTCTGTAACTTGTACAAAACGAAACCTCGGCTCCACCTCCTATATAAGGGGGTCGAGGGACAAAGAGAGGATCGAATCTACTGTCAACAACCCTAGTTTTCATAATCGTCGAGTACTTTTCGCCAAAACCTTCGAGATCTACTTGCCCTCTACTTCTAGCAAAACCCTAGTCTACAATCTGTAGGCATTGACAAGTTAATCCTTTGTCAATTGGCGCCGTCTGTGGGAATTAGAGGCTGCAAGGAGCTGATCTCGATGGCACGTTCAAGATCTTCGACTTCATCAACAGCAAGCAACGCGATGGATCGAGGTAACAAGGGAAAACTGATCTATTCAATTTTATTCCTCACCCGCCCTCCCGTATGGATGCATGTGCCTATCTGGAGGAGCCCATCATCATGACGTTCGGAGAGTTCCGATTTGGCGTCAACAAAAAAGGATCCTACCGTCTCGAAGTTCCGATCTCGTCGGAATTTTCAGCGGACGATTCTAACTTTTCGTCGAGTGACGAGGAGTTTTCGTCTCCACGCTTCGTCGACAGCAAGGCAAGCGGAAAGCTCGCCGAGATCTTCAGCAGCACATCCTTCGAGTCGTCTGCGGACTCCTTTATAAGCAGCGACTCCGAAAGCGTCGACAGCTTCAACTTCATCGACAAGTCTGCTGCCATCGGAAAGGTCTTCACCACTCTATATGATGGTGTCACCAATCCCGATAAAAATCAATGCGCAAAATATCATCGGATCTATGTGATAGAAGGGGCAGGTACATCAGACCCGCAAACGTCAGGCTTTCGACGAATTGGGAAATCCATACGTCGATCCCGCTGATCTCAGACATGGCTTAGGCACTAAATATGCCATCCTCAACTCGCGCAAGAGTTCAGCTCCCGCAAGAAGCGTGGGATAGGGCTGCAAAGCCATGGATGGTTCAGAACCTATGACCACCACTGCTACTGTACAAGAACTTCAAGCATATCAATATAGACTTGCTCGAGTAAGCAGAGAGTTGGAAAAACAGACAGCATCCCCGAATAGGAGGAAAGAAGCAGCTTCTGCATCAAGCAGACGCCGAGCAGAGTTAAGTCGCCTTTCAGGAACTACGGGAGATAGTCACAGAGAAGCTCGGAGGAGAGCAATGTCTCGGCTGCAAAACATACCCGAAGCAGAAAGAGGAAGTATAATCCAAAATCTCGACATGTCCTTTATGTCGATCGATGAAAGGGGAAATATCATCCCAAAAACGCCAGAGGCAGGTTACATGGCAACACAAGCGTATATCCTTGCGTCGAGACCACCTCCTGGGGACCCGAGAGAACCATTGTTCAATATGGCAATGGCTGGAGTAGGAGTTATGGGAACAGCGTTTGCAACAACGCCTCCCGAAGAAAATCCTAGACAAAATAGTCCACGACCCACCGCAGCAGTTCAAGACCCACCAAGAACAAGTGGGGCAAGAGACACAGCAGTCCAAGTAAGGGTGGACAGAGCGCGACAAGAAAGAAGGGAGCGTCAGCACTCGCCAGAGCTTGCCGACGAAGATATGTGTGGGCTCCCATGCTTTACGAGAAGAGTTCGAAAAACTCGAGTACCGAAAGGGTTCAAGTTACCCGAGAATTTCAAGAAGTTCGACGGCCTGCAAGATCCCGAGGATTGGCTCGTGGATTATCTCGAGATGGTAAAACTGGTAGGAGGAACCAGAGCAACAGCTATGCAAAGTATCCAAGTTCACCTGAGTGGTGCCGCAAGATCTTGGATAAAGAAACTTCCCTTAAATTCCATCGACAGCTGGGAGACCTTTGAGGACATCTTCGTGAAAACTTCCGATCCACGTGCAAGAAACCTGCATCGTTGGAAGAGCTGAGGGCATGCCGACAAAAACACGACGAGTCGATGAGGAAGTATATACAGCGATGGAACATCATAAAGAACTCGGCAGAGGATATATCCGACGAGAGGGCAATAGATGCGTTCGTGGCAGGAGTCCGCCGAGCAGATTTCATCGAGGACTTAGGGAGAACTAACCCTAAGACCATATCAGCACTCATGGAGATAGCCAATAAATGGGCAGATGGAGAAGACGCAATATACAACAAGCGACACAGGTCGCCAGAAGAGGATCGTGGTCGAAATTATCAAAATAGAAGGCGATTTTCTCGCCAGTTTTACAACAACGATGCTCCCGGCCATATATCGGCTGGTTTCCGAGGAAATCCTGGAGGAAATAGTCGAGATGACTATCAAAGGAGTAATGAGCAACAAGGCGACAATAGAGGTGACTTTCGTGGCAACAGGCAAAATAGTGGACCAAGGATTCAAAGACCTTATGTGTCTCCCGAGGAGATGATGAACGGTCCGTGTCAAATGCACTTTTACCTCGACAACAATGGAAAGAGGCAGTCAGGACATCTCCAAAAGACTGCCGAAATTTTCAGGCAATGTTGCGAGCCGCAGGAATTGCAAATGCCCAAGCAAATAACAGAAACCCTCGGGAGCCAAGGAGCGAGATCCACCTTCCACCTCCTCCCGCAATAACCGACGAAAATCGACACCAGCTTAGAATTGCGGCAGCACCACATCCACCTCCATATGTTGACCCCAATTCTAACGGTGCGGTCTCGATGATTCAAAGCTAGGCCATCAAACAGGGCGCAGAAGGTAATCTCGCGACAAGTGTTCATGGCAGAGAAGATGCCTCCACCAACAGTCGAGTACTTAAATTGGTCGGGGCAAGACATCGGCTTCACAATTGCAGATCATCCGCAGCAAGTTCCTCGACCAGGACAATCAGCACTCATCTTACCCGCAGTAATCGCTGGTTTTGATGTGTCGAGAGTTTTCATAGATGGCGGCAGGCTTAAACCTCATGTATGCAGATACATTGAGGAAGATGAACATATCCCTAGCAAATCTGAAACCAACGACACACGTTTCCACGGGATTACACCAGAGAAGCCAAGTTACCCATTAGGCAAGATCAACCTCGACGTTCAGTTTGGAACCCGAGAAAACTACAGATAGAGAATCGAGTTCGAAGTGGTGGATTTCCCGTCGCAATATCACGCCTTGTTGGGACGACCAGCGTATGCCAGGTTCATGGCAGTGCCGCATTATACATATCTGTGGAGGTTGCCTGGGCCTAAGGGACCTATCACAATCAAAGGAAGTTTCGCGTTATCTGATAAATGCGACAAGGACTTTCATCGACTGTCGAAACTTTCGGGATGCAAGCAGAATATGCGGCGCCACGGTTCACTGATTATGACGTGTTACCGAGGTAGGAAGATCTTCTAAGGAGCCAACTTTCAATATAACCAAGGATTCAAAAGAGGTACAGATCCACCCGACAGATCCAAAGAAAACGACGTCCATTGCCGCAAACATGGATGTCGCATAGGAAAGCGCGCTCGTCGAGTTCCTCCGTGAGCACTGGAGAATCTTCGCATGGTGTCCAGCTGACATGCCAGGAGTACCCAGGGAACTTGCCGAGCACCACCTCAATTTGGATCCTCTCGCACGACCAGTAAAGCAACCTTTGCGTTTTTCGGAGCCTAGCCGCAAAGCCATGTTATCTGAAATAGACCGACTCAAAGATGCTGGTTTCATCAGAGAAATATCTACAGAAGCCACATGGGTAGCTAACCCAGTGATGGTGCCGAAGAAACACACAATAGTCCTTCGCATGTGCGTCGACTTCACGTGTCTCAATAAACATTGTCCCAAGGATCACTTTCCCCTCCCAAGGATCGATCAAATCATCGACTCCACGGCAGGATGCGAACGTCTTTCCTTCTTGGACGCATATTCTGGTTATAACCAGATCAGATTAAAAGAAGAAGATGAAGCAAGACAGCTCATCACACCTTATGGCGTGTTTTGCTACAAAACAATGCCCTTTGGTTTGAAAAACGCGGGAGCAACATATCAGCGGATGATGCAGAAGTGCTTAGCAACACAGATTGGAAAAAATGTACAAGTCTACATCGACGTGTAGGATAACGTAGCATAGAAAACAAAAATTTTCCTACGGCGAACACGCAATCCAAGCCAAGATGCAATCTAGAAGACGGTAGCAACGAGAGGATTGTCGAGACTCACCCTTGAAGAGATTCCAAAGCCTACAAGAGGAGGCTCTTGTTGCTGCGGTAGACGTTCACTTGCCGCTTGCAAAAGCGCGTAGAAGATCTTGATCACGATCGGTTCCGGCGCCACGAACGGGCAGCACCTCCGTACTCGGTCACACGTTCGGTTGTTGATGAAGACGACGTCCACCTCCCGTTCCAGCGGGCAGCGGAAGTAGTAGCTCCTCTTGAATCCGACAGCACGACGGCGTGGTGTCGGTGGCGGTGTAGAAGTCCGGCGGAGCTTCGCTAAGCTATGCGGGCAATATGAAGTGGAGGAGCAAAGCTAGGGTTTGGGAGGGGGTGGCCGGCCACTCTATGGGGGCGGCCAGCTTGTGGTCTTGGGGTGGCCGGCCCCTCCCTTGGCCCTTGTTTATATAGGTGGATCCCAAGTGTTGGTGTCCAAGTCTTCGAATAAGACCCGAAACCAAAACCTTCCATATGGTGGGAAACTTTCCTCCCACTAGAGGTGGGAATTCCACCTTCCATGGGGGGGGTGGCCGGCCCCCTAAGGGGAGTCCACTTGGGACTCCTCCCCCACTAGGGTTGGCCGGCCATGGAGGTGGAGTCCCATGTGGACTCCACCTTCCTTGGTGGTTTCTTCCGGACTTTTCTAGAACCTTCTAGAACCTTCCATAGAACCTTCCGCATCATTTTATTCACATAAAATGACATCCTATATATGAATCTTATTCTCCGGACCATTCCGGAACTCCTCGTGATGTCCGGGATCCCATCCGGGACTCCGAACAAATATTCCAACTTCATTCCATATTCAAGTACTACCATTTCAACATCCAACTTTAAGTGTGTCACCCTACGGTTCGTGAACTATGCGGACATGGTTGAGTACTCACTCCGACCAATAACCAATAGCGGGATCTGGAGATCCATAATGGCTCCCACATATTCAACGATGACTTTAGTGATCGAATGAACCATACACATACGATACCAATTCCCTTTGTCACGCGATATTTTACTTGTCCGAGGTTTGATCATCGGTATCACACTATACCTTGTTCAACCTCGTCTCCTGACAAGTACTCTTTACTCGTACGTGGTATGTGGTCTCTTATGAACTTATTCATATGCTTGCAAGACATTAGACGACATTCCACCGAGAGGGCCCAGAGTATATCTATCCGTCATCGGGATGGACAAATCCCACTATTGATCCATATGCCTCAACTCATACTTTCCGGATACTTAATCCCACCTTTATAACCACCCATTTACGCAGTGGCGTTTGATGTAATCAAAGTACCTTTCCGGTATAAGTGATTTATATGATCTCATGGTCATAAGGACTAGGTAACTATGTATCGAAAGCTTATAGCAAATAACTTAATGACGTGATCTTATGCTACGCTTAATTGGGTGTGTCCATTACATCATTCATACAATGATATAACCTTGTTATTAATAACATCCAATGTTCATGATTATGAAACTAATCATCTATTAATCAACAAGCTAGTTAAGAGGCTTACTAGGGACTCTTTGTTGTTTACATATCACACATGTATCAATGTTTCAGTTAATACAATTATAGCATGGTATATAAACATTTATCATAAACATAAAGATATATAATAACCACTTTTATTATTGCCTCTTGGGCATATCTCCAACAGTCTCCCACTTGCACTAGAGTCAATAATCTAGATTACATTGTAATATACCTAACACCCATGGCATTCTGGTGTTGGTCATGCTTTGCCCTAGGGAGAGCTTTAGTCAACGGATCTGCTACATTCAGATCAGTGTGTACTTTGCAAATCTTTACTTCTCCATCTTCGATGTACTCGCGAATCGAGTGGTAACGCAGCTTGATATGCTTCAGCCTCTTGTGTGACCTTGGCTCTTGTGCATTGGCGATGGCACCCATGTTATCACAGTAGATGACAAATGGGTCCAATGCACTAGGAACCACACCGAGCTCTACAATGAACCTCTTCATCCATACCGCTTCTGATGAAGCCTCTGAAGCCGCTATGTACTCCGATTCTGTTGAGGATTTCGCCACCGTGCACTGCTTCGAGCTTGCCCAGCTTACTGCAGCACCATTCAATATAAACACGTACCCAGATTGTGACTTAGAGTCATCAGGATCAGTGTTCCAACTTGCATCGGTGTAACTTGTTACAACGAGCTCTTGGTCACCTCCATAACAAAGAAACATATCCTTAGTTCTTTTCAAGTACTTCAGGATATTCTTGACCGCTGTCCAGTGTTCCATTCCTGGATCACTTTGATATCTGCTAGTTAAACTAACAGCATGTGCTATATCCGGTCTTGTACATAGCATGGCATACATGATAGAGCCTACTGCCGAGGCATAGGGGATCTGACTCATCCTTTCTCTTTCTTCTGCCGTAGCCGGTCCTTGAGTCTTACTCAAGACCTTGCCTGGTAACATAGGTAAGAATCCTTTCTTACTTTCGTCCATTCTAAACTTCTTCAGAATCTTGTCCAGGTATGTACTCTGTGATAGCCCTATTAGACGTCTTGATCTATCTCTATAAATCTTGATGCCTAATATGTATGATGCTTCACCAAGGTCTTTCATTGAAAAACTATTATTCAAATAACCCTTTACACTGCTTAATAGTTCTATATCATTCCCAATCAATAATATGTCATCTACATATAATATTAGGAATGCTACAGAGCTCCCACTCACTTTCTTGTAAATACAGGCCTCTCCATGACACTGTATAAACCCGAAGTCTTTGATCACCTTATCAAAACGTCGGTTCCAACTTCTCGATGCTTGCTTCAGTCCATAGATTGAACGCTGAAGTTTGCATACTTTGTCAGCATTTTTAGGATCGACAAAACCTTTGGGTTGTACCATATACAACTCTTCCTCAATGTCTCCATTAAGGAACGCCGTTTTGACATCCATCTGCCAAATCTCATAATCGAAAAATGCAGCTATTGCTAACAAAATCCTCACAGATTTTAGCTTCGCTACAGGTGAGAAAGTCTCATCGTAGTCAACACCTTGAATTTGTCGGAAACCCTTTGCGACAAGTCGAGCTTTATAGACAGTAATATTACCATCAGCATCTGTTTTTCTTTTGAAGATCCATTTATTCTCGACAGCCTTGCGGCTATCAGGTAAGTCTACCAAAGTCCATACTTTGTTATCATACATGGATCCCATTTCGGATTTCATGGCTTCTTGCCATTTGTTGGAATCTGGGCTCATCATCGCTTCTTCATACGTCGCAGGGTCCTCATCATTGTTATCCACAATCATGACATTTAGACAAGGATCATACCAATCTGGAGTGGCACGATCCCTTGTCGATCTGCGAGGTTCAGTAGCTGTCTCATTTGAAGTTTCATGATCATTATCATTAGCTTCCTCTGTTGCCGGTGTAGGTGGTACAGGAACATTTTCCGGTACTGCGCTACTCTGATCAACGAGTAGAGATTCTTCAATCTCATCGAGTTCTACTTTTCTTCCAGTCACTTCTTTAGTGAGAAATTCTTTCTCAAGAAAGGTTCCGTTCTTAGCAACAAAGATCTTGCCTTCGGATCTGTGATAGAAAGTGTACCCTATAGTTTCCTTAGGGTATCCTATGAAGACGCATTTCT
The DNA here is from genome assembly GCA_030979885.1 of Lolium multiflorum. Lineage (NCBI taxonomy): Eukaryota > Viridiplantae > Streptophyta > Magnoliopsida > Poales > Poaceae > Lolium > Lolium multiflorum. The sequence continues at coordinate 60,084,261 of CM061749.1, read as the reverse complement.
CCGCTTTGGGTTCTAGCTTGTCCGGTTGTAACTTTTTTACATAGGCTTCGCAACCCCAAACTTTTAGGAACGACAGCTTAGGTTTCTTATTAAACCATAATTCATACGGCGTCGTTTCAACGGATTTTGATGGTGCTCTATTTAAAGTGAATGCGGTTGTCTCTAATGCATAACTCCAAAATGATAACGGCAAATCAGTAAGAGACATCATAGAACGAACCATATCTAAGAGAGTTCGATTACGACGTTCGGACACACCGTTTCGTTGTGGTGTTCCCGGCGGTGTCAATTGTGAAAGTATTCCGCATTTCTTTAAATGCATGCTAAACTCATAACTCAGATATTCACCTCCGCGATCAGATCGTAGAAATTTAATCTTCTTGTTACGTTGATTTTCTACTTCACTTTGGAATTCCTTAAACTTCTCGAAAGTTTCGGATTTATGTTTCATTAAATAGATATACCCATATCTACTCAAATCATCTGTGAAGGTTAGAACATAACGATAACCACCGCGCGATGCTACACTCATTGGTCCACATACATCTGTGTGTATGATTTCCAATAAGTCAGTAGCTCGCTCCATCATACCCGAGAATGGAGTCTTAGTCATTTTTCCCATCAGACATGCTTCGCATCTATCAAGTGACTCAAAGTCAAGTGATTCAAGTAATCCATCAGTATGGAGTTTCTTCATGCGTTTCACTCCAATATGACCAAGACGACAGTGCCACATATAAGTAGAATTATCATTCAATTTAATTCGCTTAGCATCAATGTTATGTATATGCGTATTACTACTATCGAGATCTAACAGAAATAAGCCATTCTTTTGTGGTGCTCGACCATAAAAGATATTATTCATAAAAATAGAACAACCATTATTCTCAGACTTGAATGAATAACCGTCTTGCATTAAACAAGATCCAGATATAATGTTCATGCTCAACGCGGGTACATAATAACAATTATTTAGGCTTAAAACTAATCCCGAAGGTAGATGTAGAGGAAGTGTCCCGACTGCGATCACATTGACCTTGGATCCGTTTCCAACGCGCATCGTCACTTCATCTTTCAGCAGTTGTCGTTTATTCTTTAGTTCCTGTTTCGAGTTACAAATATGAGCAACCGAACCAGTATCAAATACCCAGGTACTAGAACGAGAACTAGTGAGATAAACATCTATAACATGTATATCAGATATACCTTCTTTCTTCTTCTTGACAAGGCCGCTCTTCAGATCCGCCAAATACTTGGAGCAATTACGCTTCCAGTGTCCCTTCTCCTTGCAGTAATAGCACTCAGCATCAGGCTTAGGGCCAGACTTAGGTTTCACAGGAGGCGTGGCAGCTTTCTTGCCACTCTTCTTGTTCTTGCCTTTAGACTTGCCCTGTTTCTTGAAGCTGGTGGTCTTGTTGACCATCAACACTTGGTGCTCTTTCTTGATCTCAATCTCAGCAGCTTTTAGCATGCCAAAGAGTTCAGGAAACTCCTTGTTCATGTTCTGCATATTGTAGTTCATCACAAAGTTCTTGTAACTTGGTGGCAGTGATTGAAGGACACGATTAATCCCCAGTCTGTTAGGAATCACTATTCCCAAGTCACTGAGTTTCTTCGCATGCCCGGTCATAACGAGCATGTGCTCACTGATGGAGCTGCCTTCTTCCATCATACAGCTGAAAAAGTGTTTCGATGCTTCATAGCATTCCACGGCCGCATGAGTCTCAAAAATAGTCTTCAACTCTTTTATCAACTCATGAGGATCGTGGTGCTCAAAACGTTTTTGAAGATCGGATTCCAGACTGCATAAGATGGCACACTGAACTTGAGAGTACCGAGTTTTCCGAGTCATGTAAACATTCTTTACTTCATCGGTTTCAGTTTCTGCAGGAGGGTCACCTAGCGGTGCATCAAGCACATATTGCAGATTTCCGCCATTGAGGAATATCCTCACATGACGGAACCAGTCGGTGAAGTTGCTACCGTTGCTCTTAAGCTTTTCTTTCTCTAGGAACTGGTTAAAATTGATTGAGGACGCCATATCTACAACATATTTGCAATAGTTTAGACTAAGTTTATGACAAATTGAGTTCAAATTTTAATTCTACATAATTAAAAATCTAGGTGAACTCCCACTCAAAACAATATCCCTCGCATTGTCTTAGTGATCACACGAACCAAATCCATCACACCTATGCCCGATCATCACGAGACAAGATGTAATTTCAATGGCGAACACTCAAAATGTTCATCATATCAATCATATGATTCATGCTCTACCTTTCGGTATCACGTGTTCCGAGACCATGTCTTTACATGCTAGGCTCGTCAAGGCCACCTTAGTATCCGCATGTGCAAACTGTCTTGCACCCGTCATATGTACTTATCGAATCTATCACACCCGATCATCACGAGATGCTTCGAAACGATAAGACTTGATAACGGTGCTACTAAGGATGAACACTTTATTATCTTGAGATTTTAGTGAGAGGGATCATCTTATAATGCTACCGTCGCGATCTAAGCAAAATAAGATGCATAAAAGGATTAACATCACATGCAGTTCATATGTGATATGATATGGCCCTTTTGTCTTTGCGCCTTTGATCTTCATCTCCAAAGTACGGACATGATCTCCATCATCAACGGGCATGATCTCCATCATCGTCGGCGAAGCACCAAGGTCAATGGCGCCGTCTTCATGATCGTCCTCCATGTAGCAACTATTACAACTACTTTGAAATACTACTCAACATGAAATTTAAAGACAACCATAAGGCTCCTGCCGGTTGCCACAATACAATAATGATCATCTCATACATATTCATCATCACATTATGGCCATATCACATCACCAAACCCTGCAAAAACAAGTTAGACGTTCTCTAATTTGGTTTGCATATTTTACGTGGTTTAGGGTTTTCGAGCAAGATCCAATCTACCTACGAACATGAACCACAACGGTGATACTAGTGTTGTCAATAGAAGAGTAAATTGAATCTTCACTATAGTAGGAGAGACAGACACCCGCAAAGCCACTTATGCAATACAAGTTGCATGTCAAGCGTGGAGCAAATCTCATGAACGCGGTCATGTAAAGTTAGCCCGAGCCGCTTCATCCCACTATGCCATAAAGATGCAAAGTACTCAACTAAAGATAACAAGAGCATCAACGCCCACAAACCATTGTGTTCTACTCGTGCAACCATCTATGCATAGACACGGCTCTGATACCACTGTAGGATAACGTAGCATAGAAAACAAAAATTTTCCTACGGCGAACACGCAATCCAAGCCAAGATGCAATCTAGAAGACGGTAGCAACGAGGGGATTGTCGAGACTCACCCTTGAAGAGATTCCAAAGCCTACAAGAGGAGGCTCTTGTTGCTGCGGTAGACGTTCACTTGCCGCTTGCAAAAGCGCGTAGAAGATCTTGATCACGATCGGTTCCGGCGCCACGAACGGGCAGCACCTCCGTACTCGGTCACACGTTCGGTTGTTGATGAAGACGACGTCCACCTCCCCGTTCCAGCGGGCAGCGGAAGTAGTAGCTCCTCTTGAATCCGACAGCACGACGGCGTGGTGTCGGTGGCGGTGTAGAAGTCCGGCGGAGCTTCGCTAAGCTATGCGGGCAATATGAAGTGGAGGAGCAAAGCTAGGGTTTGGGAGGGGGTGGCCGGCCACTCTATGGGGGGCGGCCAGCTTGTGGTCTTGGGGTGGCCGGCCCCCTCCCTTGGCCCTTGTTTATATAGGTGGATCCCAAGTGTTGGTGTCCAAGTCTTCGAATAAGACCCGAAACCAAAACCTTCCATATGGTGGGAAACTTTCCCTCCCACTAGAGGTGGGAATTCCACCTTCCATGGGGGGGGTGGCCCCCTAAGGGGGAGTCCACTTGGGACTCCTCCCCCACTAGGGTTGGCCGGCCATGGAGGTGGAGTCCCATGTGGACTCCACCTTCCTTGGTGGTTTCTTCCGGACTTTTCTAGAACCTTCTAGAACCTTCCATAGAACCTTCCGCATCATTTTATTCACATAAAATGACATCCTATATATGAATCTTATTCTCCGGACCATTCCGGAACTCCTCGTGATGTCCGGGATCCCATCCGGGACTCCGAACAAATATTCCAACTTCATTCCATATTCAAGTACTACCATTTCAACATCCAACTTTAAGTGTGTCACCCTACGGTTCGTGAACTATGCGGACATGGTTGAGTACTCACTCCGACCAATAACCAATAGCGGGATCTGGAGATCCATAATGGCTCCCACATATTCAACGATGACTTTAGTGATCGAATGAACCATACACATACGATACCAATTCCCTTTGTCACGCGATATTTTACTTGTCCGAGGTTTGATCATCGGTATCACACTATACCTTGTTCAACCTCGTCTCCTGACAAGTACTCTTTACTCGTACCGTGGTATGTGGTCTCTTATGAACTTATTCATATGCTTGCAAGACATTAGACGACATTCCACCGAGAGGGCCCAGAGTATATCTATCCGTCATCGGGATGGACAAATCCCACTATTGATCCATATGCCTCAACTCATACTTTCCGGATACTTAATCCCACCTTTATAACCACCCATTTACGCAGTGGCGTTTGATGTAATCAAAGTACCTTTCCGGTATAAGTGATTTATATGATCTCATGGTCATAAGGACTAGGTAACTATGTATCGAAAGCTTATAGCAAATAACTTAATGACGTGATCTTATGCTACGCTTAATTGGGTGTGTCCATTACATCATTCATACAATGATATAACCTTGTTATTAATAACATCCAATGTTCATGATTATGAAACTAATCATCTATTAATCAACAAGCTAGTTAAGAGGCTTACTAGGGACTCTTTGTTGTTTACATATCACACATGTATCAATGTTTCAGTTAATACAATTATAGCATGGTATATAAACATTTATCATAAACATAAAGATATATAATAACCACTTTTATTATTGCCTCTTGGGCATATCTCCAACACGACGATGTCGTAATAACATCAAAGAAAGGGTCGACTTTGATCGAAGACTTGAAGGAAACCTTCGACAACCTCGACAAGTTTTGCCTCAAGCTGAACCCGACAAAATGCTCCTTTGGAGTTCCCGCTGGAGAACTTCTCGGGTTCCTAGTATCAGCAAGGGGGATTGAAGCTAATCCCGAAAAAATACAGGCCATTGTCACTATGAGAAAGCCAACAAAGTTGAAAGAAATACAACAGCTAACGGGGCGAGTCGCAGCTTTAAGCAGATTCGTCGCCAGGCTAGGAGAAAAGGCGCTGCCGTTCTATGCATTGATCAAACAAGGGGAAAAATTTCAATGGAACGAGGAAGCAGACAGAGCCTTCGAGAACCTCAAGCGAGCAATTTCGACACCACCAATATTAGTGGCACCGAAAGAGAAAGAACCTCTCCTCTTGTACATTGCAGCCACACCTCAGGTGGTCAGCACGGCCCTAGTAGTCGAGAGAGAAGAAGAAGGCAAGCTTCATGGAATTCAGAGGCCAGTATATTTCATCAGCGAAGTACTGCCTTTCAAAACAGCGGTACCCGCAATATCAGAAACTGGCATATGGAGTATTCACGACAGCAAGAAAATTGCGACACTATTTTTCGGCGCACCCGATAATAGTGGTCAACGAGGCTCCCTTATCAAATATACTGAACAACCCAGAAGCTACGGGTCGTGTCTCCCTTTGGGGAATAGAACTTTCTCCTCGGGACATCACGTATGAAAAAAGAAAAGCAATAAAGTCGCAGGTCTTACCAGATTTCATTGCAGAGTGGATGGAGCTACAAAACACGGGACCCCCAGATTTATCGAGAACTTGGACCATGAATTTCGACGGGTCCAAAAGATTGGAAGGTGCTGGAGCAGGCGTGATATTGGTATCACCTGAAGGCGACAAATTGAAGTACGTTTTGCGGATGACATTCCCAAACGCGTCTAACAATGAAGCAGAATACGAAGCTCTTATACACGGGATGAAGATGGCGAAAGCTTGCGGTGCAACCCGATTGAAAATTTTCGGCGACTCACAATTGGTGGCACAGCAAGTCATGAATCAATGCGATGCAGTCAACGAAAGTATGATAGCATACAAAGAGGTGTACAATGAGCTGGAAAAACTATTTGATGGTTGTGAGGTAAACCACATCAGCAGGATGAGCAACGATGAAGCCGACGTTCTTGCAAACATCGGGTCGCAATGCCTCGCAATCCCTCCAGGCGTGTTCTGGGAAGAGATCAGCGAGAGATCAACAAAGCCAGCAAAAACAAAGAAGGAGAAGAAGGAGAAACCCTCGAGTATCGCCAAAGACACAGCAGAAGAAGAAGAAGAGCAAGAGTTAGTCATGATGGTGCAAATTCCATGGATGCAGGTTTACATATCATACATCCTAAGGAAAACGATACCCGACGATCCAGTTGAAGCAAGGCGAATAATCAGGAGATCAAAAGCTTTCACTGTGGTTAAAGGGGAGTTGTACAAACGAAGTATTTCGGGCGTGCTACAGAGGTGCGTCACACCCGAAGAAGGAAGAATCATCCTGAAAGATGTGCACGAAGGGATATGCGGGCACCACGCGAGTAGCAGAGCTATCGCGGCTAAGGTTTTCAGAGCAGGATTTTATTGGCTCACAGCAATCGAGGATGCAAAGGAAATAGTGCGCACTTGCGACGCGTGTCAAAGATTTGCGGCAAGACCTCACTCACCAGCAGCGGAACTTATGCCAATCCCACTGTCTTGGCCCTTTGCTCAATGGGGTCTCGACATGGTGGGTAAATTGCACAAAGCTTCGCCAGGAGGATATGAGTACTTGCTGGTGGCTGTCGACAAATTTACCAAGTGGATAGAGGCGAAGCCAATAAATTCACCAGATGCAGCATCCGCAATAAAGTTTGTGAAGAGCATTGTCTTTCGCTTTGGAGTACCTCACAGCATCGTCACAGATAACGGCAGTAACTTTACTTCCAAGGAGTTCAAAGCATATTGTGCAGAAGTGGGCATAAAACTAAGTTTTGCGTCTGTCGCACATCCACAGACCAATGGTCAAGTCGAAAAGGCCAATGGCATCATCTGCAATGGCATCAAGAAGCGCCTGCTAGGACCTTTGGAAAAAGCTAGGCATACTTGGCCAGAGGAGCTACCAAGTGTTTTGTGGAGTATCCGAACAACGCCAAATACAGCGACGCAGGAAACGCCGTTCTTTTTGGTCCACGGAGCTGAAGCAGTCTTGCCGATAGAAATAGAACACGATTCTCCACGAGTCGTAGAATATGACGAAGAAACTTCGAGAAAAGCTTTGGAGGATGATGTCGACGCACTCGATGAAGCTCGAGACGAAGTCCTGTCACGAGTCGCCAAATATCAGCAGGACCTGAAAAACTATCACAGTCGACGATTGCGGCCAAGATCTTTCCAAGTGGGTGACCTGGTTTTACGACTCAATCAAAAAAGCCATGAAAAACTCGAGTCACCGTGGCTAGGACCATACATCGTCACAGAAGTAATAGAAGGAGGAGCATACAGAATCAAAGACAAGAAGACAGGGATTGACGAGCCAAATCCCTGGAACGTGGCACAGCTCAGGCGTTTCTACGCCTAGATGTCGAAAATATAGTCCCCCTTTGTAAAGCTACAATGTACTGAAACGCCCGCGAGTTTTCAGACGCACTCTTTTCCTTTTTCGGGGCACCGAGTGGGGCCGGGAAAGGTTTTTAATGAGGCGGACTCGCGGTGCTGCAATATAATAAAGATAGTGGAATTATATATCTTCTTCCCGACAAGATCAGGGGTTTTCCCCTACATGATACAATATATATATAAACACAGTGTCGACAAACGCAAAAGAAGCATCTTGCCTTGGTAAAAATACCTCGCCAAAACAAAAAGAGATATAGACAAAATAGTGATCAACAAAAGGCTCGGGGGCTTGCACCCACAAAAATAGTACACAGTGTATATTATCTTGCCTTGGTTTAAAAACCTCGCATTATACAAATACAGCGAATAGCCACCGAAAATACTCGGGGGCTAGACAAATATAGAAATATGCTGTTTGCTTCACAATAGAATCATAATCATGATTTACAAAGGAGAATTATCTACCAAAGGAAAATAATTAGTCTTGATTCAATATATCATCAAGGGTCACTCTGTTCTCTTCAGGAGCAGCGCCAAGAAAATCAGCATAATGACCATCTGCAAAAAAGTCGGCATCCATCCGAAGAAGGTCTTCAATCATTTCTTCAGCTATAGGTGAAACCTTCGTGTTAATACGATCGACACCAACTCTTCGGCGCCGTACCTTCTCGTGAACTTTCTCAACAACTTGGGTCAGATCAAGCTTTGAGTGGCAGATCTGAAGCATTATAAGGGCAAATCTGGCGCCAGCCACCAGTTGAGCTCTGACAAAGTGATGGATCCTGTGGGCATCCTTAAATTTCTCCATTAACTCGGGAAGAGTTTTTGGTTGAATGTTCCGAGGAAACATAGAGTTATAAACCATTGAGAGGGTCTTGGTACAGAAGTCAAGATACCCGCGAACCTGAAGCGCGCGATCTTGAAATCTCACGATTTGGCGAGTCCGTTCAGGCGTGCCCCAAAAAGTCGACCCATGTTCACGTGCAAGCCGAAGAAGAACATTGGAACGAGCCTCGACACGTTCATCTTCAGTAGCAGTATCCAAAAAAGCACCTATTGTTTCTTACAACAGGTCAGTAGATAATAAGGAGGCAAGCAGCAAAGAAAAAAGAAGCGCGACAAAGATAATCAAACATACCCGCCATATCCAAGCTAGCATCTATTAGCAGCTGGAGCATGGAATTTTCCCGAGACACAGCTGCAGCAGCTTCAGCAACAGCAGAGTCCTTTTCAGCAATGGCAGTTTGAGCTTGATGGAGTGCAATTTTTTCTCTTTCAGAAGACTCTCGAGATTGTTCCATGAGTTTAAGCGATTGTTTCTTCGTGAACTGAAGTTGCTGTCGAAGTTCTTGCAAATCTTCCGACAAAGGTGTGCTTGAGGGACCTTCACGGAAATTGTCATCGGTTTCTACTTTCTTCGACAAGGAAGATGCAGGAGCAGCATTGGGAGAGCAAGGATTGGTCGAATAATTGTCAAATATTAACTGGAAAATAAAATCTTCGGATCAATGACAGCACCAAGAGGAATTTCATTGCTTCTAAAAAGTTTACACCGTCATTACAAAAGAAGTTCTCCTAAGGGACTAGCAGGGTAATTGTCGCCAAGGCTAAAGTGACGACAATAGCAAAAGAAGTAAAGAAAGCAAAAAATAGAAAAGACAGAGGCATGCAACTAGACCTCCGGCCTCGATGAACTAGGAGTCGAAGCTGGCTTGACCCCAAGATACGCCAGGATTTTCTTCGTGTTGGGTTTCGCCGCCTTGACCAAGGATCGCCACTTGAGTTGCTCAATTTGATCCGTGTCGCCAACTTTGGTCCAGTCAATAGTTTGTTGACTGTCAGCGACCAGGGCAACAGTGCTCTCAACGGCAACCTTCTGGTTTTCATGGCGCATCTTCAGCCCAAGATCTTCGGGAGGATTAAAGCACTTGGCTAGCTTAAGGAAAGTTGCGGGTGCCTCTTTCTTTGGGAAGAAATAGGGGAAGAGCCGCAACAGTCCTGCTTTAGCTTCGTCGATACCTTCACGTGCTTCCGTCCCGTGAAACTCGAGGAATGAAACGGCGTCAAGCAGAGGATCATTATCGGGATCTTCAAGCTCATATTCTTGAGCCGTTCTAGCTGAAACAATGAACATCCATTTAGCAACAAACGAGTAAAGGAAAGAAGATCCAAAAGATTTGAATTGGGGTAGATACTTACTGACAAAGCGACGATTTTGGGTCCTTATGCGCTTAAGGATGGCTTCTTCGCGAGCAGATTGAGCAGTTATATGTTCACTCAGCGAAGTTTCGGCATCGTGAAGTTTCTTCCGGAGATCTTCGACACCAGCAGCATCAGCCTTGGCCTTATCAGCCTCTGCTCGAGCACCAACAGCATCTGACTCAGCCTTTTTGCGAGCCTTTTCACTTTGCTCTAATTGTTGAGCAAGTGTGTTGGCACGTTCATTGGCTTCCGCCAGTTTTTCTACCAAGGAAGATAAATATAGTTAAAAATCTCGACAACAAAGGAGCAAAAGAAAAGAAGCAAAAGGAGTAAAGCATTACCTTCAGCTTTACTAGCATATTCACGGTACCCGACAAATTGGGTACCGATGCGAAGAAGATCCTTTATCATAGGCTGTTAAAAAAAGGGGATAGAAGGAAATGGCGGTATGAGAAAAATATAATGGTACATAGAAATCAACAAAGAAAACATAAACAATGACAAGGAAGTTAAGAACTTACATCCTCCAAGAGAGGGTTAGAGGAGCTACTCAATTGGAGAGTAGGCTCCGGGATGATCTCCGTCCTCGCCCTTTTCGACAAAGGGGCTCGGGGGCTTGAAGGAGGAGTAGCAGTGTCGACGTTCTGTCGAGGAGGCGAAGTTTCTTCTCCTTCAACTGGCGTCTCCGAGGCGACTAATGTATGTGACGTACTCGTTCGAGCAGCCACATCAGCGGTTGGTACCTCTTCTTCCTCATCACTACAAGTAAAATGTCGACAATATAAACAGCAAGATAGACACGAATGTTCAAATACAAAAAAAGATAGAAAAAGGACTTACGAACTGATGAGGGTCCCGAGATACGGATCATAAGCTGCCTTCTGCGACGAAGGATCAGCTTCTTCGGGTTTAGAAGTCCCGGAATCTTCGACATCATCCCTCTTCCTTTTGTTCTTTGGAGAAACAGCAAGAGGAGGAGATTGGGCCGATGCAGTGCCTTCAGAGGCAGCGTCCTTTTCAGCAGATCCCGCAGATTTTCGAGAATCTGCGGGTTCATTCACAAAAGAGGGGGCCTCTTGGTTATCATCAGAGATAACGGCCCTTTCTTCGACTTCCCCACCTTCAGGAAGAGGAGGAAGTGAAACAAGATTTGGGTGGTCCTGTATAAAAAGAGGGAAGGATATCAGGAAGGAGCACACAATGCAAAAAGCAAGGCAATAAGAAATTACGCGACAATGTTTACCTTAGGAAGTGCATGGGCGGCGCTGTATGGTTTCACGCGACAAGAAGAAGGGATAGAATCTTTTTTGCTGAGGGAGGTGATTTTTCGGACAAGTTTTTCCAAGTCCTTCACCTCCAAATCTGTCGACAGCCGATCCACGTCTTCGTCGCCAGTATATTTCCAAAGAGGAAATTTGCGAGCTTGAAGAGGCTGAACTCTACTCTTAAGGAAATACACTATAATCTGGATACCTGACAATTCTTTGCCGCGAGTATTTTGCAACTCGTGGATGCGAGTCATCAAGGCCTCAGTCGAAGCTCTTTCTTCTTCGGTAGCCTCTGCATCCCAAGAACGGCGACGAAGAATTCTTTCGTCACCATCGAACGGAGGGATGTTGTCCTCTGCGCATCCATGGTTTTCCTCACGAATGTACAACCACCTCTTGCGCCACCCTTGAACGGAGTCAGGGAGTTTGACGTCGAAGTAATTGGCAGTGGAGCGGATAGAGATAACAACGCCGCCTATATTATAGGCGACATTGTGAGAGCCATTGCGGCGACAGAAGAAAATGCGCTTCCATAGCGCCCAATTGGGCGAGACGCCAAGGAAGGCTTCGCAGAGAGTAATGAAAATGGAAATATGGAGGATTGAGTTTGGCGTGAGGTGGTGAAGTTGAAGACCGTAGACAAAAAGTAATCCACGGAGAAAAGGATGAATGGGGGCGGATAAACCGCGGATGAGATGGTCGACAAAACTTACCCGGTACCCCATTGGAGGGGCTGGGTAGCTTTCTTCACTAGGGAAGCAAACCGCTTTGGGTTTCTTGGTGATCCCCAGCTTCTTCAGGAGATTCAGGTCCTGGTTCGTGACCTTGGACCTCTCCCACTCCACGGCTCCTAGATCCGCGGCGGCCATTGATGAATCAGGCGTGCTGTGGCGAGTGAGACGCGTGCGTGGTGGCATCAACGGCAGTGGACAAAGCAATGCTTGGGCGTGCGGAAGATCAAACAGAGTTGGGCGCAGGGGAAGTTTTTGCAGAGGGGAACAGATGTGCGGCGCAAGCGAAGGACTGGACCGAGGTTGAAGAAAGGTTTATATAGGATTCGGACGAAGCAGTGCACCGTTGGATGAAGAAATCGTGTGGTGAAAAAGGATCTCGTAGATACAAGGGTAAAAAGGTATTTTTACTGGGAAGGAATGGAACAGGCATTACCGTACGTGCGCCAGGAAAAGCGGAGGACGTGTGTCCCCCACTTGCACGACGTGTCAACGTGGTGGGAACAATGGACCCACAAGGCAGAAAAAATCCCAATTATTGATAGAGATGAAGAGAATTTGACAAAGGAAAATATGTCGACAAGAAAAATAAAAAGAGAATGGCGACAGGGTAAATCATTTGAATACTTTTGGAGCCTTTGATCAAATACAAGTTTTTGCCCAAACGCTCGGGGGCTACTTTGGAAAAATAGAAAATTTCGAGTATGACAATATAGAAATGGCGAGAGCCTATGACCAAATCCAAGAATTTGTTCATAGCCTCGGGGGCTACTCCCATCGGGAGCGCTGGTCGCGCACCCGATAAATATAAAAATATCGAGAAGGATTATAAATATAGCGGCAAAGGATACTAATCTGTGGAGCCTACACCCAAGCACAAGTTCTTGGCTGTAGCCTCGGGGGCTACTCCCATCGGGAACGCTGTTCGCGTGCCCGATGAATTTTTTCAAAAATAGAGAAACAGAAGTGAGTATATTTCGAGTTACACAGATAACTCTACATATACTCCCATCGGGAAGACAAAATAAGTCATCAAATATGACTCGATAAAATGTGCTATTCCAAAGGCGAAAAGCACTCGACAATATATTCTCAGAACGCCAAAGTTGCGATCAATTTCTGAATGCCGCAAATTTGCGAAGGTAAGACCCCAGATCCGTTCTGCTGGGCGTGGCATCGCCAAAGACTGCGCTCTGCTACTTTTATCCGTATCAACAGATACGAAGAAAAATCCTAACGGACGCGTTAGGTACCCGATAAATTTGACTGGGACTCGACAGAATGGTAAGACCTTAAGCGGCACCTGTCGAAGTTTACACCAGTATCCCGAGATCATGTCCAGGGACGTGATCTTGAAGTAGGTTTTTGCGGATTGCCACTAGAGCAGTTAACTAGTACCTGATCCGTCAGATGAACTAGCCCCAACTACCATTATCCCTGTACAATATAGAATTTTATGTGAAGAAGTATAAATAAAAGTTCTCGAATAAATATAAACAGTCGAGATTTCCCTTGACTCTACGATTCAAGCAAAATCTCGGGGGCTACTGACATAGGCATCCCAAATGGGCCTGCCGAAGATAGTACCCGGAGTTTACTGAAGGCCCACTATCCGAAGAATAAGAAGATTCGGGAGCCCAAGATACATTAAGGAAAGCTAGAGTTGTAATAGGAAGTGTTATTTGTAAATCTGGCGGGATGAGTTAGAAACCATCCCGGACTCTGTAACTTGTACAAAACGAAAACCCTCGGCTCCACCTCCTATATAAGGGGGAGTCGAGGGACAAAGAGAGGATCGAATCTACTGTCAACAGAACCCTAGTTTTCATAATCGTCGAGTACTTTTCGCCAAAACCTTCGAGATCTACTTGCCCTCTACTTCTAGCAAAACCCTAGTCTACAATCTGTAGGCATTGACAAGTTAATCCTTTGTCACTCACATCACCGCCATCCCCTCCGGTTGTCCCGATTTCTGTCACTTCGGGGCCTTTGGTTCCGGACAGTGACATGTGCATACAACTTGTAGATACAATCTAAGCAATAATTATAGAGCTCAAATCTAAGATCATGCCACTCGGGCCCTAGTGACAAGCATTAAGCATAACAAGATTGCAGCAACAATAACTTCACAAACTTTATAGATAGACTAATCATAATGTATCATCCATCGGATCCCAACAAACACAACACCGATTACATCAGATGGATCTCAATCATGTAAGGCAGCTCATGAGATCATTGTATTGAAGTACATGGGGGAGAGAATACCGACTAGCTACAGCTAGAACCCGTAGTCCATGGGGTAACTACTCACGGAGCATGATGGAGGCGGTGGCGTTGATGGAGATGGCTTCCGGGGCACTTCCCCATCCGGCGGGTGCCGGGACAGACTTCTGTCCCCCGAATTGGAGTTTCGCGATGGCGGCGCCCCGCAGTCTTTCCGGAGTTTCGTCAAGTGGTACTGCGTTTTTAGGTCGAAAGGGCTTAAATAGGCGAAGAGGCGGCGCAGGAGGGGCACCAGGGCGCCCTCCATAGGCCGGCGCGGCCAGGGGCCTGCCCGCGCGGCCCTATGGTGTGGGGGCCCTGGGCCTCCTCTCCGTCTCCCCTTCGGTGTTCTGGTCCGTCTCGGTGAATTAAGATGTTTGGTCTTTGTTTCGTCGAATTCCGAGAATATTGCCCGAACAGCCTTTCTGGAACCAAAAACAACAGAAAACAGAACTGGCACTGTGGCATCTTGTTAATAGGTTAGTTCCGGAAAACGCATAAAAACATTATAAAGTGCGAGCAAAACATGTAAGTATTGTCATAAAACAAGCATGGAACATCAGAAATTATAGGTACGTTGGAGACGTATCAAGCATCCCCAAGCTTAGTTCCTGCTCGTCCTCGAGTAGGTAAACGATAAAAAGAGTAATTTCTGTAGTGACATGCTACTTACATAACCTTGATCATACTATTACAAAGCATATGAAATGAATGAAGTGACTCAAGGCAATGGTCTATAGTTGCTAACAAATAGGTAACATATAGCAAAACTTTTCATGAAGAGTACTTTCAAGACAAGCATCAAAAGCCTTGCACAAGAGTTAACTCATAAAGCAATAAATTCAAAGTAAAGGCATCGAAGCAACACAAAGGAAGATTTAAGTTTCAGCGGATGCTTTCAACTTTCAACATGCATATCTCATGGATAATTGTCAACACAAAGTAATATGATGAATGCAAATAAGCAAGTATGTAAGAATCAATGCACAGTTGACACAAGTGTTTGCTTCTAAGATGGAAGGAAGTAGGTAAACTGACTCAACATAAAAGTAAAAGAAAGGCCCTTCAAAGAGGGAAGCATCGATTGCTATATTTGTGCTAGAGCTTTGGTTTTGAAAACATAAAGAGAGCATAAAATTAAAGTTTTGAGAGGTGTTTGTTGTTGTCAACGAATGGTAGTGGGTACTCTAACCCCCTTGCCAGACAAACCTTCAAAGAGCGGCTCCCATTTTATTTTATTTTTGGGTGGCACTCCTTCCAACCTTTCTTTCACAAACCATGGCTAACCGAATCCTCGGGTGCCTGCCAACAATCTCATACCATGAAGGAGTGCCTTTTTATTTTAGTTTTATTATGATGACACTCCTCCCCACCTTTGCTTTCTCAAGCCATGGCTAACCGAATCCTTCGGGTGCCGTCCAACAATCACATACCATGGAGGAGTGTCTATTTTTGTTAATTAATTTGGGACTGGGAATCCCATTGCCAGCTCTTTTTGTAAAATTATTGGATAAGCGGATGAAGCCACTAGTCCATTGGTGAAAGTTGCCCAACAAGATTGAAAGATAAACACCACATACTTCCTCATGAGCTATTAAACATTGACACAAATCAGAGGTGATAAATTTTGAATTGTTTAAAGGTAGCACTCAAGCAATTTACTTTGGAATGGCAGGAAATACCACATAGTAGGTAGATATGGTGGACACAAATGGCATAGTGGTTGGCTCAAGGATTTTGGATGCATGAGAAGTATTCCCTCTCGATACAAGGCTTAGGCTAGCAAGGTTATTTGAAGCAAACACAAGTATGAACCGCAAAACTTACATAAGAACATATTGCAAGCATTATAATACTTTACACTGTCTTCCTTGTTGCTCAAACATTTTTACTAGAAAATATCTAGACCTTAAGAGAGACCAATCATGCAAACCAATTTTAACAAGCTCTATGGTAGTTCTCCACTAATAGGTTTAAACTACATGAAAAAAACTTAATCATGATCTACTTGAGAGCTCAAAACAATTGCCAAGTGTCAAATTATTCAAGACATTATGAGGCATTTTCTATTTCCAACCAAATACCAATAAGTATTGTAGCTTCCAACTTTTATCATTGAACATTAAAAGTAAAACGAAGAACAAGTGTTCATATGAAAAAGCGGAGCGTGTCTCTCTCCCAAACAAGGATTGCTAGGATCCAACTTTATTCAAACACAAACAAAAATAAAAACAAACAGACGCTCCAAGTAAAGCACATATGATGTGACCGAATAAAAATATAGTTTCAGGGGAGGAACCTGATAAGTTGATGAAGAAGGGGATGCCTTGGGCATCCCCAAGCTTAGACGCTTGAGTCTTCTTGAAATATGCAGGGATGAACCACGGGGGCATCCCCAAGCTTAGACTTTTCACTCTTCTTGATCATATATCATCCTCCTCTCTTGACCCTTGAAAACTTCCTTCACACCAAACTTCTCATAAACTTCATTAGAGGGGTTAGTACTCAAAAAATTTGAATCCACCTTGGTCCTGTAGTGACACATTGCAAGAACTCAATAAAACATTAGCTACAGCTCTCCACGTCTAGAAAACCTCGCTTAAAGTCCACAAGAGACAATGCAAAAAAACAGAGACAGAATCTGCCAAAACAGAACAGCCAGTAAACACAAATTTTAAAATGGTACTTCCGTTGCTCAAATCAGAAAACTCAAAACTAATGAAAGTTGCGTACATATCTGAGGATCACGCACGTAAATTGGCAGATTTTTCTGAGTTTCCTACAGAGAAATAAGCCCAGATTCGTGACAGATAGAAATCTGTTTCTGCGCAGAAATCCAAATCTAGTATCAACCTTCGATTAGAGGCTTCACTTGGCACAACAAAACACAAAACTAAGATAAGGAGAGGTTGCTACAGTAGTAAACAACTTCCAAGACACAAATATAAAACAAATTACTGTAGCAAAATAACACATGGGTTATCTCCCAAGAAGTTCTTTCTTTATAGCCATCAAGATGGGCTCAGCAGTTTTAATGATGCACTCGCAAGAAACAAGAGTAGAGGTAAAAGAGAGCATCAAAAAGCAAATCCAAAACACATTTAAGTCTAACATGCTTCCTATGTAAAGGAATCTTGTAAATAAACAAGTTCATGAAAAGCAAAGTAACAAGCATAGGAAGATAAAACAAGTGTAACTTCAAAATTTTAAGCATATAGAGAGGTGTTTTAGCACCATGAAAATTTCTACTACCATATTTTCCTCTCTCATAATAATTTTCAGTAGCTTCATGAATAAACTCAACAATATAACTATCACATGCAGCATACTTTTCATGATTTCCAAACACATAATTTTTATCAAGTTCAAGAATAGTGGAATTAAAACTTTCAAACTTACTTTTATTAATAATATAACAAGGTAGTTGATCAATCTCAAGAGATATGGGACTCCTAAATAAAGTCAATACTTCTCCAATCCCATTTTCATTAGTAGCACAATTAATATTGTCAAGTAACATAGGACCATCATCTAGAGCTTTATCATAAACATTTGCCAAGCAAAATTCTTTAGTACCATGCATTTCGACATCAGGCACAAACAAAGCATTATCATAAGATTTATCAAAGTAGCATGGATTATCATATATAACAGTAGCATAATTATTCTCACAAGTTTTACTTATAGGTACTATTTCAAGAGAATCCACAGGAACATAACATTCAACCTCTTCCGGTAAGCATGGAGGACAATCAAATAGTGTAAGAGATAAAGAGTTACTCTCATTAGAAGGTTGACATGGGTAGCTAATCCATTCTTCCTCCTTTTGTTCATCACTCTCCTCTTCTTTTTCATCCAATGAGCTTTCAGGTTCATCAATTTCCTCCTCTTTTTCATCCAATGAGCTTTCAGGTTCATCAATTTCTTCTTCCACAGGTTCCTGCAAATTGTGAGTGCATTCTTGTGCATTAATGCGTCTCTCTTTATAATCAAGGATATAAGGATTCCTACTGTAGCATTCTATGCAAGAATTAAGGATAGTAGAGACATAATCTTTAAGGTCCTTACAAATAGCACAAGTTTCATAATTCTCAACCATGAAGGATTCTATCTCGGAGGCTCCCATAAATAAGACAAATTGTTCTACCTCTTCGAACCCATAATGAATATAGCAATTCCGATTATAGTTCTTAATTAAAAATTCCTCACTAAAGCCACATTGAAATTTAAGATGTTTAGTATCATGTTGAGAGCAACAGTTTATATCATGGCGTCTAAGCAAGATTCTAGCCATTGTATTCAATTTTTCTATCATAGCACTCATTATTTTACCAGTTCTTGATTCTCTATAATTATTATAACATTCTATAAGCTCCAAGTAGGTTGTTGGTTCTCCCATAACAGCAGTTTTTAATTTTTAGGTTTTTCAATTTTTTATGGATTTTTGGGTATATAGGAAAAGTAAAACAAGACAAAAAGAAACTAAGCAAAAGTAAACTACGCAAAATAATACTAGACAAAAATAAACTAAGCACAAATAAACTAGACAAAAGTAAACTAGCAAGACAAAATAAAATAAAATAAAAGCAGAGAGAGAGGTAGAGTGTACTCCCCAGGTGAACTTATGAGTAGAGCTATGCCTCCCCGGCAACGGCGCCAGAAAATAGTCTTGATGACCCACAAGTATAGGGGATCGCAACAGTCTTCGAGGGAAGTAAAACCCAAATTTATTGATTCGACACAAGGGGAGGTAAAGAATACTTATAAGCCTTAACAACTGAGTTGTCAATTCAGCTGCACCTGGAAAAGCACTAGTAACAGGGGTGATGTGAAAGTAGCAGTAATATGAGAGCAGTAGTAACAGTAACACAGCAGCAGTAATAGCAATATGAGAGCAATGGCACCAGAAAATAGTTGATACTACTTCCAATGACATGTAGAACGAGTATATGATGATGCGAGATGGACCGGGGTTCCCAGCTATCTACACTAGTGGTAACTCTCCAATAACAAGTGACAAGTGTTGGGTGAACAAATTACAGTTGGGCAATTGATAGGATTGATAAGGCATTAAGAAAGAACATCAATTCATTAATCATGTAGGCATGTTTTCCAATTATAGTCGTACGTGCTCGCAATGAGAAACTTGCACAACATCTATTGTCCTACCAGCCGGTGGCAGCCTCAAGGGAATCTACTGGATATTAAGGTACTCCTTTTAATAGAGCACCGGAGCAAAGCATTAACACTCCATGAAAACATGTGTCCCTCACATCACCGCCATCCCCTCCGGTTGTCCCGATTTCTGTCACTTCGGGGCCTTTGGTTCCGGACAGTGACATGTGCATACAACTTGTAGATACAATCTAAGCAATAATTATAGAGCTCAAATCTAAGATCATGCCACTCGGGCCCTAGTGACAAGCATTAAGCATAACAAGATTGCAGCAACAATAACTTCACAAACTTTATAGATAGACTAATCATAATGTATCATCCATCGGATCCCAACAAACACAACACCGATTACATCAGATGGATCTCAATCATGTAAGGCAGCTCATGAGATCATTGTATTGAAGTACATGGGGGAGAGAATACCAACTAGCTACAGCTAGAACCCGTAGTCCATGGGGGAACTACTCACGGAGCATGATGGAGGCGGTGGCGTTGATGGAGATGGCTTCCGGGGGCACTTCCCCGTCCCGGCAGGGTGCCGGAGACTTCTATCCCCCGAATTGGAGTTTCGCGATGGCGGCGCCCCGAGTCTTTGGAGTTTCGTCAAGTGGTACTGCGTTTTTAGGTCGAAAGGGCTTATATAGGCGAAGAGGCGGCGCAGGAGGGCACCAGGGCGCCCTCCCCATAGGCCGGCGCGGCCAGGGGCCTGCCCGCGCGGCCCTATGGTGTGGGGGCCCTGGGCCTCCTCTCCGTCTCCCCTTCGGTGTTCTGGTCCGTCTCGGTGAATTAAGATGTTTGGTCTTTGTTTCGTCGAATTCCGAGAATATTGCCCGAACAGCCTTTCTGGAACCAAAAACAACAGAAACAGAACTGCACTGTGGCATCTTGTTAATAGGTTAGTTCCGGAAAACGCATAAAAACATTATAAAGTGCGAGCAAAACATGTAAGTATTGTCATAAAACAAGCATGGAACATCAGAAATTATAGGTACGTTGGAGACGTATCATGACACACTTAAGGTTTGATGTCGTTTAAGTAGATATGGAATATGGAATGGAGTTCGAAGTTTTGTTCGGAGTCTCGGATGGGATCCAGGACATCACGAGGAGGTTCGGAATGGTCCGGAGAATAAGATTCATATATAGGAAGTCATATTCCAAGTTTGGAAATGATCCGGTGCATTTATGGCAGGTTCTAGAATGTTCTAGAAAAGTCCGGAAGAAATCACCATGGAAAGTGGAGTCCCGGAGGGACTCCACCTTGCATGGCCGGCCAACCCTAAGGGGGAGTCCCAGGTGGGCTCCTCATGGTTGGCCGGCCAACCCCCCCCAAGGAAGGGGTGGGAGTCCCACCTTGAGTGGGATTCCCCCTTGGGTAGGTTTCCCACCTTAGGCAAGTTTTGGGTTGGGGTCTTATTCGAATACTTGTAGCCTAACTTGGGGTTCCACCTATAAAAAGAGGGACAAGGGAGGGCCACCACCACAAGCCACAACCTTGGTCGCCCCCTTTGTTGCCGGCCAAGCCCCCCTCTCCCCAAACCCTAGCTACCTCTCCTCCACATACAACTCCCGCATACGCTTAGGCGAAGCTGATGGGGTTCGTTGCATAGAAAACAAAAATTTTCTACCGCAAACAAACAAAACCAAGATCCAATCTAGGAAAAACGCCAGATCTAATCTACTAGATTGAAGCAACGAGACGGATTGGATCTACATACCCTTGTAGATCGCTAAGCGGAAACGAGATTGAATCTCGTGGTTGATGTAGTCGTACACTTGCCGCTTCGCAAATCGCGTAGAAGATCTTCCGGTGCAAATCGGCAGCACCTCCGTACTCGGTCACACGTACAGCTCGATGAAGACACCTCCTCCTTGTTCCAGCAAGCGGGGAGATGTGGTAGATGGGATCTAGTCCAGCAGCACGACGGCGTGGTGGTGGTGGAGAGTTTGCGCGAACAGGGCTTCGCCTGGTTGCGTTGGGTGGAAGAAACTAGGCAAAAGAAGGAGCAAACGGAGCAAACGGTTGTGACCCAAAAAATCTAATCTTTTGTGCCGGCCGCGTTGCTCCTTTTATAGACGTGCAAGGCGGTGGAGCTTCAACGTGGAAGCCACGCCAAATCAATCGATCTGCCGATCGGCCAGATTCGCAAGCAACAGTATTGCTTTACCTTGCCATACACGCATATGTACGTGGCCTGTCAGGATAAAACAACAACCAAGGCCTTGGTATTGCTAGCCTGCATGCAGCGATCGCTGCCTCTGCACTGGCCTAGCTCGGCCTTGGCGTTCGGCCGGCCGATCGGCCCAGCTGGCCGGGCCGTGCCCCCTTTTTTTTCCTTTTCTTTTCTTTTGCCTCTTTTCTGTAATAGTCTGTCTACATGAGCTACTAAATTGGCCCATTAACAAAACTACTCACAGACTATTTTAAGCCTCATATTTATTTCTATTAAATAAATATATATTAATAATTAGTAATTCAATTAATTAATTAATTATTAATACTCTTCTCGGAACAATTCCGTAATTCTCCAAAACTATTACTTTAATCCCGAAACTACCCCTAGCAACATCGCAACCTTAAGTGTGTCACCCTACGGTTCGAGAATGTGCAGACATGACCGAGACGCCTCTCCGATCAATAATCATCAGCGGGACCTGGAGATCCGTAATGACTCCTACATATTCAACGATGAACTAAGTGATCGAATGAACCATATATACATACGATGCCAATTCCCTTTGTCTCGCGATATTTTACTTGTCCGAGGTTTGATCATCGGTATCTCCATACCTTGTTCAACCTCGTTACCGACAAGTACTCTTTACTCGTACCGTGGTATGTGATCTCTTATGAACTATTCATATGCTTGCAAGCTAATCAGATGACATTCCACCGAGAGGGCCCAGAGTATATCTATCCGTCATTAGGATGGACAAATCCCACTGTTGATCCATATGCCTCAACTCACACTTTCCAAATACTTAATCCCACCTTTATTGCCACCCATTTACGCAATGGCGTTTGATGTAATCAAAGTACCCTTTCGGTGTAAGTGATTTACATGATCTCATGGTCGAAGGATTAAGACAACTATGTATTGAAAGCTTATAGCAAATGAACTTAATGACTTGATCTTATGCTACGCTCATATGGGTGTGTGTCCATTATATCATTCAACTAATGACATAACCTTGTTATTAATAACATCCAATGTTCATGATCACGAAACCATGATCATCTATTAATCAACAAGCTAGTTATACAAGAGGCTTACTAGGGACTCCTTGTTGTTTACATAACACACATGTATCAATGTTTCGGTTAATACAATTATAGCATGGTATATAAACATTTATCATAAACACAAAGATATTATAATAACCACTTTATTATTGCCTCTTGGGCATATCTCCAACAGTCTCCCACTTGCACTAGAGTCAATAATCTAGATTACATTGTAAGGTACCTAACACCCATGGCATTCTGGTGTTGGTCATGCTTTGCCCTTGGGAGAGCTTTAGTCAACGGATCTGCAACATTCAGATCCGTGTGTACTTTGCAAATCTCTACTTCACCATCTTCGATGTACTCGCGAATCGAATGAAAACGCAGCTTGATATGCTTCAGCTTCTTGTGTGACCTTGGTTCCTTTGCATTGGCGATGGCACCCGTGTTGTCACAATAAATGACTAGCGGGTCCAATGCACTAGGAACCACACCAAGCTCAACAATGAACCTCGCAATAGTCTTCGAGGGAAGTAAAACCCAAATTTATTGATTCGACACAAGGAGGTAAAGAATACTTATAAGCCTTAACAACTGAGTTGTCAATTCAGCTGCACCTGGAAAAGCACTAGCAACAGGGGTGATGTGAAAGTAGCAGTGATATGAGAGCAATAGTAACAGTAACACAGCAGCAGTAGTAGTAATATGAGAGCAATGGTACCAGAAAATAGTTGACATGTAGAACGAGTATATGATGATGAGAGATGGACCGGGGTTCCTAGCTATCTACACTAGTGGTAACTCTCCAATAACAAGTGTTGGGTGAACAAATTACAGTTGGGCAATTGATAGGATTGAAATAGCATTAAGAAAGAACATCAATTCATTAATCATGTAGGCATGTTTTCCAATTATAGTCGTACGTGCTCGCAATGAGAAACTTGCACAACATCTATTGTCCTACCAGCCGGTGGCAGCCGGGCCTCAAGGGAATCTACTGGATATTAAGGTACTCCTTTTAATAGAGCACCGGAGCAAAGCATTAACACTCCGTGAAAACATGTGTCCCTCACATCACCGCCATCCCCTCCGGTTGTCCCGATTTCTGTCACTTCGGGGCCTTTGGTTCCGGACAGTGACATGTGCATACAACTTGTAGATACAATCTAAGCAATAATTATAGAGCTCAAATCTAAGATCATGCCACTCGGGCCCTAGTGACAAGCATTAAGCATAACAAGATTGCAGCAACAATAACTTCACAAACTTTATAGATAGACTAATCATAATGTATCATCCATCGGATCCCAACAAACACAACACCGATTACATCAGATGGATCTCAATCATGTAAGGCAGCTCATGAGATCATTGTATTGAAGTACATGGGGGAGAGAATACCAACTAGCTACAGCTAGAACCCGTAGTCCATGGGGGAACTACTCACGGAGCATGATGGAGGCGGTGGCGTTGATGGAGATGGCTTCCGGGGGCACTTCCCCGTCCCGGGTGCCGGGACAGACTTCTCCCGAATTGGAGTTTCGCGATGGTGGCGGCGCCCCTGGAGTCTTTCTGGAGTTTCGTCAAGTGGTACGGTGTTTTTAGGTCGAAAGGGGTTAAATAGGCGAAGAGGCGGCGTCAGAGGGGCACCAGGGCGCCCTCCTCATAGGCCGGCGCGGCCAGGGGCCTGCCCGCGCGGCCGTGTGGTGTCGGGGCCCTGGGCCTCCTCTCCGTCTCCCCTTCGGTGTTCTGGAGCCTCCCGGGAAAAATAAGATCTTTGGCGTTGATTTCGTCCAATTCCGAGAATCTTGCCCGAACAGCCTTTCTGGAACCAAAACAGCAGAAAACAGAACTGCACCGTGGCATCTTGTTAATAGGTTAGTTCCGGAAAACGCATAAAAACATCATAAAGTGCAAGCAAAACATGTAAGTATTGTCATAAAACAAGCATGGAACGACAGAAATTATGGATACGTCGGGACGTATCAACATCCCCAAGCTTAGTTCTGCTCGTCCCGAGCAGGTAAACGATAAAAAGAATAATTTCTGTAGTGACATGCTACTTACATAACCTTGATCATACTATTACAAAGCATATGAAATGAATGAAGTGACTCAAGGCAATAATCTATAGTTGCTAACAAATAGATAACATATAGCAAAACTTTTCATGAAGAGTACTTTCAAGACAAGCATCAAAAGCTTTGCACAAGAGTTAACTCATAAAGCAATAAGTTCAAAGTAAAGGCATCGAAGCAACACAAAGGAAGATATAAGTTTCAGCGGTTGCTTTCAACTTTCAACATGTATATCTCATGGATAATGGTCAACACAAAGTAATATGATGAATGCAAATAAGCAAGTATGTAAGAATCAATGCACAGTTAACACAAGTGTTTGCTTCTAAGATGGAAGGAAGTAGGTAAACTGACTCAACATAAAGTAAAAGAATGGCCCTTCAAAGAGGAAAGCATCGATTGCTATATTTGTGCTAGAGCTTTGGTTTTGAAAACATAAAGAGAGCATAAAAGTAAAGTTTTGAGAGGTGTTTGTTGTTGTCAACGAATGGTAGTGGGCACTCTAACCCCCTTGCTAGACAAACCTTCAAGAGCGGCTCCCATGAATTATTTTTATTTTTGGGTGGCACTCCTTCCAACCTTTCTTTCACAAACCATGGCTAACCGAATCCTCGGGTGCCTGCCAACAATCTCATACCATGAAGGAGTGCCCTTTTATTTTAGTTTTATTATGATGACACTCCTCCCCACCTTTGCTTACACAAGCCATGGCTAACCGAATCCTCGGGTGCCGTCCAACAATCACATACCATGGAGGAGTGTCTATTTTTGTTAATTAATTTGGGACTGGGAATCCCATTGCCAGCTCTTTTTGCAAAATTATTGGATAAGCGGATGAAGCCACTAGTCCATTGGTGAAAGTTGCCCAACAAGATTGAAAGATAAACACCACATACTTCCTCATGAGCTATAAAACATTGACACAAATCAGAGGTAATAAATTTTGAATTGTTTAAAGGTAGCACTCAAGCAATTTACTTTGGAATGGCAGAAAATACCACATAGTAGGTAGATATGGTGGACACAAATGGCATAGTGGTTGGCTCAAGGATTTTGGATGCATGAGAAGTATTCCCTCTCGATACAAGGCTTAGGCTAGCAAGGTTATTTGAAGCAAACACAAGTATGAACCGGTACAGCAAAACTTACATAAGAACATATTGCAAGCATTATAATACTCTACACTGTCTTCCTTGTTGCTCAAACACTTTTACCAGAAAATATCTAGACCTTAAGAGAGACCAATCATGCAAACCAATTTTAACAAGCTCTACGGTAGTTCTCCACTAATAGGTTTAAACTACATGAAAAAAACTTAATCATGATCTACTTGAGAGCTCAAAACAATTGCCAAGTGTCAAATTATTCAAGACATTATGAGGCATTTTCTATTTCCAACCAAATACCAATAAGTATTGTAGCTTCCAACTTTTATCATTGAACATTAAAAGTAAAACGAAGAACAAGTGTTCATATGAAAAAGCGGAGCGTGTCTCTCTCCCAAACAAGGATTGCTAGGATCCATCTTTATTCAAACACAAACAAAAATAAAAACACACAGACGCTCCAAGTAAAGCACATATGATGTGACCGAATAAAAATATAGTTTCAGGGGAAACCTGATAAGTTGATGAAGAAGGGGATGCCTTGGGCATCCCCAAGCTTAGACGCTTGAGTCTTCTTGAAATATGCAGGGATGAACCACGGGGGCATCCCCAAGCTTAGACTTTTCACTCTTCTTGATCATATATCATCCTCCTCTCTTGACCCTTGAAAACTTCCTTCACACCAAACTTCTCATAAACTTCATTAGAGGGGTTAGTACTCAAAAAATTTGAATCCACCTTGGTCCTGTAGTGACACATTGCAAGAACTCAATAAAACATTAGCTACAGCTCTCCACGTCTAGAAAACCTCGCTTAAAGTCCACAAGAGACAATGCAAAAAACAGAGACAGAATCTGCCAAAACAGAACAGCCAGTAAACACGAATTTTAAAATGGTACTTCCGTTGCTCAAATCAGAAAACTCAAAACTAATGAAAGTTGCGTACATATCTGAGGATCACGCACGTAAATTGGCAGATTTTTCTGAGTTTCCTACAGAGAAATAAGCCCAGATTCGTGACAGATAGAAATCTGTTTCTGCGCAGAAATCCAAATCTAGTATCAACCTTCGATTAGAGGCTTCACTTGGCACAACAAAACACAAAACTAAGATAAGGAGAGGTTGCTACAGTAGTAAACAACTTCCAAGACACAAATATAAAACAAATTACTGTAGCAAAATAACACATGGGTTATCTCCCAAGAAGTTCTTTCTTTATAGCCATCAAGATGGGCTCAGCAGTTTTAATGATGCACTCGCAAGAAACAAGAGTAGAGGTAAAAGAGAGCATCAAAAAGCAAATCCAAAACACATTTAAGTCTAACATGCTTCCTATGTAAAGGAATCTTGTAAATAAACAAGTTCATGAAAAGCAAAGTAACAAGCATAGGAAGATAAAACAAGTGTAACTTCAAAATTTTAAGCATATAGAGAGGTGTTTTAGCACCATGAAAATTTCTACTACCATATTTTCCTCTCTCATAATAATTTTCAGTAGCTTCATGAATAAACTCAACAATATAACTATCACATGCAGCATACTTTTCATGATTTCCAAACACATAATTTTTATCAAGTTCAAGAATAGTGGAATTAAAACTTTCAAACTTACTTTTATTAATAATATAACAAGGTAGTTGATCAATCTCAAGAGATATGGGACTCCTAAATAAAGTCAATACTTCTCCAATCCCATTTTCATTAGTAGCACAATTAATATTGTCAAGTAACATAGGACCATCATCTAGAGCTTTATCATAAACATTTGCCAAGCAAAATTCTTTAGTACCATGCATTTCGACATCAGGCACAAACAAAGCATTATCATAAGATTTATCAAAGTAGCATGGATTATCATATATAACAGTAGCATAATTATTCTCACAAGTTTTACTTATAGGTACTATTTCAAGAGAATCCACAGGAACATAACATTCAACCTCTTCCGGTAAGCATGGAGGACAATCAAATAGTGTAAGAGATAAAGAGTTACTCTCATTAGAAGGTTGACATGGGTAGCTAATCCATTCTTCCTCCTTTTGTTCATCACTCTCCTCTTCTTTTTCATCCAATGAGCTTTCAGGTTCATCAATTTCCTCCTCTTTTTCATCCAATGAGCTTTCAGGTTCATCAATTTCTTCTTCCACAGGTTCCTGCAAATTGTGAGTGCATTCTTGTGCATTAATGTGTCTCTCTTTATAATCAAGGATATAAGGATTCCTACTGTAGCATTCTATGCAAGAATTAAGGATAGTAGAGACATAATCTTTAAGGTCCTTACAAATAGCACAAGTTTCATAATTCTCAACCATGAAGGATTCTATCTCGGAGGCTCCCATAAATAAGACAAATTGTTCTACCTCTTCGAACCCATAATGAATATAGCAATTCCGATTATAGTTCTTAATTAAAAATTCCTCACTAAAGCCACATTGAAATTTAAGATGTTTAGTATCATGTTGAGAGCAACAGTTTATATCATGGCGTCTAAGCAAGATTCTAGCCATTGTATTCAATTTTTCTATCATAGCACTCATTATTTTACCAGTTCTTGATTCTCTATAATTATTATAACATTCTATAAGCTCCAAGTAGGTTGTTGGTTCTCCCATAACAGCAGTTTTTAATTTTTAGGTTTTTCAAATTTTTATGGATTTTTGGGTATATAGGAAAAGTAAAACAAGACAAAAAGAAACTAAGCAAAAGTAAACTACGCAAAATAATACTAGACAGAAATAAACTAAGCACAAATAAACTAGACAAAAGTAAACTAGCAAGACAAAATAAAATAAAAGCAGAGAGAGAGGTAGAGTGTACTCCCCAGGTGAACTTATGAGTAGAGCTATGCCTCCCCGGCAACGGCGCCAGAAAATAGTCTTGATGACCCACAAGTATAGGGGATCGCAACAGTCTTCGAGGGAAGTAAAACCCAATTTATTGATTCGACACAAGGGGAGGTAAAGAATACTTATAAGCCTTAACAACTGAGTTGTCAATTCAGCTGCACCTGGAAAAGCACTAGTAACAGGGGTGATGTGAAAGTAGCAGTATTATGAGAGCAAGTATAACAATCTCAAATAGATATGGGACTCATAGAATAAGTCAAGAACTCTCCAATCCCATTTTCATTAGTAGTACAATTAATATTATCAAGTAACATAGGACCATCATCTAGAGCTTTATCATAAACATTTGCCAAGCAAAATTCTTTAGTACCATGCATTTCGACATCAGGCACAAACAAAGCATTATCATAAGATTTATCAAAGTAGCATGGATTATCATATATAACAGTAGCATAATTATTCTCACAAGTTTTACTTATAGGAAATATTTCAAGAGAATCCACAGGAACATAACATTCAACCTCTTTCGGTAAGCATGGAGGACAATCAAATAGTGTAAGAGATGAAGAGTTACTCTCATTAGAAGGTTGGCATGGGTAGCTAATCCATTCTTCCTCCTTTTGTTCGTCGCTCTCTTCTTCTTTTTCATCCAATGAGCTTTCAGGTTCATCAATTTCTTCTTCCACCGGTTCCTGCAAATTGTGAGTGCATTCTTGTGCATTAATGTGTCTCTCTTTATAATCAAGGATATAAGGATTCCTACTGTAGCATTCTATGCAAGAATTAAGGATAGTAGAGACATAATCTTTAAGGCCCTTACAAACAACACAAGTTTCATAATTCTCAACCATGAAGGATTCTATCTCGGAGGCTCCCATAAATAAGACAAATTGTTCTACCTCTTCGAACCCATAATGAATATAGCAATTCCGATTATAGTTCTTAATTAAAAATTCCTCACTAAAGCCACATTGAAATTTAAGATGTTTAGTATCCTGTTGAGAGCAACAGTTTATATTATGGCGTTCAAGCAAGATTTTAGCAATTGTATTCAATTTTTCTATCATAGCACTCATTATTTTACCAGTTCTTGATTCTCTATAATTATTATAACATTCTATAAGCTCCAAATAGGTTGTTGGTTCTCCCATAACAGCAGTTTTTAATTTTTAGGTTTTTCAAATTTTTATGGATTTTCGGGTATATAGGGAAAATAAAACAAGACAAAAATAAACTAGACAAAAGTAAACTAAGCAAAATAAAACTAGACAGAAATAAACTAAGCACAAATAAACTAGACAGAAATAAACTAGCAAGACAAAATAAGATAAAAGCAGAGAGAGAGGTAGAGTGTACTCCCCAGGTGAACTTATGAGTAGAGCTATGCCTCCCCGGCAACGGCGCCAGAAAATAGTCTTGATGACCCACAAGTATAGGGGATCGCAACAGTCTTCGAGGGAAGTAAAACCCAAATTTATTGATTCGACACAAGGGGAGGTAAAGAATACTTATAAGCCTTAACAACTGAGTTGTCAATTCAGCTGCACCTGGAAAAGCACTAGCAACAGGGGTGATGTGAAAGTAGCAGTGATATGAGAGCAATAGTAACAGTAACACAGCAGCAGTAGTAATATGAGAGCAATGGTACCAGAAAATAGTTGACATGTAGAACGAGTATATGATGATGAGAGATGGACCGGGGTTCCCAGCTATCTACACTAGTGGTAACTCTCCAATAACAAGTGTTGGGTGAACAAATTACAGTTGGGCAATTGATAGGATTGAAATAGCATTAAGAAAGAACATCAATTCATTAATCATGTAGGCATGTTTTCCAATTATAGTCGTACGTGCTCGCAATGAGAAACTTGCACAACATCTATTGTCCTACCAGCCGGTGGCAGCCGGGCCTCAAGGGAATCTACTGGATATTAAGGTACTCCTTTTAATAGAGCACCGGAGCAAAGCATTAACACTCCGTGAAAACATGTGTCCCTCACATCACCGCCATCCCCTCCGGTTGTCCCGATTTCTGTCACTTCGGGGCCTTTGGTTCCGGACAGTGACATGTGCATACAACTTGTAGATACAATCTAAGCAATAATTATAGAGCTCAAATCTAAGATCATGCCACTCGGGCCCTAGTGACAAGCATTAAGCATAACAAGATTGCAGCAACAATAACTTCACAAACTTTATAGATAGACTAATCATAATGTATCATCCATCGGATCCCAACAAACACAACACCGATTACATCAGATGGATCTCAATCATGTAAGGCAGCTCATGAGATCATTGTATTGAAGTACATGGGGAGAGAATACCAACTAGCTACAGCTAGAACCCGTAGTCCATGGGGGAACTACTCACGGAGCATGATGGAGGCGGTGGCGTTGATGGAGATGGCTTCCGGGGGCTTCCCCGTCCCGGCAGGTGCCGGGACAGACTTCTCCCCCGAATTGGAGTTTCGCGATGGTGGCGGCGCCCCTGGAGTCTTTCTGGAGTTTCGTCAAGTGGTACGGTGTTTTTAGGTCGAAAGGGGTTAAATAGGCGAAGAGGCGGCGTCGAGGGGCACCAGGGCGCCCTCCTCATAGGCCGGCGCGGCCAGGCCTGCCCGCGCGGCCGTGTGGTGTCGGGGCCCTGGGCCTCCTCTCCGTCTCCCCTTCGGTGTTCTGGAGCCTCCCGGGAAAAATAAGATCTTTGGCGTTGATTTCGTCCAATTCCGAGAATCTTGCCCGAACAGCCTTTCTGGAACCAAAAACAGCAGAAAACAGGAACTGGCACTGTGGCATCTTGTTAATAGGTTAGTTCCGGAAAACGCATAAAAACATCATAAAGTGCAAGCAAAACATGTAAGTATTGTCATAAAACAAGCATGGAACGACAGAAATTATGGATACGTCGGGGACGTATCACACCAAGCTCAACAATGAACCTCTTCATCCATACCGCTTCTGATGAAGCCTCTGAAGCCGCTATATATTCAGATTCTGTTGAAGATTTCGCCACCGTGCACTGCTTGGAACTGCTCCAGCTTACTGCCGCACCATTCAATATAAACACGTACCCAGACTGAGACTTAGAGTCATCAGGGTCGGTGTTCCAACTTGCATCGGTGTAACTGGTTACAACGAGCTCTTGGTCACCGCCATAACAAAGAAACATATCCTTAGTCCTTTTCAAGTACTTCAGGATATTCTTGACCGCTGTCCAGTGTTCCATTCCTGGATCACTTTGATATCTGCTGGTCAAACTAACAGCATGTGCGATATCCGGTCTAGTACACAGCATGGCGTACATGATAGAGCCTACTGCCGAAGCATAGGGGATCTTGCTCATCCTCTCTCTTTCATCTGCCGTAGCCGGACCTTGAGTCTTACTCAAGACCTTACCTGGCAACATAGGCAAGAACCCTTTCTTGCTTTCATCCATTCTAAACTTCTTTAGAATCTTGTCCAGGTATGTACTTTGTGAAAGGCCTATTAGGCGTCTTGATCTATCTCTATAAATCTTGATGCCTAAAATGTATGCTGCTTCACCAAGGTCTTTCATTGAAAAAGACTTATTCAAATAACCTTTAATGCTGCTTAATAGTTCTATATCATTCCCAATCAATAATATGTCATCTACATATAATATCAGGAACGCTACAGAGCTCCCACTCACTTTCTTGTAAATACAGGCCTCACCATGAGTCCGTATAAAACCGAAGTCTTTGATCACTCTATCAAAGCGTAGGTTCCAACTCCGGGATGCTTGCTTCAGTCCATAAATGGAACGCTGAAGTTTGCATACCTTGTCAGCATTTTCAGGATCGACAAAACCTTTGGGTTGTACCATATACAACTCTTCCTCAATATCTCCATTAAGGAACGCCGTTTTGACATCCATCTGCCAAATCTCATAATCGAAAAATGCAGCTATTGCTAACAAAATCCTCACAGACTTTAGCTTCGCTACAGGTGAGAAAGTCTCATCGTAGTCAACTCCTTGAATTTGTCGGAAACCCTTTGCGACAAGTCGAGCTTTATAGACAGTAATATTACCATCAGCATCTGTTTTTCTCTTGAAGATCCATTTATTCTCGACAGCCTTGCGGCTATCAGGTAAGTCTACCAAAGTCCATACTTTGTTATCATACATGGATCCCATTTCGGATTTCATGGCTTCTTGCCATTTGTTGGAATCTGGGCTCATCATCGCTTCTTCATACGTCGCAGGGTCCTCATCATTGTCGTCCACAATCATGACATTTAGACAGGGATCATACCAATCAGGAGTGGTACGTTCCCTCGTCGATCTGCGAGGTTCAGTAGCTTCCTCGTTCGAAGTTTCATGATCATCATCATTTGCTTCCTCTCCTATCGGTGCAGGCTGCACAGGAACTTCTTCCGGCACTGCGCTACTCTGATCTATGAGAGAAGGTTCATCAACCTCGTCGAGTTCTACTTTTCTTCCAGTCACTTCTTTAGTGAGAAACTCCTTCTCAAGAAAGGATCCGTTCTTGGCAACAAAGATTTTGCCTTCGGATCTGTGATAGAAAGTATACCCAATTGTTTCTTTAGGGTATCCTATGAAGACGCATTTCTCCGCTTTGGGTTCTAGCTTGTCAGGTTGTAACTTCTTTACATAAGCATCGCAACCCCAAACTTTAAGGAACGACAGCTTAGGTTTCTTCCCAAACCATAATTCATACGGTGTCGTTTCAACGGATTTAGATGGTGCCCTATTTAAAGTGAATGCGGCTGTCTCTAATGCATAACCCCAAAATGATAATGGCAAATCGGTAAGAGACATCATAGAACGAACCATATCTAAGAGAGTTCGATTACGACGTTCGGACACACCATTGCGCTGTGGTGTTCCCGGCGGTGTCAATTGTGAAAGTATTCCGCATTTCTTTAAATGCATGCCAAACTCATAACTCAGATATTCGCCTCCGCGATCAGAACGCAGAAACTTAATCTTCTTGTTACGTTGATTTTCTACTTCACTTTGGAATTCCTTGAACTTCTCAAAAGTCTCGGACTTGTGTTTCATAAAGTAAATATACCCATATCTACTCAGATCATCCGTGAAGGTTAGAACATAACGATAACCACCGCGTGATGCTACACTCATTGGTCCGCACACATCGGTATGTATGATTTCCAATAAGTCTGTAGCTCGCTCCATTGTGCCAGAAAATGGAGTCTTAGTCATTTTTCCCATTAGACATGCTTCGCATCTGTCAAGTGACTCAAAGTCAAGTGACTCAAGAAGTCCATCGGAATGGAGTTTCTTCATGCGCTTCACTCCAATATGACCAAGACGATAGTGCCACATATAAGTAGAATTATCATTCAATTTAATTCGCTTAGCATCAATGTTATGAACATGTGTATCACTACTATCGAGATTTAACAAGAATAAACCATTCATCTCAGGTGCATGGCCATAAAAGACATTACTCATATAAATCGAACAACCATTATTCTCAGACTTAAACGAATAACCGTCTTGCATCAAACAAGATCCAGATATAATGTTCATGCTCAACGCAGGTACCAAATAACAATTATTAAGGTTTAAAACTAATCCCGAAGGTAGATGTAGGGGGAGCGTGCCGACGGCGATCACATCGACCTTGGATCCATTTCCAACGCGCATCGTCACCTCGTCCCTTGCCAGGCTTCGTTTATTCCGCAGTTCCTGTTTCGAGTTACAAATGTGAGCAACCGAACCAGTATCAAATACCCAGGCACTACTACGAGAACCAGTAAGATAGACATCTATAACATGTATATCAAATATACCTTTCTTCTTGACGTGGCCGCTCTTCAGATCGGCCAAGCTTCCAGTGCCCCTTCCCCTGGCAGTAGTAGCACACAGTCTCAGGCTTAGGACCAGCCTTAGGCTTCTCAGGAGGCGCTGCAACTTTCTTGCCGCCCTTCTTGAAGTTGCCCTTGTTAGGCTTGCCCTGCTTCTTGAAACTGGTGGTCTTGTTGACCATCAACACTTGGTTCTCCTTCTTTATTTCTACTTCAGCAGACTTCAGCATGGAGAAGAGTTCAGGTAACTCTTTGTTCATGTTCTGCATGTTGTAGTTCATCACGAAGTTCTTGTAACTTGGTGGCAGTGATTGGAGGACACGATGAATACCCAGCTGGTTAGGGATCACAATCCCCAAGTCACTGAGCTTCTTCGCATGTCCGGACATTGCGAACATGTGCTCACTAACGGAGCTGCCCTCTTCCATCATGCAGTTAAAGAACTGTTTCGAGGCCTCATAGCTCTCCACGGCCGCATGAGTTTCAAAGATAAGTTTGAGCTCACGCATCATATCACAAGGGTCGTGGTGCTCAAAACGCTTTTGGAGCTCTGCCTCTAAACTGCACAGGATGGCACACTGAACTTCGGAGTACCGAGTTACCCGAGTCTCATAAACATTCTTTATGTCCTCGGATACTGCAGGAGGTGGTGGGGGACCTAGCGGTGCTTCGAGCACATATTGCATGCTTACGCCAGTGAGGAAAATCCTCACATGACGGAACCAGTCAGTGAAGTTGCTACCATTGCCCTTAAGCTTTTCTTTCTCTAGGAACTGATTAAAATTGATGGAGGGGGGCGCCATGATCTACAACATATTTGCAAAGAGTTTAGACTAAGTTTATGATAAATAGAGTTCAATTTTAATTCTTAAATTAACTAGGTGAACTCCCACTCAAAACAACATCCCTCGCATTGTCTTAGTGATTACACGAACCAAATCCACTACACCAAGTCCGATCTTCACGAGAAAAGATGTAGCTTCAAAGGCGAACACTCAAAGTGTTCATCATATCATTCATATGACTCATGCTCTACCTTTCGGTATCCCGTGTTCCGAGACCATGTCTGTACATGCTAGGCTCGTCAAGGCAACCTTAGTATCCGCGTGTGCAAATCTGGCTTGCACCCGTTGTATGCACATGTAGAGTCTATCACACCCGATCATCACGAGATGCTTCGAAACGACAAGTCTTAGAAACGGTGCATACTAAGGATGAACACTTTATTATCTTGATATTTAGTGAGAGGGATCATCTTATAATGCTACCGTCGCGATCTAAGCAAAATAAGATGCATAAAAGGATTAACATCACATGCAATTCATAATGTGTGATATGATATGGCCTTTTCTTCTTGTGCTTTTGATCTCCATCTCCAAAGCACGGACATGATCTCCATCATCACCAGCATGGCGTCAAGGTCAGTGGCGCCGCTTCATGGTTGTCCATCACTTATAGCTACTATAACAACTACTTGAAATAAAGCTATTACATGATGAATAGACACGCAGGTCTTTAACAAAAATTAAAGACAACCATTAGGCTCCTGCCGGTTGCCATAATACAACAATGAACATCTCATACATCAAATATAATCATCATCACATTATGGCCATATCACATCACCAAACCCTGCAAAAACAAGTTAGACGCCTCTAATTTGGTTTGCATCTTTTACGTGGTTTAGGGTTTTCGAGTAAGATCCAATCTACCTACGAACATGAACCACAACGGTGATACTAGTGTTGACAATAGAAGTGCAAATTACAATCTTCACTATGGTGGGAGAGACAGACACCCGCAAAGCCACTTATGCAATACAAGTTGCATGTCAAGCGTGGAGCAAGTCTCATGAGACGCGGTCATGTAAAGTTAGCCCGGGCCGCTTCATCCCACCATCCCGCAAGAAGCAAAGTACACAAACTAAAGCAACAAAAGCATCACCGCCCACAAACCATTGTGTTCTACTCGTGCAACAGATCTATGCATAGACGTGGCTCTGATACCACTGATGGGGTTCGTTGCATAGAAAACAAAAATTTTCTACCGCAAACAAACAAAACCAAGATCCAATCTAGGAAAAACGCCAGATCTAATCTACTAGATTGAAGCAACGAGACGGATTGGATCTACATACCCTTGTAGATCGCTAAGCGGAAACGAGATTGAATCTCGTGGTTGATGTAGTCGTACACTTGCCGATCTCAAGATCGCGATGACGATCCCTCCGGCGCTGCAAACGGGCAGCACCTCCGTACTCGGTCACACGTACAGCTCGATGAAGACACCTCCTCCTTGTTCCAGCAAGCGGGGAGATGTGGTAGATGGGATCTAGTCCAGCAGCACGACGGCGTGGTGGTGGTGGAGAGTTTGCGAACAGGGCTTCGCCTATTGCGTTGGGTGGAAGAAACTAGGCAAAAGAAGGAGCAAACGGAGCAAACGGCCGCGACCCAAAAATCTAATCTTTTGCCCGGCCGCGTTGCTCCTTTTATAGACGTGCAAGGTGGAGCTTCACGTGGAAGCCACGCCAAATCAATCGATGCCGGCCGCCGCAAAACGTCTTAACCTTGTTTAAAATAGCGTGCTAAATGAATTAGCGGCAGCCTCCTTCAAACGATATGAACGCTATATCGTGGTAATAGTGTGGTATATTTTAAATAGCATTTTCAAAATAATACTAAATATAGCCTAAAAATAAATAATTTTACTAGAACGAATAGATATATATAGTCCAAAAGTGACTGAATCATACATACATAACCACATATAGAAATAGATCTCAAGTATTTTAGAAGGCTAACATCAACATTTCACAAGGCAACAACATAGTATAAATTATTTATTAAAAAAATTAGCATTAGCGATATTATTTTCTGATTTAGAAGTGGAACCAACAGATTGTAGTTCATCACCACGAAAAAGTGAAAGCAACTTGCCTGAAAAAAATAGCGCGCTAACGCTATGAAGTTTTAGGGCGATATAGCATGCTGTTTCGCAAATAGCGCCACAGCGAGCAAAATTACTAAGCGTGGACCCTCTAAATATGCTATAGCGTGCTATTAGCGAAGATTAGGCCCTGGTTTAACAAAGCAACCTGAGACGTATCTCAACCCTATCAACCTAGCCTCCAGTTCATCCTCCTCCATAGATTGGTTCCCCCTCCTCCGGTCGGCTTCGCCGGCGGCAGGAGGAGTGGGGAACCCGATCTATGCGTGGAGTTTCGAATAAAAGTATTGTTTTCATTAGATTATGTTAGGATTTTGGTAGCCGCCTTCTTGTTGGTTTCCCCTCAATGGAGATGGCATCGTCTGCAATAAGTGATCTTCGGCCTTTCGTTCGGCGACGAGATCTTCTTCCCGGCGTCAATGGTGGTGTTGAACAATCACAATTTTCTAGGTATGGGCCTTCGGATCTTGCTTCGCCAGATCGATTTTGGATCTTTTGTCGTTGTTGCCGCGAGGAGGATTATCCTCGCAGTTTTTGTCCCGGCTGCTACGTCCTCGACAATGGTGATTCGTACTCTCGGCTCTCCATCGACGACGACAAAGCTAGTCGGTTATTATTCCCTGACATACTGGTGTTGGTACTCTTGCCGATGTTGTATGACTGCTTTAATGGTTGCGTGCGTGCACGCAGCCTTGGCATTGCGGCTCAAAAAATTATGGGAGAACTTTCGTCGGTATCTACAGGTCTATGGTTCGTTATCTATCTTTGGCTGCCTTCAGAAGAGTACAAGATTGTGTTCTGGAAGAAGAAAGAAATTGAAGACCTCGAAGATTTGTTACTATCTTTTAGACTTTATTTTGTAATCGTTGGAGTCAGTTCATGTATCTCTACCATGTACTATTTGTTGCTATGAATATATGTGGTATTGATTGTCAAAAAAAAGACCTTGGTATTGCTAGCCTGCATGCAGCGATCGCTGCCTCTGCACTGGCCTAGCTCGGCCTTGGCGTTCGGATCGGCCCCCTGGCCGGGCCGTGCCCCCTTTTTTTTCCTTTTCTTTTCTTTTGCCTCTTTTCTGTAATAGTCTGTCTACATGAGCTACTAAATTGGCCCATTAACAAAACTACTCACAGACTATTTTAAGCCTCATATTTATTTCTATTAAATAAATATATATTAATAATTAGTAATTCAATTAATTAATAAATTATTAATACTCTTCTAACAATTCCGTAACTCTCCAAAACTATTTCTTTAATCCCGAAACTACCCCTAGCAACATCGCAACCTTAAGTGTGTCACCCTACGGTTCGAGAATGTGCAGACATGACCGAGACGCCTCTCCGATCAATAATCATCAGCGGGACCTGGAGATCCGTAATGACTCCTACATATTCAACGATGAACTAAGTGATCGAATGAACCATTTACATACGATGCCAATTCCCTTTGTCTCGCGATATTTTACTTGTCCGAGGTTTGATCATCGGTATCTCCATACCTTGTTCAACCTCGTTACCGACAAGTACTCTTTACTCGTACCGTGGTATGTGATCTCTTATGAACTATTCATATGCTTGCAAGCTAATCAGATGACATTCCACCGAGAGGGCCCAGAGTATATCTATCCGTCATTAGGATGGACAAATCCCACTGTTGATCCATATGCCTCAACTCACACTTTCCAAATACTTAATCCCACCTTTATTGCCACCCATTTACGCAATGGCGTTTGATGTAATCAAAGTACCCTTTCGGTGTAAGTGATTTACATGATCTCATGGTCGAAGGATTAAGACAACTATGTATTGAAAGCTTATAGCAAATGAACTTAATGACTTGATCTTATGCTACGCTCATATGGGTGTGTGTCCATTATATCATTCAAATAATGACATAACCTTGTTATTAATAACATCCAATGTTCATGATCACGAAACCATGATCATCTATTAATCAACAAGCTAGTTATACAAGAGGCTTACTAGGGACTCCTTGTTGTTTACATAACACACATGTATCAATGTTTCGGTTAATACAATTATAACATGGTATATAAACATTTATCATAAACACAAAGATATTATAATAACCACTTTATTATTGCCTCTTGGGCATATCTCCAACAGAAGCCCTGCCGGAGTTCTCCACCACCACCGCCACCACGCCGTCGTGCTGCCGGGATTCCGAGGAGGATCTACTACTTCCGCTGCCCGCTGGAACGGGGAGGAGGACGTCGTCTTCATCAACACCGTACGTGTGACCGAGTACGGAGGTGCTGCCCGATTGTGGCACCGTCAAGTTCTTCTACGCGCTTTTGCAAGCGGTCAAGATCTTCTACGCGCTTTTGCAAGCGGCAAGTGATCGACTACATCCACCACGAGATCTAATCTCGTTAGGCTTTGGAAATCTTCGAGGGTTAGTCTCATGATCTTCTCGTTGCTACCATCTACTAGATTAGATCTTGGCTTGTGTTTTCGTTCTTGCGGTAGAAATTTTTTTGTTTTCTATGCTACGAATCCCAACAACGTCCTACTCCTACGAGCATCTCCGAGAGACTGAGTCAAATAAACTTCATTGACGCGTCGTGAGATTGAAAAATTCACCACATGCGCCTTGCTGCCGACGGGAACATCGCCTCACGCTGAAGAATATTCCGCCTTTATGAGACACCAAAGTGTCAAACCTGGAGTTTGAACTCTGGTGGGTTGGGGTTGCCACTGCTCTCCTAACCACCCAACCACAACCGATTGCATCCTTATTATACCTTAGAACAGAAAATTAAAATGGACAATAATTGATCCCTTAAAAGAAAGGGAGAACAAAAGATAGAGTACTAAGAACTTACAGGATAAGTAAATTCACATATGGCTGCAAGTTGTAGTCTTGTACATTCTTGAATAAAATGGAAATAAATTTCATATGCATATTTTTGATGCAGACGCTGGCAACCTCCTTTCCGGAAAAAAACATTTAACTAGGCTAAGAACGAAGGAATGGGACCATTGAGAATGCTTATGAAGGCATTCATTGGAAGAACATGCAAAGAGAAGGTAATGCATCTAGGAATAAATAAAAAACGATTTTGCCAGGTCTCGATCAACTAAAAATTTCTTAAGTTTCAATCGCCCAAAATTTTTATTTGAGTTGCACTTTTCTGTTAAAAATGTGCAATTGCACTTTTCTACTAGAAAAGTGCAACTGACTCGAGTTGCACATTTTTTAACTGTAGTTGCACTTTTCTGAGGTGATTGAGACTTAAGAAAATCTCAGTCGACTGAGACATAGACACACCCTAAAAAAATCTATCAATTTTTTAAAAAAGGAGAGATACTTACCTACAAGAAAGCCTCCCATGTAAAAGCATGACAAACAACTAGCTTAGGCAAGAGACCACCGCTCCATTGCAGGTCCGGCCACCCCTTCCACGGGAGCCATATTATCCCCTCATTATCTTGTGTCTAGCATTTCAGTTTCTGTCGATTCTATTTTGGGTACTCTGCGGTGCATATATATATTAGGACCAAGTTAGATGTGTTCAACTCGACCATCTAACCCTCTGCTAATCATACGTCCAACTATAAACAAACTCTACACATATTACAACAAAGTCCACCTTGGTGAATATGTCCTTCGTTGCCTTGGTTTTGTCATGCACGAACCTCTATGTACCTGAAATTGAATCAAATCACGAGCTCTCCTGCTACTTCCTTGACTTAATGACTCCACCTGCAAATGTGGCCCCTTCTATTCATCATAGTCAATGATCTTTCATTCTTTTGCACTCCTATTTTATGCTCTCAATTATTTGGAGTATTTATTTAAGGTCATCACAAATCGATCATAAAGTTACCGGATCTGAATAAACATATGCATTGTGATCCTGGTAGCCTCTTCTCTTATCTATGTGAAAGTGAACAAACTTACATATTAGGTATACCATATAACTCTTACCCGAACGTGTCGCCATCGCTATTGTTGATTGCGTGTTTAATAAATTGGAGGAATTTTTGCCATTGTTTTAATCATCTTGAGTCAATTCGTAGTTTTCTCATCCTTATTTCAAATTTTCTATGATCAATTCACATCCATCTCTCGGTCTCAGTAGACATAGTCACCATCATGAACCCGATACTCGTCAACACTGCTTACCA
The DNA here is from genome assembly GCA_030979885.1 of Lolium multiflorum. Lineage (NCBI taxonomy): Eukaryota > Viridiplantae > Streptophyta > Magnoliopsida > Poales > Poaceae > Lolium > Lolium multiflorum. The sequence continues at coordinate 60,042,779 of CM061749.1, read as the reverse complement.
TCCACACTTGTCTGACCTATAGCCGCACCAAGTCTCTTAGGTCTCTAACCCACACCTTGTCAGCCTCCATTGTAGAATATCAACGATCATACCTAACCTATGCAAAGTTCATGTATCCGCTCAACCCCTTAGCTCCAGTCTAAACAACATGCTACTCACTTTTCCGTTGAAATATGTGATATGTCTCCGACGTATCGATAATTTCTTATGTTCCATGCTACATTATTGATGATATCTACATGTTTTATGCACATTATATGTCGTATTTACGCATTTTCTGGCACTAACCTATTAACAAGATGCCGAAGAGCCAGTTGCTGTTTTCTGCTGTTTTTGGTTTCAGAAATCCTAGTAAGGAAATATTCTCGGAATTGGACAAAATCAACGCCCAGGGTCCTATTTTTGCACGAAGCTTCCAGAAGACCGAGGGGGAAAGGAAGTGGGGCCACGAGGCGCCGCCACACTAGGGCGGCGCGGCCCAGGCCCTGGCCGCGCGGCCCTAGCGTGTGGGGCCCTCGTGTGGCCCCCGCGTTGCCCTTCCGCCTACTTAAAGTCTTCGTCGCGAAACCCTCTATACCGAGAGCCACGATACGGAAAACCTTCCAGAGACGCCGCCGCCGCCAATCCCATCTCGGGGATTCAGGAGATCGCCTCCGGCACCCTGCCGGAGAGGGGAATCATCTCCCGGAGGACTCTTCATCGCCATGATCGCCTCCGGAGTGATGAGTGAGTAGTTCACCCCTGGACTATGGGTCCATAGCAGTAGCTAGATGGTCGTCTTCTCCTAATTGTGCTTCATTGTTGGATCTTGTGAGCTGCCTAACATGATCAAGATCATCTATCTGTAATACTATATGTTGTGTTTGTCGGGATCCGATGGATAGAGAATACTATGTTATGGTGATTATCAATCTATTACCTATGTGTTGTTTATGATCTTGCATGCTCTCCGTTATTAGTAGAGGCTCTGGCCAAGTTTTTGCTCTTAACTCCAAGAGGGAGTATTTATGCTCGATAGTGGGTTCATGCCTCCATTAAATCTGGGACAGTGACAGAAAGTTCTAAGGTTGTGGATGTGCTGTTGCCACTAGGGATAAAACATTGATGCTATGTCTAAGGATGTAGTTGTTGATTACATTACGCACCATACTTAATGCAATTGTCTGTTGCTTGCAACTTAATACCGGAAGGGGTTCGGATGATAACCTGAAGGTGGACTTTTTAGGCATAGATGCATGCTGGATAGCGGTCTATGTACTTTGTCGTAATGCCCTGATTAAATCTCACTATATTTATCATATCATGTATGTGCATTGTTATGCCCTTTTCTATTTGTCAATTGCCCGACTGTAATTTGTTCACCCAACATGCTTTTATCTTATGGGAGAGACACCTCTAGTGAACCCCGGTCCTATTCTTTACATCGCATACAATCTATTGCAATTGTTCTTTACTGTTTTCTTCGCAAACAATCATCTTCCACACAATACGGTTAATCCTTTGTTACAGCAAGCCGGTGAGATTGACAACCTCACTGTTTCGTTGGGGCAAAGTACTTTGGTTGTGTTGTGCAGGTTCCACGTTGGCGCCGGAATCCTGGTGTTGCGCCGCATCACATTTCGCCACCAACAACCTTCACGTGCTTCTTGGCTCCTACTGGTTCGATAACCTTGGTTTCATACTGAGGGAAACTTGCTGCTGTGCGCATCATACCTTCCACTTGGGGTTCCCAACGGACGTGTACATCTACGCGCATCAAGCTAAATTTCTGGCGCCGTTGCCGGGGAGATCAAGACACGCTGCAAGGGGAGTCTCCACTTCCCAATCTCTTTACTTTGTTTTTGTCTTGCTTTATTTTATTTACTACTTTGTTTGCTGCACCTAAACAAAACACAAAAAAATTAGTTGCTAGTTTTACTTTATTTACTGTCTTGTTCTCTATATCAAAAACACAAAAAAATTAGTTACTTGCATTTACTTTATCTAGTTTGCTTTATTTACTGTTGCTAAAATGAATACCCCTGAAAATACTAAGTTGTGTGACTTCACAAACACAAATAATAATGATTTCCTATGCACACCTATTGCTCCACCTGCTACTACAGCAGAATTCTTTGAAATTAAACCTGCTTTACTGAACCTTGTTATGAGAGAGCAATTTTCTGGTGTTAGTTCTGATGATGCTGCTACCCATCTTAATAATTTTGTTGAACTTTGTGAAATGCAAAAGTATAAGGATGTAGATGGTGATATTATTAAATTGAAATTGTTTCCTTTCTCATTAAGAGGAAGAGCTAAAGATTGGTTGCTATCTTTGCCTAAGAATAGTATTGATTCATGGACTAAATGTAAGGATGCTTTTATTGGTAGATATTATCCTCCCGCTAAAATTATATCTTTGAGAAGTAGCATAATGAATTTTAAGCAATTAGATACTGAACATGTTGCTCAAGCATGGGAGAGAATGAAATCTTTGGTAAAGAATTGCCCAACCCATGGACTGACTACTTGGATGATCATCCAAACCTTCTATGCATGACTAAATTTTTCTTCGCGGAATTTATTGGATTCAGCTGCTGGAGGTACCTTTATGTCCATCACTTTGGGGGCGGCTACAAAGCTTCTTGATGATATGATGATAAATTACTCTGAATGGCACACGGAAAGAGCTCCACAAGGTAAGAAGGTAAATTCTGTTGAAGAAACCTCTTCCTTGAGTGATAAGATTGATGTGATTATGTCTATGCTTGTGAATGGTAGATCTAATGTTGATCCAAATAATGTTCCTTTAGCTTCATTGGTTGCTCAAGAAGAAAATGTTGATGTGAATTTCATTAAAAATAATAATTTCAACAACAATGCTTATAGGAACAATTCTGGTAATAACTATAGGCCATATCCTGCTGTGGTAATGATTATGGTAATTCTTATGGTAGATATGAGGAAAAGATGCTAGAAATTGAAAGATCCACTAAAAACTTTATGCAATCACAATATGAGCAAAATCAATTGTTTACTAAAACTATGAATGAACAATCTACCTTGTTGAAAAATATAGGAAATCAACTTGAAAACTTGAATAGGGAGATTTCTGGTCTGCAAACTAAAATTTCAAATGCTGAAACCCGAATCTCATACATGTCCGCATCACAATCCTCTTTAATTAATAAAATGGCTGCTAAACCTGATGATATTGATAATAAGATTACTACTACAGCAAATTCCATCCAAGTTAGAATTAATGAGAATATAAGATTAATGGCTGAATTGCGTGCTAGGTGGGATAGAGAAGAAAATGAAAAACTAGCTAAAGAGAATAATGTAGCTAAAGTTTGGACTATTACCACCATTAGTAATGATAATGATTCACATGTTGCTGCACCTCCTACTATCAATGGTAAAATAATTGGTGTTGGCAATGTTTCTACTCCTAGTGCAAAGCGTACAAAACTGCCTGAAATTGCTAAAACTGCTGAAACCACTTGTGATAAAACTGCTGAAATTTTTTCCAACCTTGGGGACAATGATCCCATTGCTGTAGCTCATAATGATTTAGATTTTGATGATTGCCACATCTCTGAAGTTATAAAGTTCTTACAAAAACTTGCTAGAAGTCCCAATGCTAGTGCTATAAATTTAGCCTTTACAAAACACATTACAAATGCTCTCATAAAAGCTAGAGAAGAGAAACTAAAACTTGAAACTTCTATTCCTAGAAAGTTAGAAGATGGTTGGGAGCCCATCATTAAAATGAAATTCAATGACTTTGAGTGTAATGCTTTATGTGATCTTGGTGCAAGTATTTCTGTTATGCCTAAAAAGATTTATGATATGCTTGACTTGCCACCATTGAAGAATTGTTATTTGGATGTTAATCTTGCCGATAATGTTAAAAAGAAACCTTTGGGGAGGATTGATAATGTGCGCATTACGGTTAACAATAACCTTGTCCCCGTTGATTTTGTTGTCTTGGATATCGAATGCAATGCATCTTGTCCTATTGTGTTGGGAAGACCTTTTCTTCGAACCGTTGGTGCTGTTATTGATATGAAGGAAGGTAATATTAGATATCAATTTCCTCTCAAGAAAGGTATGGAACACTTTCCTAGAAAGAGAATGAAGTTGCCTTTTGATTCTATTATTAGAACAAGTTATGATGTTGATGCTTCTACTCTTGATGTTACTTGATTTGCACTTTCTGCGCCTAGCTGAAAGGCGTTAAAGAAAAGCACTTCTTGGGAGATAACCCATGTGTTTATTTTACTACAGCAATTTTTGTTTTGTTGAGTCTTGGAAGTTGTTTACTACTGTAGCAACCTCTCATTATCATGTTTTTGTGCCAAGTAAAGTTTCTATGTTAAAGTTGATGTTATATTTGGGATCGCTGCGCAGAAACAGCATTGCTGTCTGTCACGAATTCTGGCATAAGTCTCTGTAAAAATTCGAAAAAATCTGCAAATTTACGAGCGTGATCCTCAGATATGTATGCAACTTTCATTAGTTTTGAGTTTTTCCATTTGAGCAAGTCTAGTGCCCCTTTCAGGTTCGTCTTTACGGACTGTTCTGTTTTTGACAGATTCTGCCTTTTATTTCGCATTGCCGTATTTGCTATGTTGGATGAATTCCTTTGATCCATTAATGTCCAGTAGCTTTGTGCAATGTCCAGAAGTGTTAAGAATGATTGTGTCACCTCTGAATATGTGAATTTTTAATTGTGCACTAACCCTCTAATGAGTTTGCTTGAAGTTTGGTGTGAAGGAAGTTTTCAAGGGTCAAGAGAGGAGTATGATATACTATGATCAAGAGGAGTGAAAGCTCTAAGCTTGGGGATGCCCCGTGGTTCATCCCTGCATATTTTAAGAAGACTCAAGCGTCTAAGCTTGGGGATGCCCAAGGCATCCCCTTCTTCATCAACAACATCATCAGGTTCCTCCCCTGAAACTATATTTTTATTCAGTCACATCTTATGTACTTTGCTTGGAGCGTCGGTTTGTTTTTTTTTTGTTTTTGTTTGAATAAAATGGATCCTAGCATTCACTTGTGGGAGAGAGACACGCTCCGCTGTTGCATATGGACAAATATGTCCTTAGGCTTTACTCATAATGTTCAAGGCGAAGGTTGAAACTTCTTCGTTAAATTGTTATATGGTTGGAATCGGGAAACGCTACATGTAGTAATTCTAAAATGTCTTGGATAATGTGATACTTGGCAATTGTTGTGCTCATGTTTAAGCTCTTGCATCATATACTTTGCACCCATTAATGAAGAAATACATAGAGCTTGCTAAAATTTGGTTTGCATATTTGGTCTCTCTAAGGTCTACTAATTTCTTAGAGTGTTGGGCCTCCAAGAGCAGAGGTTTGTAGAACAGCAGCAAGTTTTCCCTTAAGTGGATCACCCAAGGTTTATCGAACTCAGGGAGGAAGAGGTCAAAGATATCCCTCTCAAGCAACCCTGCGATCACAATGCAAGAAGTCTCTTGTGTCCCCAACACACCTAATACACTTGTCAGATGTATAGGTGCACTAGTTCGGCGAAGAGATAGTAAAACACAGGTGGTATAGATGATATATTGGTAAGTAAAGATGCAGAAAACTGGCAACGGCGCCAGAAAATAGGCTTGATGCGCGTAAATGTACACGTCCGTTGGGAACCCCAAGAGGAAGGTATGATGCGCACAGTGGCAAGTTTTCCCTCAGAAAGAAACCAAGGTTGATCGAACCAGGAGGAGCCAAGAAGCACGTTGAAGGTTGATGGTGGCGAAATGTGATGCGGCGCAACAACAGAGATTCCGGCGCCAACGTGGAATCTGCACAACAAAACCAAAGTACTTTGCCCCAACGAAACAGTGAGGTTGTCAATCTCACCGGCTTGCTGTAACAAAGGATTAAACGTATCGAGTGGAAGATGTTTGCAAAGAAAATAGTAAAACACAATTGCAGTAGATTGTATGCTATGTAAAGAATAGGACCGGGGTCCACAGTTCACTAGAGGTGTCTCTCCCATAAGATAAAAGCATGTTGGGTGAACAAATTACAGTCGGGCAATTGACAAATAAAGAAAGGCATAACAATGCATATACATGATATGATAAATATAGTGAGATTTAATCCGGGCATTACGACAAAGTACATAGACCGCCATCCAACTGCATCTATGCCTAAAAAGTCCACCTTCAGGTTATCGTCCGAACCCCATTCAGTATTAAGTTGCTAAGCAACAGACAATTGCATTAAGTATGGTGCGTAATGTAATCGACAACTACATCCTTAGACATAGAATCAATGTTTTATCCCTAGTGGCAACAGCACATCCACAACCTTAGAACTTTCTGTCACTGTCCCAGATTCAATGGAGGCATGAACCCACTATCGAGCATAAATACTCCCTCTTGGAGTTAAGAGTACAAACTTGGCCAGAGCCTCTACTAATAACGGAGAGCATGCAAGATCATAAACAACACATAAACAATAGATTGATAATCACCATAATCATAGTACTCTCTATCCATCGGATCCCGACAAACACAACATATAGAATTACATATAGATGATCTTGATCATGTTAGGCAGCTCACAAGATCCAACAATGAAGCACAACAAGGAGAAGACGACCATCTAGCTACTGCTATGGACCCATGGTCCAGGGGTGAACTACTCACTCATCACTCCGGAGGCGACCATGGCGGCGTAGAGTCCTCCGGGAGATGAATCCCCTCTCCGGCAGGGTGCCGGAGGCGATCTCCGAATCCCCCGAGATGGGATTCGCGGCGGCGGCTCTGGAAGGTTTTCCGTATCGTGGCTCTCTACCGGGGGTTTCGCGACGGAGACTTTAAGTAGGCGGAAGGTCAACGCGGGGGCCACACGAGGTGCCCAGGGGTAGGGCCGCGCGGCCGGGCTTGGCCGCGCCGCCCTGTCCCCGGGCTGCCTCGTGGCCCCACTTCGTTATCTCTTCGGTCTTCTGGAAGCTTCGTGCAAAAATAGGACCCTGGGCGAAAGTTTCGTCCAATTCCGAGAATATTTCCTTACTAGGATTTCTGAAACCAAAAACAGCAGAACTGGCTCTTCGGCATCTTGTTAATAGGTTAGTTCCAGAAAATGCATAAATATGACATATAATGTGCATAAAACATGTAGGTATCATCAATAAAGTAGCATGGAACATAAGAAATTATCGATACGTTGGAGACGTATCAGCATCCCCAAGCTTAGTTCTGCTCGTCCCGAGCAGGTAAAACGATAACAAAGATAATTTCTGAAGTGACATGCCATCATAATCTTGATCATACTATTTGTAAACATATGTAATGAATGCAGCGATCAAAACAAAGGTAATGACATGAGTAAACAAGTGAATCATATGACAAAGACTTTTCATGAATAGTACTTCAAGACAAGCATCAATAAGTCTTGCATAAGAGTTAACTCATAAAGCAATAAATCAAAGTAAAGGTGTTGAAGCAACACATAGGAAGATTAAGTTTCAGCGGTTGCTTTCAACTTATAACATGTATATCTCATGGATATTGTCAACATAAAGTAATATAACAAGTGCAATATGCAAGTATGTAGGAATCAATGCACAGTTCACACAAGTGTTTGCTTCTTAAGGTGGAAGGAGATAGGTAAACTGACTCAACAATAAAAGTAAAAGAATGGTCCTTCAAAGAGGAAAGCATCGATTGCTGTATTTGTGCTAGAGCTTTTATTTTGAAAACATGAAACAATTTTGTCAACGGTAGTAATATGATATGTAAATTATATCTTACAAGTTGCAAGCCTCATGCATAGTATACTAATAGTGCCCGCACCTCGTCCTACTTAGCTTGGACTACCGGGTCTTTGCATGCCATGTTTCAACCAAGTGTCACAAAGGGGTACCTCCATGCCGCCTGTACAAAGGTCTAAGGAGAATGCTCGCATTTTGGATTTCTCGCTTTTGATTATTCTCAACTTAGACATCCATACCGGGACAACATGGACAACAGATAATGGACTCCTCTTAAATGCATAAGCATGTAGCAATGATTATTATTCTCATATGAGATTGAGGATATATGTCCAAAACTGAAACTTCCACCATGATTCATGGCTTTAGTTAGCGGCCCAATGTTCTTCTCTAACAATTTTGCATGCTCCAACCACTAAAATGATAGATCCTTCAGACAAGACGGACATGCATAGCAACTCACATGATATTCAACAATAGTTGATGGCGTTCCCCAGAAGCATGGTTATCGCACAACAAGCAACTTAATAAAAGATAAAGTGCATAAGTACATATTCAATACTACGATAGTTTTTAAGGCTATTTTGTCCCATGAGCTATATATTGCAAAGGTGAATGATGGAATTTTAAAGGTAGCACTCAAGCAATTTACTTTGGAATGGCGGAGAAATACCATGTAGTAGGTAGGTATGGTGGACACAAATGGCATAGTAGTTGGCTCAAGGATTTTGGATGCATGAGAAGTATTCCCTCTCGATACAAGGTTTAGGCTAGCAAGGTTATTTGAAGCAAACTCAAGGATGGACAAGTGCAGCAAAACTCACATAAAAGACATATTGTAAACATTATAAGACTCTACACCGTCTTCCTTGTTGTTCAAAACTCAATACTAGATATTATCTAGACCTTAGAGAGACCAAATATGCAAATCAGATTTTAGCAAGCTCTATGTATTTCTTCATTAATGGGTGCAAAGCATATGATGCAAGAGCTTAAACATGAGCACAACAATTGCCAAGTATCACATTATCCAAGACATTTTAGAATTACTACATGTAGCATTTTCCAATTCCAACCATATAACAATTTAACGAAGAAGAAACTTCGCCATGAACATTATGAGTAAAGCCTAAGGACACATGTGTCCATATGCAACAGCGGAGCGTGTCTCTCTCCCACAAAGTGAATGCTAGGATCCATCTTATTCAAACAAAAACAAAAACAAAAACAAACCGACGCTCCAAGTAAAGAACACAAGATGTGACTGAATAAAAATATAGTTTCAGGGGAGGAACCTGATGATTTTGTCGATGAAGAAGGGGATGCCTTGGGCATCCCCAAGCTTAGACGCTTGAGTCTTCTTAAAATATGCAGGGGTGAACCACGGGGGCATCCCCAAGCTTAGAGCTTTCACTCCTCTTGATCATAGTATATCATACTCCTCTCTTGACCCTTGAAAACTTCCTTCACACCAAACTTCAAGCAAACTCATTAGAGGGTTAGTGCACAATTAATAATTCACTCATTCAGAGGTGACACAATCATTATTTTCACTTCTGGACATTGCATAAAGCTACTGGACATTAATGGATCAAAGAAATGAATCCAATATAGCAAAAGAGGCAATGCGAAATAAAAGGCAGAATCTGTCAAAAACAGAACAGTCCGTAAAGACGAATTTAAAGCTGGCACCAGACTTGCTCAAATGGAAAAACTCAAAACTAATGAAAGTTGCGTACATATCTGAGGATCACGCTCGTAAATTGGCAGATTTTTTCGAATTTTCTACAGAGAACTGTGCCCAGATTCGTGACAGACAGCAATGCTGTTTCTGCGCAGCGATCCCAAATATAACATCAACTTTGACATAGAAACTTTACTTGGCACAAAAACATGATAAGGAGAGGTTGCTACAGTAGTAAACAACTTCCAAGACTCAACAAAACAAAAAATTGCTGTAGGTAAAAACATGGGTTGTCTCCCATAAGCGCTTTTCTTTAACGCCTTTCAGCTAGGCGCAGAAAGTGCAAATCAAGTAACATCGAGAGTAGAAGCATCAACATTATTTTTCTTGCAAACACAACTTGTTGCAGAGGGTACTTTAGGTGCTCCATTATCTAAATTTTCTATGGTGGTGCTAGGGGTTTTAGAAATTTTAGGCCTATAATAATTCTTTTGTTTAGGCACTTTAGAGGCGTACATGAATTTTTGCTCTTTACCCACATAAGCTTTCTCATTATACTTGAGAGAAGAAAAGGTTGAACCCAAGGTTCCCATAGCTTTTTCAAGTTCATCAATCCTATTGGTTTGATTATCATGGACAACACAAGTTCCTAGGACACTAATTCTTTCATCAATTCCTCCTAAGGATTTATCAAGTTCATAAGTTTTGTCAAATAACATTCCCAATTTAGTTTCAACACTTGGAAAATTTTCTCTATGGTTTCCAATTTTTTCATAACATCTTCAAGAGAGATTTCAATTTTAACTTCATTAACAGGTGGTATTCCAACTAGACTCTCAATGATGCAACTAGCTTCTAAAGCGGGAGTACCTAGGAAATTGCCTCCCGAAAGAGTATCAAGAACATATCTATTCCAACTAGATAAACCAACATAAAAGTTCCTAAGAAGGATAGTGGTGGAGTGTTTCTTAATGCACCTATGATGAGCATTACTAATTCTATACCAAGCATCTTTAAAACTTTCTCCACCTTGTTGCTTAAAAGAACGAACTTCAACTTCAGGATTACTCATGATAACAGTAATAAAGTAAACTAGGCAAATAAAGTAAATGCAAGTAACTAATTTTTTTGTGTTTTTGATATAGAGAGCAAGACAATAAATAAAGTAAAACTAGCAACTAATTTTTTTGTGTTTTGTTTAGGTGCAGCAAACAAAGTAGTAAATAAAATAAAGCAAGACAAAAACAAAGTAAAGAGATTGAGAAGTGGAGACTCCCCTTGCAGCGTGTCTTGATCTCCCCGGCAACGGCGCCAGAAAACAGGCTTGATGCGCGTAAATGTACACGTCCGTTGGGAACCTGATACGTCTCCAACGTATCGATAATTTCTTATGTTCCATGCTACTTTATTGATGATACCTACATGTTTTATGCACATTATATGTCATATTTATGCATTTTCTGGAACTAACCTATTAACAAGATGCCGAAGAGCCAGTTGCTGCTGTTTTTGGTTTCAGAAATCCTAGTAAAGAAATATTCTCGGAATTGGACGAAACTTTCGCCCAGGGTCCTATTTTTGCACGAAGCTTCCAGAAGACCGAAGACCTAACGAAGTGGGGCCACGAGGAGGCCAGGGGGGTGGCCGGCGCGGCCCAAGCCCTGGCCGCGCCGACCTATCCCCTGGGCCCCTCGTGTGGCCCCTCGCGTTGACCCTCCGCCTACTTAAAGCTTCTGTCGCGAAACCCCCAGTACCGAGAGCCACGATACGGAAAACCTTACAGAGACGCCGCCGCCGCGAATCCCATCTCGGGGGATTCGGAAATCGCCTCCGGCACCCTGCCGGAGAGGGGATTCATCTCCCGGAGGACTCTACACCGCCATGGTCGCCTCCGGAGTGATGAGTGAGTAGTTCACCCCTGGACCATGGGTCCATAGCAGTAGCTAGATGGTCGTCTTCTCCTTGTTGTGCTTCATTGTTAGATCTTGTGAGCTGCCTAACATGATCAAGATCATCTATATGTAATTCTATATGTTGTGTTTGTCGGGATCCGATGGATAGAGAGTACTATGATTATGGTGATTATCAATCTATTGTTCATGTGTTGTTTATGATCTTGCATGCTCTCCGTTATTAGTAGAGGCTCTGGCCAAGTTTTTACTCTTAACTCCAAGAGGGAGTATTTATGCTCGATAGTGGGTTCATGCCTCCATTGAATCTGGGACAGTGACAGAAAGTTCTAAGGTTGTGGATGTGCTGTTGCCACTAGGGATAAAACATTGATGCTATGTCTAAGGATGTAGTTGTTGATTACATTACGCACCATACTTAATGCAATTGTCTGTTGCTTTGCAACTTAATACGGAGGGGGTTCGGACGATAACCTGAAGGTGGACTTTTTAGGCATAGATGCAGTTGGATGGCGGTCTATGTTCTTTGTCGTAATGCCCGGATTAAATCTCACTATATTTACCATGTCATGTATATGCATTGTTATGCCTTTCTCTATTTGTCAATTGCCCGACTGTAATTTGTTCACCCAACATGCTTTTATCTTATGGGAGAGACACCTCTAGTGAACTGTGGACCCCGGTCCTATTCTTTACATAGCATACAATCTACTTGTTTTACTGTTTTCTTTGCAAACATCTTCCACTCGATACGTTTAATCCTTTGTTACAGCAAGCCGGTGAGATTGACAACCTCACTGTTTCGTTGGGACAAAGTACTTGGGTTGTGTTGTGCAGGTTCCTAGTTGGCGCCGGAATCCCTGGTGTTGCGCCGCATCACATTTCGCGACCATCAACCTTCAACGTGCTTCTTGGCTCCTACTGGTTCGATTAAACCTTGGTTTCTTTCTGAGGGAAAACTTGCTACTGTGCGCATCATACCTTCCTCTTGGGGTTCCCAACGAACGTGTGAGTTACACGCCATCAAGCTCTTTTTCTGGCGCCGTTGCCGGGGAGATCAAGACACGCTGCAAGGGGAGTCTCCACTTCTCAATCTCTTTACTTTGTTTTTGTCTTGCTTTATTTTATTTACTACTTTGTTTGCTGCACTAAATCAAAACACAAAAAAATTAGTTGCTAGTTTTACTTTATTTACTGTCTTGCTCTCTATATCAAAAACACAAAAAAATTAGTTACTTGCATTTACTTTATCTAGTTTGTTTTATTTACCGTTGCTAAAATGAATACCCCTGAAAATACTAAGTTGTGTGACTTCACAAATGCAAATAATAATGATTTCCTATGCACACCTATTGCTCCACCTGCTACTACAGCAGAATTCTTTGAAATTAAACCTGCTTTACTAAATCTGGTTATGAGAGAACAATTTTCTGGTGCTAGTTCTGATGATGCTGCTGCCCATCTCAATAATTTTGTTGAACTTTGTGAAATGCAAAAGTATAAAGATGTAGATGGTGATATTATTAAATTGAAAGTGTTTCCTTTCTCATTAAGAGGAAGAGCTAAAGATTGGTTGCTATCTTTGCCTAAGAATAGTATTGATTCATGGACTAAATGCAAGGATGCTTTTATTGGTAGATATTATCCTCCCGCTAAAATTATATCTTTGAGAAGTAGCATAATGAATTTTAAACAATTAGATACTGAACATGTTGCTCAAGCTTGGGAGAGAATGAAAACTTTGGTAAAGAATTGCCCAACCCATGGACTGACTACTTGGATGATCATCCAAACCTTCTATGCAGGACTAAATTTTTCTTCGCGGAATTTATTGGATTCAGCTGCTGGAGGTACCTTTATGTCCATCACATTGGGGGCGGCTACAAAACTTCTTGATGATATGATGATAAATTACTCTGAATGGCACACGGAAAGAGCTCCACAAGGTAAGAAGGTAAATTCTGTTGAGGAAACCTCTTCCTTGAGTGATAAGATTGATGTGATTATGTCTATGCTTGTGAATGGTAGATCTAATGTTGATCCAAATAATGTTCCTTTAGCTTCATTGGTTGCTCAAGAAGAAAATGTTGATGTGAATTTCATTAAAAATAATAATTTCAACAACAATGCTTATAGGAACAACTCTGGTAATAACTATAGGCCATATCCTTCTGCTAATGGTAATGGTTATGGTAATTCTTATGGGAATTCTTACAACAATAATAGGAGTGTACCCTCTGGTCTTGAAGCCATGCTTAAAGAATTTATTAGTACACAAACTGCTTTTAACAAATCTGTTGAGGAAAAGCTTGATAAAATTGATACTATTGCTTCTAGAGTTGATAGACTTGCCTCTGATGTTAATCTTTTAAAATTGAAAGTTATGCCTAATAATGATATTGATAATAAGATTACTACTACAGCAAATGCCATCCAAGTTAGAATTAATGAGAATATAAGATTAATGGCTGAATTGCGTGCTAGGTGGGATAGAGAAGAAAATGAAAAACTAGCTAAAGAGAATAATGTAGCTAAAGTTTGGACTATTACCACCACTAGTAATGCTAATTCTCCACATGTTGCTGCACCTCCTACTATCAATGGTAATATAATTGGTGTTGGCAATGTTTCTACTCCTAGTGCAAAGCGTACAAAACTGCCTGAAATTGCTGCTGAAACTGCTTGTGATAAAACTGCTGAAATTTTTTCCAACCTTGGGAACAATGATCCCATTGCTGTAGCTCATAATGATTTAGATTTTGATGATTGCCACATCTCTGAAGTTATAAAGTTCTTACAAAAACTTGCTAAAAGTCCTAATGCTAGTGCTATAAATTTAGCCTTTACAAAACATATTACAAATGCTCTCATAAAAGCTAGAGAAGAGAAACTAAAACTTGAAACTTCTATTCCTAGAAAGTTAGAAGATGGTTGGGAGCCCATCATTAAAATGAAATTCAATGACTTTGAATGTAATGCTTTATGTGATCTTGGTGCAAGTATTTCTGTTATGCCTAAAAAGATTTATGATATGCTTGACTTGCCACCATTGAAGAATTGTTATTTGGATGTTAATCTTGCCGATAATGTTAAAAAGAAACCTTTGGGGAGGATTGATAATGTGCATATTACGGTTAACAATAACCTTGTCCCCGTTGATTTTGTTGTTTTGGATATCGAATGCAATGCATCTTGTCCTATTGTGTTGGGAAGACCTTTTCTTCGAACCGTTGGTGCTGTTATTGATATGAGGGAAGGTAATATTAAATATCAATTTCCTCTCAAGAAAGGTATGGAACACTTCCCTAGAAAGAGAATGAAGTTGCCTTTTGATTCTATTATTAGAACAAGCTATGATGTTGATGCTTCTACTCTCGATGTTACTTGATTTGCACTTTCTGCGCCTAGCTGAAAGGCGTTAAAGAAAAGCGCTTATGGGAGACAACCCATGTTTTTACCTACAGCAATTTTTTGTTTTGTTGAGTCTTGGAAGTTGTTTACTACTGTAGCAACCTCTCCTTATCATGTTTTTGTGCCAAGTAAAGTTTCTATGTCAAAGTTGATGTTATATTTGGGATCGCTGCGCAGAAACAGCATTGCTGTCTGTCACGAATCTGGGCATAATTCTCTGTAGAAAATTCGAAAAAATCTGCCAATTTACGAGCGTGATCCTCAGATATGTACTCAACTTTCATTAGTTTTGAGTTTTTCCATTTGAGCAAGTCTGGTGCCATTTCTAAATTCGTCTTTACGGACTGTTCTGTTTTTGACAGATTCTGCCTTTTATTTCGCATTGCCTCTTTTGCTATGTTGGATTTATTTCTTTGATCCACTAATGTCCAGTAGCATTATGCAATGTCCAGAAGTGAAAATAATGATTGTGTCACCTCTGAATGAGTGAATTATTAATTGTGCACTAACCCTCTAATGAGTTTGCTTGAAGTTTGGTGTGAAGGAAGTTTTCAAGGGTCAAGAGAGGAGAATGATATACTATGATCAAGAGGAGTGAAAGCTCTAAGCTTGGGGATGCCCCCGTGGTTCACCCCTGCATATTTTAAGAAGACTCAAGCGTCTAAGCTTGGGGATGCCCAAGGCATCCCCTTCTTCATCGACAACATCATCAGGTTCCTCCCCTGAAACTATATTTTTATTCAATCACATCTTGTGTTCTTTACTTGGAGCGTCGGTTTGTTTTCGTTTTTGTTTTTGTTTGAATAAGATGGATCCTAGCATTCACTTTGTGGGAGAGAGACACGCTCCGCTGTTGCATATGGACACATGTGTCCTTAGGCTTTACTCATAATGTTCAAGGCGAAGTTTCTTCTTCGTTAATTTGTTATATGGTTGGAATTGGAAAATGCTACATGTAGTAATTCTAAAATGTCTTGGATAATGTGATACTTTGCAATTGTTGTGCTCATGTTTAAGCTCTTGCATCATATGCTTTGCACCCATTAATGAAGAAATACATAGAGCTTGCTAAAATTTGATTTGCATATTTGGTTTCTCTAAGGTCTAGATAATATCTAGTATTGAGTTTTGAACAACAAGGAAGACAGTGTAGAGTCTTATAATGTTTACAATATGTCTTTTATGTGAGTTTTGCTGCACTTGTTCATCCTTGAGTTTGCTTCAAATAACCTTGCTAGCCTAAACCTTGTATCGAGAGGGAATACTTCTCATGCATCCAAAATCCTTGAGCCAACTACTATGCCATTTGTGTCCACCATACCTACCTACTACATGGTATTTCTCCGCCATTCCAAAGTAAATTGCTTGAGTGCTACCTTTAAAATTCCATCATTCACCTTTGCAATATATAGCTCATGGGACAAAATAGCCTTAAAAACTATCGTAGTATTGAATATGTACTTATGCACTTTATATTTTATTAAGTTGCTTGTTGTGCGATAACCATGCTTCTGGGGAACGCCATCAACTATTGTTGAATATCATGTGAGTTGCTATGCATGTCCGTCTTGTCTGAAGGTCTATCATTTTAGTGGTTGGAGCATGCAAAATTGTTAGAGAAGAACATTGGGCCGCTAACTAAAGCCATGAACCATGGTGGAAGTTTCAGTTTTGGACATATATCCTCAATCTCATATGAGAATAATAACTTTGCTACATGCTTATGCATTTAAGAGGAGTCCATTATCTGTTGTCCATGTTGTCCCGGTATGGATGTCTAAGTTGAGAATAATCAAAAGCGAGAAATCCGAAATGCGAGCATTCTCCTTGGACCTTTGTACAGGCGGCATGGAGGTACCCCTTTGTGACACTTGGTTGAAACATGGCATGCGAAGATCCGGTAGTCCAAGTTAAGTAGGACGAGGTGCGGGCACTATTAGTATACTATGCGTGAGGCTTGCAACTTGTAAGATATAATTTTCATAACTCATATGCTTTATTACTACCGTTGACAAAATTGTTTCATGTTTTCAAAATAAAAAGCTCTAGCACAAATACAGCAATCGATGCTTTCCTCATTGAAGGACCTTTCTTTTACTTTTATTGTTGAGTCAGTTTACCTATCTCCTTCCACCTTAAGAAGCAAACACTTGTGTGAACTGTGCATTGATTCCTACATATTTGCATATTGCACTTGTTATATTACTTTATGTTGACAATATCCATGAGATATACATGTTACAAGTTGAAAGCAACCGCTGAAACTTAATCTTCTTATGTGTTGCTTCAACACCTTTACTTTGATTTATTGCTTTATGAGTTAACTCTTATGCAAGACTTATTGATGCTTGTCTTGAAGTACTATTCATGAAAAGTCTTTGCTATATGATTCAGTTGTTTACTCATGTCATTACCTTTGCTTTGATCGCTGCATTCATTACATATGTTTACAAATAGTATGATCAAGATTATGATGGCATGTCACTTCAGAAATTATCTTTGTTATCGTTTTACCTGCTCGGGACGAGCAGAACTAAGCTTGGGGATGCTGATACGTCTCCAACGTATCGATAATTTCTTATGTTCCATGCTACTTTATTGATGATACCTACATGTTTTATGCACATTATATGTCATATTTATGCATTTTCTGGAACTAACCTATTAACAAGATGCCAAGAGCCAGCTTATGGTTTTTGGTTTCAGAAATCCTAGTAAAGAAATATTCTCGGAATTGGACGAAACTTTCGCCGGGTC
Source organism: Lolium multiflorum (assembly GCA_030979885.1). NCBI lineage: Eukaryota > Viridiplantae > Streptophyta > Magnoliopsida > Poales > Poaceae > Lolium > Lolium multiflorum. The sequence goes on along the minus strand of CM061749.1, from coordinate 60,025,289 downwards.
CTATTTTTGCACGAAGCTTCCGGAAGACCGAAGACCTAACGGGGGCCACGAGGAGGGGGGGGCGCGGCCCAAGCCCTGGCCGCGCCGACCTATCCCCGGGCCCCTCGTGTGCCCCTCGCCCTCCCTCCGCCTAAAGCTTCCGTCGCGAAACCCCCAGTACCGAGAGCCACGATACGGAAAACCTTACGAGACGCCGCCGCCGCGAATCCCATCTCGGGGGATTCAGGAGATCGCCTCCGGCACCCTGCCGGAGAGGGGATTCATCTCCGGAGGACTCTACACCGCCATGGTCGCCTCCGGAGTGATGAGTGAGTAGTTCACCCCTGGACCATGGGTCCATAGCAGTAGCTAGATGGTCGTCTTCTCCTTGTTGTGCTTCATTGTTAGATCTTGTGAGCTGCCTAACATGATCAAGATCATCTATATGTAATTCTATATGTTGTGTTTGTCGGGATCCGATGGATAGAGAGTACTATGATTATGGTGATTATCAATCTATTGTTCATGTGTTGTTTATGATCTTGCATGCTCTCCGTTATTAGTAGAGGCTCTGGCCAAGTTTTTACTCTTAACTCCAAGAGGGAGTATTTATGCTCGATAGTGGGTTCATGCCTCCATTGAATCTGGGACAGTGACAGAAAGTTCTAAGGTTGTGGATGTGCTGTTGCCACTAGGGATAAAACATTGATGCTATGTCTAAGGATGTAGTTGTTGATTACATTACGCACCATACTTAATGCAATTGTCTGTTGCTTTGCAACTTAATACTGGAGGGGGTTCGGATGATAACCTGAAGGTGGACTTTTTAGGCATAGATGCAGTTGGATGGCGGTCTATGTTCTTTGTCGTAATGCCCGGATTAAATCTCACTATATTTACCATGTCATGTATATGCATTGTTATGCCTTTCTCTATTTGTCAATTGCCCGACTGTAATTTGTTCACCCAACATGCTTTTATCTTATGGGAGAGACACCTCTAGTGAACTGTGGACCCCGGTCCTATTCTTTACATAGCATACAATCTACTTGTTTTATCTTTTGCAAACATCTTCCACTCGATACGTTTAATCCTTTGTTACAGCAAGCCGGTGAGATTGACAACCTCACTGTTTCGTTGGGACAAAGTACTTTGGGTTGTGTTGTGCAGGTTCCTAGTTGCCGGAATCCCTGGTGTTGCGCCGCATCACATTTCGCGACCATCAACCTTCAACGTGCTTCTTGGCTCCTACTGGTTCGATCCTTGGTTTCTCGAGAAATCCATTCCTCTTGGGGTTCCCAACGAACGTGTGAGTTACACGCCATCAGAACCCCAAGAGGAAGGTATGATGCGCACAGTGGCAAGTTTTCCCTCAGAAAGAAACCAAGGTTGATCGAGCCAGGAGGAGCCAAGAAGCACGTTGAAGGTTGATGGTGAAATGTGATGCGGCAAACAATGGATTCCGGCGCCAACGTGAATCTGCACAACAAAACCAAAGTACTTTGCCCCAACGAAATAGTGAGGTTGTCAATCTCACCGGCTTGCTGAACAAAGGATTAAACGTATCGAGTGGAAGATGTTTGCAAAGAAAATAGTAAAACACAATTGCAGTAGATTGTATGCTATGTAAAGAATAGGACCGGGGTCCACAGTTCACTAGAGGTGTCTCTCCCATAAGATAAAAGCATGTTGGGTGAACAAATTACAGTCGGGCAATTGACAAATAAAGAAAGGCATAACAATGCATATACATGATATGATAAATATAGTGAGATTTAATCCGGGCATTACGACAAAGTACATAGACCGCCATCCAACTGCATCTATGCCTAAAAAGTCCACCTTCAGGTTATCGTCCGAACCCCATTCAGTATTAAGTTGCTAAGCAACAGACAATTGCATTAAGTATGGTGCGTAATGTAATCGACAACTACATCCTTAGACATAGAATCAATGTTTTATCCCTAGTGGCAACAACACATCCACAACCTTAGAACTTTCTGTCACTGTCCCAGATTCAATGGAGGCATGAACCCACTATCGAGCATAAATACTCCCTCTTGGAGTTAAGAGTACAAACTTGGCCAGAGCCTCTACTAATAACGGAGAGCATGCAAGATCATAAACAACACATAAACAATAGATTGATAATCACCATAATCATAGTACTCTCTATCCATCGGATCCCGACAAACACAACATATAGAATTACATATAGATGATCTTGATCATGTTAGGCAGCTCACAAGATCCAACAATGAAGCACAACAAGGAGAAGACGACCATCTAGCTACTGCTATGGACCCATGGTCCAGGGTGAACTACTCACTCATCACTCCGGAGGCGACCATGGCGGCGTAGAGTCCTCCGGGATGAATCCCCTCTCCGGCAGGGTGCCGGAGGCGATCTCCGAATCCCCCGAGATGGGATTCGCGGCGGCGTCTCTGGAAGGTTTTCCGTATCGTGGCTCTCGGTACTGGGGGTTTCGCGACGGAGACTTTAAGTAGGCGGAAGGTCAACGCGGGGGGCCACACGAGGTGCCCAGGGGGTAGGGCCGCGCGGCCAGGGCTTGGGCCGCGCCGCCCTGTCCCCTGGCTTCCTCGTGGCCCCACTTTGTTATCTCTTCGGTCTTCTGGAAGCTTCGTGCAAAAATAGGACCCTGGGCGAAAGTTTCGTCCAATTCCGAGAATATTTCCTTACTAGGATTTCTGAAACCAAAAACAGCAGCAACTGGCTCTTCGGCATCTTGTTAATAGGTTAGTTCCAGAAAATGCATAAATATGACATATAATGTGCATAAAACATGTAGGTATCATCAATAAAGTAGCATGGAACATAAGAAATTATCGATACGTTGGAGACGTATCAAGCATAGGGATCATACTTTCACTAGTGGACACTCTCAACATTGATCACATAATAAATAAGTTCTCTTCCTTTGTGCTACATATACTCTTGTTTGATAATGAACACCACTAATTGTGTAGGATTACACGAACCCTCAATGCCGGAGTTAACAAGCTCCACAACATTCGATATTCATGTTTAAGTAACCTTAGAGTATAATAGATCTTTGCAAAATAGACCAAGTACTAACATAGCATGCACACTGTCACCATCACACTATGAAGGAGGCATAGATCACATCAATACTATCATAGCGATAATCAACTCCATAACCTACAAGAGATTATGATCATAATCTACGACAAGAACTACACGATGCACACACTGTCACCATTACACCATGCAGGAGGAATAGACTACTTTAATAACATCACATGAGTAGCACATAGATAAATAGTGATACAAAACACATTGCAATCATAAAGGGATATAAATAAGCACTTCACTACGCCATTCATAACAGTGAATAAGTATTCTGTGAAATATAGCCTAAGAGACCCACACGGTGCACACACTGTCACCTTTACACACGTGGGACAAGGAGTCTCCGGAGATCACATAAGTAAAACCCACTTGACTAGCATAATGACATCTAGATTACAAGCATCATCATATGAATCTCAATCATGTAAGGCAGCTCATGAGATTATTGTATTGAAGTACATAGGAGAGAGATGAACCACATAGCTACCGGTACAGCCCCGAGCCTCGATGGAGAACTACTCCCTCCTCATGGGAGCAGCAGCGTTGATGAAGATGGCGGTGAAGATGGCAGCGGTGTCGATGGAGAAGCCTTCCAGGGGCACTTCCCCGTCCCGGCGGCGTGCCGGAACAGAGACTCCTGTCACCTAGATCTTGGCTTCGCGATGGCGGCGGCTCTGGAAGGTTTCGCGTACCGTGGCTTATTCGTATCGTGTTTTAGGTCAGGGACCTTTGTATAGGCGAAGAGGCGGAGTCGGAGGGCGACGAGGCGGCGACACACTAGGGGGCGCGGGCCCAGCCCTGGCCGCGCCACCCTGTCGTCTGGGGCCCACAGGGCCCTCCTCTGGCGGCTCTCGGGTGTTCTGGAAGCTTCGTGGAAAAATAGGATGCTGGGCATTGATTTCGTCCGATTCCGAGAATATTTCCTTACTAGGATTTCTGAAACCAAAAACAGCAGAAAACAACTGACCCTTCGGCATCTCGTCAATAGGTTAGTTCCAGAAAATGCACGAATATGACATAAAGTGTGCATAAAACATGTAGATATCATCAATAATGTGGCATGGAACATAAGAAATTATCGATACGTCGGAGACGTATCAGCATCCCCAAGCTTAGTTCTGCTCGTCCCGAGCAGGTAAAACGATAACAAAGATAATTTCTGAAGTGACATGCCATCATAAACTTGATCATATTGTAAACATATGTAATGAATGCAGCGATCAAAACAATGGTAATGACATGAGTAAACAACTGAATCATAAAGCAATGACTTTTCATGAATAGCACTTTCAAGACAGGCATCAATAAGTCTTGCATAAGAGTTAACTCATAAAGCAATAATTTAAAGTATAGACATTGAAGCAACACAATGGAAGATTAAGTTTCAGCGGTTGCTTTCAACTTGTAACATGTATATCTCATGGATAATTGTCAACATAGAGTAATATAACAAATGCAATAAGCAAGTATGTAAGAATCAATGCACAGTTCACACAAGTGTTTGCTTCTTGAGGTGGAGAGAGATAGGTGAACTGACTCAACATAAAAGTAAAAGAATGGTCCTTCAAAGAGGAAAGCATCGATTGCTATATTTGTGCTAGAGCTTTTATTTTGAAAACATGAAAGAGCATAAAAATAAAGTTTTGAGAGGTGTTTGTTGTTGTCAACGAATGGTAGCGGGTACTCTAACCCCCTTGCCAGACAAACCTTCAAAGAGCGGCTCCCATTTTATTTTATTTTTGGGTGGCACTCCTTCCAACCTTTCTTTCACAAACCATGGCTAACCGAATCCTCGGGTGCCTGCCAACAATCTCATACCATGAAGGAGTGCCTTTTTATTTTAGTTTTATTATGATGACACTCCTCCCCACCTTTGCTTTCTCAAGCCATGGCTAACCGAATCCTTCGGGTGCCGTCCAACAATCACATACCATGGAGGAGTGTCTATTTTTGTTAATTAATTTGGGACTGGGAATCCCATTGCCAGCTCTTTTTGCAAAATTATTGGATAAGCGGATGAAGCCACTAGTCCATTGGTGAAAGTTGCCCAACAAGATTGAAAGATAAACACCACATACTTCCTCATGAGCTATAAAACATTGACACAAATAAGAGGTAATAACTTTTGAATTGTTTAAAGGTAGCACTCAAGCAATTTACTTTGGAATGGCGGAGAAATACCATGTAGTAGGTAGGTATGGTGGACACAAATGGCATAGTGGTTGGCTCAAGGATTTTGGATGCATGAGAAGTATTCCCTCTCGATACAAGGTTTAGGCTAGCAAGGTTATTTGAAACAAACACAAGGATGAACCGGTGCAGCAAAACTCACATAAAAGACATATTGTAAACATTATAAGACTCTACACCGTCTTCCTTGTTGTTCAAACTCTTTACTAGAAATTATCTAGACCTTAGAGAGACCAATTATGCAAACCAAATTTTAGCAAGCTCTATGTATTTCTTCATTAATAGGTGCAAAGTATATGATGCAAGAGCTTAAACATGAGCACAACAATTGCCAAGTATCAAATTATTCAAGACATTCTACCAATTACTACATGTAGCATTTTCTGTTTCCAACCATATAACAATTAACGAAGCAGTTTCAACCTTCGCCATGAACATTAAAAGCTAAGAACACATGTGTTCATACGAACCAGCGGAGCGTGTCTCTCTCCCACACAAGCATTTATTCAAACAAAAACAAAAACAAAAACAAACAGACGCTCCAAGTAAAGTACATAAGATGTGACCAAATAAAAATATAGTTTCACTAGAAGAAACCTGATAAGTTGTCGATGAAGAAGGGGATGCCTTGGGCATCCCCAAGCTTAGATGCTTGAGTCTTCTTAAAATATGCAGGGATGAACCACCGGGGCATCCCCAAGCTTAGACCTTTCACTCTTCTCGATCACATTATATCACCCTCTTCTATTGACCCTTGAAAACTTCTGCACACCAAACTTCAAGCAAACTCATTAGAGGGTTAGTGCATAATCAAAATTCACATGTTCAGAGGTGACACAATCATTCTTAACACTTCTGGACATTGCACAAAACTTCTGAAAGTTAATGGAACAAAGAAACCCATTCAACATAGCAAAAGCGGCAATGCGAAATAAAAGGCAGAATCTGTCAAAAACAGAACAGTCCGTAAAGATGAATCTGAAAGGGGCACTTAACTTGCTCAAATGGAAAAACTCAAAACTAATGAAAGTTGCGTACATATCTGAGGATCACGCTCGTAATTTTGCAGATTTTTTCGTTTTTTTACAGAGATTTATGCCAGAATTCGTGACAGACAGCAATGCTGTTTCTGCGCAGCGATCCCAAATATAACATCAACTTTAGCATAGAAACTTTACTTGGCACAAAAACATGATAAGGAGAGGTTGCTACAGTAGTAAACAACTTCCAAGACTCAACAAAACAAAAATTGCTGTAGTAAAATAAACACATGGGTTATCTCCCAAGAAGTTCTTTCTTTATAGCCATTAAGATGGGCTCAGCAGTTTTAATGATGCACTCGCAAGAAATAGTATTTGAAGCAAAAGAGAGCATCAAGAAGCAAATTAAAAACACATTTAAGCCTAACCCACTTCCTATGAAAAGGGATCTTGATACGTCTCCAACGTATCGATAATTTCTTATGTTCCATGCTACTTTATTGATGATACCTACATGTTTTATGCACATTATATGTCATATTTATGCATTTTCTGGAACTAACCTATTAACAAGATGCCGAAGAGCCAGTTGCTGTTTTCTGCTGTTTTTGGTTTCAGAAATCCTAGTAAAGAAATATTCTCGGAATTGGACGAAACTTTCGCCCAGGGTCCTATTTTTGCACGAAGCTTCCAGAAGACCGAAGACCTAACGAAGTGGGGCCACGAGGCGGCCAGGAGGGAGGCCGGCGCGGCCCAGGCCCTGGCCGCGCCGACCTGCCCCCTGGGCCCCTCGTGTGGCCCCTCGCGTTGACCTTCCGCCTACTTAAAGCTCCCGTCGCGAAACCCCCAGTACCGAGAGCCACGATACGGAAAACCTTACAGAGACGCCGCCGCCGCGAATCCCATCTCGGGGGATTCAGGAGATCGCCTCCGGCACCCTGCCGGAGAGGGGATTCATCTCCCGGAGGACTCTTCATCGCCATGATCGCCTCCGGAGTGATGAGTGAGTAGTTCACCCCTGGACCATGGGTCCATAGCAGTAGCTAGATGGTCGTCTTCTCCTAATTGTGCTTCATTGTTAGATCTTGTGAGCTGCCTAACATGATCAAGATCATCTATATGTAATTCTATATGTTGTGTTTGTCGGGATCCGATGGATAGAGAGTACTATGATTATGGTGATTATCAATCTATTGTTCATGTGTTGTTTATGATCTTGCATGCTCTCCGTTATTAGTAGAGGCTCTGGCCAAGTTTTTACTCTTAACTCCAAGAGGGAGTAATTATGCTCGATAGTGGGTTCATGCCTTCATTGATACCTGGGACAGTGACAGAAAGTTCTAAGGTTGTGATGTGCTGTTGCCACTAGGGATAAAACATTGATGCTATGTCTAAGGATGTAGTTATTGATTACATTACGCACAATACTTAATGCAATTGTCTGTTGCTTTGCAACTTAATACTGGAGGGGGTTCGGACGATAACCTGAAGGTGGACTTTTTAGGCATAGATGCAGTTGGATGGCGGTCTATGTACTTTGTCGTAATGCCCAATTAAATCTCACTATATTTATCATGTCATGTATATGCATTATTATGCCTTTCTCTATTTGTCAATTGCCCGACTGTAATTTGTTCACCCAACATGCTTTTATCTTATGGGAGAGACACCTCTAGTGAACTGTGGACCCCGGTCCTATTCTTTCCATAGCATACAATCTACTTGTTTTACTGTTTTCTTTGCAAACATCTTCCACTCGATACGTTTAATCCTTTGTTACAGCAAGCCGGTGAGATTGACAACCTCACTGTTTCGTTGGGGCAAAGTACTTTGGTTGTGTTGTGCAGGTTCCTAGTTGGCGCCGGAATCCCTGGTGTTGCGCCGCATCACATTTCGCGACCATCAACCTTCAACGTGCTTCTTGGCTCCTACTGGTTCGATTAAACCTTGGTTTCATACTGAGGGAAAACTTGCCACTGTGCGCATCATACCTTCCTCTTGGGGTTCCCAACGGACGTGTACATCTACGCGCATCAAGCACTTTTTCTGGCGCCGTTGCCGGGGAGATCAAGACACGCTGCAAGGGGAGTCTCCACTTCTCAATCTCTTTACTTTGTTTTTGTCTTGCTTTATTTTATTTACTACTTTGTTTGCTGCACTAAATCAAAATACAAAAAAATTAGTTGCTAGTTTTACTTTATTTGCTATCTTGTTTGCTATATCAAAAACACAAAAAAATTAGTTACTCGCATTTACTTTATCTAGTTTGCTTTATTTACTGTTGCTAAAATGGCCAACCCTGAAAATACTAAGTTGTGTGACTTCACAAATGCAAATAATAATGATTTCCTATGCACACCTATTGCTCCACCTGCTACTACAGCAGAATTCTTTGAAATTAAACCTGCTTTACTAAATCTAGTCATGAGAGAACAATTTTCTGGTGCTAGTTCTGATGATGCTGCTGCCCATCTCAATAATTTTGTTGAACTTTGTGAAATGCAAAAGTATAAAGATGTAGATGGTGATATTATTAAACTGAAAGTGTTTCCTTTCTCATTAAGAGGAAGAGCTAAAGATTGGTTGCTATCTTTGCCTAAGAATAGTATTGATTCATGGACTAAATGCAAGGATGCTTTTATTGGTAGATATTATCCTCCCGCTAAAATTATTTCTTTGAGAAGTAGCATAATGAATTTTAAACAATTAGATACTGAACATGTTGCTCAAGCTTGGGAGAGAATGAAAACTTTGGTAAAGAATTGCCCAACCCATGGACTGACTACTTGGATGATCATCCAAACCTTCTATGCAGGACTAAATTTTTCTTCACGGAATTTATTGGATTCAGCTGCTGGAGGTACTTTTATGTCCATCACATTGGGGGCGGCTACAAAACTTCTTGATGATATGATGATAAATTACTCTGAATGGCACACGGAAAGAGCTCCACAAGGTAAGAAGGTAAATTCTGTTGAAGAAACCTCTTCCTTGAGTGATAAGATTGATGTGATTATGTCTATGCTTGTGAATGGTAGATCTAATGTTGATCCAAATAATGTTCCTTTAGCTTCATTGGTTGCTCAAGAAGAAAATGTTGATGTGAATTTCATTAAAAATAATAATTTCAACAACAATGCTTATAGGAACAACTCTGGTAATAACTATAGGCCATATCCTTCTGCTAATGGTAATGGTTATGGTAATTCTTATGGGAATTCTTACAACAATAATAGAAGTGTACCCTCTGGTCTTGAAGCCATGCTTAAAGAATTTATTAGTACACAAACTGCTTTTAACAAATCTGTTGAGGAAAAGCTTGATAAAATTGATACTATCGCTTCTAGAGTTGATAGGCTTGCCTCTGATGTTAATCTTTTAAAGTTGAAAGTTATGCCTAATAATGATCTTGATAATAAGATTACTACTACAGCAAATGCCATCCAAGTTAGAATTAATGAGAATATAAGATTAATGGCTGAGTTGCGTGCTAGGTGGGATAGAGAAGAAAATGAAAAACTAGCTAAAGAGAATAATGTAGCTAAAGTTTGGACTATTACCACCACTAGTAATGCTAATTCTTCACATGTTGCTGCACCTCCTACTATCAATGGTAATATAATTGGTGTTGGCAATGTTTCTACTCCTAGTGCAAAGCGTACAAAACTGCCTGAAATTGCTAAAACTGCTGAAACTGCTTGTGATAAAACTGCTGAAATTTTTTCCAACCTTGGGAATAATGATCCCATTGCTGTAGCTCATAATGATTTAGATTTTGATGATTGCCACATCTCTGAAGTTATAAAGTTCTTGCAAAAACTTGCTAAAAGTCCTAATGCTAGTGCTATAAATTTAGCCTTTACAAAACATATTACAAATGCTCTCATAAAAGCTAGAGAAGAGAAACTAAAACTTGAAACTTCTATTCCTAGAAAGTTAGAAGATGGTTGGGAGCCCATCATTAAAATGAAATTCAATGACTTTGAATGTAATGCCTTATGTGATCTTGGTGCAAGTATTTCTGTTATGCCTAAAAAGATTTATGATATGCTTGACTTGCCACCATTAAAGAATTGTTATTTGGATGTTAATCTCGCCGATAATGTTAAAAAGAAACCTTTGGGGAGGATTGATAATGTGCATATTACGGTTAACAATAACCTTGTCCCCGTTGATTTTGTTGTCTTGGATATCGAATGCAATGCATCTTGTCCAATTGTGTTGGGAAGACCTTTTCTTCGAACTGTTGGTGCTGTTATTGATATGAGGGAAGGTAATATTAAATATCAATTTCCTCTCAAGAAAGGTATGGAACACTTCCCTAGAAAGAGAATGAAGTTGCCTTTTGATTCTATTATTAGAACAAGCTATGATGTTGATGCTTCATCTCTCGATGTTACTTGATTTGCACTTTCTGCGCCTAGCTGAAAGGCGTTAAAGAAAAGCGCTTATGGGAGACAACCCATGTTTTTACCTACAGCAATTTTTTGTTTTATTGAGTCTTGGAAGTTGTTTACTACTGTAGCAACCTCTCCTTATCATGTTTTTGTGCCAAGTAAAGTTTCTATGTCAAAGTTGATGTTATATTTGGGATCGCTGCACAGAAACAGCATTGCTGTCTGTCACGAATCTGGGCATAATTCTCTGTAGAAAATTCGAAAAAATCTGCCAATTTACGAGCGTGATCCTCAGATATGTACGCAACTTTCATTAGTTTTGAGTTTTTCCATTTGAGCAAGTCTGGTGCCATTTATAAATTCGTCTTTACGGACTGTTCTGTTTTTGACAGATTCTGCCTTTTATTTCGCATTGCCTCTTTTGCTATGTTGGATTTATTTCTTTGATCCATTAATGTCCAGTAGCATTATGCAATGTCCAGAAGTGAAAAGAATGATTGTGTCACCTCTGAATGAGTGAATTATTAATGATGCACTAACCCTCTAATGAGTTTGCTTGAAGTTTGGTGTGAAGGAAGTTTTCAAGGGTCAAGAGAGGAGAATGATATACTAAGATCAAGAGGAGTGAAAGCTCTAAGCTTGGGGATGCCCCCGTGGTTCATCCCTGCATATTTTAAGAAGACTCAAGCGTCTAAGCTTGGGGATGCCCAAGGCATCCCCTTCTTCATCGACAACATCATCAGGTTCCTCCCCTGAAACTATATTTTTATTCAGTCACATCTGGTGTTCTTTACTTGGAGCGTCGGTTTGTTTTCGTTTTTGTTTTTGTTTGAATAAGATGGATCCTAGCATTCACTTTGTGGGAGAGAGACACGCTCCGCTGTTGCATATGGACACATGTGTCCTTAGGCTTTACTCATAATGTTCAAGGCGAAGTTTCTTCTTCGTTAATTTGTTATATGGTTGGAATTGGAAAATGCTACATGTAGTAATTCTAAAAATGTCTTGGATAATGTGATACTTGGCAATTGTTGTGCTCATGTTTAAGCTCTTGCATCATATGCTTTGCACCCATTAATGAAGAAATACATAGAGCTTGCTAAAATTTGATTTGCATATTTGGTTTCTCTAAGGTCTAGATAATATCTAGTATTGAGTTTTGAACAACAAGGAAGACAGTGTAGAGTCTTATAATGTTTACAATATGTCTTTTATGTGAGTTTTGCTGCACTTGTTCATCCTTGAGTTTGCTTCAAATAACCTTGCTAGCCTAAACCTTGTATCGAGAGGGAATACTTCTCATGCATCCAAAATCCTTGAGCCAACTACTATGCCATTTGTGTCCACCATACCTACCTACTACATGGTATTTACCCGCCATTCCAAAGTAAATTGCTTGAGTGCTACCTTTAAAATTCCATCATTCACCTTTGCAATATATAGCTCATGGGACAAAATAGCCTTAAAAACTATCGTAGTATTGAATATGTACTTATGCACTTTATATTTTATTAAGTTGCTTGTTGTGCGATAACCATGTTTCTGGGGAACGCCATCAACTATTGTTGAATATCATGTGAGTTGCTATGCATGTCCGTCTTGTCTGAAGGTCTATCATTTTAGTGGTTGGAGCATGCAAAATTGTTAGAGAAGAACATTGGGCCGCTAACTAAAGCCATGAATCATGGTGGAAGTTTCAGTTTTGGACATATATCCTCAATCTCATATGAGAATAATAACTTTGCTACATGCTTATGCATTTAAGAGGAGTCCATTATCTGTTGTCCATGTTGTCCCGGTATGGATGTCTAAGTTGAGAATAATCAAAAGCGAGAAATCCAAAATGCGAGCATTCTCCTTAGACCTTTGTACAGGCGGCATGGAGGTACCCCTTTGTGACACTTGGTTGAAACATGGCATGCAAAGATCCGGTAGTCCAAGTTAAGTAGGACGAGGTGCGGGCACTATTAGTATACTATGCGTGAGGCTTGCAACTTGTAAGATATAATTTTCATAACTCATATGCTTTATTACTACCGTTGACAAAATTGTTTCATGTTTTCAAAATAAAAGCTCTAGCACAAATACAGCAATCGATGCTTTCCTCTTTGAAGGACCATTCTTTTACTTTTATTGTTGAGTCAGTTTACCTATCTCCTTCCACCTTAAGAAGCAAACACTTGTGTGAACTGTGCATTGATTCCTACATACTTGCATATTGCACTTGTTATATTACTTTATGTTGACAATATCCATGAGATATACATGTTACAAGTTGAAAGCAACCGCTGAAACTTAATCTTCTTATGTGTTGCTTCAACACCTTTACTTTGATTTATTGCTTTACGAGTTAACTCTTATGCAAGACTTATTGATGCTTGTCTTGAAGTACTATTCATGAAAAGTCTTTGCTATATGATTCACTTGTTTACTCATGTCATTACCTTTGCTTTGATCGCTGCATTCATTACATATGTTTACAAATAGTATGATCAAGATTATGATGGCATGTCACTTCAGAAATTATCTTTGTTATCGTTTTACCTGCTCGGGACGAGCAGAACTAAGCTTGGGGATGCTGATACGTCTCCAACGTATCGATAATTTCTTATGTTCCATGCTACTTTATTGATGATACCTACATGTTTTATGCACATTATATGTCATATTTATGCATTTTCTGGAACTAACCTATTAACAAGATGCCGAAGAGCCAGTTGTTTTCTGCTGTTTTTGGTTTCAGAAATCCTAGTAAAGAAATATTCTCGGAATTGGACGAAACTTTCGCCCAGGGTCCTATTTTTGCACGAAGCTTCCGAAGACCGAAGACCGAAGTGGGGCCACGAGGCGGCCAGAGGAGGCCGGCGCGGCCCAGGCCCTGGCCGCGCCGACCTGCCCCCGGGCCCCTCGTGTGGCCCCTCGCGTTGACCTTCCGCCTACTTAAAGCTCCCGTCGCGAAACCCCCACCGAGAGCCACGATACGGAAAACCTTACAGAGACGCCGCCGCCGCGAATCCCATCTCGGGGGATTCTGGAGATCGCCTCCGGCCCCCTGCCGGAGAGGGGATTCATCTCCCGGAGGACCCTTCATCGCCATGATCGCCTCCGGAGTGATGAGTGAGTAGTTCACCCCTGGACCATGGGTCCATAGCAGTAGCTAGATGGTCGTCTTCTCCTAATTGTGCTTCATTGTTAGATCTTGTGAGCTGCCTAACATGATCAAGATCATCTATATGTAATTCTATATGTTGTGTTTGTCGGGATCCGATGGATAGAGAGTACTATGATTATGGTGATTATCAATCTATTGTTCATGTGTTGTTTATGATCTTGCATGCTCTCCGTTATTAGTAGAGGCTCTGGCCAAGTTTTTACTCTTAACTCCAAGAGGGAGTAATTATGCTCGATAGTGGGTTCATGCCTTCATTGATACCTGGGACAGTGACAGAAAGTTCTAAGGTTGTGATGTGCTGTTGCCACTAGGGATAAAACATTGATGCTATGTCTAAGGATGTAGTTATTGATTACATTACGCACAATACTTAATGCAATTGTCTGTTGCTTTGCAACTTAATACTGGAGGGGGTTCGGACGATAACCTGAAGGTGGACTTTTTAGGCATAGATGCAGTTGGATGGCGGTCTATGTACTTTGTCGTAATGCCCAATTAAATCTCACTATATTTATCATGTCATGTATATGCATTATTATGCCTTTCTCTATTTGTCAATTGCCCGACTGTAATTTGTTCACCCAACATGCTTTTATCTTATGGGAGAGACACCTCTAGTGAACTGTGGACCCCGGTCCTATTCTTTCCATAGCATACAATCTACTTGTTTTACTGTTTTCTTTGCAAACATCTTCCACTCGATACGTTTAATCCTTTGTTACAGCAAGCCGGTGAGATTGACAACCTCACTGTTTCGTTGGGGCAAAGTACTTTGGTTGTGTTGTGCAGGTTCCTAGTTGGCGCCGGAATCCCTGGTGTTGCGCCGCATCACATTTCGCGACCATCAACCTTCAACGTGCTTCTTGGCTCCTACTGGTTCGATTAAACCTTTTTTGAGGGAAAGGAGCTTGCCACTGTGCGCATCATACCTTCCTCTTGGGGTTCCCAACGGACGTGTACATCTACGCGCATCAATCTTGTACACAAATAAATTCATGAAGAACAAAGTGGTAAGCATAGAAAAGCAACACAAGCGCAATTTCAAGATTCTCAACATAAAGAGGGGAAACTTAATATTATTAAGATGCATATAACCATGTTTCCCTCTCTCATAATAACTTTCAGTAGCATCATGAACAAATTCAACAATATAACTATCACATAAAACATTCTTGTCATGAGCCACATGCATAAAATTATTACTCTCCACATAAGCATAGTCAATTTTATTAGTTGTAGTGGGAGCAAATTCAACAAAGTAGCTATCATTATTATTCTCATCAAGTGTAGGAGGCATAGTATAATCATAATAAAATTTACTCTCCATAGTAGGTGGCACCAAAAGACCACTATCATTATAATCATCATAAATGGGAGGCATAGTATCATCAAAGAAAATTTTCTCCTCAATGCTTGGGGGACTAAAAATATCATGCTCATCAAAACCAGCTTCCCCAAGCTTAGAATTTTCCATATCATTAACAACAATGGTGTTCAAAGCGTTCATACTAATATCATTGTTACCAGCATGCAAATAAGATTCCATAGGTTTTTTAATTTTCGCAGCAAACAATCCATGTCTTAACTCAGGAAATAGAATAAGAAGCTCATTGTTGTCCATTATGCCTAACTAGTGTAAACAAGAAACCAAAAGATGCAATTGCAGGATCTAAAGGAAATAGCTTCGAGTACTTACAACGGCGCCGGAAAATAGCTTAGTAGCCGAGATCCGGAGTGTGAGTACCTTTTACCTTTCCTCCCCGGCAACGGCGCCAGAAAATAGCTTGATGTCTACTCACGCTTCTTTTCCTGTAGACAGTGTTGGGCCTCCAAGAGCAGAGGTTTGTAGAACAGCAGCAAGTTTTCCCTTAAGTGGATCACCCAAGGTTTATCGAACTCAGGGAGGAAGAGGTCAAAGATATCCCTCTCAAGCAACCCTGCGATCACAATGCAAGAAGTCTCTTGTGTCCCCAACACACCTAATACACTTGTCAGATGTATAGGTGCACTAGTTCGGCGAAGAGATAGTAAAACACAGGTGGTATAGATGGTGGTAATATTGCAGAAAGTAAAGATGCAGTAAAACAGTAAACAAGCGGCGCCAGAAAATAGCTTGCTGGCGTAGGAAGCAATTCTTTGTGGTGGAAACAAGGCCTAGGGATCATACTTTCACTAGTGGACACTCTCAACATTGATCACATAATAAATAAGTTCTCTTCCTTTGTGCTACATATACTCTTGTTTGATAATGAACACCACTAATTGTGTAGGATTACACGAACCCTCAATGCCGGAGTTAACAAGCTCCACAACATTCGATATTCATGTTTAAGTAACCTTAGAGTATAATAGATCTTTGCAAAATAGACCAAGTACTAACATAGCATGCACACTGTCACCATCACACTATGAAGGAGGCATAGATCACATCAATACTATCATAGCGATAATCAACTCCATAACCTACAAGAGATTATGATCATAATCTACGACAAGAACTACACGATGCACACACTGTCACCATTACACCATGCAGGAGGAATAGACTACTTCAATAACATCACATGAGTAGCACATAGATAAATAGTGATACAAAACACATTGCAATCATAAAGGGATATAAATAAGCACTTCACTACGCCATTCATAACAGTGAATAAGTATTCTGTGAAATATAGCCTAAGAGACCCACACGGTGCACACACTGTCACCTTTACACACGTGGGACAAGGAGTCTCCGGAGATCACATAAGTAAAACCCACTTGACTAGCATAATGACATCTAGATTACAAGCATCATCATATGAATCTCAATCATGTAAGGCAGCTCATGAGATTATTGTATTGAAGTACATAGGAGAGAGATGAACCACATAGCTACCGGTACAGCCCCGAGCCTCGATGGAGAACTACTCCCTCCTCATGGGAGCAGCAGCGTTGATGAAGATGGCGGTGAAGATGGCAGCGGTGTCGATGGAGAAGCCTTCCGGGGGCACTTCCCCGTCCCGGCGGCGTGCCGGAACAGAGACTCCTGTCCCCCAGATCTTGGCTTCGCGATGGCGGCGGCTCTGGAAGGTTTCGCGTACCGTGGCTTATTCGTTATCGTGTTTTAGGTCAGGGACCTTTATATAGGCGAAGAGGCGGAGTCGGAGGGCTGACGAGGCGGCGACACACTAGGGGCGCGGGCCCAGCCCTGGCCGCGCCACCCTGTCGTCTGGGCCCACAGGGCCCTCCTCTGGCGGCTCTCGGGTGTTCTGGAAGCTTCGTGGAAAAATAGGATGCTGGGCATTGATTTCGTCCGATTCCAAGAATATTTCCTTACTAGGATTTCTGGAACCAAAAACAGCAGAAAACAGCCCTTCGGCATCTCGTCAATAGGTTAGTTCCGGAAAACGCACGAATATGACATAAAGTGTGCATAAAACATGTAGATATCATCAATAATGTGGCATGGAACATAAGAAATTATCGATACGTCGGAGACGTATTGGTCTCTCTAAGGTCTAGATAATTTCTAGTATTGAGTTTTGAACAACAAGGAAGACGGTGTAGAGTCTTATAATGTTTACAATATGTCTTTTATGTGAGTTTTGCTGCACCGGTTCATCCTTGAGTTTGCTTCAAATAACCTTGCTAGCCTAAACCTTGTATCGAGAGGGAATACTTCTCATGCATCCAAAATCCTTGAGCCAACCACTATGCCATTTGTGTCCACCATACCTACCTACTACATGGTATTTCTCCGCCATTCCAAAGTAAATTTCTTGAGTGCTACCTTTAAAATTCCATCATTCGCCTTTGCAATATATAGCTCATGGGACAAAATAGCCTTAAAAACTATTGTGGTATTGAATATGTACTTATGCACTTTATCTCTTATTAAGTTGCTTGTTGTGCGATAACCATGCTTCTGGGGACGCCATCAACTATTCTTTGTTGAATATCATGTGAGTTGCTATGCATGTCCGTCTTGTCTGAAGTAAGAGAGATCTACCACCTTAATGGTTGGAGCATGCATATTGTTAGAGAAGAACATTGGGCCGCTAACTAAAGCCATGAATCATGGTGGAAGTTTCAGTTTTGGACATATATCCTCAATCTCATATGAGAATATTAACTGTTGCCACATGCTTATGCATTAAAGAGGAGTCCATTATCTGTTGTCTATGTTGTCCCGGTATGGATGTCTAAGTTGAGAATAATCAAAAGCGAGAAATCCAAAATGCGAGCTTTCTCCTTAGACCTTTGTACAGGCGGCATGGAGGTACCCCATTGTGACACTTGGTTAAAACATGTGTATTGCGATGATCCGGTAGTCCAAGCTGATTAGGACAAGGTGCGGGCACTATTAGTATACTATGCATGAGGCTTGCAACTTGTAAGATATAATTTACATAACTCATATGCTTTATTACTACCGTTGACAAAATTGTTTCATGTTTTCAAAATAAAAGCTCTAGCACAAATATAACAATCGATGCTTTCCTCTTTGAAGGACCTTTCTTTTACTTTTATTGTTGAGTCAGTTCACCTATCTCTCTCCACCTCAAGAAGCAAACACTTGTGTGAACTGTGCATTGATTCCTACATACTTGCATATTGCACTTGTTATATTACTTTACATTGACACTATCCATGAGATATACATGTTATAAGTTGAAAGCAACCGCTGAAACTTAATCTTCCTTTGTGTTGCTTCAATACCTTTACTTTGATTTATTGCTTTATGAGTTAACTCTTATGCAAGACTTATTGATGCTTGTCTTGAAGTACTATTCATGAAAAGTCTTTGCTTTATGATTCATTTGTTTACTCATGTCATTACCATTGTTTTGATCGCTGCATTCATTACATATGCTTACAATAGTATGATCAAGGTTATGATGGCATGTCACTCCAGAAATTATCCTTGTTATCGTTTACCTGCTCGGGACGAGCAGAACTAAGCTTGGGGATGCTGATACGTCTCCGACGTATCGATAATTTCTTATTTTCCATGCTACATTATTGATGATATCTACATGTTTTATGCACATTATATGTCGTATTTACGCATTTTCCGGCACTAACCTATTAACAAGATGCCGAAGAGCCAGTTGTTGTTTTCTGCTGTTTTTGGTTTCAGAAATCCTAGTAAGGAAATATTCTCGGAATTGGACGAAATCAACGCCCAGGGTCCTATTTTTGCACGAAGCTTCCAGAAGACCGAGGGGAAAGGAAGTGGGGCCACGAGGCACCGCCACACTAGGGCGGCGCGGCCTGGCCCTGGCCGCGCGGCCCTAGCGTGTGGGGCCCTCGTGGCCCCCGCGTTGCCCTTCCGCCTACTTAAAGTCTTCGTCGCGAAACCCTCTGTACCGAGAGCCACGATACGGAAACCTTCCAGAGACGCCGCCGCCGCCAATCCCATCTCGGGGATTCAGGAGATCGCCTCCGCACCCTACCGGAGAGGGGAATCATCTCCTGAGGACTCTTCATCGCCATGTTCGCCTCCGGCCGTGATGAGTGAGTAGTTCACCCCTGGACTATGGGTCCATAGCAGTAGCTAGATGGTCGTCTTCTCCTAATTGTGCTTCATTGTTGGATCTTGTGAGCTGCCTAACATGATCAAGATCATCTATCTGTAATACTATATGTTGTGTTTGTCGGGATCCGATGGATAGAGAATACTATGTTATGGTGATTATCAATCTATTACCTATGTGTTGTTTATGATCTTGCATGCTCTCCGTTATTAGTAGAGGCTCTGGCCAAGTTTTTGCTCTTAACTCCAAGAGGGAGTATTTATGCTCGATAGTGGGTTCATGCCTCCATTAAATCTGGGACAGTGACAGAAAGTTCTAAGGTTGTGGATGTGTTGTTGCCACTAGGGATAAAACATTGATGCTATGTCTAAGGATGTAGTTGTTGATTACATTACGCACCATACTTAATGCAATTGTCTGTTGCTTGCAACTTAATACTGGAAGGGGTTCGGATGATAACCTGAAGGTGGACTTTTTAGGCATAGATGCATGCTGGATAGCGGTCTATGTACTTTGTCGTAATGCCCTGATTAAATCTCACTATATTTATCATATCATGTATGTGCATTGTTATGCCCTTTTCTATTTGTCAATTGCCCGACTGTAATTTGTTCACCCAACATGCTTTTATCTTATGGGAGAGACACCTCTAGTGAACTATGGATCCCGGTCCTATTCTTTACATCGCATACAATCTACTGCAATTGTTCTTTACTGTTTTCTTCGCAAACAATCATCTTCCACACAATACGGTTAATCCTTTGTTACAGCAAGCCGGTGAGATTGACAACCTCACTGTTTCGTTGGGGCAAAGTACTTTGGTTGTGTTGTGCAGGTTCCACGTTGGCGCCGGAATCCCTGTGTTGCGCGCATCACATTTCGCCACCAACAACCTTCACGTGCTTCTTGGCTCCTACTGGTTCGATAACCTTGGTTTCATATTGAGGGAAACTTGCTGCTGTGCGCATCATACCTTCCACTTGGGGTTCCCAACGGACGTGTACATCTACGCGCATCAATATGGTCCAATATTTGTGCACTTACACCGTTGCCCTTCCATTAACCGAGTGGAATCTTTCATCGGAATCCATCTTCACCTTCAACTCGAAATTGGAAACCAACTTTGATTTGCAATTCTGACTTCAGTGGACTTCAATGTTGGCCTCGTCTTCACAAGAAGAAACTCCCTGAAAGAGACGGAGAGCGACGACCGACCTGGTAGCATGATTTGGCGTGAATGTAAAGCAGCTGATATTTGTGTGTTCAACAGAATATGGTCGGTAAAGCACGCCCATTCATGCACGTCAGTAACTTCGTTTTCCGGGTACGCTTTCGACGTGGTTTCGGAAGGTGGAATGAAAAGACAACTCCATCGAGAAAAATGCCGAAACTTGTACTTCCTTTGGTTGTTCCTTGTATATTTTTCATCATGTGGCGTTTCTTGTTTATGTTGATTCATGCTTTGCCTTGTACTGCTCTTTGCTCAAAAATCTAATCCAACATGAGGTTCGCTACAAAAATCACGTGCATTTGTGCACTTCAGCAATCCCGTCTTCGCAGCAAGAAGACGGGTTCGGCCACGTGTTCCGTTCTGTTCGTCGTCGTCCCCGAAAGTCTCCACCTCCTCTGCTTCATGGCGAAGAAATCCTTCGCGGCTTCGCCATCTCCACGCGCTTACTCCGCGCCCTATTTTACTACTCGCCTCCCTCCTGATGGGATTCGTAGCATAGAAAACAAAAAATTTCCTACTGCAAGAACGAAAACAAGCCAAGATCTAATCTAGTAGACGGTAGCAACGAGGAGATGATGAGACTAACCCTCGAAGATTCGCAAAGCTTAACGAGATTAGATCTCGGGGTGGATGTAGACGATCACTTGCCGCTTGCAAAAGCGCGTAGAAGATCTTGATCTCGATGGTGCCACAATCGGGCAGCACCTCCATACTCGGTCACACGTTCGGTGTTGATGAAGACGACGTCCTTCTCCCCGTTCCAGCGGGCAGCGGAAGTAGTAGATCCTCCTCGGAATCCCGGCAGCACGACGGCATGGTGGCGGTGGTGGTGGAGAACTCCGGCAGGGCTTCGCCTAAGCGTATACGGAGTTGCGGTGGAGGAGGAGGCGACTAGGGTTTGGGGAGAGGGGGGGCCGGCCACTTGGGGGCGGCCAGCTTGATGGCTTTGGTGTGGCCGGCCCCCTCCCCTTGGCCCTCATTATATAGGTGGAATCCCCAAGAGTTGGATCCCAAGTCTTCGAATAAGACCCCAAAAGCAAACCTACCTTTGGTGGGAAACCTACCCAAGGAGGGAGTCCCACTTGAGGTGGGATTCCCACCTTTCCTTGGTGGGGTGGCCGGCCACCTTAGGTGGAGCCCACCTGGGACTCCTCCCTTAGGGTTTGGCCGGCCAGTCCCTCTGGGACTCCACCTTCCATAGTGCATTTCTTCCGGACTTTTCTAGAACCTTCTAGAACCTTCCATAAATGCACCGGATCATTTCCAAACTTGGAATATGACTTCCTATATATGAATCTTATTCTCCGGACCATTCCGGAACTCCTCGTGATGTCCTGGATCCCATCCGAGACTCCGAACAAAACTTCGAACTCCATTTCCAAATTCCATATCTACTCAAACGACATCAAACCTTAAGTGTGTCACCCTACGGTTCGCGAACTATGCAGACATGGTTGAGACTTCTCTCCGACCAATAACCAATAGCGGGATCTGGAGATCCATAATGGCTCCCACATATTCAACGATGACTTAGTGATCGAATGAACCATTAACATACGATACCGATTCCCTTTGTCTCGCGATATATTACTTGTCCGAGGTTTGATCATCGGTATCTCGATACCTTGTTCAACCTCGTCTCCTGACAAGTACTCTTTACTCGTAACGTGGTATGTGGTCTCTTATGAACCATTCATATGCTTGCAAGTCATTTAGACGACATTCCACCGAGAGGGCCCAGAGTATATCTATCCGTCATCGGGATGGACAAATCCCACTGTTGATCCATATGCCTCAAGCTCATACTTTCCGGATACCTAATCCCACCTTTATAACCACTCATTTACGCAGTGGCGTTTGATGTAATCAAAGTACCCTTCCGGCATAACTGATTTATATGATCTCATGGTCGAAAGGACTTGGTAACTATGTATCGAAAGCTTATAGCAAATGAACTTAATGACGTGATCTTATGCTACGCTTAATTGGGTGTGTCCATTACATCATTCACATAATGATATAACCTTGTCATTAATAACATCCAATGTTCATGATCACGAAACGATGATCATCTATTAATCAACAAGCTAGTTATACAAGAGGCTTACTAGGGACTTCTTGTTGTTTACATAACACACATGTATCAATGTTTCGGTTAATACAATTATAGCATGGTATATAAACATTTATCATAAACACAAAGATATATAATAACCAATTTATTATTGCCTCTTGGGCATATCTCCAACACCTCCCTCCCCACCGTCCTCTCGAAGTCTCCTCCCCCCATAGTCTCCCCTGCCTCGTCGATCTAGCTCGCGCTACGCACCAAAAAATAGTATATTTTGGAACCTATGTACCACAGTGTTTTTGATGTGCAAGACCTAGGGTGTCACATATTAATTCACGAACTCCCAACCAAACCACACTACACCAAAAAAAAAACTTCCAGACCCACCACACTTCCAAATTGAGAAGAAAATGTTATTGTCCGCATCTCGATACACTCTAACACAAGTTTTGCGTAGATTAAACAACATATTTAACGGCACAGTCGGAAGATCCATTGATGCTCCAAAACAATAAAGTAAATTTAGATCAAGAAATATACACCACCAACAAGTGAGAGAAGAAGAGCGATTCAAGGGCATTCTATTAGTTAACACTTCAGACATCCTAGATATCTATTTCGTTACACCTAAACTCATTATTCATGTACTATAGATAAGTTTTCTGAGCTATTAGGTCACAATTAAAAATCACACTCTACCTAGTTTTGTATATAATTAAGGAAACTATGAAAAATTATATATGTAAACTCACTATAAAAATTGAGTGGCATACATTAATATTCTTAGAGTAATATGGCACCGTTGGTTTTCTAAGATCATGGTGAAATATGTTTTATGAAAACATTGTCTTAAACATTGCATATTATATTTAATAAACATTGTTTTGGCAAAAAAAAGTGATGTTATGGAAGATGTATCAGTAAAAGTCATGTACTTTAAAAGAGTATTTAACAATGGATTGACTAACAAAAAGTAAAAAATGTTTAGTATTAAAATACATGTGTATATTCTAGATTATCAAGTTAACGGATGCAAACTGATATCCCGATGTGTAGGTACGTAGCTACACATGCCTCCAGAGACCAACAAATGCCTAACATTGTTGGTTTATTTGTGACGAGGTGGGATCGCAGCGGGTGCTTTTTATTTGACTCGTGGGGTCCAACCACCACATCTGGTACGTCCATAAGTCCAGACACAACCACTTATTCCCCACATAGTTCTCGGTCTATCCATTTCTATCCGTTCCCTCCTTCATTCCTCATCAATCTCCCACGGGCACTGGCAGAAGGCCGATGAGGTCACATTCTTTGGAGTGAGGAGCAACTGAATGCGAGCCTAGAAGGTGGAGCATCCGGCGGAGAGCCAGGAGTGTGGAGCACTAGGCTGGGCATGGGTCCTAGGAGCTCGAGGTAGTGCAGGGTTAGGGCGCGCGTGCGGCAGGGGTTGTGACGTGCATGGGCATGGCCGACCAGAGGTGCGGTAGTCGTTCTTGGGGAGGGTGGCGGTTGAGATTAGGGAGAGTATCGATTGAGATTGGCTCTTACCAGTTAATTTTACATTGAAGTATGGGGCGCTTATGTATAGTTAATTAGCACTTAAGATTTATTTTTGTCTCCTTAAGCGTCTATGTAAACTGGTGAGAGAAAAAATCTCTATCCAAAAGTTCCCATGCTGCTACAGGTGCGATAAGAGAGATATGCATCTGACGTGTCTAACCTAATCAGAAAGCTACATGCCATGTGACAACTACAGATAAAGAACAAACAAGCAAAAAAGTCCCTCAAACCGTCTGATCGCCGTCAATGGACTAACGGAGATGGGCCGGAATCCAACGGTGCTAGGCAAAATCCAACGAAGATGGACGCATGCGTATCCATGTGGGTAGCAAATTCACTCTCATCATGTTAATTAGTATTAATAAATCAGATTTTGCACTTAGGTACAATAAAAAGAGTGTGACTATCCATAACAAGGATTGGAATGTATCCGTATATCGATATGAGCATTGCATCTTCACCCACGAGGATGCACCATATTTAGAGATAAGTGTGTTGCAATACTGCGGTTCCTCGTTCTCCATTATTTTGTTCGATTTCTCTTAGCGGTGCTTCTATTGACCTAGAGAAAGACATTGTATATTTGCTGGTTTAGTTACTAAAATATATTTTCCTAATAGGCATTATATGGAAAATAAAATGTACCATTTTGGTGGAGTACTTTAGCTTTTTGCATCTTTGATGATGTTCTCTAAGGATCGAGTCTCAGTTTTCTGAGGTGAAAACCTTAGGTTGGACCTTCATTTATTGTACCTGGCAATGGCAGACTTCTAGTTGTTTCATTTTGAAGGCATTGTCTAGATATTGTTTGGACTTTCTTCAGGGTAAAAACCCTGGATCTAACTTTTTTTTAGATCTGGTGACGACATCGCTTGCGCACTATCACCTTCTTGAAGATGTTACTTGGAGATTTTTTTTTTTTGCATCTAGGTGTTGTCAAGGATTGTGGTTGCTTTCTTCCATTGTGCTACACGAATCATTGTGGCGGAGCCACATTCGCTTTTTGTGTCCCTCTTTTAGCTATGTGCATTTGTGATGTGCCGACCAGTTCCTAACATTATATTGTTGCATAGGCCAGGTGTAACTAGTATCATCTAGATATTAATATATTATATTTATTTTAAAAAAGGTCACCTAGGAGTTGGGATATGCGTGACTGATTTGATGGTCCATTTATTTATTTTCACTTGGTGATGCTCCACTGAATCGGATGGACATTCTTTCCATATGTGCTATATTTGTTGGGTTTCTAGTTGGTTTTTGCCCTTCTTCATGTGACTCTTTTGCTTGTAACAATCTTCTAGGTTTGATTATGATATTGAGTTCATCTATTAGGCTCCATTGACTCATTATAAAAAGCAACCGTTCTTTTTTCACTTTAATTAAAAACCACATAGGAAAATAGAGAATTGAATGCTTCTATGCAGTTTCGTCCTTCTACTTTTGGAGGATTTGAAGATTTGGTAAATGCTACACATCTGAGTCCGATGACAAGCAAAACGTCGGACCTCTCCGGTGCCGTTCATCTTATCGAACGTTTTGCATCAAATCTTTCCTCGCATGTTTCTCGACCCATAACTACTCCCGAAATTTCAGGTCCATTAGATAACTTCCCCTTGACATTTCCAGAAAAGCCTCCCACAGTCGATCTGCACCACCCCTGCGACACCTCCCCTCGCCGTCATCGATCTTCTCTCCGCAAAACCACAACCTTCCTGTTCTGCCGCATCCTCCCGTCAAGGACGACGCCTCCGCCGCTACCTGGTAGGAATCGAACGCCGGCAGACATGCGCAAGGGAGACGTTGTTGGGTTGGCCGACGCAGTAAGTGTCAAAGGCGACCCAACTGGATCGTCAAGGCTCCAATCTAGCCACCACTAAAGGTCACCGCATTGATCTCTTCAAGGACTACATGATTTGGGAGAAGGTAGTAGCCATTGGCCTCGTTCCCAATGTGTGGCTATTTCTGAATCTTCTGAATATTAAATCCATGTCTTCATCTACCATTTGGATATGCGAAATCAAATTTCCTAGCCGATTTATATAAATGATGTGTGATCATATCTTGCATCTGTTGTGTTTATAGATCTTTTATGACCGACTGCAACAAGATTTGTTTCCCTTACATGTATTGTTGTTTTGTTGTGTGAGAGGGATATTCATGCTTTGTGATGGCCATGCTTCCGAAGAACTAAACAACAACGATGATGAATTTTCTATGCTTCCAATAGATGATTTTTTTGTTGAGATAGTACTAACCTCTTAATATGTAATGCACATGAAAAGGGTATATGAAATTTATATTTATATGCTTCTAATAAAGATGATTTGTGTTGGGATACAACTAATCGCTCTGCTTCAAAATATTCATGCTTGATATTACATTATATAATTTTCTTTGCTTCAGCTAGTTTGCTGCATATAACTATGCTTCTTCCTTTTTGACTTTTAGTAGTATCATTTTCAGTGCCATTTTAATTTATATGTTTCCGTGGCGCTACTGATTATGTTTCAGGCTTGGACACTCTACATGATATTGGTTATGTTGAGATAGCATAAAATTGATGCTTCCAAAGTATGCATTTGTTTTCCTCCTGAAATTTTGCATAAATAAAATCATGCTTTTGTACCTCTTTTCATTTGTTCTTTAAAATTTCAGTGGCATTATTTAAAAGCATTTCTCATATTCCATTTTTTTCTCATATATGTTGAGACAAGTGACTCATTGCTCCTAGTACCTTGGATCCCTTGACCAGCAGGTGTACGCAAATACAAGAGACATACAGGGTTACCAATGGTGGCATGAAGTCGTCGTTGCAGGTCATCGACATGCCACTGATGTTCCTCGTCAATGGGCATGCGACATCGCCATGAGAGGTGGACCGAGCATTGTGCTAGACTGGCAAAAACCATGTGACCGATTCTTATTGTATACAGACACAAGCTATGATATTAATATAAGTGAAAGTTATTTTATTTGGAAGCAAATTATATCCCATGTAGGAAGCAATCGTGGTATCATTCGAAGCAGATACTATTTTCTTCGGAAGCAAATTTATATGTTCTGATTGAACCAATGTTGAAGAAGCAATTTTTTCATCCATTGGAAGCAAACACTATTTAATTTGTAAGGAAATTATATTCTCTATTGGAAGAAACTTTGATACAAAAGAATACGTGTTGCATTTTGTCTGAAACAATGTAGCTAGCCAACAGAAAGAAAATATACGAATCAAAATTTAGTTGCACTAGCATGGATATATCCTGAAAGAAACGAGGCTTCCATTGATTGAAAAGAAAGCTTCCGTGGCACAAGAATATGTTTCCGTGACTGGAAAGAACGACTTAATTAATTTCTTGAATTTTATTGGTTGTAAACAACCCATAATTTTAGAAATTGTTTCCTAAAAATAAGGGGTAGATCAGACTTGAATTACTGGAGCAGTTTAAACGGAAGCATGCATATTTTGTTCCTAAAATCACTGAAAGAGATGCGCGGGCCTGACCCTACCAGTTAAAACGGAAGTGTGCCATTTTATTTGCTGAAATCATGGAAAGAGTCGCGTGGGGCGGGCGTGGCTCCTCTGCAGTTGTAGTCTAACTGTACGCGTACAGTACCGAGCAGATCCAACGTCCAATTTAATCCAACGAGCTTCCTACTAGGAAAAATTTCCCCTCCGCCACGCCTCTGGCGAGAGACCATTTGTTGGCTGCCGGCGAGGACGGTTCTGACGTGGAAGACCTCTGTGGCGATGGGGTCATTGCTATCGCGGCCATGCGCGTCGGCGGGAGCTGCAGAGACTGGAACACTGTTAGGACGTGGACGTATTTTGTTCGTGCCGCGTTTGTTACATAGATTCGAACGAAATTTGATGAAATTTAAACTAACCCTAATCTACAAGTACTTGCAGCGGCAAGAGGCGACGTAGTACTGTTGGAAGTTGTACATGTCGTCGGTGACGACTGATGTCTACGGGTGCTTCTATTCTTGTAGACAGTGTTGGGCCTCCAAGTGCAGAGGTTTGTAGAACAGCAGCAAGTTTCCTTAAGTGGATTACCCAAGGTTTATCGAACTCAGGGAGGAAGAGGTCAAAGATATCCCTCTCAAGCAACCCTGTAATCACAAAGCAAGAAGTCTCTTGTGTCCCCAACACACCAAATACACTTGTCAGATGTATAGGTGCACTAGTTCGACGAAGAGATAGTGAAATACAAGTAATATGGATGTATATGAGTGGTAATAGCAATCTGAATAAAATATGGCAGCGAGTAAACATGCAACAGAACAGTAAATAAACGGTGTTTTCAGTATTGGAAACAAGGCCTAGGGATCATACTTTCACTAGTGGACACTCTCAACATTGATCGCATAATAAATACTTCTTCTCAAATGTGCTACATACACTCTTGTTTGATAATGAACATCATTGCGTAGGATTACACGAACCCTCAATGCCGGAGTTAACAAGCTCCACAATTCCATGTTCATATTTAAGTAACCTTAGAGCATAATAGATCATTGCAAAATAAACCAAGAACTAACATAGTGCACACTATGAAGGAGGAATAGATCACATCAATACTATCATAATGATAATTAACTCCACAATCTACAAGAGATCGTGATCATAGCCTACGACAAGAACCACAGGGTGCACACACTAATCACCTTTACACCAAGTAGGAGGAATAGAACTACTTTAATAACATCACATGAGTAGCACACAACTAGTAGCGATACAAAGCTCATCATATGGATCTCAATCATGTAAAGCAGCTCATGAGATCATTGTATTGGAGTACAGAGAGAGATTAACCACATAGCTACGGTAGAGCCCTCAGCCCCAGGGGAGAACTACTCCCTCCTCATCATGGGAACAGCGATGGCGGTGAAGATGGCGGTGGAGACGGCTTCCGGGGGCAATTCCCCGTCCCGGCGGCGTGCCGGAACAGAGACTTCTGTCCCCCGAATCTTGATTTCGCGATGGCGGCGGCTCTGGAAGGTTTTTCTCCGTATCGTGGTCTCCGTCTGTTTTTAGGTCGAGGGGGTTAAATAGGCGAAGAGAGGGAGTCGGAGGGGCCACGGCTGCCCACACCATAGGGCGCGCCCCCGGCCCGCGCCGGGTGTGTGTGGGGCCCCCGGCTCCCCTCTCGTCCCCTCCGGTGCTCTGGAAGCTTCCGGGAAAAATAGGAACTTGGGCGGTGATTTCGTCCGATTCCGAGAATATTTCGTTACTAGGATTTCTGAAACCAAAAACAGCAGAAAACAAATGGCCTTTCGGCATCTCGTCAATAGGTTAGTTCCGGAAAACGCATAATAATGACACATAATGTGTATAAAACATGTAGATATCATCAATAAAGTGGCATGGAACATAAGAAATTATAGATACGTTTGAGACGTATCAAGCATCCCCAAGCTTAGTTCTGCTCGTCCCGAGCAGGTAAAACGATAACAAAGATAATTTCTTAAGTGACATGCCATCATAACCTTGATCATACTATTGTAAAGCACATGAGATGAATGCAGAGATTCGAAGCAATGATGAGGATAATGAGTAAACAAATGAATCACATAACAAAGACTTTTCATGAATAATACTTTCAAGACAAGCATCAATAAGTCTTGCATAAGAGTTAACTCATAAGCAATAAATTCTTAGTAGAAAGCTTTGAAACAACACAAAGGAAGATATAAGTTTCAGCAGTTGCTTTCAACTTTAACATGTATATCTCATGGATAATTGTCAACACAAAGTAATATAACAAGTGCAATGGGTAAACATGCAAGAATCAATGCACACAATTTACACAAGTGTTTGCTTCTAAGATAGAAAGAATAGGTAAACTGACTCAACAATAAAGTAAAAGAATGGTCCTTCAAAGAGGAAAGCATCGATTGCTATATTTGTGCTAGAGCTTTGACTTTGAAAACATATAGAGAGCATAAAAATAAAGTTTTGAGAGGTGTTTGTTGTTGTCAACGAATGGTAATGGGCACTCTAACCCCCTTGCCAGGCAAACCTTCAAAGAGCGGCTCCCATTTTATTTTGTTTTTGGGTGGCACTCCTTCCAACCTTTCTTTCACAAACCATGGCTAACCGAATCCTCGGGTGCCTGCCAACAATCTCATACCATGAAGGAGTGCCTTTTTATTTTAGTTTTATTATGATGACACTCCTCCCCACCTTTGCTTTCTCAAGCCATGGCTAACCGAATCCTTCGGGTGCCGTCCAACAATCACATACCATGGAGGAGTGTCTATTTTTGTTAATTAATTTGGGACTGGGAATCCCATTGCCAGCTCTTTTTGCAAAATTATTGGATAAGCGGATGAAGCCACTAGTCCATTGGTGAAAGTTGCCCAACAAGATTGAAAGATAAACACCACATACTTCCTCATGAGCTATAAAACATTGACACAAATCAGAGGTGATAAATTTTGAATGGTTTAAAGGTAGCACTCAAGCAATTTACTTTGGAATGGCGGAGAAATACCATGTAGTAGGTAGGTATGGTGGACACAAATGGCATGAATATTGGCTCAAGTATTTGGATGCATGAGAAGTATTCCCTCTCGATACAAGGTTTAGGCTAGCAAGGTTATTTGAAGCAAACTCAAGTATAAAATGGTGCAGCAAGACTCACATATAAACATATTGTAAGCATTATAAGACTTTACATTGTCTCCTTGTTGTTCAAACACCTCAACCAGAAAATATCTAGACTTAGAGAGACCAATCATGCAAACCAAATTTTAACAAGCTTTATGTAATTATTCATTAATGGGTACAAGGTACATGATGCAAGAGCTTAAACAAGATCTATATGAGCACAACAATTACCAAGTTTCACATTATTCAAGACATTATACCAATTACTACATGTAGCATTTCCCGTTTCCAACCATATAACAATTAACGAAGCAGTTTCAACCTTCGCCATGAAAATTAAAAGCTAAGAACACATGTGTTCATACGAACCAGCGGAGCGTGTCTCTCTCCCAAACAATCATTTATTCAAACAAAAACAAAAACAAAAACATACAGACGCTCCAAGTAAAGCACATAAGATGTGACCGAATAAAAATATAGTTTCACTAGAAGAAACCTGATAAGTTGTCGATGAAGAAGGGGATGCCTTGGGCATCTCCAAGCTTAGATGCTTGAGTCTTCTTAAAATATGCAGGGATGAACCACCGGGGCATCCCCAAGCTTAGACCTTTCACTCTTCTCGATCACATTATATCACCCTCTTCTATTGACCCTTGAAAACTTCCTTCACACCAAACTTCAAGCAAACTCATTAGAGGGTTAGTGCATAATCAAAAATTCACATGTTCAGAGGTGACACAAACATTCTTTTCACTTCTGGACATTGCATAATGCTACTGGACATTAATGGATCAAAGAAATGAATCCAACATAGCAAAAGAGGCAATGCGAAATAAAAGGCAGAATCTGTCAAAAACAGAACAGTCCGTAATTTAAAGCTGGCACCAGACTTGCTCAAATGGAAAAACTCAAAACTAATGAAAGTTGCGTACATATCTGAGGATCACGCTCGTAAATTGGAAGATTTTTTCGAATTTTCTACAGAAAACTGTGCCCAGATTCGTGACAGACAGCAATGCTGTTTCTGCGCAGCGATCCCAAATATAACATCAACTTTGACATAGAAACTTTACTTGGCACAAAAACATGATAAGGAGAGGTTGCTACAGTAGTAAACAACTTCCAAGACACAAATATAAAACAAAGTACTGTAGCAAAATAACACATGGGTTATCTCCCAAGAAGTTCTTTCTTTATAGCCATTAAGATGGGCTCAACAATTTTGGTGATGCACTCGCAAGAAATAGTATTTGAAGCAAAAGAGAGCTTCAAGAGGCAATTCATAACACATTTGAGCCTAACATGCTTCCTATGCAAAAGAATATTATACACAAATGAATTCATGAAGAGCAAAGTGACAAGCATAAGAGGATAAAACACGAGTAACTTCAAGATTCTCAACATCAAGAGGGGGCCGCGATCAAGATGGATTTGAAGATATATGCGTGGACAGATATGTGAATCGGCCTTGTGTATCAAGTTTGGGCTAGTTGGCCCGTGTATCTTTATAGTAGGTTACGTAGAAATTAGAGTTTATCTTGTGCACGGTTTAGTGCACGCCCACATTAGAAAGTCCGCTGGACTATAAATATGTACCTAGGGTTTATGGAATAAACAACAACCAACGTTCAACACAAACCAATCTCGGCGCATCGCCAACTCCTTCGTCTCGAGGGTTCCTCCGGTAGCATCATGCTGCCTAGATCGCATCTCGCGATCTAGGCAGCACAAGCCTGCCTAGTTGTTCATGCGTTGCTCGTACTGAAGCCTTTTTGATGGCGAGCAACGTAGTTATCGTAGACGCGTTAGGGTTAGCATCGTTCTTAGCATCATATGCTCGCGTAGTGCAACCCTTGCGCGTCTAGCCGTCCTTGTGCCTCATCATGGGTGCAGGGGCGGCACCCCGCTTGATCTTTATTTAGTAGATCTGATCCGTTATGGTCGCTCCTTGATTCATCAAGGATTAGTTTAATATCTGCAATAGTTAGGCCTTACAAAGGGTTGGAGGATCCAGCGGCATGCAGGGTGTAGTTTGCTGCCCCTAGACAGGACGTTCCGAGGATCAACCTAGTGTTGGTTTTTAGGCCTTGTCTAGGGCTGGCTTACGTTTACCGTGCGTGAGCGCGAGGCCCAATCGTGAGTAGGATGATCCGATTATGCGGTGAAAACCCTAGATCGTCGTAGATCTCATATGCTTTATCTTGATCAAGCAGGACCACCATATATTCGGCCACCTTGGACGAATCATGGGTGGATCGGCTCCATGAGCCGATTCACAGGACAACCTGAGAGCCGATCGAGGCTCGTATTTAACGTGTACGTGTGTGCCCTGCAGGAAACTAAGCGAGGCATCATCCACACCTTCCGACCGGTATAGGTCGGTGGCACGCCTGCGACCCGCATCGGCGCGCGACCAGGAGGCTTTGCGGGCCGTCGCTCCGAGGGACTGGGCCAGCCGCAGCCCTAGTCATTCCCGGCTCTACGGTGTTGGCCAGTCCGCTGCCCGCCGGTGGGTTTCGACGTCAACACTTTCTGGCACGCCCGGTGGGACACTCTTCTACATCGAACAACCTCGCATTCCACATCGAGATGGCGGAAGAAACTCCGGTAACTTGCGAGGGGCTCTCGACGAGCTCAAGGGGGTCCTCGGAACCAAGCTCGTCGGCTCCGTAGGGACATGTTCGCGCGCATCAAGCAACGGAGACACACACCCGCACCCTGGTGTCAACATGGCAGATTTTAACCACTACGGAAGGAAGCTAGAGTTCTCCTTTAGCATCGCCAGACTCTTGTGGGCCTACGAACGTAGGAGCCGATTTTAGGAGTCAGCTAAAATCGTGTTCCGGTCCGGGCTCAATATCGATCTAACGAACAATGGGATGCGTTGTCTGTGGCGCTGGAAGGAATCCACGTTGGTCCTAATAAAGCCGACGTTTGCACTACAGTACCTTAGCTAAACATAGAGCCGATTTCAGCAGCCACCTGGCGAATCGGCTCGGGGGGCACCCAATGGAGCGACACGATGCGACGCCGCTGGGACAGATGCGGAGAAGATTTTATAGCCGAATATAAAAAAAAATTCGGATGCGACAACCGATACATGGCAGTTGACTTGACAGAGAACAGAAACAAGTTTACAAGTGGCAGCTCATTAAAAAGCCCTACTGAAGAAATGCATTAAGAGCGTGGAGAGCATCGCACGGATTCGATCAACCTCAGCGATCTCGACCTCGTCGTCCTCGTCTCTCCCCATCACCACCGGCCGAGGGCACGTATTTCAGCCAGGTCAGTCTTCAGATCAGCGGTGAGGCCTTGCGCTTCCTCTTGGGAGCGAGCAATGATGGACTCCTCGTCTTGGATGAGTTGTCTGGTCTCTCTGGCCCTCCTTTCGAGGTCCTCCAGCTCTTTGCGTAGGGTCTCAAGTCTGGCACTATGAGTGGAAGCGGCGGTTTTTGCGTCTAAAGCAGCTTTCTTCTCGTTGAGCCGCTGGCATTTTTCTGCAATATCAGCTCTCAACGGGAGTTGGGCGCGGCGGAGATTAATCCTTTGACAAGCCGACTGCACCCTTGACTTGAAAACTGACAAAGTCACTGTCGGCTAGAGTTTAGCTACCAGCACCACTGGGAGACGAGGCTGGATGTCCACAAGGATACCCCTGATCGTCTCAGGGTCCTCAACCAGAGCGTCAACCGAGGAGGAGAGCAGGACTCGAAGACGCTGTAGCGGGCCGTCGACTGCACCAAGATTTGTCTCTTCACCTATTTTGGGAGCAGCTGGCTCGATGGAGTCGGGATCGAATGTCAACAAGCTCGAAGGATCGCACCCGGCAAAGAGCAAGAACGGTATGGGCATACGGCAGATATAAAGGAAGTAGAGAAAGAGGAAAGTGTACCTCTCCCAAGAAAGGAAGGGAAGCCGAGCTGGTAACAATCGGCTTCGTAGTATGCTGGTCAGACGACTGGTCCTCCACACGTGGCGAGTTGGAGGGACCAGGGGCAGTAGGCGGCATCGGCACCTCTTCAACAACCCCGCTAGAAGTCTCATTGACCTACAAGGAGGTTGGTAAAGTGGTCCGGTTAGCGACAAGACAACAGGGAACACGAGCTATCAAGAGGGTTACCTTTGAAACTTCCTGGCTAGGGGAAGAGGCTTCAGGGCCCGTGCGGGCCCTTTGAACACATCGGCGCTTTATGCGCGACCTCGTTTGGACTGAAGACTGAAGAGCGGCAGGCTCGGGAGTCGACCGTTTTCTAGAAGCCGGGGTTGGCGAGTCCGTCTGGCTCTGTGTAGTGGATCTGTCCGTGCCGCGTGGGTAGGAGGCCCTGGGACTGGACTGTTCTCCCTCGCTGGAGTTCTCTTCGGTGGAAGTCTGAAAGAAGGAATACGACCATCTTACAAGGGTTGGGAAGGCAAGTGCGATCGATCGAAATATGGTGCAACTTACCTGCGAATTCGCTGGGGCAGGAGTTTTGCGCGGAAGGGTTTTCCGACAGCCACCTTCCTCACCGCCGTCCTCGCCCGGCCGAGGCTCTGGGGCAACCGACTCCAAGGATGCTTTGTTTTAGGAGCCGATTTCGGAAATCGGCTGGCCTTCCATGATAACTTTCTTCGAGGTGGTGAACGCTGACGAAGAGGACCACTGGGGCAGAGGGAGGAATTCAAAAGGAGAGCCATCGGCTTGCAGGAGCTGGGCGTCTTGTTCCGCCAAGGAGTGAAGTCAGTTCGCAGCAAGTTACCATTAAAGGGTTGCGGGAAGTATTTTAAGTAACAGTACCTGGTCGGGAGATGACATGCGTGGCGTCAAGTTGTTTCAATTGCGGTCCTAGCGCCCTCCTAAAAACATGGGTCTTCCACATGGACCACCAGGTCCCGAAGCCATCGTAGTGGAGGAGAAACGGAGGTTGTGAGGAATTGGGAGGGCCAAAGCATCAAAAAGGTGTAGCACCTATGGCTGGTAAGGATGTCAGGCAGTTCTGCTTGCGGTCAGATGGTGTAAGAATAAGTGCGGAGGCACTTGCCCAAGGCCGAGCTGACGGGCTACCACTACCGGTTGGTAACACTCGTAACCGGGTTTGATGATCCGGTTTGAAGTGCTCATTCAACAGGGAGAAAGCAAGGACGAATCATGATAGAATATAGATGCCGGGTGTTATCGTCATCGGCAAAACTATCCAATCGGAAGGAGACCGGGTTTTCAAATTCCTTTTCGGTATAAGGAAAGAACAGGGGATTGTCTAGACCTTGGAAGAAGATTTTGAACCACCCTGTGCTTCTTTAGGGATCAGCCTGCTGCCTGGGAGACCATACAGGGCTTGTCCATAGCTGGTGCATCGAATATCCTTCCCGTTAACATCTGGGAAGGTGCGGAGGTCGAGGTGGGAAGTCTGGGATCTGATCCCGAAAGTATAACGCGCCCATAGCTGAATAAACCACCAGGGGCCGCCGTTTTAACTGTCTTCTGAGAAAACAGCTTGACAGACATCAATTGAAGAGATCGATAGACCTCTCCAAGGAACAGTTTGCCGATGCCAAGATGGGTGCCTTTAGCCAGTTCATGGGCTAGGGAGAGGTAATTTTGGGTGGGGCAAGTGATGGGCCGCAAAATATGAAGTGTTCCAACCAAAAGTTTAGGAAGGCTGTGTTCTCGCTCTGTCACAGGCCTTTGGTTTTCATATGGCGATCGAGGTAGGCGCCCCTTGGTACACTCCTTTTTAGAAGAAAGAGTGAAAGGGACTTTCGCGTTTGAAAGCAGGGCTTGGAGACGCAATGTCCAGGCCTGTAATCATGGCTACATCTAGCAGGGTTGGTGTCATCGGGCCATGGCCGAATATGAAGCAGTTCATTGCGTCGCACTGAATAGCCGATGGTTTTCAATGTTTTCGTTCTTCTCAAGGGGAGACAATGATAATGATAAGGCATCGGCTATCCCTATAGATTCCCAGGTGGCGTAGTGGGTTTTGGATACTCTATTGTACCATGGCACCCAACCTTCAGGGGGGTTAGGCCAGGCTCGCAGGCCGGCCCATGAAGTCAGATCTAGGTGCTGATTCACGAAGGGGATTCTGTTAGCTTCACATGAGATTAAATGAGCAGGGCTCTCGGAAGAACGGGGCCAAGACACATGGAATTTGGGAGAGAAGGATGCGGCAATAAGATGTCGGAGACCTAAAATCAATGACGGAGTAGAACATTAAGTCGGTGTTCCTCTATTCAATCCTTATATTGGCCCTAATGGAGGAGAAGCGGTGGAGTATTACCTTCCGAGACCATGGTGGCGGCGTTGGATGATTCCCCCATTCGGTGCGCTGCGGAGTTGGAGCGCTGTGGTTGAGATCTGAAGCTCGCGAGATTGCGTAGGTGGCGGATTTTGGGGATCTGAGTTTGCTTTCTCGGACGGAGGTTGTAGGCGACCGTTTGGAGGGGTAACCAGGTTTGCCTTTGTTTGTTATATGGTAGGGGCCGGTGCGACGCCATCGGCTCTTTCGGGGTTGTTTGACTTTGACTATCGGCTGTTAACTAGAAGCCGATTGTGTAGAAAAAGAGCCGATTGCTTAAAGATTGCTAGAATCGTCGAGTTATGGGTAAGAAGTACTAATAGACGACGGTTTGCTCTGCTACGACATGACCCTGCGTAAGAAAAGCATAATGATTTTGGAAATGTCATTTCCAAAACCAGGGGGGCATGTGTTATCACCAGAATGGCCAAGTCAGAGGTGGGCCGCGATCAAGATGGATTTGAAGATATATGCGTGGACAGATATGTGAATCGGCCTTGTGTATCAAGTTTGGGCTAGTTGCCCCGTGTATCTTTACAGTAGGTTACGTAGAAATTAGAGTTTATCTTGTGCACGGTTTAGTGCACGCCCACATTAGAAAGTCCGCGGACTATAAATATGTACCTAGGGTTTATGGAATAAACAACAACCAACGTTCAACACAAACCAATCTCGGCGCATCGCCAACTCCTTCGTCTCGAGGGTTCCTCCGGTAAGCATCATGCTGCCTAGATCGCATCTCGCGATCTAGGCAGCACAAGCCTGCCTAGTTGTTCATGCGTTGCTCGTACTGAAGCCTTTTTGATGGCGAGCAACGTAGTTATCGTAGACGCGTTAGGGTTAGCATCGTTCTTAGCATCATATGCTCGCGTAGTGCAACCCTTGCGCGTCTAGCCGTCCTTGTGCCTCATCATGGGTGCAGGGGCGGCACCCCGCTTGATCTTTATTTAGTAGATCTGATCCGTTATGGTCGCTCCTTGATTCATCAAGGATTAGTTTAATATCTGCAATAGTTAGGCCTTACAAAGGGTTGGAGGATCCAGCGGCATGCAGGGTGTAGTTTGCTGCCCCTAGACAGGACGTTCCGAGGATCAACCTAGTGTTGGTTTTTAGGCCTTGTCTAGGGCTGGCTTACGTTTACCGTGCGTGAGCGCGAGGCCCAATCGTGAGTAGGATGATCCGATTATGCGGTGAAAACCCTAGATCGTCGTAGATCTCATATGCTTTATCTTGATCAAGCAGGACCACCATATATTCGGCCACCTTGGACGAATCATGGGTGGATCGGCTCCATGAGCCGATTCACAGGACAACCTGAGAGCCGATCGAGGCTCGTATTTAACGTGTACGTGTGTGCCCTGCAGGAAACTAAGCGAGGCATCATCCACACCTTCCTGACCAGGTATAGGTCAGGTGGCACGCCCTGCGACCCGCATCGGCGCGCGACCAGGAGGCTTTGCGGCCGTCGCTCTCGAAGAGCCCCTAGTCATTCATCTCTGTTGGCCAGTCTGCAAAGGGGTTTACAAGTAACTTAAAGATTTTCA
The DNA here is from genome assembly GCA_030979885.1 of Lolium multiflorum. Lineage (NCBI taxonomy): Eukaryota > Viridiplantae > Streptophyta > Magnoliopsida > Poales > Poaceae > Lolium > Lolium multiflorum. Next base: position 59,986,644 of record CM061749.1, on the reverse strand, counting down.
ACATAAAGAGGGGAAACTTAATATTATTAAGATGCATACAAACATATTTCCCTCTCTCATAATAACTTTCAGTAGCATCATTGATGAAATCCACAATATACCCGTCACTTAAAACATTTTTATCATGGTTCATATACATAGAAGTATCATTAATTTTGGCATAAGAAGAGTTATTCTCATTAATAGTAATTGGAGCAAGATTATTATCAAGAATTTGAACATGGTAAACAAGTTGCATATTAAAAGAATTGTTTTTGGCAAGCCCATCATAACTATGACAAGTTTCATAAGGATAATTGTAGCATGTGTCATATACATCTCTATAGCAATTATCTAAACCTGAATATGTAATATCATCATTTTCACTAAAAGTAGAAGTCTCAAATATAGGATCTTCAAGCACAACATCCCCAAGCTTAGGGCTTTCAATATCATCGTTTAAGGGGACATGAATAATGCTACCATCATTACTTTCATAATCAGTACCAAAGAGATTTCCAATATCAAAGGTAGTGTGCTCATTCAAATCATGATCGCTAATGTATGTAAAGGGCATAGGAAGATCATCGTATTCAGATTCATTATCACAATAATCATTAGGAGCAACATACTTACGGTTACCTAGCGTTATCTCATTCACGCGGGGATACGCCGTTACCTCTTTCTTTTTATTCTCTTCTTCTTCTTCTTCTTCTTCTTCTTCTTCTTCTTCTTCTTCTTCTTCTTCTTCTTCTTCTTCTTCTTCGTTCTTCTTCTTCTTCTTCTCTTCTTCCCTCTCCTCGCTTCCTTCTTTAGGAGGAAGAGGCTTGAAGGGTGGCTTGTCCGCATAACCTGATTTACTTTTAGAAACAATAGAAGAAACTTGGGAGGATCCCTCCTTTTCATTAATTAATTGAAAACACACAGCGGTCCTATCATATTTTGGCAAGGTGTCATCTTCTAAAATATTCTGTATGTAAGTATTTGTATGGCAATTATTAATGCAGTAAGAAAGACAACCATGCAGGACATCATCAATATCAAGATCGTTAATATTTAACAAAGAAATTTTTCTTGATAACTCTTCACACTTCAAAAATAAGGTAAGTTCATCATGCTGATTAGGAATGATTTCATCATCACAATACAAATTTGCAGCACTCATGGGGTTCGAATTATCATTGGAGGAGCATTGAAAATTAAAATGACCAACTCTATGGCAAAGTTCACAAATAAAAGGATAGAGGGCACACACTTTTTCTCCAAGATCATCTAGAGCTCTAGACCACTTTCTAGTTTTTTCATTTCTGTGATGGATACAATATTCATCTTCTATTTGATTAATTCCACAAGGTCTATGTATTCCACAAAAATTAACATGCTTATAGGAAATAGCATTCTTAGGAGTTTGAGCATGCTTATTGCAATCATTAACAACAATGTCATTCTTCATGCAAGCCTCTTTAAAAGGTTCATGATACTTATCAAAATTCTTCCTAGGCAATTCAATGTGAGAAGCAAAAGCTTTATAAAGATTTGCAGCAACTTGAGAGTCAAGACCATAAGTAGCACTCATATTTCGAAATTTATCAGTATTCATAAAAGTTTCAATGCATTCATAATCATAGTTTATACCTGACTCTTTACCTTTGTCGTTCTCCCAATCTTCAGCGTTCTCCTTAATCCGATCAAGAAGGTCCCTTTTAAACTCTTCTTTATTGCTCGTGAATGATCCAGAACAAGTAGTATCCAGCAAGGTCTTATCTTGAAAAGAAAGTCTTGCATAGAAATTATCAATGATGATATTACCTGGAAGCTCATGATTGGGGCATTTGAGCATTAAAGTCTTCAATCTCTCCCATGCTTGGGCAATACTCTCTCCATCATGAGGCCAAAAATTATATATATGGTTCCGATCTTTGTGAATTTCACTTGGAGGATAGAACTTGGAATAAAATAGAGGCACAATATCCTTCCAATCAAGAGAGTGCCCGTCCTTCAATAGTTTATACCAATGCGCCGCTTCACCAGATAGCGATATAACAAATAATTTCTTTCTAACTTCATCCATTGAAATACCTGCACACTTGAATAACCCGCATAATTCATGCAAAAACAGTAAATGATTACTAGGATGGACAGTTCCATCCCCTTCATAGCGGTTATCCATAACACGTTCAATAATTTTCATAGGTATTTTATACGGAATACTTTCAGCAGGTGGATTTAAAATATCAGAATCATCATTAGAGTCATCGCATATGGGAGATAAAGCATTATCAGAGCAAAATATTTCTTCCAAAGCGGAGGAGCTAAAAAGATTATTTTTATGTAAACTAGCTTCCCCAAGCTTAGACTTCTTCATAGCATTAGCAGTAATTGCATTCATACTAATAACATTGCTACTATCATGTAAATAAGGTTCCATAGGTTTTTTAATTTTCGCATCAAACCATCCATGTCTTAAATCAGGAAATAGAATAAGAAGCTCTTTGTTGTCCATTATGCCTAACTAGTGTAAACAAGAAACAAAAAGATGTAATTGCAGAGTCTAAAGGAAATAGCTTCGAGTACACACACAATGGCGCCAGAAAAGTACTGTTACCTGGAACCGGAGTGTGAGTACCTTTTACCTTTCCTCCCCGGCAACGGCGCCAGAAAAGTGCTTGATGTCTACGGGTGCTTCTATTCTTGTAGACAGTGTTGGGCCTCCAAGTGCAGAGGTTTGTAGAACAGCAAAGTTTCTCTTAAGTGGATTACCCAAGGTTTATCGAACTCAGGGAGGAGGTCAAAGATATCCCTCTCAAGCAACCCTGTAATCACAAGCAAGAAGTCTCTTGTGTCCCCAACACACCAAATACACTTGTCAGTGTATAGGTGCACTAGTTCGACGAAGAGATAGTGAAATACAAGTAATATGGATGTATATGAGTGGTAATAGCAATCTGAATAAAATATGGCAGCGAGTAAACATGCAACAGAACAGTAAATAAACGGTGTTTTCAGTATTGGAAACAAGGCCTAGGGATCATACTTTCACTAGTGGACACTCTCAACATTGATCGCATAATAAATACTTCTTCTCAAATGTGCTACATACACTCTTGTTTGATAATGAATCATTGATTACATCAATGCAAAATACAACCAAGAACTAACATAGTGCACACTATGAAGAGGAATAGATCACATCAATACTATCATAATGATAATTAACTCCACAATCTACAAGAGATCGTGATCATAGCCTACGACAAGAACCACAGGTGCACACACTAATCACCTTTACACCAAGTAGGAGGAATAGAACTACTTTAATAACATCACATGAGTAGCACACAACTAGTAGCGATACAAAGCTCATCATATGGATCTCAATCATGTAAAGCAGCTCATGAGATCATTGTATTGAGTACAGAGAGAGATTAACCACATAGCTACGGTAGAGCCCTCACCCAGGGGAGAACTACTCCCTCCTCATCATGGGAACAACGATGGCGGTGAAGATGGCGGTGGAGACGGCTCCGGGGCAATTCCCCATCCGGCGGCGTGCCGGAAGAGACTTCTGTCCCCCGAATCTTGATTTCGCGATGGCGGCGGCTCGGAAGGTTTTTCTCCGTATCGTGGTCTCTGTCGGTGTTTTTAGGTCGAGGGGTTAAATAGGCGAAGAGAGGGAGTCGGAGGGGCCACGGGCTGCCCACACCATAGGGGCGCGCCCCCCGGCCCGCCGGGGTGTGGTGTGGGGCCCCCGGCTCCCCTCTCGTCCTCCTGCCTGAAGCTTCCGGGAAAAATAGGAACTTGTGCGGTGATTTCGTCCGATTCCGAGAATATTTCGTTACTAGGATTTAAACCAAAAACAGCAGAACAGAACTGGCTTTTCATCTCGTCAATAGGTTAGTTCCGGAAAACGCATAATAATGACACATAATGTGTATAAAACATGTAGATATCATCAATAAAGTGGCATGGAACATAAGAAATTATAGATACGTTTGAGACGTATCAACGACCTCCTGCTTGACGCGCTCGTCGGGCTCGTCGATGGGCTCATCCTTCACCAGGCCGCTTGGCCCAGCCTCGCCGTCGTCGGTCAGGTCCACGAGCGGCTTGTCGGTGTCGTGGATGGACATGGCGATCACTCTGTCGAGGTTGCCCCTCCAGGCGTCCTTGTCGTTCAGTGACGCAGCGAACGCCGCGTGAAGCCCTGAGCAGTCCTCGGGGTCGTCGCTGCTTGCAATGAGTCGATGCTGCCGCTCATACTCCGCCAGCGCCGCCTTCCCGGCTGCCTCGTCGTCCCGCTCCTCCTCCTTCACCTCCGGCTTCGGGATGAGGAGGGCGCCGCCGCGCCTTTGCTGCTGCCGGCTGCCGTTGCCGCCGCGCCTCGAATTGACGGGCGGCGTCGGTAACTCCGGCTCCTCCTTCACCTCGTGCTTGGAGATGGTGTAGGGCGTGGCGCGGTGGGACGAGGACGGCATCGATCGCGCCGGCTCTGACGAGGAAGAGTTGGAGGAGGACGAGTACGTCCTCCTCGGCTGTCAGCACGCTGTGGGAGACGGTGGCGGTGAGGATGACGTCTCCAACCTTGAAGCGCCGTTGTGGATGTCGTCGATGATATTTTCCAGGGTGCGCCCCAGAACGCCCTAGAAGAGGACACGCCTGTCCTTGTTCCAGCTATTCCACCGGCCTCGGCCGGCGGTGCTGTTCATCTCGATGTCATCGAAGCGCTCCAAATTCCTTTGGGGGACACGGCTGAAGATGCTCTTAGCCCCCTCGGGCAGCGTGAGCGGCGGCCTCGCGCCCAATCGACTGCCACCATGCAGCCGTAGGCTCCTCGGCCGGCGGGAGCATGGTGAAGAGGCGGTGCGCGATACCGCCCCGGCGGCGGCGACGGCGGTGAACCGGATGGAGGCGTCGATGGTGCGTCGCTGAAGAAGCCCTGCCAGTAGTCCGCCATTGTATCTCACGGCTGCTCTTCCTTTGAGTTTTGAGTTCTCACACGAGTCCCTTCCGCGTTTTTTCCAGGAAACGCTCCCGATGGTTGACTGGTAGGAGACTCGTTGGATTAAATTGGACGTTGGATCTGCTCGGTTACTGTACGCGTACAGTTATACTACAACTGCAGAGGAGCCACGCCCGCGTGGGGCTAGGTCGAAATCCAGCGGACACACTAGTTGCAATCCTACGGCCAAGTACTGGTCCGATGACAAGCAATATATCGGCGCCCGATTTGTAGCGGTGCCTCATCTCCCGTGATTTGTGTTTGTGATTACAAGTTGTGCCACAGTGCCACGACTTCCTCTGAGTTATTAGTACTCATCATTGCCTCCTACATATGGAACCAGAAATATATGAAATGCATAACTTCTTGCATGCTGATAACCTCCAAGTAGATAGGATCGATGTAACATCTCTCATTGTAGAAATATTGGGTATCGAATCGCGCGGGTAAGAAGGTAAAGCTATTTACTCTCTTCAACTAAAACGTTAAAATTTTAGTTATCTATACACCAAACAAGTTAAGTAAAAGATTTAAGAGGTTGCTCACAAGAGATAGATGTATCCCAACCACTATTGATTGCTTAAAAGTAAAAAAGTAGAAAACAATAAATGCACATATTAGTTGTGAACCTACACCTTCTCAGCCCTTGTAGGATATCACCGACCATATTCTACCGATGTAGAGTTCACGTATCCATTGAACCCCTCAGCTCCGCGATAAACAGCGCGGTAATAAATTTTTCCGCCAAAATATGGTTTAATCTCTGTGCACTTGTGTCGTAGCCTTTTCATTAGCTAAGTGAAATCTTTCACTTAGCTAAAGAGAGATGGAAAGTGGTGACATGTAGAATGACTCGCTGTAAACGAATATAATCGGTAGAGCACGCTCATTCGTGCACGTTAGTAACTTCATCTTTCTAGTACACTCTCGACATGGTTCACGATGGTGGAATGAAAAAACGACCGCCGGGGAAAACGATAAAGCTTGTACTGCCTTTGGTTGTTCCTTGTATATTTTTCATCATGTGGCGTTTCTTGTTTATGTTGATTTATACTTTGCCTTGTGCTTGTACTGCTCTTTGCTCTAAATTGTAAACCCAGCTTGAGGTTCGCTACAAAAATCACGCGCATTCGTGTACTTCAGTAACCCGTCTTGACCGCAAGAAGACGGATTCAGCCACGTGTTCCGTTCTGTTCGTCGTCATCCCCGAAAGTCTCCACCTCCTCTGCTTCACGGCGAAGGAAAAAAAACCTTCTTCTTCGCCATCTCCAGCGTCCACGCCACGCGCTTACCCCGCGCCCTATTTTACTACTCGCCACCGCCCTCTCGAAGTCTCCTCCCTCCACAGCCCCCTCCGCCTCCGCGATCCCGCTCCCGCCAGCTCCCCGCACCCCCCGCCGTCCCGCCATGGGCGCCGCCGCCGACAACCACGAGGAGGCCAGCCCCCTCCTGCCCCCGCCGGCCGCGGACGAGAAGCAGCTTCCCCCGGCGCGGGACCCCGCCAAGGGCTGCGCCGACGGCGTCCCGGTCGTCATGGGCGAGCCCGTCGCCGCCCCGCCGCGGGAGACCTGGGACACCGGGCTCCTCTCCTGCCTCGGCCGCAACGACGACTTCTGCAGCAGCGACATCGAAGTCTGTAAGTTCCCCCGCCCCCCAGATCTCACGGTTTTGGGTTAGGGTCCGTGGTCAGGCGCTTCCCTCTCGAGCTCGATTGGCTGATTGTTTTACGAATTTATGTGAATTCAGCAATGCAGTTCCTGGGAACTGGTACTTGGTGTGCGATTGTTATTTGATCTGTAGTATGTCCAGTTATATTCTTGTCTGAATTTTGAGCCCAATTATAAGTTGCTGCAGACTAGTATCTGCCTCGAAATGCTTTACTGATCGTTGCCGGGTTCAGGGATCAAGAATCCTGGAGCCAAGAGGCTTTAAATTTACTACTCCAATTTGCATGCTTATTTCAAGTGACCCGATAAAGTCATCATGATACAGCCTAGTTTGGAAGTTGTTTCTTAAACCGGTTGGATAAAGCCAGTTCGATTCTTCGAAGGCACCCCTAGCACTAAATTTTGTATGTCCCATTTCGAAGTTAAGCTATATTTCCCCTACTAGAATGCACCTCCCGCGATAGTTTAGGAACCTGCAAATTACTGTTCGCTGGGTCACATTTGATATTCTTAAACGGGTACCACAAAGGTTTTCGATAAGGTGCATTGTTCAGCTCTAATCATGGACTTGCTCAATTACGGGCCGAGCCCTATGGTGTGCTAACTTCCGCTATCTCTAAGTATTTAATTCAAGCACCTGGCCCTGTGTTGTGCTAACCCTAGCATTTGGACTCTTCTATCTTGCGTCAAGCAAATTAATGGTAGCTCTTAATGACAACAGTGTCCTAACTTTGCCCTATGAAGTCTGTATGTTTGAGTTGTGGGTGTTCACTGTAGTATGGGAAATTTATTATGATGGTTCTACCCTTTCTGTTAATTTGGAACTTCAACATGGAGCTAACTAAATGGTGTTTTGATACTATTATTAGGTCTTCTTGGAACCGTAGCCCCATGTGTGCTGTATGGAAGCAATGTTGAGAGGCTTGCAGCTGCACCAGGAACTTTTGCAAACAGCTGCTTGCCATACACCGGCCTCTACATGCTTGGGAACTCCCTCTTTGGGTGGAACTGCCTAGCTCCATGGTTCTCTCATCCCACTCGTACAGCTATTCGTCGAAGATACAATCTTGAGGCAAGCTTTCTCTACCTGCTTGTGTTTATGGTTTCAAATGATTTTCTCAACTATGTATTGAGATGATATATCTATTCGTAATTGTCACTCTTGAAAATAGTGAAGTAGGATGTTGGGCTAAGACATGAATATTGTACCATGAGTAAACGTATAGAAACTAATCTCTGTGAACTTCAGAATTTATGATGTATATCCTTCAGATTTGTCTATGGTAATGTTGCTGCAAGCAGTATGCTGACGTGACTCTTCTGCATGTTTTATCTTCCAGGGTAACTTCGAGGCTTTCACTAAGCAATGTGGGTGCTGCACTGGCCTTGCCGAGGATGAGGAGAGTCGTGAGCACCTAGAGGTCGCCTGCGACCTTGCGACCCACTACTTTTGTCACCCTTGTGCCCTCTGCCAGGAGGGGCGTGAGCTGCGCCGCAGAGTTCCCCACCCCGGCTTCAACGGGCGATCCGTCTTCGTCATGATGCCACCCACGGAGCAGACCATGGGGCGTGCGATGTGAACTGTCCCAGCTAAAACTCTGCCCTAGCTTCCTTGTGCGCCTTGATGTTGTGCTGCTTCAGATCTTTTCGACTCTTGTCCGTAAATACAGAATAATGTGATGTGAAATGTTGTGCTGTGAACATGAGCTCAAACTGTTTTTACTCATTGCCGGCTGCTGTATCGTGTATGGATTGTGAACTGTACTCTTGTCGACCGCTGTGTGAAGTGTCAACTGTAACTTACAGTCCGTAAGATATTGTGTGCTTGTTCTTGTGAACTCTACTCAATGTCGGCAGCTGTGTGAAGTTGTGAACTGCAAATCTGCAATATACTGCGTACTTGTTCTCGTGAGCTCTCCTCGTTGTCTGGCTACCGTGTGAGCTGAAATATGCTGTGTGTTTGTTCTCTATCGATTGCTCCTGAGTTGTCAATGTCAGTATAGTTTTAATGCATATATCTTCGAATTTGTTTTTGTTTTCACATACTTAAAAAGTTATTTTTTGGCGATTGAAGGTAAGCGCACCCTACCCTATGATCCATTTTTTGATGGGTTTAGAGCTAACAGAACTTATATGTTGAAGTGTAAGATACAACATTTAAACAAACACTACTATGATAATTTTGACTGAAATTCTGAGATTGACAAGGTCAACACATGCCTTGCTATCGATAGGAATCTTGCCTCGTACTGAAATAATATTTCGTCTTTCTAAGACATCAAAGTATTAAACATGGAGTTTATCTCAAATGATTTGGAAGTGTCACTGCCATGCTAACAATCCAACCATAGATAGGTTCTCTACATACTTAGAAAGTTAAAAACTAGTTGAATTACAACTTTGGAAGTGACACTGCCCTACTAACAATGGTTTGGAAGTGTCACTGCCCTACTAACAATTCAATGCCCTACTAACAATCCAATCATATATACTTAGAAAGTCAAAAGCTAGGAATGATGTTTTGAAACATGGGATCATATGCTCCCTCTATTTTGAAATACATCTTACACATATTTTAAAAAATTTAAAAATTGAAATGAAAATTTTGCACGTACATCTTCATATGCTATGCGCTCACAAAGTCGTTTCATGAAAAATCAACTTGTCAAATGAGTGTGTAAAAAAAGAAAAAATTCAGTGCTAAAAATAATGCTTTTCACAAGATAAATTTTCTCTTTTTTACATAGATCACAAAAGGTATTGGTTTTTCGTGAAACTTGACGAACGCACATATATTATGGAGATGTATATGTATAATTTTTTATCGAAATTTTTCGACACTTAGAAATATAATTTTTTGGTAGTGGGAGTATATGCATCCGGGAGCCGGATTGAATTTCTGAAAAGCTAGTTGAATTACAACTTTTTATTGTTAGAATATTTGTTGAAACAGTTCAGTTTCCGTAGGAGGGCTGTGGAAAAAAAGAGAATACCCAAATCCCAAATTGCCCACGCCTCCATGTCAACTGATGCATTCCTCAATTAGATCAAAACCATTCTCCAAAAAAAAAAAAAATTAGATCAAAACCACTTGAAAAAGAACTAATACAGCAATTTGAATTCAAAACTTGTCAAAACTTCAGCCGAAGCGTGCAGAACTCGACCTCGAACAAAAAAGTTTGAGTGTAAAGCCCGGTTCGGCCCTAGACCCGCGGGCCTGGGTCAACCCGCACGATATAACCGAGCGATCTCGAACCCAGCCCGCCGTACGGTCTCGCTGAGTCTTCTCCCCGTCCCGTTTTTGTTCCTATCATCACCGAGTCTCGCAGCCGTCGAGCTCCGCCGCCGTAAAAGATGGCCGACGGCAACAACCCCGCCCCGCCGCCTGCAGCTTCTCCGCTCCAGAGCCACCGCTACGCCATCAAGTCCTCAGGTTCTCTCCCGTCCCCACCCCAATATCCCCCCTCCTCTTTGCTCGCCTCGCCGTGGCGCTCTAATTCCGTCGAACAGTTCCCGCGCGGCGGTGGCGAAAGCCCTAGGGGTCTCTTAAGCAAGCCAGGAATTCTGTTTGCTTGAGAGGGTTTAGCAGCGTCGAGCGCCAGGTGTCTCTTGCCTTCTTGGAGAAGAAGCATCTCCCCGACATGGTTCGAGCAGTGTTAGGTCGAGCCCGTGAGAGGCTTAAATAGTACGCTGAGGTGTAGAGTCACTTGATTTATTACTAGAACTAGGTGGAAGTGAAACTGGGCAAGTTAGTGGTATTGGAGAGCCAACGAATTGACATGTACTAATTGTGACTGGAACCTGGCAAGTTAGTTGAAATACATTTTGGCAAGTTGGATGGCGTGCAGTGACAATTATAGGAGTTGGCATGTAGTACTAATTGTGACTGAAACCTAGAAATTTACTTGAAATACATTTTGGCAAGTTGGATGGCGTGCGGTGACAATTATAGGAGTTCTATAAATTTTATAAGAGTGAAAATCATTTCTGCTGCCACAAGAAATTGCTGTTAAATTTTCAGTGTTTTAAGTTCATAAGTGTTCTTAAGTATTAATGTCCGGTTTTACCAATCTACCATGAAATTCCATCTGCTGTGATATGTACCACCGTGAACACGTGGCGAAACCAGCGGAAAAAAACGGGGTCAGCTTGCTTAGATATGAGGCACCAATGAGTAAATATCTACAAATAGAAGGGGGCTTACACGTAGAGCCGCTACTGTCATGAATTAATCACCCGTGATGATAATAAAAGACCGACACACTTGTAGGGGAGCTTTCTGCTAGGGTGTTAGTTATTACTTGTTTTAGATTATGATTGGTTGGAAGTCTGGTTGCAGCGCACAATACAGCAGCTAGCCGGAGGCGTGAACAGGCTGTAGCAATAGGGAAGGAAAGAAGGGAAGCCTTAATGCGTGCAAAGCGTGTGTGCCGCACCCCACTTTCTGGCAGCAATGAGTCTGCAATTGAAGATGGTGATATGGTTATTGATGACGAGAAAGAAGGTCTTGAAACAAGAACTGCTCAAGCTGTCCAAGAATTGAAATCATCTTTGTCAAGCCAGTAAGTGCCTTCTCTTGGATCTCTTTTCTCTCATGTGTTAGTATGAGTCCTTGTTCTGGACACTCTGTTTATTATGTTGAATTCTATAACCTATGCTTTTTCTCTTCTTATGCAATCTAAAGAAACCCAGTGCCTATAACTGCTTATTAGGTTTGCGGTTCTTTTCCTATATTCCATTTACTGGAGATCACAATTCATCATGTAATATTTGGTTGTGGGGTGTGGTTGCGTGGGGAGAATAATTTGCATTACCCCTTACACATCTCATTTTATTGCATTCCAGAAATGTATGCTGCCATCATTATGATCTGCACTACCAAATATGACCTTAGTTTGTTGGAGATTTTTTTTTTGTTATCTGGGTTGTAGTAATTTTCCCCTCTGAAGATACATATCTATAAATTGTAGGGTTTGATTCAAACATGTGTGGAAAATTTACACTCTGGCTTATAGTTAATTATTTATCATGAGAAGAGATGATGAATTGAATTTTGCAACCTTTTGATGCTTCTTAGGGGGAAAGGGGCCCAGAAGAAGAAGATAGAGGCACTTCGTGCTTTGAGACGCCTGTTGTCACAGTCTGAAGTACCTCCTATTGAAGTAGCAATTAAAGCTGGGGCAGTTCCTCTTTTAGTGCAATTTCTGTCCTTTGGGTCTTCAGATGAACAGGTTGACCATTTTGCACTCGAAAAATACCGACTCCAGCTTTCTACATTAGATGGAAAACAACTTCCATGCTATCTATTTTCTGTTATGCAGTTGGATGTGTTCATTATTTGCATTGCATTTATTTTTCTAAGCTCATTTGAACTATTTGTCTTATGGGGCGATCATTGATGCTTTTATTGCAGTTGCTAGAGACAGCTTGGTGCCTTACGAACATAGCAGCTGGACAACCAGAAGAAACAAAAACCTTGCTTCCTGCACTGCCATTGCTTATTGCTCACCTCGGCGGTTAGTTTCTTCCCTTCTATTGGTTAAGAGTACATGTTGTTCTGTATATTCCCACTAGGAAGATATAATCTCTGGTTACGTTGATCAGTAGACATTTGTTTGCAGTTCGGTTGGAAGTTGAACTTTGATTTTGTTAAAAAATGTTACTCAATTTATTTTGTTAGAGAAGAGCTCCACACTTGTTGCTGAACAATGTGCATGGGCCGTCGGTAATGTCGCTGGTGAAGGATCTGATCTGAGAAGCACATTACTCGCACAGGGTGCTTTGTTGCCTCTTGCCCGCTTAATGTTGTCAAACAAGGGTTCTACAGCAAGGACTGCTGCTTGGGCATTGTCAAATCTCATCAAGGTATATATTTCTTGTTTTCACTATATGAACCTCAAATTTCTTATGCCAGAGTAAACAGAATACTCTTTCCAAGAGCTTTTTAGGAATTAGGATTGCTTAAGCGTATGATTAAAAAGAGACTACTTAGGAATTAGGAGAGCCTACATGTAAGCTTAATTTGGAGAACATTGGCGCCGCCGCACGTCATGTTTTTCCATTGGCTAGCGGCACAAGACCGCTGCTGGACCGCCTGGCATGCCAAGGACTGCAGCACCATGCCAGGTGCGTGCTATGTGACCAGCTACCTGAGACGATGCACCACATCACCATAGCTTGCCCCTACTCTCGGCATATTTGGCACGAGGTCCTGTCCTGGCTTAGGCTGCCATGCCAACCACCGTGTGATGAGGCAAACCTCACTGACTGGTGGATTGACGCGCACAAGAGCCTACCGAAGCCAATGCGGAGGGGCCTTGCCACCGTTGCGTTGCTGACGCCCTGGATGATATGGAAGCAACGGAATGACTGCGTCAAGGGCCGGTGCCAAAGGCCTAAGAGATGTGTGGCCAACAACCTGGGATGTTCACTGATGATGTTTTATTTTCTCTTGGTCACCTGTAAACCTCTTAGGAGGCTTGTAAATCTGTACTCCGCCTTTTCAATGAAATGAAACGCAATAGTCTATTGTGTTTACTCGAAAAAAAAATGTAAGCTTAAAGTGGTGATTTGCTTTACCCTTCCAAGAGGGATACTAAGGGGTTTCTTAAAGTTTAAGCTGTATTTTCTCAGCTAAACTTCAAGCCACACTTGCATTGAAAATTAAGCTGCTCACAACATTTTATGACGTGTACATTATGTGGTTTTTAGAAGCTAAATCTTCAAACAGGTTTTGACCACTATCAGCTTATTATAGTACTTATGCATATAGTTATTGATCAAGCAATATTTCACCAAAATTTCCGTTTCTCTTATAACCCAGGGGCCTGATCCCAAGGCTGTCAATGAGCTTATTAAGATCGAGGGTGTGTTAAATGCGATCATAAGGGACTTGGAAAAGGCGTACGTCTCTTAATGCACACCTTTCTGTCTTGTATTGGACTTCAATTAATTATCGTGCTGTCCATTTAATTGGGTTCCTAAAATTTAAGGAAAATTATGTTTGCTCTGTTGTGGGCTTCGTACCTACTGCAAATAGCTCCAGTATTTTGTCGTGAGTTCTTACAGTTCTATAAAGAATATTGTTCAGGTTACTTATCTGTACTTCGTACTTTGCCTTCCCAGTATGCTCATAATATATGCTTGCAGCAGCAATACTACAGTCCAACCTCTTCATTAGTTAGTAACTTGTGTCATGTACCAGTTTTATTTCCTGGACACTTGATACTATTATTCCTGTACAATTGCTTTAGCCCTTGTTATATTCTCTAGGTATTTCTGAGATGTATAAATGCATGGAAAACATTTAACTAGAGTTTATCAGAGTGACATGTTCTCTAGGTATTTGTCTGAGATGTATAAATGCATGGGTAAAGTTTATCAGAGTGACATGTTCTCTAGGTATTTGTCTGAGATGTATAAATGCATGGGTAAAGTTTATCAGAGTGACATGCATGCTTTTTTTTAGGCTGAACAGTGGGTTTCCCCACTGTGTATTTATTTTTATTTTTATATACAATAAAGGTTTGAACAGTGACATGCATGGTTTTGCTTATTACTGCCACTGATAAGTTATGTTTCAGGGATGAAGAGCTCGCAACTGAGGTGGCTTGGGTAGTGGTATATCTTTCAGCACTTTCAGAAAAAGCTATCAGCTTAATAGTAAGAAGTCATGTGCCTCAGTTGCTGATTGCACGCCTACTGGCATCTGAGAACTTGCAGTTGCTCATTCCGGTATTATATGTTTTTCCCTTGATCTCATAGCATTCCTTTCTCTTATTTGCACTTTCGGTGCTTTCCCTGCAAGTGCTTATTATTAACAATGTTTATCGTAGTTAATCGTTGTTAACTACTAGCCAGCAAGCTTCAAATTTCCATAATCTATATAGTGTATGGTTGACAGTTTGACAGCCAAAGTATGAATGAATGGTTGTCCGACAGCCAAAGTATGATTGTCAGTTTGACAGCCAAAGAGGAATGCCTCCTTGTTCAAACTTCGAATTTCCATAATCCGTGTAGTGTATGGTTTCAGTTTGACAGCCAAAGTATGAATGACTGGGTCATATCTGGTAGATAGGAATCTTTTTATGAGTCGGCGAATAAATTGTTAATAATGGTTTGATATATTAACATATGCTGTTCTAAGGATATTTTCCCCTCGGTTATTGTGGAATATTGCACATTGTATTATACATGCAGGAGTGCATATGGTTTGATTCTTACTATCGGACCCTCCCCTTCATTTTTTTGCTGAAGAAAGCGTAGTTTCACAGCACAGGCAATTTGACACTTGTACTTTGAATCAGGTTCTCCGTGGTTTAGGAAATCTTGTAGCTGGGGATGGATACATGGTTGATTCAGTCCTAATAGTTGGACACAGTATCACAGGTTAGCTTATCTCCCTTGTCTTCAATTGTATAGCATCACAATGTTTCATTTGTGATATTTATCATGAGCTACAATTAACTAAATGTTGTTCACAGATCAAGCTCTATCCAGTCTTATAAAATGTTTGAAGAGTGACAATAGGGTTCTCAGAAAGGTCTGCTTTCATTTCAAGTTTACTTCATATGGCCAACACATACTATCATTTGGTTTCTTATGCTTTCTAGCCCATCGACTGCTTATGTAGGAGGCTTCATGGGCATTGTCAAATATAGCAGCTGGTAGCTTTGAGCACAAGAAATTGATTTTTACCAGTGAGGCGACACCTTTGCTGATACACCTCCTGACGAGTGCACAGTTTGACATTCGTAAGGAAGCAGCGTACACCCTGGGAAATCTGTGTGTTGTCTCAGCAGGAAGTACTGACCCCCCAAACATAATCACCGAACATTTAGCATCAATCATAAATGGTGGAGCCCTTCCAGGTTTCGTAAATTTGGTCAGGTCTGCTGATATAGAGAGCGCAAGACTTGGACTTCAGTTCCTGGAATTGGTGAGGGAAACTTAACTACTTCCATCTTGTTCGTTAGTCCTTGAAACGTAATCTGTGTCTTCATCTGTGTTTACGTTACCCTGAGTGTATCGAATTTCCATATATACGTTGAGATCCACGTTACTGTGTTTGCAGGTCATGAGAGGATACCCCAACGGACAGGGTCCAGCGCTCGTGGAGAGGCAGGACGGCATCGATGCCATGGAGAGGTTCCAGTTCCACGAGAACGAGGCGATGAGGAACATGGCCAATGGGCTGGTCGACAAGTACTTCGGCGAGGATTACGGCCTCGAGTGAGCTGTCGTTCCGACTTCTGTTCGTGGACTCGCAACAGCTGCTTGTGGATCCAAAACTGTAAAATGCAACCTTCTGCAATCGTGGGATACAGTGCTGTCTGTATGAAGTAGCGTAGTTTGCCGTGTAACTTAGCCATCGCTGTGGTTGGCGGCGATGGTTGGTGTAGCTGGAACAACGGAACAATGTGACAGGCTTGAAGTGAGCTGTGTAGCTATGTTGTACAAGAAGAGAACAGTTTTGAGTGTTGAGCTGTATTGCACTATAGAAAATGCTGAAAGTTGTGTCTACTTATCATTCCCTGTACTACGGAGAACCTTGCAACCAAGTCTTTACAGTTCCAGATCATGCTTCGATGGATAAACACTTGCTGTAACAACAGTAAAGTGTTGCACAGTTCACGGATTTCTTGAGCATGAACTAGATGTGTCGCAACATTTCTATAGCTACAGCAGCATCAGATTTTTACTCTCCAGTGCAAAAAATAGTACTGTACTACTGTAGTAGTAATCATTTGTGCTCTCGTGATTGATTTACTGAACGTCTGAACTAATAAACAGAGCCAAATCACAAGTTGGACGCAGCAGCCGTGGCCTTGTCATTGCCGGTGCCGCTCGCCTCTCGCGCGCGCATTTCGTCGAGCACGCCCCTCGCCGGCGGCAAGACCCTGGCCTCCCAGTCGGCGAAGTCGGCCTCCACCTCCGCCGCCTCAGCCTCGAGCCCCAGCCGCCTCATCCCCTTGGCCATGACCCGGTACATGCACTCGTCCACCTCGAGGCCGCCCGTCCTCACCGCCGCCTCGTACACCCGCCACGCCGCGCGCGCCCTCCCTTTCGCCACCAGCGCGCGCACCAGCCTGGTCAGCTTGTACACGTCCTCCCCCTCCCACGGGCCCTCCGCCGGCGCCGCCGCGCCCCTCGCCTTCTCCTCGAGGAACGCGTCCACGAGCGCGTCGACGGCGGCGCCGGCGGCGGGGTCGGAGGGCGGCGCGGAGGAGACGAAGGTGGCGTAGAGCGCCGGGTCGGGGCGGTACCAGGGCTCGGCGCGGGCCACGTGGAGCGCGGCGAGGGCGAGGGCCCAGTGGCCCTGGCGCTGCAGCTCGGCCATGGCTGCCAGGAGGTCGGCCCGGAGGAGCCGGCCCAGGGACGCGGAGGCCGCGACGCGGGCGGCGGAGGGGGAGCGGTCGGCGGCCGTGAGGCGCTTGAGGGACTGCACCGCGTGGATGGCCTCCGTGGAGAGCGAGCGCCCGCGCTGGAGCGGGCCCCGCTTGTCGCGCGGGCCGCAGGTGATGGTTCCGGCGGTCCTGGGCCTGGGAGTTGCCGCGCGCGGGGTGGGCGTGCGGGTGGCGTGCGGGAGGAAGAGGAGAGACGCCATGGGAGGGGAGGGGAAGCGAGGGTGAGCAGGGGGAGAGTGGCGAGTGGAGGAAGAAGGGGGATGCGTTTCGGTGGGGATTTTTACAGCGGGGTGGCTTGGCAGCCGTCTGATCCCTCTCAGCCCTCTGATGCTTCCATCCTATCTGTACAATCTTTCTGAACAAAAGGGGAAGAATAGGATAATTGGCTAGTGAAACCAACATATAGATGTACCCTGAAAAAAAAACAATGTGTAGGACAAAAATACATTGTTGTGTATTTTTTTAATTCATGTAGTTGAGAATTATGGTTCGATGGTTAGGAGAGCAGTGGCATCCTAGCCCACCAGAATTTAAACCACATGTTTGACACTTTGATGTCTCGTAAAAGATGGAATACTTTTTTTAATGAAAGGCGATATTTTTGTCGACGCCGAGACATCTGTCATGATGTCATCAATCTCAAGTTTCACCCGATCAGTTTCTCGAAGATGCTTATTGAGGTAGGATGTGTGTGGCTTCATAGAAATAAGTGTTGTGTATTTACGTATTTGTGAGAAACTACGTACTGTGTTTCGCAAAAACAAGAAAGTCATCTAGTTACAGTGCGTGTACCAGAGTAGCACAAGACTTACCGTGGAGCATTAGCTTTCCCCACATCTTGATTATGGGTTTTCACAACTATAATTATGTTTTGGTTCAGAACTATAACATGATCTTATAGCTTTTTCTTAATTTTCTATAAAATTAAGGTACGCGTTTCACTATGCTTTTTTAAAAAATATTCGTAGTACATGGCAGAAATTCAATTCGGCTC
The DNA here is from genome assembly GCA_030979885.1 of Lolium multiflorum. Lineage (NCBI taxonomy): Eukaryota > Viridiplantae > Streptophyta > Magnoliopsida > Poales > Poaceae > Lolium > Lolium multiflorum. Next base: position 59,968,599 of record CM061749.1, on the reverse strand, counting down.
TAGGGTGTATATCTCTACCACTAAATCATATTTAGAAGTTTTTTTTTACAAAAGCCGATAATATATGTGTGCTCATCAAGTTTCGTGTAAAACCCATGTTTTTGTGGTCTATGTAAAAAAGAGAAAATATTTTTCTTGTCAAAAGTTTTTTTTGTAGCACCGAATTTTATCTTTGTTACACACGCAACACGACAAGTCGATTTTTCATGAAACGATTTTATTGGCGCGTAACACGTGAAGATGTACACGTGCATTTTTAGTTTCAATTTTTTAACATTTTAAAATATGTTTAAGATGCATTTCCAAATGAAGGGAGCCAAAACTCCACTCCCGATTCGTATATAGTCTAAAGAAATAAGTTGCATCTATTCTTTCTGTTAATCCTCTATAATTCTGTGCTTCGTGGGTTTCATATACACATCATAAGGAGTTGTGTGTCGCATGACCCTAATTTATATTTAATAATGTGAATTCAAATTATCAACTGAAACAAAATGACTAGTAAATAGAATTATTCTAAGCCAGATTGTTACCTTCTAAATATTTATTAGGGTCACTATTTTTTCTTCTTCAAATTGGGATGATAATCTTTTATTATTTCCTTTTCCTGGATCATACCGTATCTCTTCTCGTACAAGGAATTGCAAAAATGGAATCAGAGAATTAGGGCGTCTTATTAGCAAGTCCACGATGGGTCGCCTCCGATAGGTCCATTTCGAAATTCCCTACCGTTGCGCTTGCCTCCCCCCTCCCCCTCCCCAACGGCTACGCTCTCCACCAGAGAGAAGCATGGCGGCGGAGAGCCCCACGTCCGCACTCCGACGGGCGGCGGCGGAGGCCAAGAACGGCGCCGGCCTTCTCAGCCCCCGGTTCCGCTCGGTCGCCGAGCTGGCTGGCTGGGACGAGGAGTCCATCCTCCTCGCGGCGCTCGTCGTCGAGGACACCCCGGTCCGCGAATCGCGCCGCAAGAGGCGGCCCTCCTCCGCCTCTGCCGGGGGCAGCGCCGGATCTAACACCAGGTAGCAATTCCCGGCACCCCACGAATCCCTCGCCTTCTTTTCTTGCCTGGTTTCTTCTCGATCCATCCGAATTAACGCTTTCTTGCAGGAAGCGGAGGTCGCGGAGGCAGTCCCCGGGCGAGACCCCGATCCCTCCCGTGACGCTTGTGCTCGACGACGACGACGAGCCGAACAACCCTGCAGGTGGGTAACTGCTTCCTCGCGCCAGTCCTGCCTGTTTGGGAATTTTCGATCTGGTCTGGTGTGGTTAACTTGGGAATTTGCAGATGCCAAGAAGGAGGAGATGAAGGAGGAGGAGGAGCAGAACAAGGTTTCTCCGGTGGGCGGAAAGGAGACGGCCGGATCCGCCAAGGATGCTGTGGCGATGCCGTGCATGGATCGACTGAGGGAGGAGCTGTCTTGCGCTGTAAGGGCATCTCACAGAGCGATTTGTTCGTTGTGATCTGCATATATGTGATAATCTTTGGGTCTGATGATTGGTGTTTGATGTTAATTACACAGATTTGTTTGGACATCTGCTTTGAGCCCAGCACCACGCCTTGTGGTCACAGGTAAATCTGCATTTATTTGTTATATGTGGCTTGCTTGTATCAAGTGAAGTCTAAGATTAGCATCCATGTTAACTGGAGCAGACACTAGTTTTCCTACTGAATTTAGAGATGAAATACTGAATTCTTGAACCTCATAGCACTGTTGCTCCTTTCACTGATTAGCACCCATGTTAGCTGGAGCAGACACGAGTTTCCCTACTGAATTTTATCGACAGCAACTTCTTATCTCACTTGATGCTTTAACCCAACCCTGGCCCTGTAATTTAGAGATCCAATCCTGAATATTCTTGAACCTCATGGCACTGTTGTTCCTTTCACTCAACAGCTTTTGCTTGCAATGCTTGAAACATGCCGCCTCTAAGTGTGGAAAGCGGTGTCCGAAATGCCGTCAATTAATCAGGTAAGCTTCAAGCGTTCAAGTCTTTGCACTTTCCCAAAAATATGATAGAAAGAACAAGCATGGGTTAATCAACTAATTTTTTTTCATTCTGCAGCAACTCAAGATCTTGCACTATCAACACAGTACTCTGGAACACCATTCAACTCCTGTTTCCTAGCGAAGTTGAGGCCAGGAGGACTTCGATTGCGTCATGCTCGGCAAGTATGGACGATGATGTGAAGCAAAGCGTTCCAAGAAGCAGCAACTTCACACAAGGTGGCATGAGAACTAGGAACACCAGTACCAGCTCCGTTGTGCAAGACAGCGCCAGAACAAACAGGAGCTTCGTGACTCCAGGTAGCAGAAGAAGCATGCAGGGCCCTGGAAGCATGAACACCAGCACTGGGAGTTTCGACACACAGGATAGGAGGAGCACAAGAAGCAGAGGCAGCAGCAGAAGCTTTGTCCAGGCGTCGCAGCTGCTCGCCACCGGGGGGTCAGCCCAATCTGATGACTCTGCACTGGCATACAGGTTGCAACAGGAGGAGTTCATGACGGCTTTCCATACTGAAGATGGAGAGAGGCAGCCGCAGAACGCAGTATCTACTGCCCGGGATAACCTGAGGGCTATGGCATCTCGGATGACGGCTTTCGATACTGAAGATAGAGAGAGGCAGCCACAGAACGCGGTATCTACTGCCCGGGCAAACCTGAGAGCTATGGCCTCTCGGGCTGTTCGCCTCCGTGCTCGAGGCTGGCCTCTTTAGATTTGCCTGCTTTTCAGTTTCCCAATACGTGAATCTTCTTCTGGAAGACCATACTCACCTGTACTAGCTTCACTTTACTTGTCAGTGTCTTCAACAGTTTGCATTATCCTTCTTTGTTTCAGAAATCCTTTATGTGGCGTGTATTCAGTTTACATTTCATTAAAGTCAAGTCAACATTGTTGGCTCAAACTGTAGCCGGTTCATCGTTTCAATGACTCTTTAACGGTTATCATATTGTATATTGCATTATGGTCTACATTGTTGGATTAACCTGTAGCTGGTTCAGGTATTTGATGTATGTTTGCAACTCTAGTACACTACTATACCGGTTTATGCCTTTGTCTTGCGTTTGAGAAATATTGATTTCAAAGAGGACTGCCTACTTGCCGTCCTGTGTAAACCAAACCACATCAGTGTAATGTGCTCCATTCCATGCAACTTGTTATTATTTGTATTTACTTATTTATGTATGTGCTTGCTGCCAAAGTCCTTAAAAAGCAACTGTGAGTCTAAGCGTTACTCCAATTTGAGCCTTCCAATTCACCACTAAATATATATCAGATCACATGATGGTCTTGCTTTATTTGTTTTCTATGAAAGATATAATGATATATTTAGTTCTCTTGCTATACAGTACCGTACGTGAATGAGTTATTTGTTCAAGATATATGGTATGGGCTTGTAGTTTCCTGGAAATTAGGCTGTAGCAGATTTGATTGACGCTGCAGGCAGGTGGGATGAGACTAAAATCAGGAAATCTCTTTTTAATGCTACTGATGCCGAAGCAGTTCTGTGTATCAAGAGGCCAAGTGGTAATTTTGATGATATATGGTCCTGGGTTTAAGAAACGTCAGGTATCTATTCAGTTAGATCAGCTTACAGAATACTAATCAGAAATGCTAGTTTAAATTCAGATGATGCTAGCTGTTCTAATGCTGAGGGTGACGTGTTGGATATTTTGGTGATCTAGGCTGCTCTCCTAGGTCAGATCTTTTTGGGTTGCTACAGTAGGACGGTGCTACAGTAGGGCGGTGCTACAGTAAATGGCCACCTATCCTTATGTGTTGTCTTGATCGGAGACATCGATTTTGATCCAACGGTGCTGGTTCCCCTAGTGCATAGTGCTAAACATATATAAAGGGGTCAAATGACCCTAGAAGAGTTGAGAACACACGGCTGCTCTCAGTTCTCTCTCTCACTCTCTCTCTCTCACACAAATTAAGCCACCGATCAGGCTAGCACTAAAGCACTGGGAAGAATCAAGCACAAGTTGCTCCATTTTGGTGTGAGCAATTAAACAAGAGGAGACATGGCATCATCTTCAGATCAAGGTATTTCTGATCTTATTCTTTTGTGGCTCAAACTAGAGCTAGTTGATCCTGCTGGTTCCAACAATGGTATCAGAGCATCTAGCTCTTAAGTTTGAGCCCTCTTATGTTAAGATTCATGCTTGATTTATCAAGCCAAAATCAAGATCAGGGGCATATGCACATACCCATGTGTTTATATGTTGTCACCAAGTCAAGACATATGCCCAAGTTGCTTCTGTGAAAGAATTTTATGCTTATGTTTAAAGGCTGTTCTTCCTGGTTATCAATTATGTTTTAAGTTTAAGCCCTGTTTTCTTAAGTAACAGCCCTAAAAGTTCTAAAGTGAATCTAGGGTTTTCTCGGTTTTAAGCATATATGAAGGGGATTAAGGCAGATTCTTGCAAATCTTCAAATTCCCCAATTCCTAGAAACCCTAGAGTTAAAATCCCTTATGATTCTCCTCTGAAATCAAGTTGTGGTTTCGGCTTAAGCATGATTCTTTAAAGGGGAATGAATAAATAATGATGAATTTAAGCACTTCTTCCCAATTCCGAAACCCTAGATTACGAAATTCCCCAAATTTGAAGGAACCCTAACCCTAATTCAAGATCAAGATCAAGGCGGACTTTACCTTATGGGCCTCGTCGTCGTCGCTGGCCACGGCGGCATCGGAGCCATCTTCTTATGTTGGAAGGTGTGCTCGGACTCGAACCCGAGCAGCCTTGCTGTCCGCTGAACTGGCCGGTGGCTGCTGCTCTCCCCGCGCGCTCGACGCCGTTGGAGACCAGCTGCTGTGCCGGTTCCTGGCGAAGGAAGCTGTCGCCGTCGCGGGGACGCCCACACGCGCACGCTTGCCTCGCACAGGGGCGCCGCCCAGAGCCGCTCGACGGAGCTGCGCGCTGGCCAAAGCTGCACGCAACTCCGGCGAGAGGGCCTGGTTGACGCCGAAGCCTTTTCCCCGTCGCGCGGTGCTCGCCGTCCTCGCTATTGCAGCGGCGTCGCCACTGCTGTCGGGAGAGGAGAGCAGGAAAGAAAGGTAAATGGGCTAGGGTTTCGTGGGGAGCCGGGCGGCGACGACGCGCTGGTTTTGATCCAGCCGGGGTCGTTCCTGGCCATCGGATTGCATCCGACGGCTCGGGTGGTCCTGGCGTTGCAATTGGGCTGTAGCCCAAGAGGGGATCAGGGGGAGCAAATACTGGGCTGGGCCAATTTTGGCCCAGTTCAGCAGGATTATTATGCTAATAGTAAAAAAAAAAAAATGAAATAAATATCTTTTCGGGGCTATTTTTTTTGGATGAATTGATTATGCTTATTATGTTTATTTTAGGCCACAATTTTAATTGTCATGCTTAGTTAATTTACATGTTGATATTACTTTTATTATTTAGTTTATTTATGATTAATGAATTATGGTGATATTTATCACTATAATTATTATGTGATAATGCTTCCGCTGCAAAATAAAGTTTATGGATCCTCAAATAAAATGTGGTTTTATGCCTTGTCATTCTGACCAAAGTTGTTTGACGGGCATTTTAACTGCAAAATTCTTTTATTGGTCTGTTTCACTTCTGGCCAAAGCTGATGTGAACCGGGTCGGTAAAAGAAAATAATGAATGAGGATCATTAATGTGTGGCTTCTATTTATCAATTTGGCCAAAGCTAATTGATGAATATTTGTCCACAAAATTTTGTTGTTCATTTTCATCTCTGGCCAAAGCTGATTTGAATTTGATCAATAAAATTTTAATGATGCTTACTAAAGCATTTTTTGAATTTTTTCTTTTGCAGCAACTAATGTCTCTAATATTGCTGGAATGCTAAATGGCATCGAACAGCTAAATGGCAGCAATTATGTCACGTGGAAGGAGAAGCTTGAGATCACTATGGCCTTACTCAATATTGATTATGCTCTCCTTAATGATCCTCCTGAGGTGCCTAAAGAAAATAATGAAAATTATGAAGCCCTCAAGAAGGAATATGACATTATTAAGACTAAGTGGGATGACTCTAATCGCAAGTGCCTTATGATGATAAAAGGCTCCATTACACAGAGTATGAGGGGAGCCCTTCCTGATTGTGAGACAGCAAAAGGGTACTTTGCAAAAATTGAGCATCAATTTAAAGGGTCTTCTAAAGTTTATGCAACAAGTCTTATCAGAAGGCTAATTGATGAAAAATATGATCCCACTGGAAGTCTTCGAGAGCATATTATGAAAAAGTGCAACATGGCCGCCAAACTAAAGTCAATGGAGATGGAAATCTCTAATGGTTTCCTCGTCCATTTTATTATGTCATCTTTGCCTCCCCAATTTGATCCATTTATGATCAACTATAATGCGATGGATGTTAAATGGGAGATTGATGAGATGATGGCGCGATGTGTGCAAGAAGAAGAAAGGCTTAAGGCTGACAGAATTGATCATGTTAATCAGTTTGGTCATTCACAAAAGAAGAAGTATAGAAAATTTGTGAATGAATATGTGAAGCCCAAGCCTTATAAGTTCAAGGAAAAAGGCCAATCCTCAAAAGGTTCACAGCAAAAGAAGCCAGAAAAAGCGCCTAATGCTGAAGGAAATAATTCCAATGCTTGCCACTTTTGTGGAAAAGGTGGGCATAGGCGAAAGGATTGTTTTGGCTTCAAGAGATGGCTCAAAGAAAGAGGTACCGACACTATTACTGTTGTTGAAGAATCCCTTTATGTTAATTATGCCACCAATACTTGGTGGATTGATTCAGGTGCAACAATTCATGTTGTAAATTCGTTGCAGGGATTCAATATGAGGAAGACCCTAAAAAGAGGGGAAAGAACAATTAGAGTTGCTAATGGTGTTGAAGCTTATGCCGAGGCGATTGGAGACTTCATTCTTACACTTCATGGCGGTTTTAAGCTTCAGCTAAATAATGTTCTTTATGTACCCTCGATGAAACGGAATTTAGTTTCCGTCTCATGTTTAGATGATGATAGTTATGAGTGTCACTTTGGGAATAAGCAGTGTATAATTATGTATGACAATAATAATGTTGGCCTTGCCTGTCGACACGACAAACTTTATGTAATTTCCCTTTGTGATGATATAAATAATGTGGGTTCTACCTCAAATATAAATGTCGGTACCAAACGCAAACGTAATAATAATGAGACTTCTTCGAAATTATGGCACTATCGTTTAGGCCATATTTCGAGGGGGAGGATTGAGCGTCTCATTAAAGATCAAGTTCTTCCTTCTCTTGATTTTTCGGATGCGGATGTTGATCATTGTATCGATTGCATCAAAGGAAAATATGCCAAGAAAATTAAGAAAGGTGCAAACCGAAGCACGGGAGTTTTGGAATTAATTCATACGGATATATGTGGTCCGTTTAATGTGAGATCGGTGGACGGTTATAATTCATTCATAACGTTCACTGATGATTTCTCCCGTTATGGATATATTTATCAAATCAAAGAAAAATCAGAGGCATTAGACAAATTCAAGATTTTCAAAGCTGAGGTTGAAAATCAATGTAATAAAAGAATTAAAGTTGTAAGATCTGATCGTGGTGGTGAATACTACGGCAGACATGCAACTTATGGTCAAATTCCTGGACCATTTGCAAAATTCTTACAGGAAAATGGCATTGCCGCCCAATACTCAGCACCGGGTGAACCTCAGCAAAACGGGGTGGCTGAAAGGAGAAACCGCACACTTATGGATATGGTGCGGAGTATGTTAAGCCACTCCACTTTACCGGTGAATTTATGGATGGAAGCCCTTAAAACAGCAGCACATATTCTTAACAGGGTTCCCAGTAAATCGGTGCCCAAAACACCGTATGAATTATGGACTGGGAAAAAGCCAACCCTGAATTATTTTCATGTATGGGGCTGTCCTGCTGAAGCAAGGATTTTTAATCCGGTTATGGGAAAATTAGACCCCAAGACAGTCAGTTGCCATTTTATTGGTTATCCTGACAAATCTAAAGCATATCGATTTTATTGTCCAAATCAGACAACGAAATTTGTTGAAACAAGACACGCTGTGTTCTTGGAAAGTGATATGATGAGGGGGAGCATGACTCCCAGAGAAATAGTCTTGGAGGAAAAACAGGAATATGTCCCGATGCCTGTAATCCAAGAGCCAGTGTTTCCAGTACATACTGAAATTGCACCTCAAGTTTCAGCTCCTGTAGCTGATGGTGCTCACATAACTGGACAACAAAAGGACCAAGAACAGCAATTACGAGTGTATTCAAGAAGGCAACGTGCTGCTAATGCAACACCTGCTGATACACCGGCGACTGTTCCAGATGTCACATCTAATGATGCTCTTATTGAAAATAATCAGCAGTCTCAAACTGTTATTAATGTGCCGAATAATGAGCCTCTTAGAAGGTCACAGCGGGCTAGAAAGCCTGCTATTCCTGATGATTATCTCACCTACATGAGTGAGGATACAAATGAGCCAGTGTTGGATAATGATCCCACCTCATTTAAGGAGGCTATGGAAAGTGAATATTCGTCTAAATGGCTCGATGCTATGAAAGATGAAATGAAGTCCATGAGCACTAATGATGTATGGGACTTAGTAGAAATCCCTGAAGGAGCCAAAACAGTTGGATGCAAATGGGTCTATAAGACCAAACGTGACTCCAAGGGTGATATCGAAAGGTTTAAAGCAAGGCTTGTGGCAAAAGGATTCACTCAAAGAGAAGGGATTGATTATAATGAAACTTTTTCACCCGTCTCTTCGAAGGATTCATTCAGAATAATTATGGCACTCGTGGCTCATTATGATTTAGAGCTACATCAAATGGATGTCAAAACGGCATTTCTAAATGGTGACTTACATGAAGATGTATACATGGCACAACCGGAAGGTTTTGTTATGGAAGAAAATAAACATTTAGGATGTCATCTGAAGAAATCCATCTATGGTTTGAAACAAGCATCAAGAGAGTGGTATCTCAAATTTGATCAAGTCATAAAGAAATTTGGTTTTAAGGAAAATAAGAAGGACAATTGTGTTTATGTTAAGTTCAGGGGGAGTAATTATATCTTCCTGATATTATATGTTGATGACATACTCTTGGCCAGCAGTGATAAAAATATGTTGATGGAGACCAAGAGATTCCTGTCTTCAAAGTTCGATATGAAAGATCTCGGTGAAGCAACTTATGTTTTAGGAATTGAAATTCACCGGGATAGATCCAGAGGGATCTTGGGGCTATCTCAGAGAGCATATATTGAAAAGGTACTGAAAAAGTACAATATGTATAAGTGCTCAGCCTCGCCTGCTCCTATTGTTAAGGGCGATAAATTTGGGACTTTCCAGTGCCCAAGAAATAATTATGAATCTGCGCAGATGAAGTCAATTCCTTATGCCTCAATTGTTGGGAGTATTATGTATGCACAAGTGTGCACTCGCCCTGATTTAGCTTTTGTGACCGGGATGCTTGGCAGATATCAGTCCAATCCAGGTCTGGATCACTGGAAGGCTGCTAAAAAGGTCTTGCGTTATTTGCAAGGTACTAAAGGCCTCATGCTTACTTATGAGAAATCTGATAATCTCGAAATAGTGGGTTATTCAGATGCTGATTTTGCGGGGTGTGTTGATACTAAGAAATCCACATCAGGTTATATCTTCACCCTTGCAAAAGGAGCTATATCATGGAAAAGCTCAAAGCAAACTGTTACTGCATCGTCGACAATGCAGGCAGAATTTGTAGCATGTTATGAGGCAAACGGGCAGGCGGTATGGTTGAAGAATTTTATCCCGGCACTAAGAGTGATTGACAGCATTTCCAGGCCTCTCACTCTATACTGCGATAATCAACCCGCAGTGATCTATGCGAGTAACAACAAGTCAAGTGCAGCTGGCAAATTTATTGACCTTAAGTATCTTGTTGTGAAAGATAGAATCCAGGATCAAACAATAGATATCAAGTACATTAGTACTAAATTTATGTTAGCGGATCCGCTCACGAAAGGCTTACCACCCAGCGTATTTAGAGAGCATGTTGCCGGCATGGGTTTGGTTGAAAGCTTTTAATCCTGGAGAAGTTGGAACTATTATGGCACCATCTCCCCAAAAGGGGCTCATTTTGAGATCAGATGGGAACCATAGTCACTTGGTTTAGCAGTACTTAATTGACTGTTGTAACCTATTGTCTTGGTGTACCATTTTATCAAAAGATGAGTCTGTAATGTTTATGATGTTTATGTAAAGAATTATGTAAATTAAGTTAATATATGATGTGAATAAAGTTTATGGAGCTCATAAATTAAAGAGGTTCATTTTGATATGAAGTAATGTGCTATAGTCACTAGATTAAATGGTACCTAACAGACCATTATAATCTTTTCGTCCTAGTACATTATTTTGTTGAAAAAATGAGCTTATAATGATCAGCCTTACGATCAAGGGGGAGAATGTTGGATATTTTGGTGATCTAGGCTGCTCTCCTAGGTCAGATCTTTTTGGGTTGCTACAGTAGGACGGTGCTACAGTAGGGCAGTGCTACAGTAAATGGCCACCTATCCTTATGTGTTGTCTTGATCGGAGACATCGATTTTGATCCAACGGTGCTGGTTCCCCTAGTGCATAGTGCTAAACATATATAAAGGGGTCAAATGACCCTAGAAGAGTTGAGAACACACGGCTGCTCTCAGTTCTCTCTCTCACTCTCTCTCTCTCACACAAATTAAGCCACCGATCAGGCTAGCACTAAAGCACTGGGAAGAATCAAGCACAAGTTGCTCCATTTTGGTGTGAGCAATTAAACAAGAGGAGACATGGCATCATCTTCAGATCAAGGTATTTCTGATCTTATTCTTTTGTGGCTCAAACTAGAGCTAGTTGATCCTGCTGGTTCCAACATGACGGTGTGTGGACGAAGCTTTGGAATCTCGCTGTTGTTCCAAAAATTAGAGTTTTCTCGTGGCCTGTCGTGAAAGATCTTCTACCCTGTTATAGTAAACTAACAATGAGACTTTTTTTTATCCAACTACATGCGAGCTTTGTGGGACTGCGGAGGAGACCCTTTTTCATGCTTTAACTGAATGTGACCATGCCAAGATGTTTTGGTCAGCCTTCGAAGAACAGCGAGGTGTTTCCCTTCCTTGGCTTCATCCAAGGAGTTAGGCCTCGTTTTTCTCAGTTCATGATGCTGTCTCCAACAATGACAAGGATTATGTATTACTCTCAGGTGGTGTAAATGGACTAGCAGGAACGAGTTTGTCCATGGAGAGGATCTCTTTGAACCACTTCGGTCCGTGCAGCTTGTGGAAGAATTGGTGTCAAGTTTTGCATTGTCCCCAAAATCTTCAGCTACAAATGCTAGTACCCCCTCCTGGAACCCGCCACCGACAACAAGAGTGGCCGTGTCAGGCTATGTGATCCGTGATAGTGATAGAAATCTGGCTTCTCTGGTCATCTCTACGTTGACGATCCCAGGGCATCTTGCAAACAGACTCTGCAACTTTGGTTTCAGTTTGGCATGATGTGAGACAGGTGCGGATAGATGGTGTCCACATTCTGAATGAGCTCAAGTCTATTAGTCGAACCTTCCAGGCTTTCGAGCTTCTCTATTTAAATTTTCCCCTTCAAATTTTGCAGCCCATGTTTGATGGACCGAGTATCAACCGACCGGATCAAAGCCCCGATCCGATCCTACGAATAAGCGGTTGCCGTTTTGGTCTCATAAGCCAATCCGGTCCCGTGATTCCCTTCCTCAACCCTAGATATCCCCAGTTCCCAACATCCGTCCCCGATTCATCTTCTGCATCTCGCCGGTGCATCCCGTCCCCCGGCTGGCGTCGTGCCTCCCTTCCCGTTAAACCTTTGCTAGGCCGCGGATTTAGTTGCGGGATGTAAGTGTATCTTTTCTTCTCTCTGCTTCTGTTCCAAATTGAGTTTATATTGTTCACGTCGAACTGTAGTTGGGTTATCTCTGGATCCTCGAAACGATTGTCTACGAGTTCTATTTTTCAAGTGAAAATATGGATTGCTCCACCTTTGTTATGAGGCTCTGTTTCAACCTGGAAATAACGTTTAAGATAACATCCATCCATGCATGTGGGGCCTTTTTTTTCTTGGTTTATTAATATTCCAACAATATAAACCAGTATTTCATACTGATTTTGAGCATAAATCATGTAAATTTATTTCCTCGGAATACACACTTCTTCACTGTATTATTATTGCTGTGGTATACTGTTATCCCAGGCTCCCAGCACCCTATTTTTTGATGCTGGGGCTTTATGATGAAACCTTACACGAGCCCTTAGTTGCTCAACCAAGCTTCTGCATTTGCTTCCTGCTCCAGGACTGCAAAGACCTTGAGAAAAGAGGGGGGAACTGATTGCACAGAAAACGAGCGGAGAGCCAGCCCTAGAGCGGCTAAACAACATGCATTGATGAAAATTCGGGCATTAACAACTTCAAGTGGGCGTAATCACCAAAAACCAGGGAGTAATGGCCAAAAACCAGGAGGCGCCACTAAGTTGAGCAAAGCCGTGAGAAGCATGTTAAGATGTGAGTCACATTGATGCTGAATTTGCAGGTTCTTGCTTTTCTTGCACCTATTGGTCTAATAGAACACTCACAGTTGCCATGCATCATGTTTGTTAATCAGACCGTACGCGTGAGGAGGCGTTGTCTGCTGCTGTGAAGAAAGAATGTGATGCTGAGGAGGAACATTATGGTCGACTTCCTGATCGTTCTGTTCCATGCACTACCTTTGAGGAGAGACAGTTTGGTGATCTAGTCACAAGTGATATCGCTCGAGATTTTCCTTGCACTGTCGTCTCACTTGCTTTGTTTGATGGTGTGATTGTGCTGCCATATGTTTATGTATTTTCCTAATCTATTTTTAGTCGTCACTTAATGATTTGAATCATATTCTTGTGCAGGAGATATGATGTTATTTGCATGCTCAGGCATACCTCTACCACATGGGAGAAGTAAACTTCAACTTACTAGATATGTGACTTCAGCATGTTTGGCTACAGAATATATCAGCAAAAGATATAGAGATGATAAATTGAGGGTTGGCGCTGCTCATTATTTTTCCTCCCATCTTGCTTTGTTCATTCAAACCAATTATTTCCATTCTATACTGATGTGCTCCTTTTATCACTATAGATTGAAGTGCGCCTTCCTAATGGCCAAAAAGTTGATGGGTTCTTGGAGCTATATAATCGTCACATTGCTATTGTCACTTCGTTGGGGGAGCAAGATGTCTACTCTGTGGATGTGGAGCTTCAGGAAGTACTTCCCTCTTCTGATGGTGAGATGCTAGCTGCCGGGCGTACCTTTAGGTCGGGTTGTTTGATGGCCGCAAAGGTAAGGCTTGTGCCCTGTAGTGATGACCTTGGTTGGTTTGATCAAATCAGACTTCTGGTCGATCTACCGACTGCCCAGGAACGTCTCAACATCTGGAAACCTGTCGGCGGCTACGAAGGTGGCCCAGTGGTATGTTGTTGATTTATTCCTTACTGTTTGGCATGATGGAGAATTTGAAACAATAAATGCATTGTAATATCAGTTGATGTATCACTGTGTGCACTGGAATTAAATTGCAATATTCTGTATAAACCATAGCACCTTGCTTTTGTATAGGCTGTCCTTGGAGGGCCAGTTCTTGGAGAAGATAAAAGAATTATTGGGATGAACACTGATTTTGGTCATGATGGTCCACGCGACATTGCATATGTATCATTTCTACCACTTACACTACTGTGTAGATACTTGAAGCACTTTCGGATACTCAAGTATGTCTTCTACATTTCCAGTATTTATGAGCTACATCTTCCACTGTTAGCCTATATTAAACCCTTGTACTTACAAGCATTGGAGCATTAGGATTTTAACACGGTAATCTGCAGGTTCATACTAATTTGGTTCGTGATACCTCTACCAGCTGATGGATACCTCCGTCACTATATCACTGACATGTCTCTTGTTGCTAGTTTAGTGCTCGTGCATAATGTTACAACTAGGATTGTTGTATAAATGAGTTAAAACTTTAACAATTCACTTTGAAAATATAGACAATGCAATGTATGTTAGTCGGATCTGAATTTGCTCAATCCTCTCGTGTCTTCAGTTGAATGTTTGTAGGCCTGATTCATAAGCCTTTGTTCCATAAATATTTTTTTCTTTATTTATTTTTCATAACAACTATACTGCGTTCATCGCAGTCCTAAAGAAATCCACTTCCGTGGATATTTGTTGCCTTCTGGTGTACACACCATAGTCCATTCAGGTAAAAAAATAATGATTCAAGCCATCATTGTAAATGTTATCTATTGATACATTTCATCTGAGTGCTATTATTGATCGCCACTGCATCAGGATCTATGAAAAGAATTAACCGGATAAAACACTATGGCTATCCCATGCCACCGCCTCTTGTGCTCGAACGTAAGTTCATTGCTTTTCATGTATGCTGATGTCTCCCTTGTGCAGTTCTGCATGTTTACCTTCTGAGCTTGTTTCGTTGAACAGTTAATGGGAAATTGTGTAATAATTTTGAAGAATGCTTTGGTGAATCACTTGCATGGAAAGGGTATCCTTTTAATGTACGCTGTTGTACTAATCAGGGTGTCTGGATGCAACTTCGAAAGGATGTTGTGAAAGATATATCCCGCCGTGTTGTCTCAATTGCTTCATTCCATGGTGATTTTTACAGCTGCATGCTCACTATTTTTCCGTGCTAGTATTTGATACTTACCAATTAATAATTAAGTTCATGTTGTGTAGGATACGAGAGGTATTTTGTGTGCACAGGCTTGCTTATAAACTGGCATCGACGCACAGTTGTTCTAACTTCAGCCAGTTTGGTTAGGAGTTGCAGTAATGATGAAGAAATTGATAATGCCTTGAAGGTTGATACTCTTAACCATTTCTCATAGTCTTTTAAGTTATACATGATAGTTAGCTGAGCTCACTTTATTATTGCAGATTGAGGTGTTCCTCCCACCAAAGCAACGCGCTAGTGGGAAATTGGAATTCTATAATCTAAACTATAATATTGCTATTGTTAGCGTTGAGAAGAAATTCATTTCTGTTTGTCCAGAAGACATTTTCAACAAGGATTCAACGCCGAAGTTGTCTAGAAAAGTAGTAGCTGTGGGGCGTGAGTCTCGAAAAGGATTATTAATGGCCTCAACTGGTGAAATGAAGCGTAGAGACAAGGATTGCAAACTTGATTGCAAAGATCTTAAGCTGTCCACTTGTAAGATCAAGAAGGTATTTCTGTAAATCTGTCCCTGTTTTTATGCGTGGTAGAGCTAGAATAAATAGGCACACCAGCTGAGTTATCTCTCTTTAATCATGGTAATACATCTCCTGAACTATATATCAGGATTTACAAGATTAACCTCGTGCTGGCATTTTTTTCTTCATTTGCTAGGCTGGAATTGGAGGTCCTCTTATCAGTTTTGATGGGAGTTTTGTTGGCATGAACTTCTTTGATGGAAGGATGTTAACTCCTTTCCTGCCAAGGAGTAAGATTGTCCAAGTTTTAGGATCTAAGATTAGTCTATCGCTTCCATCGGAAAGGTACCTTTTTTCTGTTGTCTCAGTTCTAACTGGGTACTTGTTCTACGAACTTACACTAAAAAAATAAATAGGGGGGATCACGTTCCTGTGCACTTAAAAGATACCGGTGGGGAGCCGCGAGACAACAGGTATTCTTTCTGTTTTCTCATAGCCTCTTTGGTTGTGTTAACTTATATGCTGTATATACTATTTATTGAAGAGCCAGCTGACATTGGAAAAATAACCAAAGATATTGGATTGCAGGTGGCCTGTGCCCGAGCTATATTGGTACCATGGTCTACTTGATGTGGATAGGAATTTTCACAAGCATATCGGAACGATACTCCAATAAACGTTTTCATGCTGCTCATCGTCCTCGTTCTGCTCATCTAGCAACAGGTTTGAACACTGGGGTATGTGTTCTCTCATGGTTTTCCTTGTTCTGTTAGTCCACATCTAGCTCGTGTCTTGCTGACAACTGTTACTTCTTGTCTTATGGTTGTCCTTGTTCTGTTAATCTCGTACAGGCCCACGACGTGGGGTCCAGCGAGGTGTTGCGGTTGCAACGGCAGAAGCTTTGTCTAGGCGTCGCAGTTGGTCGCCACAAGGGGTAAAGGCCAATCTGATGATTCTGCGCTGGCATACAGGTTGCAGCAGGAGTTCCTGAAGGCTTTCCATACTGAACAGCCACAAAACGCGACTGCCCGGGCGGGCTATGGCCTCTCGGGCTGTCGCCTCCGCGCTCGCTGCTGGCCTCTTTAGATTTGCGCCTGCTTTTCAGTTTCCCAATACCTGAATCTTCTTCAGGACGACTGTAAATCTTTTTTACTAGCTTCGCTTTCACTGTTTTGAACAGTTTGCGTTAATTATCCTCTCTGTGGGTCTGTGGTATTGTCTTTCACTACTTGTCAGTGTCTCCAACTCAACAGTTCGCATTATCCTTTCTGTTTCAGTAATCCTTGATGTGGCGTGTATCCAGTGGAACTCTATGATGTCAAGATTATCAATTTTTATTTTATTATAATCAACTCGACATTGTTGGCTCAAACTGTAGCAGACTCTAAGAGCATCTTCAGCGGCGTGACCCAAAATGATGACCCATTCGATCTGATTCTGCCAGTTTGGGTCACGTTGTGAACAGAAAATGGGTCACGGTCTGGCCTATCCCTAGCAGTGCGACCCATTCGATTTACGATGGCAATTTTGGCCCATTGGCCAAAGAGAGCAAACTAATTAAATTCAAATAAAAACTAAAAGCACGCCAAATTTTGAAAAAAAATCATTCATTTAAACATAATTTGCATAGGAAATAAATAAAAGAAAAATTACTAAACCCTAGCTACGGCTTCTGCCCTCGATGGCGTCGCCGTCTACTCGTCTCCGTCGTCCTCGGTGAGGTTGATGAGCGTGGGCGGTGTCCATGGCCTCTGAAGCGGCCACGCAGGGTACTCTGGCGCCCCATTTTGTGGCAGTGGCCACGCAGGGTATGTCGGTGCTGCGGCGGAGGCAGAACCAGCTTCCCTTTCCACGCGGCCAGCGGCGGCGCATGCAGCAGCAGTGGTGGTGGCGATGGCAGTGAGGCGGTGTGCTCCGCCACCAAGGCAGTGAGCTAGACGGCATTGTGCAGCCCGTCCCATGACCACTTGGCCTCCTCCTCGGCCTTTGGCTCCTCGATGGCTCGGGCGATGGTCGTGGCCTTGTCGTAGTCGTCGGGCATGAGCACCTCCTACTTCACCGCAGTGGGAGGCGCATCGTCCTCCTCTTCCTCTTCGTCAGTGGACGCGGTAAGGTCGCCGTAGTCCTCGATGGGCTCGAAGTCCCACACCTCCCTGGATGCCAGCCGCGTCTCGTGTTCCTAGGCGAGGAAGTCCCGCTAGAAGTTTGCCCCATTGATACGTCTCCGACGTATCGATAATTTCTTATGTTCCATGCCACATTATTGATGATATCTACATATTTTATGCATACTTTATGTCATATTTATGCATTTTCCGGCACTAACCTATTAACGAGATGCCGAAGAGCCGCTTCTGTTTTCGTTGTTTTTGTTTGAGAAATCCTAGTAAGGAAATATTCTCGGAATTGACGAAATCAACGCCCGGGGCCTATTTTCACACGAAGCTTCCGAAGACCGGGAGAGCCGAGTGGGGCCACGAGGCGGCGCACGCTAGGGCGGCGCGCCCAAGCCCCGGCCACGCCGACCTAGTGTGGGCCCCTCGTGACGCCCTTGACATGCCCTTCCGCCTACAAATAGCCTTCGTCGCGAAACCCCGCACCGAGAGCCACGATACGGAAACCTTCCAGACGCCGCCGCCGCCAATCCCATCTCGGGATTCAGAGATCGTCTCCCTGCGGAGAGGGGAATCATCTCCCGGAGGACTCTACGCCGCCATGGTCGCCTCCGGAGTGATGAGTGAGTAGTCTACCCCTGGACTATGGGTCCATAGCAGTAGCTAGATGGTTGTCTTCTCCTCATAATGCTTCATTGTCGGATCTTGTGAGCTGCAACATGATCAAGATCATCTATCCGTAATGCTATATGTTGTGTTTGTTGGGATCCGATGAATAGAGAATACTATGTTATGTTGATTATCAATTTATATCTATGTGTTGTTTATGATCTTGCATGCTCTCCGTTATTAGTAGAGGCTCTGGCCAAGTTTTTGCTAGTAACTCCAAGAGGGAGTATTTATGCTCGATAGTGGGTTCATGTCTCCGTGAATCAGTGAGAGAAACCTCTAAGATTATGGATGTGTGTTGCCACTAGGGATAAAACATTGATGCTATGTCCGAGGATGTAGTTATTGATTACATTACGCACCATACTTAATGCAATTGTCTGTTGTTTACAACTTAATACCGAAGGGGTTCGGATGATAACCCGAAGGTGGACTTTTTAGGCATAGATGCATGCTGGATAGCGGTCTATGTACTTTGTCGTAATGCCCAATTAAATCTCACAATACTCATCATATCATGTAATTTGTCAATTGCCCAACTGTAATTTGTTCACCCAACATGCTATTTATCTTATGGGAGAGACACCTCTAGTGAACTGTGGACCCCGGTCCATTCTTTACATCTGAAATACAATCTACTGCAATTGTTCTACTGTTCTCTGCAAACAATCATCATCCACACTATACATCTAATCCTTTGTTACAGCAAGCCGGTGAGATTGACAACCTCATTGTTTCAAAGTACTTTGGTTGTGTTGTGCAACCACGTTGGCGCCGAATCCCTGTGCGCCGCACTACATCTCGCCGCCATCAACCTTCAACGTGCTTCTTGGCTCCTACTGGTTCGATAAACCTTGATTTCATACCGAGGGAAAACTTGCCGCTGTACGCATCACACCTTCCTCTTGGGGTTCCCAACGGACGCGTGATGTACGCGTGTCAAGCAGATTTTCCGCCGTTATGGGAGATCAAGACACGCTGCAAGGGGAGTCTCCACATCGCAATCTCTTTACTTTGTTTTTGTCTTGCTTTACTTTATTTACTACTTTGTTTGCTGCACTAAAACAAAACACAAAAAAATTAGTTGCTAGTTTTACTTTACTTGCTATCTTGTTTGCACTCTATATCAAAAACACAAAAAATTTAGTTACTTGCATTTACTTTATCTAGTTTGCTTTATTTACTGTTGCTAAAATGGGTACTCCTGAAAATACTAAGTTGTGTGACTTCACAACCACAAATAATAATGATTTCTTATGCACACCTATTGCTCCCCTGCTACTACAGCAGAATTCTTTGAAATTAAACCTGCTTTACTGAATCTTGTTATGCGAGAGAAATTTCCTGGTGTTAGTTCTGATGATGATGGTGCCCATCTCAATAATTTTGTTGAATTGTGTGAAATGCAAAAGTATAAAGATGTAGATGGTGACATTATAAAATTAGAATTGTTCCCTTTCTCATTAAGAGGAAGAGCTAAAGATTGGTTGTTATCTCCTAAGAATAGTATTGATTCATGGACTAAATGCAAGGATGCTTTTATTGGTAGATATTATCCCCCTGCTAAAATTATATGTTTGAGGAGTAGCATAATGAATTTTAAACAATTGGATAATGAGCATGTTGCACAAGCATGGGAAAGAATGAAATCTTTGGTTAAAAATTGCCCAACCCATGGATGACTACTTGGATGATCATCCAAACCTTTTATGCAGGACTGAATTTTTCTTCGCGGAACCTATTGGATTCAGCTGCTGGAGATACCTTTATGTCCATCACTCTTGGCAAGGCAACAAAGCTTCTTGATAATATGATGATTAATTACTCTGAGTGGCACACGGAAAGAGCTCCACAAGGTAAGAAGGTAAATTCTATCGAAGAAACCTCTTCCTTGAGTGATAAGATTGATGCTATTATGTCTATGCTTGTGAATGATAGGACTAATGTTGATCCTAATAATGTTCCGTTAGCTTCATTGGTTGCCCAAGAAGAACATGTTGATGTAAACTACATTAAAAATAATAATTTCAACAACAATGCTTACCGGAACAATTCTAGTAACAACTATAGGCCATATCCTTATAATAATGGCAACGGCTATGGTAATTCTTATGGGAATTCTTACAACAATAATAGGAACACACCCCCTGGACTTGAAGCCATGCTTAAGGAATTTATTAGTACACAAACTGCTTTTAACAAATCTGTTGAAGAAAAGCTTGGAAAAATTGATATACTTGCTTCTAAGGTCGATAGTCTTGCTGCTGATGTTGATCTTTTGAAATCGAAAGTTATGCCTCATGAAAATCATAATAATAAAATTGTTACTACAGCAAATGCCATCCAAGTTAGAATTAATGAGAATATAAGATTGATGACCGAATTGCGTGCTAGGTGGGAAACAGAAGAAAATGAAAAAGAAGATAATATAGCTAAAGTTTGGACTATTACCACCACTAGTAATGCTAATGCTACACATGTTTCTGCACCTCCTACTAATAATGGTAAAAGAATTGGTGTTAGCAATGTTTCCACTTCAAATGCAAAGCGCGAAAAACTGCCAAACTAAAATCTGAAACATGTGATAAAACTGCTGAAATTTTTTCCAACATTGGGGATGATGATCCCATTGCTTTAGATTATAATGGTTTAGATTTTGATGATTTCCACATCTCTGAAGTTATAAAGTTCTTACAAAAACTTGCTAAGAGTCCTAATGCTAGTGCTATAAATTTGGCTTTCACGAAACATATTACAAATGCTCTCATAAAAGCTAGAGAAGAGAAACTTCTATTCCTAGGAAGCTAGAGGATGGTTAGGAGCCCATCATTAAGATGAAGGTCAATGACTTTGATTGTAATGCTTTATGTGATCTTGGTGCAAGTATTTCTGTTATGCCTAACAAGATTTATAATATGCTTGACTTGCCACCATTGAAAAATTGTTATTTGGATGTTAATCTTGCTGATCATTCTACAAAGAAACCTTTGGGGAAAGTTGATAATGTTCGCATTACCGTTAAAAATAACCTTGTCCCCGTTTTTGTTGTCTTGGATATTGAATGCAATGCATCTTGTCCCATTATATTGGGAAGACCTTTTCTTCGAACCGTTGGTGCTATCATTGATATGAAGGAAGGTAATATTAAATATCAATTTCCTCTCAAGAAAGGTATGGAACACTTCCCTAGAAAGAGAATGAAGTTACCTTTTGATTCTATTATTAGAACAAATTATGATGTTGACACTTCGTCTCTTGATAATACTTGATACACACTTTCTGCGCCTAACTGAAAGGCGTTTAAGAAAAGCGCTTATGGGAGACAACCCATATTTTTACTACAGTATTTTTGTTTTATATTTGAGTCTTGGAAGTTGTTTACTACTGTAGCAACCTCTCCTTATCTTAGTTCTGTGCATTGTTGTGCCAAGTAAAGTCGTTGATAGTAAGGTTCATACTAGATTTGGATTACTGCGCAGAAACAGATTTCTTTGCTGTCACGAATCTGGGCCTAATTCTCTGTAGGTAACTCAGAAAATTATGCCAATTTACGTGAGTGATCCTCAGATATGTACGCAACTTTCATTCAATTTGAGAATTTTCATTTGAGCAAGTCTGGTGCCTCAATAAAATTCATCTTTACGAACTATTCTGTTTTGACAGATTCTGTCTTTTATTTCGCATTGCCTGTTTTGCTATGCTTGATGGATTTTTCGATTCCATTAAATTTCAGTAGCTTTGTGAAATGTCCAGAAGTGTTAAGAATGATTATGTCACCTCTGAACATGTATATTTTGATTGTGCACTAACCCTCTAATGAGTTGTTTTGAGTTTGGTGTGGAGGAAGTTTTCAAGGATCAAGAGAGGGAGATGATACAACATGATCAAGGAGAGTGAAAGCTCTAAGTGTTGGAGATATGCCCAAGAGGCAATAATAAAATGGTTATTATAATATATCTTTGTGTTTATGATAATGTTTGCATACCATGCTATAATTGTATTAACCGAAACATTGATACATGTGTGTTATGTAAACAACAAGGAGTCCCTAGTAAGCCTCTTGTATAACTAGCTTGTTGATTAATGGATGAGCATGGTTTCATGATCATGAACATTGGATGTTATTAATAACAAGGTTATTTCATTAGGTGAATGATATAATAGACACACACCCAAATGAGCGTAGCATAAGATCAAGTCATTATGTTCAATTTGCTAAGCTTTCGATACATAGTTGCCTAAGTCCTTCGACCATGAGATCATGTAAATCACTTACATCGGAAGGGTACTTTGATTACATCAAACGCCATTGCGTAAATGGGTGGTTATAAAGATGGGATTAAGTATTCGGAAAGTGTGAGTTGAGGCATATGGATCAATAGTGGGATTTGTCCATCCGATGACGGATAGATACACTCTGGGCCCTCTCGGTGGCATGTCTCGATTAGCTTGCAAGCATGTGATTAAGATCACAAGAGATGACATACCACGGTACGAGTAAAGAGTACTTGTCGGTAACAAGGTTGAACAAGGTATGGAGATACCGATGATCGAACCTTGGACAAGTAAAGTATCGCGTGACAAAGGGAATCGGTATCGTATGTAAATGGTTCAATCGATCACTAAGTTATCGTTGAATATGTGGGAGCCATTATGGATCTCCAGATCCCGCTATTGGTTATTGCTCGGAGATGAGTCTCGACCATGTCTACATAGTTCGCGAACCGTAGGGTGACGCGCTAAGGTTCGATGTCGCATAAGTAGATTCGAATATGAGATGGAGACCAAAGTTTGTTCTAGTCTCGGATGGGATCCTGTAATCACGAGGAGGTCCGGAATGGTCCGAGAATAAGATTCATATATGGGAAGTTATTTGGGGTTACCGAAAAGTTCAGATTTTTCGGTATTGTACCGGAGGTTCTAGAAGGTTCCGGAGGGTACCATAGTGGGGCCCACCTATCCCGGACGACCAACATGGACCGGAGGGGTCGCATAGGCCCACATGGGCCATGCACACTGATACGTCTCCGACGTATCGATAATTTCTTGTGTTTCATGCCACATTATTGATGTTATCTACATGTTTTATGCACACTTTATGTCATATTCGTGCATTTTCTGGAACTAACCTATTAACAAGATGCCGAAGAGCCTTGTCGTCGCTGTTTTTGGTTTCAGAAATCCTAGTAACGAAATATTCTCGGAATTGGACGAAATCAACGCCCAGGGTCCTATTTTGCCACGAAGCTTCCAAGACCGAAGAGGACACGAAGTGGGGCCACGAGGCGGCCACACCCTAGGCTGCGCGCCGGCCCTGGCCGCCGACTGTGGTGTGGGGCCCTCGTGTGGCCCCGACCTGCCCTTCCGCCTACTTAAAGCCTCCGTCGCGAAACCCCCACCGAGAGCCACGATACGGAAAACCTTCCAGACGCCGCCGCCGCCAATCCCATCTCGGGATTCAGATCGCTCCGCACCCTCGGAGAGGGGAATCATCTCCCGGAGGACTCTACGCCGCCATGGTCGCCTCCCGAGTGATGTGAGTAGTCTACCCCGGACTATGGGTCCATAGCAGTAGCTAGATGGTTGTCTTCTCCCATTGTGCTTAATTGTCGGGTCTTGAGCTGCCGAACATGATCAAGATCATCTATCCGTAATTCTATATGTTGCGTTGTTGGGATCCGATGAATAGAGAATACTATGTTATGTTGATTATCAATTTATGTCTATGTGTTTTTTATGATCTTGCATGCTCTCCGTTACTAGTAGATGCTCTGGCCAAGTAGATGCTTGTAACTCCAAGAGGGAGTATTTATGCTCGATAGTGGGTTCATGTCTCCGTGAATCTGGGAAGTGACAGAAATCTCTAAGATTATGGATGTGCTGTTGCCACTAGGGATAAAACATTGGTGCTATGTTCGAGGATGTAGTTACGATTACATTACGCACAATACTTAATGCAATTGTCTGTTGTTAGCAACTTAATACTGGAGGGGTTCGGATGATAACCTAAAGGTGGACTTTTAGGCATAGATGCATGCTGGATAGCGGTCTATGTACTTTGTCGTAATGCCCAATTAAATCTCACAATACTCATCATAATATGTATGTGCATGGTCATGCCCTCTTTATTTGTCAATTGCCCAACCGTAATTTGTTCACCCAACATGCTGTTTATCTTATGGGAGAGACACCTCTAGTGAACTGTGGACCCGTCCAATTCTCTATGAAATACAATTTACTGTAACTTTTACTGTTTTATGCAAACAATCATCTTCCACACTATACATCTAATCCTTTGTTACAGCAAGCCGGTGAGATTGACAACCTCACTGTTTCGTTGGGGCAAAGTACTTTGGTTGTGTTAAGGTTCCACGTTGGCGCCGGAACTCGGTGTTGCGCCACTACATCCCGCCGCCATCAACCTTCAACGTGCTTCTTGACTCCTCGGTTCGATTAAACCTTGGTTTCTTATCGAGGGAAACTTGTGCGTGCGCATCACACCTTCCTCTTGGGGTTCCCAACGGACGTGTCAACTACACGCATCAAGCAAATTTCGCGCCGTTGCCGGGGAGATCAAGACACGCCGCAAGGGGAGTCTCCACTTCCCAATCTCTTTACTTTGTTTTTGTCTTGCTTTATTTTATTTACTACTTTGTTTGCTGCATTATATCAAAACACAAAAAAATTAGTTGCTAGTTTTACTTTATTTTGCTATCTCGTTTGCTATATCAAAAACACAAAAAAATTAGTTACTTGCATTTACTTTATCTAGTTTGCTTTATTTACTACTGCTAAAATGAGTAATCCTGAAGTTGAAGTTCGTACGTTTAAGCAACGAGGGGAGAATGTTTAAGAGATGCTTGGTAAGAATTAGTGATGCCCATAATAGGTGCATTAAGAAACACTCCACCACTATCCTACTCAGAATTTTTATGTTGGTATCTCATTTGAACAGTATGTTCTTGATAGTCTCAAAGGTAACTTAAGTACTCGCATTAGAAGCTAGCTGCATTATTGAGAGTCTATTTGGAATACCCCCGTTGATGAAGTTAAAACTGAAATCTCTCTTGAAGATGTTATGAAAAAATTGGAAACCTTAGAGAAAAAATTTCCAAGTATTGAAGCTAAATTGGAAATGTTACTTGATAAAACTGATGAACTTGATAAATCCTTAGGAGGAATTGATGAAAGAATTAGTGTCCTAGGAACTTGTGTTGTCCATGACGATCAAAGCAATAGGATTGACGAACTTGAAAAAGCTATGGGAACCTTGGGTTCAACATTTTCTTCTCTTAAATATAAGGAGAAAGCTTATGTGGGTAAGGAGCAAAAGTTTATGTATGTCTCTAAAGTGCCTAAACCAAAGAAGTATTATTATAGGCCTAAAATTGACAAAGCCCTTAGTACCACTACGGATGGGGGAGCTCATGATAACGATGCACCATCTCTTGATAACACTTGATACACACTTTCTGCGCCTAGCTGAAAGGCGTTAAAGAAAAGCGCATATGGGAGACAACCCATGGTTTTTACTACAGTACTTTGTTTTTATTTTGTGTCTTGGAAGTTTTTTACTACTGTATCAACCTCTCCTTATCTTAGTTTAGTGTTTTATTGTGCCAAGTAAAGTCGTTGATAGTAAAGTTCATACTAGATTTGGATTACTAGAAACAGATTTCTTTGCTGTCACGAATCTGGGCTGTTTTCTCTGTAGGTAACTCGGAAAATTATGCCAATTTACGTGAGTGATCCTCAGATATGTGCGCAACTTTCATTCAATTCGAGCATTTTCATTTGAGCAAGTCTGTTGCCTCGATAAAATTCGTCAATACGAACTGTTATGTTTTGACAGATTCTGCCTTTTATTTCGCATTGCCTCTTTTGCTATGTTGGATGAATTTCTTTAATCCATTAATGTCCAGTAGCTTTATGCAATGTCCAGAAGTGTTAAGAATGATTGTGTCACCTCTGAACATGTTAATTTTTATTGTCCACTAACCCTCTAATGAGTTGTTCTAAGTTTGGTGTGGAGGAAGTTTTCAAGGATCAAGAGAGGGAGATGATACAACATGATCAAGGAGAGTGAAAGCTCTAAGCTTGGGGATGCCCCTGGTTCACCCCATATATCAAGAAGACTCAGCGTCTGCTTGGGGATGCTCAAGGCATCCCCTTCTTCATCGACAACATTATCGGGTTCCTACCCCGAAACTATATTTTTATTCCATCACATCTTATGTGCTTTTCTTGGAGCATGTTGTTTTTGTTTTTGTTTTGTTTGAATAAAATGGATCCTAGCATTCACCGTATGGGAGAGAGACACGCTCCGCTGTAGCATATGGACAAGTATGTCCTTAGGCTCTACTCATAGTATTCATGGCGAAGTTTCTTCGTTAAATTGTTATATGGTTGGAATTGGAAAATGATACATGTAGTAAATTGCTAAACCTGTCTTGGATAATGTGATACTTGGCAATTGTTGTGCTCATGTTTAAGCTCTTAGTCATATACTTTGCACCCATCAATGAAGAAATACATAGAGCATGCTAAAATTTGGTTTGCATATTTGGTCTCTCTAAAGTCTAGATAATATCTAGTATTGAGTTTTGAACAACAAGGAAGACGGTATAGATTCTTATAATGTTTACAATATGTCTTTTATGTGAGTTTTGCTGCACCGGTTCATCCTTGTGTTTGTTTCAAATAACCTTGCTAGCCTAAACCTTGTATCGAGAGGGAATACTTCTCATGCATCCAAAATCCTTGAGCCAACCACTATGCCATTTGTGTCCACCATACCTACCTACTACATGGTATTTCTCCGATTCCAAAGTAAATTGCTTGAGTGCTACCTTTAAATTTCTATCCTCTACCTTTACAATATATAGCTCATGGGACAAATAGCTTAAAAACTATTGTGGTATTGAATATGTACTTATGCACTTTATCTCTTATTAAGTTGCTTGTTGTGCGATAACCATGTTCACTGGGGACGCCATCAACTATTCTTTGTTGAATATCATGTGCGTTGCTATGCATGTTCGTCTTGTCTGAAGTAAGAGCGATCTACCACCTTATGGTTAAGCATGCATATTGTTAGAGAAGAATATTGGGCCGCTAACTAAAGCCATGATTCATGGTGGAAGTTTCAGTTTTGGACAAATATCCTCAATCTCATATGAGAAAATTAATTGTTGTTACATGCTTATGCATAAAAGAGGAGTCCATTATCTGTTGTCTATGTTGTCCCGGTATGGATGTCTAAGTTGAGAATAATCAATAGCGAGAAATCCGATGCGAGCTTTCTCCTTAGACCTTTGTACAGGCGGCATGGAGGTACCCCATTGTGACACTTGGTTAAAACATGTGTATTGCGATGATCCGGTAGTCCAAGCTAATTAGGACAAGGTGCGGGCACTATTAGTATACTATGCATGAGGCTTGCAACTTGTAAGATATAATTTACATGATACATATGCTTTATTACTACCGTTGACAAAATTGTTTCATGTTTTCAAAATCAAAGCTCTAGCACAAATATAGCACCGATGCTTTTCCTCTATGGAGGACCATTCTTTTACTTTTATTGTTGAGTCAGTTCACCTATTTCTCTCACCTCAAGAATCAAACACTTGTGTGAACATTGATTCCTACATACTTGCATATTGCACTTATTATATTACTCTATGTTGACAATATCCATGAGATATACATGTTACAAGTTGAAAGCAACCGCTGAAACTTAATCTTCCTTTGTGTTGCTTCAATGCTTTTACTTTGAATTATTGCTTTATGAGTTAACTCTTATGCAAGACTTATTGATGCTTGTCTTGAAGTACTATTCATGAAAAGTCTTTGCTTTATGATTCACTTGTTTACTCATGTCATATACATTGTTTTGATCGCTGCATTTACTACATATGCTTTACAAATAGTATGATCAAGGTTATGATGGCATGTCACTCCAGAAATTATCTTTGTCATCGTTTTACCTGCTCGGGACGAGCAGAACTAAGTTTGGGATGCTGATACGTCTCCGACGTATCGATAATTTCTTGTGTTCCATGCCACATTATTGATGTTATCTACATGTTTTATGCACACTTTATGTCATATTCGTGCATTTTCTGGAACTAACCTATTAACAAGATGCCGAAGAGCCGCTTGTGTTTCGTTTTTGGTTTCAGAAATCCTAGTAACGAAATATTCTCGAATTGGACGAAATCAACGCCCAGTGGTCCTATTTTGCCACGAAGCTTCCGAAGACCGAAGAGGAGACGAGGGGCCACGAGGTACACAAGGCGGGCTCAGCCCTGGCCGCGCCGACTGTGGTGTGGGCCCCTCGTGTCCCTGACCTGCCCTTCCGCCTACTTAAAGCCTCCGTCGCGAAACCCCAAGACTCGAGAGCCACGATACGGAAAACCTTCCGGAGACGCCGCCGCCAATCCCATCTCGGGATTCAGAGATCACCTCGCACCCGGAGAGGGAATCATCTCCTGAGGACTCTACGCCGCCATGGTCGCCTCGGGAGTGATGTGTGAGTAGTCTACACCTGGACTATGGGTCCATAGCAAGAGCTAGATGGTTGTCTTCTCCCCATTGTGCTTAATTGTCGGGTCTTGTGAGCTGCCGAACATGATCAAGATCATCTATCGTAATTCTATATGTTGCGTTTGTTGGGATCCGATGAATAGAGAATACTATGTTATGTTGATTATCAATTTATGTCTATGTGTTGTTTATGATCTTGCATGCTCTCCGTTACTAGTAGATGCTCTGGCCAAGTAGATGCTTGTAACTCCAAGAGGGAGTATTTATGCTCGATAGTGTTCATGTCTCCGTGAATCTGGGAAGTGACAGAAATCTCTAAGATTATGGATGTGCTGTTGCTACTAGGGATAAAACATTGGTGCTATGTTCGAGGATGTAGTTACTGATTACATTACGCGCAATACTTAATGCAATTGTCTGTTGTTAGCAACTTAATAATGGAGGGGGTTCGGATGATAACCTGAAGGTGGACTTTTTAGGCATAGATGCATGCTGGATAGCGGTCTTTGTACTTTGTGGTAATGCCCAATTAAATCTCACAATACTCATCATAATATGTATGTGCATGGACATGCCCTCTTTATTTGTCAATTGCCCAACTGTAATTTGTTCACCCAACATGCTGTTTATCTTATGGGAGAGACACCTCTAGTGAACTGTGGACCCCGGTCCAATTCTCTATAACAAATACACTTAACACTCGTTCTACTGTTTCTGCAAACAATCATCTTCCACACTATACATCTAATCCTTTGTTACAGCTAGCCGGTGAGATTGACAACCTCACTGTTTCATTGGGGCAAAGTACTTTGGTTGTGTTGTGCAGGTTCCACGTTGGCGCCGAATCCGGTGTTGCGCCGCACTACATCCCGCCGCCATCAACCTTCAACGTGCTTCTTGACTCCCACCGTTCGATTAAACCTTGGTTTCTTACTGAGGGAAACTTGCCGCTGTGCGCATCACACCTTCCTCTTGGGGTTCCCAACGGACGTGTCAACTACACGCATCACACACCAGCCCCCCAAGGCCCATGTGGCTGTACCAAGTGGATAAGATCAAATCCCTTGAAAATAGGGACTTAACTTGGGGGGAAGTTCCCCCCCCTTGTTTTGGCCGACCCTTGGGCTTGGAGGAGGGGCCAAGCAGCCCCCCACGCCTATATAAGAGGGAGGGAGGGCTGGGGATATATCCCCCCCCAGCCCTAGCCGCCACTCTCTCCTCCTCCTCTTCTTGCAGGCTTGGCGAAGCCTGCAGAATTTCTCCTCCACCTCCACCACCACGCCGTCGTGTCTGCCGGGATTCCGTGGAGATCTACCACACCTCCGCTGCCCGCTGGAACCGGGAGAGGACGGGCTTCATCGACACCGTACGCGCGACCGAGTACGAAAGTGCTGCCGGATTGCAGCACCGGGACGATCGTCTACACCAACAACGAGATCTAATCTCGTAGGCTTTGGAAATCTTCGAGGGTTAGTCTCATATCAATCTCGTTCGATCTTGTAGATTAGATCTTGGGTGTTCCATAGATTAGATCTTGGATTTATTCATCGTAAGAAATTTTTTGTTTTCTATGCTACGAACCCCATCAGTGGTATCGAGCCATGTCTATGCATAGATCTCGTTGCACGAGTAGAACACAATGGTTTTGTGGGCGTGGATGCTTTTGTTGCTTTAGTTTGTGTACTTTGCATCTTGCGGGATGGTGGGATGAAGCGGCCGGGCTAACTTTACATGACCGCGTCTCATGAGACTTGCTCCACGCTTGACATGCAACTTGTATTGCATAAGTGGCTTTGCGGGTGTCTGTCTCTCCCACCATAGTGAAGATCCAATTTACTCTTTCTATTGACAACACTAGTATCACCGTTGTGGTTCATGTTCGTAGGTAGATTGGATCTTACTCGAAACCCTAAACCACGTAAAATATGCAAACCAATTAGAGGCGTCTAACTTGTTTTTGGGGTTTGGTGATGTGATATGGCCATGATGTGATGATGATTATATTTGATGTATGAGATGTTCATTATTGTATTATGGCAACCGGCAGGAGCCTAATGGTTGTCTTTAAATTTGTTAAGACCTGCGTGTCTATTCATCATGTAATAGCTTTATTTCAAGTAGTTGTTATAGTAGCTATAAGTGATGGACAACCATGAAGCGGCGCCATGGACCTTGGTGCAATGCTGGTGATGATGGAGATCATGCTCGTGTGCTTTGGAGATGGAGATCAAAAGCACAAGAAGAAAGGCCATATCATATCACATATTATGAATTGCATGTGATGTTAATCCTTTATGCATCTTATCTTGCTTAGATCGCGACGTAGCATTATAAGATGATCCCTCACATTAATATCAAGATAATAAAGTGTTCTCCTCGTATGCACCGTTGCTACAGTCGTTTTGAAGCATCTCGTGATGATCGGATGTGAGGACTCTACGTTCACATACAACGGTGTTTGCACACGCGGAATACTTGGGTTTGCTTGGCGAGCCTAGCATGTACGTACATGGTCTCGGAACACAGAAACCGAAAGGTTGAACACGAGTCATATGGATGATATGATCAACATGTTGATGTTCACCATCGAAGCTACATCATCTCACGTGATGATCGGTTTTGGTGTAGTGGATTTGGATCGTGTACCACTTAACAACTATGAGGGATGTTGTATTAAGTGGGAGTTCATTAGTAATTAGATTAAAACATGAACTAATTATCATGAACATAGTCTGAATAGTATTTTGAATTAAATTTGTAGAATTGGTATCCGTTATCTACCATGCGCTAGTCTTGTAATTGAGATAGAAATATTGTTAAGTCTGACAAGTAACTTTACGGACTGGTACCGTATTGTTAAAGAATCAAGATATGATTAAGTCCTAATGCAAACTTTTAGTAAACCTCACATTGATGATTCAAAGAGCAATGGTTTCAATTAGTACCAAATCATCTTGTCTCCGTGAAACTTGAAGTTCAAATCCGTTTGAAAAGTAAGGAGCTGGAAATTTTGTTTTCAGAAATAAGCAAGGTATGAGATATATGTGATATCTAAGACCTTATTGCAAGATGATAGAATATAATCTAGTGAGACTACATAAACTCATAAGTTTTATGGGAATGTACGAAGGTTGACGACGCTAGGCGTCCCGATCCTCCAACTAGTTGGGCGCTAACGATATTCGTATATCCATGAAATGATCGTCCTTAGTATGCACCGTTTCTAAGACTCGTCGTTTCCAGCATCACGTGATGATCGGGTGTTATAGATTCTGCGTGTGCATACAACGGGTGCAAGCCAGATTTGCACATGCGAATACTGAGGTTAAACTTCACGAGCCTAGCATGTACAGACATGGTCTCGGAAAGTTGTCATGATTTGATGGTTAAAATTGTGAGTGAAATTGTTCATCACATTAAAAGTTACTAATAGTGAAATGGAACACTTGTCATGTGATGATCAACTTCAAGGTAAGATCCTCAAGGTTATTGGTGTTTGACCAACAAACCTAGAAGTTATTGAAGGTGAGGTGTTTTATGAGAATGAGGAAAGCTAAAAGAGAAACTACAAAAGATATTTTGGCAGAAGAAAGAAAAGACTAGAAAGTCTTGCTCAGGTGTATATAGATGATATACATGTTATTGATGTATCCTTGTTTGGTCACATAATGAAATTCTTGGGTATTTTACCAGATTGGTTGGTATGAGATGTCATACAATACAACACAATACAAGAATATGATGGCCTAAGTGACCGATAAGGAATATGGTAATAATGCACGTCTGGAACATAATAAAGTGTTATTATGTTTGTCGTTGGCATTCTACCTAGCCCTTAGAATTTATAATAAAGAACTTAATAAATTGTTATTTTGCTCTGGTTAATGAAAACAATGAGTTGTTCAAATTATGACATTGCTCCATGTACGATGGATAAGTTATTATAAATCTTAATGGTGAAACACACATACATAACACTGACGCTAAAATGCCATAAGGCAAATGATTTGAATTCCACTTATTTGTGGAACCGCCGTTTAGGTCATGTTAGAGAGGAACGCATGAAGGAACTCCATGCAAATGGATTTTTAGAGTCATATGATTTTTGAATCATTTGGCGCTTGCAAATCTCTTCTAAAAGGAAATGACTTAAATATCGTTCATAGGCCAAGAGTTGAACGGGAAACTAACTTAGTGGAAACATACATGGTGATGTATATGGTTCACTGGGCATAGTTGTGTGCGGGAGATTCTTCTACTTCATGAAAACTTCCAACAATGAATTGAGTATATATATGTGGATATATTCGATAAGGAAGAAGTTTGAAACATTTGAATGGATTCAAATAAATTTCAGCATGAAGTGGAAATCATCGTAATAGAAAAGTCAAATATCTATGATTGGATCATGGCGGAAATATTTGAATTACGGGTTTTTGCGAACATCTAAGAGAGTTATGAAATCGTTCTACAACCTCACGTTTCTTGAGTATCATAGTGATGATGGAGTATCCGAGAGATGTATCCAAACCTGTTGGGTTAATGATGAGATAATATAAAATGACGCCATTATATTTTTTATGGATTATGCTTTAGGGACTACCGCTTTTACACTGAATAGAGCATCATCATGATCCGTTGAAATGACATCATACGAGTTATGGCATGGGTATGAACCCTAATAGTCCTTTCTTAAATTTTGGTATGCATAGCATAAATAAATAAGTTTACAACCAAAATCGGATGAATGTCTTTGTTGGTTATCCCAAGAGAATGGATTGGGAATTCTTCTCACTATGAAGTAAAAGACAAAAGTGTTTGTTAATATTACTTGCTTATTTCAAGAAATTGTTTTCTAGCGAAGTATTTGAGTGGGAGGACAATAGAACTTGATAAGGTTTACGAACCTGAGCATAATGATCAGAGTAGCGCAGCATCGGAAATGGTTCTGGAAGCGGCTACGACGATCATGGCTCCCATGTCGACAAAGTGTTATAGTCATGGAGATCAAGTACTTATTGAACCTTGTAGGTATGGTTTACTTTGTGATCAAATAAATGATTTGTGGACAAAGGATTGATTTTTGAACAATAATAAACCAACTACATACAAAGAAGTTATGATGGGCCCTGACTCCGTTAAAATGGCCATGCGCCATGAAATCCAAGATAGATGAATGCTTTTTGAAAGTAAATGGATCTATAAAATAGATGGACTTGGATGGAATATCCTTAAAGAAGCTTGACTTATCGAAAGTTGTTTACGACAAAGTTCAAAGAGTTGACTACGATAAGATTAGATCTTCCGTGGCAATGCTTAAAGTCTATGTGGATTATTCTAGTAATCGCTACATATTTCTTTTATGAGATATGATAGTAGGATGGCAGAAATACATTCCTTGCCAGAAGTGTGTATGAAGGGGTATACTAGATATAACCAAGAGTTTTTTGCTAGTCCGTGGAATACTAGATAGATATACGAACTTCAATTGGATGAAGTGAGTATCGCGGAGTTGGAATCTTCACCGGATGAAATAGTCAAAGAGTTTTGATTTCATCGTAAACGATGAAGATGCTTGCATTTGCAAGAAATTAAGTGGGAGCGCCGAGACATATTTGTAATACTTTATGTGGATGACATATCGTTGATTATAAATAATGTAATTATATAATTGATTAAAAAGGTTTCATTGAGGATTAACTTCAATGAAAGGATATGGACTGAAACATATTTAGTGTCAAGATCTATGAAGATAGATTGAAACACATAATAAGTTTAAGTCAAAGTACATAGAATGAATATTGAAGTAGTTCAATATAGAAATATTAAGAAGGTGTTCTTTCATGTGAAGGTTTAACAAGACTTGAGTGTATTTGACACTCAATGAGTAAAAACACATGAGTGACTTTCGATCACAAACAATATGTACAAAGTCAGATGTCCTGTGCTCTAAAGTATTACGAGCATATACCAGAATGATTCATGTGATGATTATTGGACAACAGTAAGAATATCCTTGAGTACTTTAGAAGAACCAAGGATATATATATAGTTTTGTATGGGGTAATGACAAACAAATCGCTGTAAGGTGTTACACCGATATTAGTTTGGTCACATATGAAAATAAAATTTCAATCTCAATTAGGATAAGTGTTGAGGTAGCACAATGAGCTAGAAGTTGTCTATGCTAGATTTAGATGAGTTCTAAATATTATGACGGATTCTACAAACGAAGGCAGAGTATGTCATTGTTTTGACAATGACTAAGGATGTTAAGTCGAGGAGTTCTTTGAGAACTTGGTGTAGTTCCGATAGTGTCGAACTTTGAAGCTATATTGTGTATGACAATATTAGTGACTTATTTCAGACCGCGGAATTAAGGTTCCAGAGGACTAAGCATATACAATTAATACCACTCATTTGGAAAATGAGTGATGCGTGACGCAAATGAATTGAAACATACGTTTAGTGTAGAAATTCGTTGACTAAAACCTCTCCAGTGAGCAAAACATGATAAAGCACCAGAGGCCAAGGTGTTATATCTTTACAAATGTATATTATTAGACTCTAGTGCAAGTGGACTGTTGGAGATATGCCCAAGAGGCAATAATAAAATGGTTATTATAATATATCTTTGTGTTTATAATAATGTTTGCATACCTTGCTATAATTGTATTAACCGAAACATTGATACATGTGTGCTATGTAAACAACAAGGAGTCCCTAGTAAGCCTCTTGTATAACTAGCTTGTTGATTAATGGATGAGCATGGTTTCATGATCATGAACATTGGATGTTATTAATAACAAGGTTATGTCATTAGGTGAATGATATAATAGACACACACCCAAATGAGCGTAGCATAAGATCAAGTCATTATGTTCAATTTGCTATAAGCTTTCGATACATAGTTGCCTAAGTCCTTCGACCATGAGATCATGTAAATCACTTACATCGGAAGGGTACTTTGATTACATCAAACGCCATTGCGTAAATGGGTGGTTATAAAGATGGGATTAAGTATTCGGAAAGTGTGAGTTGAGGCATATGGATCAATAGTGGGATTTGTCCATCCGATGACGGATAGATACTCTGGGCCCTCTCGGTGGCACATGTCTGATTAGCTTGCAAAGTGATTAAGATCACAAGAGATGACATACCACGGTACGAGTAAAGAGTACTTGTCGGTAACAAGGTTGAACAAGGTATGGAGATACCGATGATCGAACCTTGGACAAGTAAAGTATTGCGTGACAAAGGGAATCGGTATCGTATGTAAATGGTTCAATCGATCACTAAGTTATCGTTGAATATGTGGGAGCCATTATGGATCTCCATATCCCGCTATTGGTTATTGCTCGGAGATGAGTCTCGACCATGTCTACATAGTTCGCGAACCGTAGGGTGACGCGCTTAAGGTTCGATGTCGCATAAGTATATTCGGAATATGAGATGGAGACAAAGTTTGTTCGGAGTCTCTGATGGGATCCGGAATCACGAGGAGTTCCGGAATGGTCCGGAGAATAAGATTCATATATGGGTCATTTTCGTGGTTACTGAAACTTCAGATTTTTCGGATTGCACCTGGAGGTTCTAGAAGGTTCCGGAGGGTACCATAGTGGGGCCCACCTATCCCGGACGACCAACATGGACCGGAGGGGCATCCCACATGGGCCATGCACACCAGCCCCCAAGGCCCATGTGGCTGTACCAAGTGGATAAGATCAAATCCCTTGAAAATAGGGACTTAACTTGGGGGGAAGTTCCCCCCTTTTTGGCCGACCCTTGGGCTTGGAGGAGGGGCCAAGGCAGCCCCCATGCCTATATAAGAGGGAGGGAGGGCTGGGGCACGTATATCATCCCCCCTAGCCGCCACTCTCTCCCTCCTTCTTCTTCGCAGGCTTGGCGAAGCCCTGCAGAATTTCTCCTCCACCTCCACCACCACGCCGTCGTGTCGGCCGGGATTCCGTGGAGATCTACCACACCTCCGCCGCCCGCTGGAACTGGGAGAGGACGGGCTTCATCGACACCGTACGCGACCGAGTACGGAAGTGTCACGGATTGCAGCACCGGGATGATCGTCTACACCAACAACGAGATCTAATCTCGTAGGCTTTGGAAATCTTCGAGGGTTAGTCTCATATAAATCTCGTTGCTTCGATCTTGTAGATTAGATCTTGGGTGTTCCATAGATTAGATCTTGGATTTATTCATCTTGCGGTAAGAAAATTTTTGTTTTCTATGCTACGAACCCCATCACTAAGCTTGGGGATGCCCCGGTGGTTCACCCCTGCATATATCAAGAAGACTCAAGCGTCTAAGCTTGGGGATGCCCAAGGCATCCCCTTCTTCATCGACAACATTATCGGTTCCTCCCCTGAAACTATATTTTTATTCCATCACATCTTATGTGCTTTGCTTGGAGCGTCTGTTTGTTTTTGTTTTTGTTTTGTTTGAATAAAATGGATCCTAGCATTCTTTGTGTGGGAGAGAGACACGCTCCGCTGTTGCATATGGACAAGTATGTCCTTAGGCTTTATTCATAGTATTCATGGCGAAGTTTCTTCTTCGTTAATTGTTATATGGTTGGAATTGGAAAATGATACATGTAGTAATTGCTAAAATGTCTTGGGTAATGTGATACTTGGCAATTGTTGTGCTCATGTTTAAGCTCTTGCATCATATACTTTGCACCTATTAATGAAGAAATACATAGAGCATGCTAAAATTTGGTTTGCATATTTGGTCTCTCTAAAGTCTAGATAATTTCTAGTATTGAGTTTGAACAACAAGGAAGATGGTGTAGAGTCTTATAATGTTTACAATATGTCTTTTATGTGAGTTTTGCTGCACCGCTTCATCCTTGTGTTTGTTTCAAATAGCCTTGCTAGCCTAAACCTTGTACCGAGAGGGAATACTTCTCATGCATCCAAAATACTTGAGCCAACCACTATGCCATTTGTGTCCACCATACCTACCTACTACATGGTATTTCTCCGCCATTCCAAAGTAAATTGCTTGAGTGCTACCTTTAAAATTTCTATCCTCTACCTTTGCAATATATAGCTCATGGGACAAATAGCTTAAAAACTATTGTGGTATTGAATATGTACTTATGCACTTTATCTCTTATTAAGTTGCTTGTTGTGCGATAACCATGTTCTGGGGACGCCATCAACTACTCTTTGTTGAATATCATGTGAGTTGCTATGCATGTTCGTCTTGTCTGAAGTAAGGAGATTTACCACTAAAATGGTTAGAGCATGCATAATGTTAGAGAAGAACATTGGGCCGCTAACTAAAGCCATGAATCATGGTGGAAGTTTCAGTTTTGGACATATATCCTCAATCTCATATGAGAAAATTAATTGTTGCTACATGCTTATGCATATAAGAGGAGTCCATTATCTGTTGTCTATGTTGTCCCGTATGGATGTCTAAGTTGAGAATAATCAATAGCGAAATCCAATGCGAGCTTTCTCCTTAGAACTTTGTACAGGCGGCATAGAGGTACCCCTTTGTGACACTTGGTTAAAACATGTGCATTGCGATAATCCCTTCCAAGCTAATTAGGACAAGGTGCGGGCACTATTAGTATACTTTGCATGAGGCTTGCAACTTGTAAGATATAATTTACATAACACATATGCTTTATTACTACCGTTGACAAAATTGTTTCTTGTTTTCAAAATCAAAGCTCTAGCACAAATATAGCAATCGATGCTTTCCTCTTTGAAGGACCTTTCTTTTACTTTTATAGTTGAGTCAGTTCACCTATCTCTCTCCACCTCAAGAAGCAAACACTTGTGTGAACTGTGCATTGATTCCTACATACTTGCATATTGCACTTGTTATATTACTTTACATTGACAATATCCATGAGATATACATGTTATAAGTTGAAAGCAACCGCTGAAACTTCATCTTCCTTTGTGTTGCTTCAATTCCTTTACTTTGAATTATTGCTTTATGAGTTAACTCTTATGCAAGACTTATTGATGCTTGTCTTGAAAGTACTATTCATGAAAAGTCTTTGCTATATGATTCATTGTTTACTCATGTCATTTACATTGTTTTGATCGCATTCATTACATATGCTTACAATAGTATGATCAAGGTTATGATGGCATGTCACCCGTAAATTATCTTTGTTATCGTTACCTCTCGGACGAGCAGAAACTAAGCTTGGGGATGCCGATACGTCTCCGACGTATCGATAATTTCTTATGTTCCATGCCACATTATTGATGATATCTACATGTTTTATGCATACTTTATGTCATATTTATGCATTTTCCGCACTAACCTATTAACGAGATGCCGAAGAGCCCTTGTTTTCTTGCTGGTTTCAAATCCTAGTGAGGAAATATTCTCTAATTGGACGAAATCAACGCCCAGGGGCCTATTTTCACACGAAGCAGAAGACCAGAGAGGCGACGGGTGGGGCCACGGTGTGGCCACGCTAGGGTGGCGCGCCCAAGCCCTGCCGCGCACCTACCGTGTGGGCCCCTCGTGACGCCCCTTGACCTTCCCTTCCGCCTACAAATAGCCTTCGTCGCGAAACCCCCGTCGAGAGCCACGATACGGAAAACCTTCCAGACGCCGCCGCCGCCAATCCTATCTCGGGGATCAGAGATCGCCTCCGGCACTGCCGAGAGGGAATCATCTCCCGAGGACTCTACGCGCCATGGTCGCTCCGGAGTGATGAGTGAGTAGTCTACCCTGGACTATGGGTCCATAGCAGTAGCTAGATGGTTGTCTTCTCCTCATTATGCTTCATTATCGGATCTTGTGAGCTGCCGAACATGATCAAGATCATCTATCCGTAATGCTATATGTTGTGTTTGTTGGGATCCGATGAATAGAGAATACTATGTTATGTTGATTATCAATTTATATCTATGTGTTGTTTATGATCTTGCATGCTCTCCGTTATTAGTAGAGGCTCTGGCCAAGTTTTTGCTAGTACTCCAAGAGGGAGTATTTATGCTCGATAGTGGTTCATGTCTGAATCCGGGGGAGTGAGAGAAACCTCTAAGATTATGGATGTGCTGTTGCCACTAGGGATAAAACATTGATGCTATGTCCGAGGATGTAGTTATTGATTACATTACGCACCATACTTAATGCAATTGTCTTGTTGTTTGCAACTTAATACCGGAAGGGGTTCGGATGATAACTCGAAGGTGGACTTTTTAGGCATAGATGCATCGGATAGCGGTCTATGTACTTTGTCGTAATGCCCAATTAAATCTCACAATACTCATCATATCATGTATGTGCATGGTCATGCCCTCTCTATTTGTCAATTGCCCAACCGTAATTTGTTCACCCAACATGCTATTTATCTTATGGGAGAGACACTCTAGTGAACTGTGGACCCGGTCCATTCTTTACATCTGAAATACAATCTCTGCAATTGTTCTACTGTTCTCCGAAACAATCATCATCCACACTATACATCTAATCCTTTGTTACAGCAAGCCGAGATTGACAACCTCATTGTTTCGTTGGGGCAAAGTACTTTGGTTGTGTTGTGCAGTTCCACGTTGGCGCCGAATCCCGGTGTTGCGCGCACTACATCTCGCCGCCATCAACTTTCAACGTGCTTCTTGGCTCCTCGGTTCGATAAACCTTGGTTTCATACTGAGGGAAAACTTGCCGCTGTACGTATCACACCTTCCTCTTGGGGTTCCCAACGGACGCGTGTTGTACGCGTGTCACCCATAGGTACGCATGGTTGAACCGCAGCGCTTGCGGAAGCCGTGGGATGTGGCGCATCTCCGCTTCTAGCGCTAGCCCATCCGTCGGGCAGCGACACGTCGCGTTGTAGGAACGGATCCACCCGTGCCTACCGCCCTTGGCACTACAACACGGATTCATAGAGCAAGTTGCGCTCCCGTGGCTGGGGCGGCCGGTGGCGCGCCGCAACGGCCTGCGACCCGATGAAATCTGCCGCCCCGTAAGGCGACGACGGATTTCAGGCACATGGAGGTGATTGTTGTGGCGGAGAGGAGCGGCGACAACGATGTGATGGGGACCCTGCCTCATGATTGTTTCCGGCCTTCTTCAGCCACGATGGCATCTTCATCAAC
Source organism: Lolium multiflorum (assembly GCA_030979885.1). Classification (NCBI taxonomy): domain Eukaryota; kingdom Viridiplantae; phylum Streptophyta; class Magnoliopsida; order Poales; family Poaceae; genus Lolium; species Lolium multiflorum. The sequence goes on along the minus strand of CM061749.1, from coordinate 59,927,946 downwards.
TGTGGTGGTGGCCACGCGTGGACCTTGGGACATTTTTACGGGGAGCGAGTTGGGCGGGGGGGGGAAATAGGCTGGGTTTAGTCGTTAGATGGGCCACTTAGTGGAAGAGACTTTAGTATTTCTTGTTAGTCTGGGGGCGACGACCCATTTCGCCCTCAAGAAGGTCCGCCAGTGGTGGTGGCGGTGATTTGCTGACAATGGTGCTGGCAGTGGGAGTGGGAAGGAGAGACAAGCTCTTACTGTGGGAGTGGGAAGGAGAGATGAGCAGATGGCCACTTTAAGTAGACATGGCCATCAATGCATGCGCAGCTTCCAGCGCCATCGACATCAATGCTAGCGCAGGAGTTGAGGCGGCAGTGGTCAGCAACGACTTTGAGGGCCATCGTTGCTTCCACCGGTTCTGCCGTTGGGTCGTTTCCAGGCGGGATAGTGACGCGACATGAGCGCAGTCCATAGCGCGTCCGCGTGGATGCATTGGCTCCACAAATTTGGTGGACCGACGGGTCGGTCCATTTGGATCGCACCACTAGACCGTGCGTGGCCAGTCCTCCTGTCCACGCGGACCGGTTAGGACGTGAGATGACCGTTTGGGTCGTACCGCTGGAGATGCCCTAAGAGCATTAGGAGTGGGATGCCCATTTTGCTCGGATATGTCCATTTCTATCGTGGCGGACATAGAGATGAACATAGAGGTGTCTTCAACAGTGGCCCGCAAACGGACCATTTGGTGCCCTAAGCTATCCACATGACCCAAAGTGATACCCTACGGTGACCCGCTAATGGACCACGTCTCGTGGAATGGTCTGTTTCGGCGTATTCCCAACCCAAATGTCGGTTTGATTTGCATTCCAGCAGACAACCCGATATCCTCTCCTCGCGAGTATTTCACACCCCGAGCCTCCAGCCAGGCGCACAACTACCCTCCCCAACTCCCACCCTTGTCGCCCTTCATTGTCGTGTTAACATTGTACCTGTAACGGCCAATTCGGCCACCAGTATCGGTTGCATATTGTACCAGGACACGTTCAGGCCTCTTGATGTCGTTGTTGGGTGGCCTTGGCGCTGTGGCATAGGCCTATGCCCCGTTTGCCACTCCTCGTGGTCTGTGCCACCCGCAACTTGTTCGACCAATTTCCTTGTTGGCTAACAAGGTAACTCACATGCCTCTCATGCCACTTTTTCAGCCCATGCATATGAAAACCATTGCTCACAATGTGTTGTACACTATCGCAGATCATGGTAGATAGACGAGATTTTCTACGACCATGTCATCGACACATTGTCGGACGAGTCCAATGATGTTAGCGAGATCCTGACGACCATGGCTCTTCTCATCCATGAGCATGAAGAGAACCAATTACAAAGGGGACGCACCGCAGCAAAGGACCGCTAGCGAGAGGTAGGCCATGATCAACTTTGTGAGGACTACTTTCATCAGAGCGGTCCTTTGCTCATGGCACCTCTTTTCCAGCGACATTTTTGGTTGTCAAGGAATCTTTTCTTGAAGATTATGCACAGAATGAAGGCTTATGATGGCTACTTCTATTTATAGAAGGATGTCGCGGGTAAGCTTGGTTTCACTTCTTACCAGAAATGCATTATGGCTGTGAGGATGTTTGTGTACGGAGTTTCAGGTATACCTGGCCATGTCTCGGTTCGGGCCGGGCCTCGGGTCGGGCTAAGGAAAGCCCGACGCACAAACTTCAGGCCCAAGCCCGGCCCGGCCCGGCCCAGCCCGACCAATTACCCACAAAGTCTGTCGAGCCGTCGGGCCACGGGCTGGGCCGTAGTGTTAATTGGCTTTTTTGGGCTACCCAGGCCTGGCCCGGCCCGGGTGTCGGGCCAACATTTCTAGGCCCATGCCCGAGTTTCTCGGGCAGGGCTTCGGGCCGGGCCTCGGGCCGGGCTGCCCATGGCCAGGTATGGTTTCAGGTGACCCAATGGATGAGTGCATTCGTCGCGAGTCCAGTTTCTTTGATTCGGTGTACATGTTCTGCAAAGCAGTGGTTGAAGTCTTTGCAGAAGAATAATTGAGGGAACAAAATATTGTGGAAACTAGTCGGGTATTGTCAATCAATAAGTCAAGGGGATTTTCTGGTATTCTTAGAAGCATAGATTGCGTGAACTGAGAATGGAAGAACTACCCATTTGCGTGGCAGTGCAATACATGACCACGTGTAAGGGTGCACAATTATAACTTAGGCGGTTGCATCACAATATCTTTGGAGTTGCCACTCTTTCTTCGTCATGGCAGGCTCTCACAATGACATTAGTGTGAATCGTAATGCTCATATAGTCAACTATGAGATCAATGACCACCACTATAATAAAGGGTATTATCTTGACGGTGGTATATATCATATCATCGTTGGTCCATATTTTTGAAGACAATCAGCAATCCTAAAGATCCTAAAGAAGAGAAAGAGAATAGGTTTGGCAAAGAGCAAGAAATTGCTAGGAAAGATGTGGAGCGGTCATTTGGTGTGGTGCAATCTTGTTGGACTATTGTTTGGCACCTTGCTAGAACACGGAGCAAGAAGACAATGTGAAAGATCATGACTGTTTGTGTGATCATGCATAACATGATAGTTGAGGAGTAGCACGATGATAACGTGTATGACCAAGGCTGGAAATTTCTGGGTGATTTGGTTGCACCCAAGCCCGGGCTGTGACTTTGTAGATTTTCTTCATGATTGTGCAACTCACAAACGCATCTAGAATGATTTGGTACAAGATATGTGAAATCATGTTGGAAACTTGTAGCCCTCAACTATTAATTTCTATTTTAGTTATGCACCTGTATTCACTTGAATACCCAAGATGTGCAAAATAATAGTTTATACATGTATGTTAGTCACCCATACAGTCCAACCCTGTAGACATCGGTCATGCCAGCCCACAGGCCAGAGTCACACACGCGCAGGGATGCACCGCTCCTGAAGCCTCTCACTCGGACGGACGCACCGCTCGTCGCCTCGTCCTCTCGACCAGACGCACAGGCACACAGCGGCAGGGGCAGGCCCTAGCAAGTAGCGACGCGACAGGGATTTCAGCGGCCGGCGAGGGAATCGGAGGGGAGCAGGCGACCGCGGTGGCAAGTCCTTGAACGGAGTGGCTACATTCTTCATTTCTTCCTGGCAGATTAACACTTCAGTCTTAGACGGATTCACCCAACCAATCCACGTTCACCGCGACAAACGATCTGAAATCTTAGTTTTGATCTGATGCTTATGATGCTCGAATAGCTGCTTGGTCAACCTAGACTAGCCGGGGAAGTGCCATTCAGATCCTATCCCGAAGCTGGCTAAGAGGGAAGGCAGCGTCCTTTTCATATACTGATTGGGCAGCAGCTTTTGGACCCAGACATTTGCTGAGATAAGCAATGGATCGGCTAAACTGCATCAACACTGCCCCAATGCCGGATCCACATGCGTCAGTCTCCAAGACAAAGGGTTTGGAGAAATCTGGGAGTGCTAGCACAGGACAAGTAGTTCAGCATTCCACCCTCCCAGGTCGCTCAGTCGAATCACCATCCTTCTCTGATCGGGCCTTCTTTTGAGAATCGACTCGGTTTATCAGCCAGGTCAAGGGCTCCTGCCCAGCTACTATCACACTTGGTACAATTTGATCCACATCGAATTTATATATCAGAATAGCGGATAGAGGCATTATTCAAGGAGTCAGATCTACTTACTTTATGGTTCTTTCCAATTTTATGTTGGGTTTGATAAGAACCCTTTTTGCTTTCTTGATAAATAATTGACAATCGAAAAAAAGCGTTTTTTCTTTTTTATATATAACCTGCTTGTTTTATTATAACAAGTCTTATAGGGAAATGCCCGCTAAAGAGAAAATCTATCTGATTGTCTCTCGGCCGATATTGGTTTTTAGAAAGAAAAAACTTGCTTGTGTGTCCATAACTAAAAATAGGTGACCTAACGGCCGCCGCCCGACTAAACATACCAATAGTCACCAAATTCATATGGGCTACTGAGGAGTAGGCAATGATCTTCTTAAGATCGATCTGTCTTAAAGTGGTCAAGGAAGTATATATTATAGCAATCGCGCTTAGAGTATAAATGAAAGGAGTGAAACAAAGTGTCGCTTCGGGAAACATGGGTATTGAAAATCTTAAAAACCCGTAGGTTCCCAATTTGTAGAGCATCTCCAGCCGCGTCCCTCAAAGCGTCCCCCAAAGCGATTTGGGCGCGCCGGACAAAAAAACCATTCCAGCCGCGTCCCCCGAAGCCCATTTTTGTCCGGCGCGCCCCCATACGGTGTCCGGCACCCCGAGCCGTCCCCGTCCACAGGGGACGCACCGGGCACGCCGACACAACGGCGAGGCGGAGAGTGGCGGGCCGACCCGTCAGCGGTACATTAATTTTAACCCAACCGTCGCCTACCTGCGACGGAAGTTATTCGCACGCAGTGACACACGGCGGCATCTTTGCCTTAATGGCGACGGAGGGCAAGAGACGTCTCGTCGCGCCGCCGGCGTGCGCACGCCACCGCCCGTTCCCGCGCTTTCTTCCCGCCTTCTCGCCGTTCCCGCGCTTTCTTCCCGCCGGCGTCTATAAAAGGTCTCCCGGCTCAATGGTAGCCACCACACCCCGCCGCAACAAACACATCTCGTCGCTCCCACCGCCGTCTCCTCCACCACCGTAGCAATGGCGAACCGCCCCGGCGCTGGCCACTTCCTCCACCGCCGTCTCCTCCACTTGCAGTCCCGAAACGCAGGTCGACACCGACCCCTCAGCGGCCCGGGAAGAGCGATGGAGTGCACACCGTCAGCGCGGGAGGCAATAAAGCGCCCGCCCGGAGGCGCAGCGGCGGATCTGGCGGCGTTCGCGCCATGGCCCCGCGCCGGCGAGGCCGCGGCGGGCAGTGAGCAAGCAGACGCCACCGCGCGCGGCGTCCGACGCCTCGACGAGACGAGGCGCGACGGTGCCGGCACGGCGGAGAGATGGAGCGCGGGGCGACGAGCACCAACGCGCGCCGAGCGGGGATGCGCCGCACCGAGATTGGCGGAGTCGATCGAGCGCCGGCGCGAGCCGATCGAGCACCGGGCCGGCACCGCGGCGGGAGGAGCGTCGGCGGGAGGCGGCGCGGCGGCGATCGGGGAGGCAGGCGGACGATTGGCGGGCGATGATGGAGGCGCCAACAGATGTGGAGGACGATGCGCCAATGAAGGAGGAGGAGGCCGAGGCGGAGGAGACCGAGGTGGAGGACGATGACGACGACGAGTTCGAGTGGTCCGACGACGACGGGACGCACCCGGACGAGATGGCCGATCAGCAACGCGCGCTCGTCGAGTCCTTCGAGTCGGAGAAGAAGCTCCAGGACGACGCCCGTGCCCGAAGAGGCGATCTACGCGCCATCGAGCTCTCCCTCCGGCGAGCAGGAAGGCGGAGGACGCGCGAACGGAGCCGGGCCAACGCCGAACGCAAGGAGAGGAGGCGCGCAGAGGAGCTGGCGGCGGAGGCGACGACGGGCGGCGTCGAACGCACCGCGGCGGTCAGTGTAGGTTTAGATGAAGCCGTTTCATTTAAACTTTGTAATATATAATCAAAATTGAATGAAAACCTTTATTTTCGTGCACCAAAATTCATTTGGGGCGGCGTTTGGGGGACGCGGCTGGGGAGCGACGTCCCCAAAGCGGCACGAACAAAACACGTCCCCAAACGCTCAATCCGGCGCGGTTTGGGGGACGCTTTGGGGGACGCGGCTGGAGATGCTCTTAGTAGTAGTAGATAAGTAGATTGAATCTGATTTGATGATGCGCTGCAAGCTTCTAATTTAATGAATTGCTTCCTCGTTTTTGGCCGAAGATTTAGGGGGGGGGCTTTAGTCGCGTTGGGAGAACCGCGACTAAAGGTCCTCCGCCCCGACGGACTGCTGGCGGCCACGTGGACGGGCCTTTAGTCGCGGTTCGTAAGCAACAGGGACTAAAGGGGGGCTTTAGTCGCGCTTAATTAGTCCCGATTGAGCAACCGAGATTAATGGCAGTTACGAATACTAAAGCCCCTTTTTCTACCCGTGCTTGCAGATGCATGTATGTCATTAGGCTTACTATCTTCCTTTCTATCAAGATATGAATTTCTCGAAGCTACAATTTGTAATCCAATTATATATGGCGAGGGACAAATATGTAATCAGGGATGTATTAAGTGATTTTTCCAAGCAAAGGGATAATGATCGCTCTATGTACAAAAAAAATTGTGGTTTACTATTTGTTAGCTCGGTAGCTATTTTTATTTAGTTGTGGTCACCACTAAAAATGGTGGTCTATTTTATTAGCAGCTATGTATTTTTATTTAGTTCAATTTTGAAAAATGTTGGTCTATTGTTCGATATCTGTCTTTTTTATTAGGTCTGCTGTGAAAAATGGTGGCCTACTTTATATTATTTTATTGTTTATAGTTCAAAAAGGGTAGCATATTTTTGTCCGTCACAAATTACATTAGCGTTGTTTAAAAGTGTTTCTAAGCTATTTTATCGGCTTGGATTTCTTCTTATGTAGGATCCGAGTAAGTGGAAGAAACGACTTATTAGTGGCTGCTTATTTTTCTATATCAGCTTTATCAACTTCGTGCTCTTGCCACACAATTATAGCGTCATAACTTCCGTGTGCAGAGAATCCGTTGGGGTACGAATCCCTCAAGTGAAGTCCATGTAGACATATTCATAAGTGCCAATGTGTCTTTTATTTATCAACTAGCATGGTGCCCTCGTAATTGCGAGAGCATCATCTTTGAAGTGTCAAAATGGTTTCAAACATTTAAAGTTCAGCATGTTCACATTATGTGTCCAAATTTAGAAGTAGCATATAGTTCTATAGCCATCACAAATGTTATCCTAAATACATGAACTTTATTTGAAATGCATTTTAAAAATATTTTAAATGTCAAACAAATACAAAAAAAAATGTCGCTTGACATATTACATGCTCACAAAGTTGTTTGAGCAAAAACCAACATATTTTGTGCCCTGTATAAAAATAACAAAATTTTGATGCTAAAATAGTATATTTCTTTCTATTTTTTACAGAGGGCACAAAAAGTGTCGATTTTATGTTATACTTTAGGTACACATAGAACATTTCCCTCTACATTAAACTCAATCATATAATCAGATTCCAAAATGAGTTGTGGTGTGTTATGTCTATATAAAATCTAACACATAACCTTTGCTTACGTGTAGTTGCTTGCACCGAGGCTATGAGTTGTGCTTGCAAATTTTGTTAGGTGTGGTCGGTTACTCCCTTTGTCCATCAAAGGATGTTTCAAATTTGATCTATACAGTATAGTATGTCTACATAAATGTAAATTTAAATAAAGTTGAGACATCTTTGTTGAAGGGAGGATGTACTACATATAATTTATGTGTCCAAGATTTTAATTTTTGAGCAACTTTTCTAGCCTAAATGTGAACTCACCTACATAGATAGAAGCAATTAGAAACATAGTATTAGTAAATAAATCACCTAAGAATATATTCTACCTAATGTGACTGCTAGTGCACACACCTGGCTAGTGAAAATGCATTGATCAATTTTGAAGAAAATTAGCCTTAGAGCATCTCCAACAGACAAGCGAAAAAGGCGCCCGTGCGGTAAAAACCGCCATTTTAGCTCTCTGGCGCCGAAATTATTCGCTCCAACAGACGCGTGGTGCGCTAATTTGTTTCCGCGCGCGAAATTGCGGCCTAGCGCGCTAGATATTTGGTGCACGTGCATCTAGGCGTCCGAATCACCGCTCTGCCGTCACCAGCCGCCACGATCTCGCTGCATTTCGTACTGTTGTAATAAACTATTTTTATTTTATTTATTTAACTGTATTTGATCTTCGTAGCACCTTGTAGTTGTTGTTTTATGTTTGTGCATGCGCTAGCGCGCTTCGTTTACAGCACCTGGTGAAATGATTCGTAAACGCGCACGCTAAACATTATAGCACCTGGTGAAATGATTCGCAAACGCGCACGCTAAAACTGGGAAAATGGTGTTGTGCAATTGTTTTACCACGTGTCTGTTGAAAATGCTCTTATTTCTCAACATAGGGTTACACAGGCTGCTCATATTCTCCTCATCCTAATTCTGGTCGTCAAAATCATCCAAAGATAATCCTAACCGGTTGCTAGTGGATACATCGGTAGAGGTCGTGCGGCCGTAATGGAAGTCCGCGAGTATGCACCTGATTTTTTTTTGTTGCCTCGTACGTGATAGCTTCTAGTCATAGTTAGTTTTTTTTCCTGTTTAAATCTACCACGTTCAGCCTAGGGCAGCTAACACTTCTTTTCCACAATAGTTAACGTACATTGTTGTGTGGACCCAGCTAATAACCGAGCCCACACCCATACGTGACATTGTGAAAATAAGTTGTATCAAGATAGTTATGTGAACGCTAATAGTTCATTAAATCATGACCACGAATATTAGATCTAATAATCATAATAATTTTGATGATGTGGATTAACGTTGTGTCTCTATTTTAGATCTCTGTATTATGCTTTTAGTATATAATAGATAGATGGACGGCACTACACGGCAGCGCCGCACCAAAGGATGATCCGTGCGGCGGATTCCACCTATCTAATATACATGCATGCATGCAGTGATATATGCATTTACGTCATCAAGATTCCCCCAATTTGTAAACTGAAAAATCATTATCTATTAAACCGTTGATCCGTTCGACAATCCGTTTTCACCATAGGCTTAGTTACGACGAGATCTTCAAAACTAGATCCCATATTGGTATGTTTTGAGAACTTTTTTTCTGTCAGTAATTACCAGATTGTTATCACTAACTTACCAGATTATTCACTACTTAGTTGCCAGATTATATAAGTTGGTTGTTCGGTTTATGTATATTATTCTACATCAATGTAAAGAATTTGTGTGGAATGATATCATTCCTTAGCTTTTAGAGACACTTGAACACCGTTCATTAGCTACGCATATCATTGCAATATTTATAGATGAGTAAACTTTTATCCAATAACCATGTACAATTATCATAGCATGTCCGTTGCTAATCTGGCAACCATATTACTATGACCTGGAATTGGTGTCACACACATAGTGTAGTTGTGCATATTAATGCAATGTATAAAAGAATTGTATAAACTTATCCGGCAGCCATGTATAATTATTGTGATAGATGTTCGGTATTAATATGGTAACTAATGCGGCCAAAAAAAATCATCTAAACATAGCAACAACAGATCTAGTTTTGAAGCCCCCGCCGAGACGAACGCAACGGTGCAAGCGGATCTTAAATTGGATAAACGGGCTGGAAGAAAAATCATTTTTAATTTTCAAATTCTACTAGTAGTAATGCAATAATGTCATTGTGAGCTGGCACATTAATACATGCATGTACATAGTCAATCCTATTAGGGGAGAGCACCAAAAATCCGCCGCCGCACAAGAATGCATGGACTGCGGCGCTTCTCGTTAGATTTTCCCTAGATAGATACCCATCACCCAAATCCTACAGCCGCCAATTGTACGTAATAAACTATGTCTATGGCTTTCTATTTTTTGTTTCACTATATTATCTATGGGTGAAAAAACTAAAATGTGCTAGATTTGGCCTCCAGCGGAGCCAAACCTGGGCGTGGCGCCATTAGATACGCTGTCACCCGCAAACGAACGTGGGCCTTCGGTTGATCTACGGACCACCGCCAATGGATCAAAACGGACTGTTTCGGTGTTCAAATAGGGGCCGCGCTTGGAGATGCTTTTATTATGAAATAATAAATCAGTTGATTAGATATTAATAGTAAGAAATTAGAAATCAGATTTTTTTTTTTTTTGAGGGGGAACCACACATTTTATTAGCTTTCAATAATAACCGGTACAACGTGTGGATCACAAGGCTTATCTAGCCAAAGGTAACGACCTGGTTCCAAATTGGAAGAGAATTTGGCCAGGTTATGAGCATCTACATTACAGTCCCTTTTCTCATGTATAAACAATACTACCTCAAAACTTAGCATCATGGCTTGAATCTCCCGGATCACCGAGCTGTAATGACTTCTGGATCCTACCTTGATTGCATTGATCACTCCAGCACAGTCCGAACTAACATGTACTCGTCGGGCACCAATATCTTGAGCAAGGGACAGGGCTTCCCGGCATGCCAACGCTTCAAGTGTTGGAGGATCAGATATGCCGTCCATGACCACCGCACTAGAGCCTTGAAACCGGCCAGCGTCATCTCTGCACACCACTGCCCACGCTCCTCTCTTAGCAACCTTAGCTTGTGCCCCATCAACATTGAATTTCAGACAACCATCCTTAGGCACAGTCCATCGCTGGCTTCGCCTATTCAGTGTTGGGAGCACTTTTTTCTTTTCAGTGACTGGCATAGCAATTTGCAGCTCTTGGAGATAGTTCGTGACAAAACTGAAGATAGATAATGGACTCTGAAAAATCCCTTCATGTATTGCCTTTCTCCTAGCTGTCCAAATCGCCCATAAGACAACCAACACTTTGACAAACTCTTCATGTTTCAGAGTTTCGATCAGATGGAAAATCCACTGCTTAGCATCACCAGTGTTATGAGCTGTTAAGTGTTCAGCAAGCTCCTCGTCAACCAGCGCCCACACAATCCGGGACATCAAACAATCCAGGAGAGAGTACTTCCATGAGTCCTCCGCACCCTGACAAATTGCACACATGCTAGTATTCTCCATGTTTCTGTGGTGCAAAACATCCCCTGTGGGTATTGACTGTAAGCTAGCCGCCATACAAAATGTCTAATTTTTGATGGGACCTTAGTCTTCCACAGCCCACAGGATCCGATCCATGGACAATGATGAGTTGACACTGAGAGCATCTCCACTAGTCTCCCCACAGAGCCCCCTACTTTTTTATCCGGACAAAAATGGCCAGTGCCTCCTCGCGGTCCGGATTGAGCCTATTTTCGTCCGACTCCCCATGCCATCTCGGTTTCCGGGGTCTCCGGGACTCTGATGGCTAAACCAACCGCCCACGCCCACGTGTCTCCTCTTTCGTTCGATTCCCCGAGTCATCCTCTTTTCCCCAGAAACGCCGCAAGCACACGAAACTCCTCCCCACGCCAAATCTTCCTCCAATCCGGACGAAAATTTCGCCGGATTTGGGCGTGGGGAGCGCCAACGAGTGGGGATGCTCTGACGCTGCAGCGGTACGCCACAGCCCACAGGATCCGATCCGGCAGTAAATGTCAAAATAACCAAACCACGCCTTCCACGCGACCCGGCCTCATCACACAGGTCGCCGTTGGCTGATTGGCTCACTAGCTCACAGCACAGTCCTCTGCTCTCCACGGGCTGAGCCACCGCGAGCGAGCTAGCGAGCGAGCGCGCAAATGGCGGCGGCCGTGCTGCTAGTCCTGGCCGCCAGCATCCTGGCGCTGTCCCGCGCTTCCGCCTCGCCCACCAACGGGGCGGCGGCCGACCGCATCACGCTTCTGCCGGGCCAGCCGCCGGTCAACTTCTCCATGTACTCGGGCTACGTCACCGTTGACGCCGCCGCGGGGCGCGCCCTCTTCTACTGGCTCATCGAGGCCGCCGTCGAGGACCCCGCGTCCGCGCCGCTCGTGCTCTGGCTCAACGGCGGGCCCGGCTGCTCCTCCGTCGGCTACGGCGCCTCCGAGGAGCTCGGCGCCTTCCGGATCAACTCCGACGGCACCACGCTTTCCTCCAACCCCTACTCCTGGAATAAGAGTAAGTACATTTCTCACTCGAATCACCTCGTTTGGTTGAGTAATGTGTAGACACTTGATGGTTCGATTCCTTGATAATTTCAGGGGCGAACATGCTCTTCTTGGACGCCCCAGCCGGCGTAGGCTACTCCTACTCCAACACCAGCTCCGATCTGTTCACCGCCGGCGACAACAAGACAGGTGAAACTGGACCAGTCCACCTATTAAACTGTCTGGAGTTCTAGCACTGTTCTTGACTTCTTGCTCTAATTGATGTCTAACTGAACGAACACTAATGTTGCTGTGCAGCTCATGATTCCTACACTTTCTTGGTCAACTGGCTGGAGAGGTTCCCGCAGTACAAGCACCGTGATTTCTACATCACCGGGGAGAGCTACGCAGGTAAACTGCCACCAAAGTTGGTTCATACTACGACGGAGGCTCTGCGTTTTGCATTATCTACCAGTCACATATGTATATCTGGTTTTGTGTGGCAGCACGATTTACTCGATCTTGCTGCAATGGCCGCCTTTTTTCAGGGCACTATGTCCCTCAGTTGTCCCAAGTAGTGTACAGAAACAACAAAGGGATCAAGAAGCCTGTCCTGAACTTCAAAGGCTTCATGGTGAGGACTTCTCGAGCTCTTCTTTAATCTTGTGCTCCCTTGATTGCTCTGGTCATTTCCTTGATACATAATGTGTTGCTCTAGGTCGGGAATGCGGTTATTGACGATTACAATGATTTCGTTGGAACCTTCGAGTATTGGTGGACGCATGGGCTCATCTCTGACGACACCTATCAGAAGCTGCAGTTGGCCTGTGATTTTGATTCATCTACGCACGCTTCCGATGCATGCAACAAGATTTTTGATGTAGCTTATGATGAGGAAGGCTTGATTGATGCATACAGCATCTACACACCTACCTGCAAGAAGTCCTCACTTGATAAGCGGAGGCTAATCAAGGGAAGAAGGGTGAGCTAATCAAACTACTAGAACTATTATTTTGTTAATGGCTAAGGTAGTACGCTGCACTACATTATGTGTTGGTGCTTTTGAATACTAATATATATGCCACTTTGGAAAGTGCCGTTCAAACACGTCTGAGATTCTTTTGAAGCATAACATTTCATAATTTGCCTCCTAACAACATTTTGTATAAAATGTAGCCCTGGTTGCCAAGAGGATATGATCCCTGTACCGAAGTGTACTCCACCAAGTACTATAATCTACCAGAAGTGCAGAAAGCTTTTCGTGCCAATGTCACTGGAATACCGTATGCTTGGACCGGCTGCAGGTCTGTTCAACTGGTTTCATCTTGTTTTACTCACAACTAGTTCACCATGACTGTCAGTAAAGTCTGCCTCTTAATGATAGTTTGCGCTAAACTTGCTCCTAATTCGCAGTGATGACTTGTTCGAATATTGGAAAGATTCGCCGAGGTCCATGCTTCCTATTTACCGCGAACTTATTGCAGCTGGCCTAAGAATATGGGTCTTCAGGTACGCAAAATTTATGTTGAGAACATGATTACGCTGACAGTTGGTACCAATGCTGAATCGTAACATGATTGACTGTATGGTTCAGTAAAAGTATTAAGTAGCCTGTCTTTCCTTCTGGGTTTTGATCATTTTAATTGATAAATTTGACAGCGGTGATGCCGATTCCGTAGTACCCCTCACTGGTACAAGATACTCCATTGATGCACTCTATCTTCCGACCGTCACTAACTGGTATCCCTGGTATCAGGAGGAGGAGGTTAGTCTGCAACAGTACTACAGCCACACTGATGGTTTTATTCCCTTTTCAGTTTTCTGCAGTTGTACTCAACATTCTCTAATACTGTTGTTTTATCTTAGGTTGGTGGTTGGTGCCAAGTGTATAAAGGTTTGACCTTGGTGACAGTCCGAGGTGCGGGACATGAGGTTCCCCTCCATCGTCCAAAACAGGCCTTGAAGCTTTTCGAGCATTTCTTGCAAGATAAGCCCATGCCTCGGCCTGTACCTAGCGTTCAGTCGTTTTAGTTTCCTCCGTCAGTTAAAATGGAAGAGCAGGCCATGAAGCCATCTTGTCCCGTGTAATTTCAAGTATTGTTCCGACATTTTTAGATAATCAGGTTTTCTCATTCAGTTAATATTGGGTACTCATCATTCTTAATTATTTCCAATTGTAATTTATAATTTAGATGTTCCCACTTCCACTATTGTAATTGTACTTTCAGAAATCAGAACAGAGTACCCATTAAAGTGAGCTGATTTATAACTTTGCTTTTTTTTTTCCGGGTAAAACTGGATCTTTATTAGACAGTAGGGCTTACAAGGGACTCACACTCAATCTCTTGAAGCGCAACAACAGGTCCTGAGCCGAGCCAAGTTACAGTACTACGCTTAGTTCTTGCAAAATTTGCTTTTGGTTTCATGTATACCAGCACTAGAAATCTCGGATGGCAATGTAGTTTTCTAACACTACCATGTGAACATGTCCATATCATGTGTAGAATAGGCAACAGTACCACTCTAGATTAAGTTTTTTTTTATTTGAGATCAAATCGCTGCGATTTCATTAATTCATACAGATTCACTTACAATCTTGTTCTGAATGCACCCAGGTGCATCACCTAGCCAAACCTTACATAGCTTATTATCGCAGCCATTCTTCGCCATTCTATGAGCAGCTTCGTTCGCCGTTCGCCGTACCGAGCGCACCAAGGTTTCTTCAAAGTTTCCGAAGAGGGATTTTATTTCACGAACTAACGGACCGTAGATGGACCGATCCTGCCCCTCGCCCTTCAACTTCGCCGTTGAATGTTAAGGCTGGCATATGTTACAGAAAATAGAAATAAACAATACTCTTTATCGATGTGAACGTTGATACTGCATTCACTAGGAACACATGAAAAAGACGTAATTGTCATGTTTTCTTTAAGGTATTGTGATGCTTACCATGTGCCACACTTAACACATCTAGTGAGTAGTATTACGTAAGCCGAGTATAAAGGGTGTACTGGTGCTAAAAGCTCCTACACATTTTACGGTATAGGGAAGGAAATTTCTAGGCAAGCCTTTTCCTTGTTTTTTTCATGCAAAAAGGTTGATTTAAACCCGGAACTCTAGGACACAAGTGGAGTTACTCTACCACTGCGCCAGACCCACCCTTGAATTTGTAAGCCGAGCATACACAAACTATTATCTTTCGTACTTGTAGTGATGTTGGTGAACATAAAACTTTTTGTCATGGTTTAATTTCTTTCTGTTGACTCCATTCCATATGTTGTGAAGTGTATATGTGGATTGTCTAGCTCTTTCCATCAGTTCGGACTTTTGGTTCAAGTGGCTAGTGCATGAAGCTTAACATGGTATCAGAGTCTCAGGTCTCGAGTTCAAATCCTGGTTTTCGCAATTAAGGTTAAAAATTGTTGTTGCCCCCCTCTTTAGCCACCGCTGATGCCCTGTTTCGGTGTGCTCTTCTTCTTTCACACGTGTTAACTTTCTCTTCTCCCGTCACATGCGAGTAAGGGTGTTGTGAAGTGTATATGTGGATTGCCTAGCTCTTTCCATCAGTTCGGACTTTTGGTTCAAGTGGCTAGTGCATGAAGCTTAACACCATAGACTTGAGGGGTGGATTGTTGCCTGCAATTGATGAGTATTTTGATTTTTGGCTCCATATTTGTTTGACTCTTGGGCTAGTATGTCTATGTCCATTTCTCTTCGCGTCTTTTGTATTTGAATCGACCATTTTACTTCCTTTGTTTTCACATACTACCGATGCCCTATGAGCAGCAGGTCTCCAATTATCCCATAATAAAAATGCAAGGCTTAGAAACTTCTCTTCTATCCATGTCACACTGATTGTAGGTACCCCATTGTCAAGGCACATCCCATCTCTTCATTTCCATTTTACTTTATTTCAATTATGTAGTATGCTAAAACCTTTAAAAACATCTAAATGATAAACTTTATGAATGAAAGAGCATAGATCCCCCATGTGTGGGCGTGTGGCTTTGGTAATTGACGATAATCGCTATGGACTAATGTGTGCATTGATTAAATTTGAAGGGTTTGTCCATATACAATGCTTGAACCATATGTTGGCTTCAAGATTGAAAGAAGAAGAAAGTGAAGAAGATTAAGTGAGGATCAAAGGAGCAGTCCGAAGACTGATCATGATAGAAGTTGAACCTATGGCAAGTATTCGTCAAGAAGAAGATTGAATGAGATCCCATGTGTATCTTCAAAGTGGTTGTTGAGAGACAGGGTTATATGATCGATAGCCGTACTATCTAGGGGATAAAGTGAGTAACTTGATCGTGTCGTTCGAAGAGAGCTCAAATCTTTGCATGCTTGGCATCATCTCTATTGGTTGTTAGTTTAATTTTATCAAATTGAGGTTTTATAGCTTGTGGTTATCTTCAAGGCAAGCTTAAGTTCATATAAAATAGATTTTGTATGAGAAATCTGTTATGTATTTTTATATTGGAGGTTTTACCGGTTGGTTCTTCGTTTAAGGAGGTTTGAATTTACATGCAAAGTTATTGCAATTTTCGTGAAGTTGTTTTCCCATATCCGGTTGTACCGGTGGTATCGGCGGTAGTGTTGCCTCCAGCATGACATCTCAAGTAGGCATGACAATCATATGTCTTTCCTATTCCTACGTTTTTCATATCTATAAACCAAATGACCCCTTTGTTGTGAAATGTATATGTGGATTGCCTAGCCCTTTCCATCAGTTCGGACTTTTGGTTCAAGTGGCTAGTACATGAAGCTTAACATGGTATCAGAGCCCCAGGTCTCGAGTTCAAATCCTGACTTTCACATGGTTTTCGCAATTAAGCCTAAAAAATGATGTTGCCCCCCTCTTTAGCCACCATTTCGGTGCTCTTCTTCTTTCACGTGTCTTTCTCTCTCTCACACGCGATGTTGTGAAATGTATATGTGGATTGCCTAGCCCTTTCCATCAGTTCGGACTTTTGGTTCAAGTGGCTAGTACATGAAGCTTAACACCCTTAAGGGTCTTCTTCCCAAATGTTCCATATCTCTTAAGCTTGGGTTTCCCCTCCAATATCGAACTCTTGAGCTTGCTATCTCTCGCATAATTATTGCATCTCTTTGAGGAAAAAGAGAGAAGAGATTAGCTCTACTAATTACTCTAATCAATATCTCCTCTTTGTGAGGGGGAGCTTTTGGATTTAGATCTTGGAGTTCTTTGTGGATTTGCTCCTTTGTTATTCCTCTCATATTTCTTCGTAGCATTAGTTGTTGTCGTGACTGGACTGGACGATGAGGGGTGGGACCTTCGTTACCATATGGAGAGCCAACTTACTCATCTCTCTAAGGTGGAGGAGGAGTACTGGCATCAGCGCAGTAGAATTGACTGGCTTACTAAAGGGGATGCTAATATTGCGTTCTTCCATGCCTTCGCTAATGGAAGACGGCGGAAGTGTGCTATCACCCGTCTCACCACTGATTCATGAATCATTGCTGAGCCTCGCGAGCTCCAGGCACATATTTATAACTTCTACCGGGCTCTCATGGGGATTGCTAGTGAACCTAACCTATTTCACATTCCCCCCTCCTTCTGGCATGCGTCGGGGCAAGTGTCGGAAGGGGAGAACAACTGCCTCATGATTGCCTTCTCGGGGGAGGAAGTCGATGCGGTGTTAGCCAGTATGAAGGTGGACATGGCTCCTGGGCCGGACGGCTTCCCCGTTGCCTTCTTCAAGAGGTTCTGGCATTTGGTGAAGCCTATGATTATGGACATCGCGAATGGCTTTGCTCTTGGGAGAGTAGACATTGATAGGCTTAATTTGTAATCCTTTCTCTTATCCCTAAAGTCCCCAGGCCAGAGGACATTAAACAATTTAGGCCGATTGCACTAATTAATGTTATTTTCAATACACATTTATCAAAGGGAGGCACATCCATGAGGGTGTCCTTTCCCTTCAAGAGATCATCCATGAATCTAAGTCTAGGAAAGTTAGGGGAGTTTTCCTGAAGCTGGACTTTGAGAAAGCCTATGACCGGGTGAACTGGCCCTTCCTCCGCGAGGATCTATTGGGCAAAGGCTTTGAGCCTATCTGGGTCCTTAGGGCTATGAGTCTGGTCTCGGGCGGCCAGACTGCTATCTCCATTAATGGGGATATTGGAAACTATTTCCGCAATGGGCACGGGGTGCGCCATGGTGATCCCTTATCTCCTATCCTCTTCGACTACGTCGTGGAGGCCCTTGCGGTTATTTTGGATAAAGCTAGAGGGGTTGGGCACATTACAGGTGCGATCCCCCATTTGATACCTTGGGGGGGCTCTCACCTGCAATATGCAGACGACACCATCATTATGATCCAACTTCACGATTTGGCGGTGGCCAATCTGAAATACATTATGCTATGTTTTGAGAGCATGTCGGGCCTCCGGATCAACTTCCACAAGAGTGAGGTAATGGTGCTGGGTGTGGACCAGGAGGAAGGACTCAGGATTGCGCACATGCTGAATTGCAAGCATGGATCCTTTCCATTCTCCTACCTGGGTTTGCCGGTTAGTGACCGAGCGCTGACAGCCACGGATTGGGTCCCCTGTCTGCCAAAGTGGGCAAACGCGCAGACCCCTGGATGGGGAAACTCAAGGTTCGGGAAAGCGGAAAAAAGCGTCGCTTATGCGCGCTAAAGCGCAATGCGGAGGCCTTCCGCATCGATTGCATAAGCGCTTAAGCAGAAAAAGCAGAAAAAGATGGGAAAAGCGCCGCTTATGCACGTTGAAGCGAATAACCGGAAGGCCACCGCACCGATTACGCATAACGGTTTCTTGAACCTTGGGGAAACTTATGTCCACTGTGGCTAAGCTGACCCTGATTAATGCATGCATGTCCAGCTTGCCACTGCATGCCATGGTGAGCGGTTTGTAAGCCAATACGTGGCTTATGAACGCCTGCCTGCTGGTCATGTATATATGGAGGCTCTACTCTGGAGAGCAAGGCTTGTGGGCGGAGATCCTGCAGAATAAATACCTTAGGGACAAGGACCCGATGTTGGATTCACACCGACTGGGTTCACAGTTCTGGAACTCCATCCAGAAGCTCAACCACCCGTTTCGCCCGGGGGCCAAGCATGCGATGCATAATGGCAAGGCGACAAGCTTTTGGCGGGACTGGTGGCAGGGGTCGAGGCCCCAGTGTGATAGGTTCCCCATGCTCTTTGCCATTTCCATTGACCAGGAAGCCTCGGTGGATTACGCCCGCCGCGGGGAGGCTTGGCACCTCCTGTTTCGTCGCGAGCTAGGCGCTGGAGACCGTATCGAATGGGTTAATCTCATGAGAGAAGTCACAATGCCCCCCATCTTCAGGATTCTCCGTGTTCAGGTGGGACAGTCCAAGAGGGTTCTTCGGATGGCGTGCGCCGCTCTTTCTTGGACGCTTTGGAACGTTAGGAACAAGTTTTCGGTAGACGGAGTTTTCCCAAAATGTCTACGTACTTGCAGGTGTGGAAGCGAGCGACTAGTAGGAAGGATCGCGGGGCAGTGGAGCGGGTGATTTGCCGGATCCACACCCTCCATTCGACTATCAGGGACAGAGACTCGTGAATTTTTTGTCTGAATTGGAGTGAAGAGAGTGTGTGAGTCCTTGGTGAAATTTGCAAGGTAGAGTTCAAAATTGCGTGGTGGATGATTGGTTGATTGGGATGACTTGAGCGTGTTCGCTTCCTTGCTTGTCACCTGTGTGAAGGGATTCGTTCTACTGCTTCCTCCCGTCCGTTGGAGCACTCCCGGATTTCGGCAAGCCAAAAGCGAGTTGGAGCGGATTCGAAATTTGAAAAGCCGCCTCTCCCCTCCCCATTCCCCATTCACATCCGCCGCCTCCATCCCCTTCTTCTTCATCCCCACCCCAGACGCAATCCCACCCAATCCCCCATCCAATCTCCCCCAGCCTCCTGCATTCTCCAATCCATGGCGTCGCCCCCATCCTTCAGCTTCTCCGACGACGACGACTCCCCCACCCTCAACCGCCTAAACCCTAACCCCAACCAGCCGCACCTCCCCGCCGCCGCCGCCCCGACCCCCAACGGCCTCAACGACCGCCTCCTCCGCTTCACCCAGAGCCGCGGCCCCCGCCCGCCACCACCCCAAAACCCTAGCCCCGATCCCAATCCCAATCCCAACCCCACTCAACATGGAGCGGAGCCCCACGAGCAGGACCGGAAGGTCAAGCTGGCCGGCCGCCGCCGCCTCTGCAAGGCCACCTCCTCGCCCCCTTCCGCGGCGGCGGCCGCCCCCGACGACAGCATCCGCGACATCCTCGACGACCTCACCGCCCGCCTCGACTCCATGTCCGTCCACAACCCCAGGCCCGCGCCGCGGGCCCCCGACCCGCTGCCCTGCGCCCTCGCCGACGACGACGACAGCCCCGAGGACGCTGCCGACCGCTTCTACGACGCCAACTCCCCCTCCGAGACCTCCTCCTCCCCTCCGCCCCCTCCCAGATCGGACGAGGGTCACCAGGCCACCTCCTCCCTCGCCCATCTGCCGGCTTCCAAATCGGACGAGGATGGCGTGGTGGACCTCTCCAGCTCCGACGACGAGGCGGCCCCCGCGGTGGTGGTACGGAGGAAGGTCCCAGTCAAGGTGGAGAAACCGCAGGCACCAGCTCCACCCTTCGCGTCCTCCACCTTCACCACAAATCCTGACTATCGGGAGGAGACCGGGAACAAGGGGAAGAAACCCGCTGCAGCACCTTACGCTGCTGCTGGCAACAAGTTAGCCAAGACCGTGTCATCCTCCCTGGTGGACTACGGCGACGACGACGACGACGAGAGCGAGGAGGAGGAGAAGAACGAGAACCGCGAGAAGACGACCCCCAAGGCAACGGCAGCCTCCAAGAGGGAGGTCAAGGCGGAGAAGCCGCAGGTCCCAGCCTCGCCGTTCGCGGCGGCCTTCGCCGAGGACGAGAAGGAGAACCGCGGGAAGGAGGACGTTGGCTGGGAGAAGACGGAGGACTTCAAGATGGAGCCCACGGGGTGCGGCGTCATGGCCAAGCCCTACAAGCTCCCGGGGGACATCTTCAAGATGCTCTACCCGCACCAGCGCGAGGGGCTCAAGTGGCTCTGGGTTCTGCACTGCAGGGGCACCGGAGGGATCCTTGGGGACGACATGGGGCTTGGCAAGACAATGCAGGTCTGGCCTCTTTCTGCTTCTAGTTTTTTAATGTCGCATCAAGTACCGTTTGACTGTAACAAGGCAAATACCACCTTTCATGTTCTGTACTACTAGGATAATCTGTTTCAACACCTGCATTTTCTTCTGCATCTGAACAACTGAAAGCCATGAGCGTGCCATTTAGTTTCTTCTGCATCTGTGGAACTGAAAGCAGTTAGCATTCGACAGCAGAATTACTTGTTATGTTTATACCGTGCGTTGGTATATACTTTTTTCCTAGCTAGATCAGTGCTGAAAAGCATTTAGTTTCTTCTGCATCTAAAGAACTGAAAGCCATCACCATGCCATTTAGTTTCTTCTGCATCTGCGCAACTGAAAGCAGTTATCATTCGACAGCAGAATTACTTCTTATGTTTATGCCGTGCGTTGGAATATACTTGTTTCCTAGCTAGACCAGTGCTGCAAAGTTCAGTTTCCTTCTGCCACAGTATGTTATGAATATGAAGTGGTGCAGTTTGCTGACGAGTACTTGCATCCTTGTTTTTATCTTGCAGATTTCTGCCTTCTTGGCTGGATTGTTTCATTCTCGTTTGATCAAGAGAGTGCTAGTGGTTGCGCCAAAGACACTTCTCACTCATTGGTCCAAGGAACTTGCAGTTGTCGGCCTCAAACATAAGATTAGAGAGTATGATCTGCTATTAATATTTTCCCCTCAAACTGATAGAGGCCAAATCCCGTCAATTGGCACTAATTGATTCCTTTTTTTGTTTCATAGCTACTCTGCTCCCAGTCCAAAAGTTCGTGACTCTGAGCTTCAGTACGCATTCAAGGTTTGGTTTTCCGTTCTCAACACTATCATTCTTATCTTGGCTTCTTCCTGGTTTGAAGTTTCCAGTACCTTTTTTTGAAACTTGAAATTACTTATACCTGAGAGACAGCACATATTCATTTTCACGTATGAGCTATTTAAAAAGATATCTTGTCGTTCAAAATATTTTACTGAGTCTTGGCAGCTGTTTTAACTCCTTATCTTCTTCTACAGGAGGGCGGTATCTTAATGACTACTTATGACTATGTCCGGAACAATTTCAAGCTGATAAGGGGTGACTTCTACAATGGTAACGTGGTAGGCAAGTATGACAAGCTGATAAGAGGTGACTTTTATGATGATGATGAAGACGAGGACGGAAATCTATGGGACTATGTTATTCTTGATGAGGGACATATTATCAAGAACCCGAGTACACAAAGGGCCAAAAGTTTACTTGAAATACCTTGTGTCCACCGCATTGTCATAAGTGGAACACCCATACAAAATAATTTGAAGGTACCACCTACCTTAAATTCTTAATACCTCACTGTAGATGCTCCTATATGCTTTATCCTCTTATTACCAATGTAAGTAAACATGTATATTCTTACAGGAAATGTGGGCGCTGTTCTATTTCTGTTGCCCGCAAGTCTTGGGTGATAAGGACGAGTAATTGACTTGCTCTCTTGTTTTCCTACATAAACACTGTTTCTTTATTTTGCACCATCTACTGTTATTTATATCTCAAGAGCATGACAGGTTCAAAAGAAGATATGAATCGGCTATCATTCGAGGAAATGACAAGAATGCCACCAATCGAGAGAAGCACGTAGGCTCAACTGTAGCAAAGGTAATAATATTTCTTTCTCTATTTCTATTCAAGATATAGATGACAGCTAAGCCATATTTCCTCTTATTGTGGCCAGACAAGATTTGTGTTTTCGACTTTTATCTTTTTATTACCATTTGGATATTTGAGAATGAGATGTTCCTCTATGCTAGCATTATGTACTGTAAAACATTATAGTGTTTGATAAAGTCTAATGTGTGCAATTGCATTGCTTTTTATTACCATTTTGTATTTGTAAAAATACTAGTTTGAGATCAACTGACTTCTATATTACACATACTGTATCCATAAATTAAAGTAGTTCATTCACCCTGATTTGACATGTGGTACAAACTGCATTTAGGTTCAGCCTAACTTTTTGTTGAAAACATTAGAGGGCAAGCTATTTAGACCAAGACATCTCAGTTTGCTGCATTTTGTTTTTTAATTGTTACTAATCCTTCCAGTTTATTACTTACTGCCTCCGTTCTGAAATATAAGCCTTTTTAGAAAGCTGAACTAGCTTTCTAAAAAGGCTTTTATTTTGAAACGGAGGTAATATATGTCATACTAAACCTGTTGATGTGGTACAAACTGCATTCAGGTTCCAGCTTAGCATTTAGTTGAAGACATTAGAGGGCAAGCTATTTAGACCAAGACATCTCATTTTGCTGCACTTTGTTGTTTTAAATGTTGCTAATCCTTCAAGATTCTTACTTACTACCTCGTTCCAAAATATAAGCCTTTTTAGAAAGCTAAACGGAGGTAATATATGTCATACTAAACCTGTTGATGTGCATTCGGGTTCCAGCCTAACTTATAGTTGAAGACATTAGAGGGCAAGCTATTTAGACCAAGACATCTCATTTTTACTGCATTTTGTTGTTTATGTCATACTAAACCTGTTATAACATGTTTTTTTCATCGTTTGGTACTTGAATATTCTTTGCAGGATTTAAGAGAGCGGATAAAGCCATACTTCTTGCGCCGCATGAAAAGTGAAGTGTTCGTTGATACTGGTTCGGCAGATGATAAAAAACTTTCAAAGAAGAATGAGCTAATTGTCTGGCTGAAATTAACTGCCTGTCAGGTACAAATTCTGGTGTCATTGAATGTATAACTGATTGAGTAATTGGCCAATGATAATCTTGTTATCTCTTTTCTTGGATGCAGAGAAAACTGTATGAAGCTTTTCTGAACAGTGACATGGTTCATTCCTCGATGCAAGGATCACCGTTGGCTGCAATCACAGTAAGCATCAGCGCCAAAAGCCTTTTCTTTGGACCAATTGTGTCTACCTTTGTTTGTTCTCTCATTGCTTTCATGTACTCATTCAGTTCCGTTCATGATATGCTCATCATGTATGTATGTTCACTCCGATTTAAACTAGTGCTTTAGCTTTTGCAATCCTCTATGAGAGTATGAGGTGTGCATATGGAATTGATTACTTTCTCACTCTTTTGCCCTCATTTGTCCGTATGTCTCTTCATCATTTATTGCTAAACACACTTACTAAGTAAGGATTCTCTCTTATTCCAAGACTCCATGGCTACTCTACCATTGACATTTTACTATTAATTATTTTCTTAATCCCTCTGCTACACAAAAAAATATATCTAATTGCATGATTTAATCCACTATTTTTTTTACTATGTGCTTGTTATTTGGTGCAACTGTGCCTGTTTTCATATATCTGTATTCAACAGATACTGAAGAAAATATGTGACCACCCAATGATATTGACTAAGAAAGGCGCTGAGGGCATCTTGGAAGGCATGGATGGAATGCTAAATAACCAGGATATGGGTATGGTGGAAAAAATGGCCATGAACCTTGCAGATATGGCTTATGATGATGAAGCACTGCAAGTTGAGGAAGAAATCTCATGCAAGTTGTTATTTATCAAGTCCTTGTTGGTAAGCGTTCTTTGATGCATGCCTGTGCATTGGTAGCAATATCTAATGCTGTAAATCAGATGAATATTTGTTTCTGTAAACTCAAGTGGTTAATAT
This sequence comes from Lolium multiflorum, assembly GCA_030979885.1. Taxonomy (NCBI): domain Eukaryota; kingdom Viridiplantae; phylum Streptophyta; class Magnoliopsida; order Poales; family Poaceae; genus Lolium; species Lolium multiflorum. Next base: position 59,903,466 of record CM061749.1, on the reverse strand, counting down.
TTAATGTTGCAGAGAAAACTTCTTGAAGAGGGACACCATGTTCTAATCTTTTCTCAGACTCGTAAAATGCTAAACCTTATTCAGGTCTGTTCTTTTCATGTCAGTTCTTGTTGTGTTGCTGCGCGTGCTGTTTTATTGATATATATATACTTAGCTATTGATTTGTTTCCTTATTAATCTCCACAAACTTCCATACAAATCAACAGTAGAGTAAAAAGGACAAGTTTTTCGCTGTGCGTAACGAAAGTGAAATATGCATATTCACCTTGCTGTCGTACACCAGAAGATCCAGAGCATTCAGCTCTTGTGTTCAATAATAGTAGAACTACTTGAGATCAAATGTTGATTTTGGCATCCTTTATCTACTGCTGACATCAAAGTGCATCTTACAGCAGGTGTTCTTTACACCAAACTGCTGTTGAGTATGTCATCTTATTTGAAATTGTCGACGCTATATTATTGGAAGCCTACAAGTTTGGCCTATCATATGTACTTTAAGAAAAACTGAACTATCTTATCTACCTCGGTGTATTCATTTGACACATTCAACTATTGCAACAGGAAGCTATACTATTGGAGGGCTACAAGTTTTTACGCATTGATGGTACAACCAAGGTTTCTGAAAGGGAAAGAATTGTCAAGGTTCATATTCATGCATTCACATTCCTTCTGCTGTGTTGTACCATGGACTCAACTATATCTGTTATGTTGCTTACGTATTATGCATTTGTATCTCCAGGATTTCCAAGAGGGTCCTGGAGCACAAATATTTTTGCTGACCACACAAGTTGGTGGGCTTGGACTTACACTCACCAAGGCAGCTCGTGTTATAGTAGTTGATCCTGCTTGGAATCCAAGGTACCCAAACAGTGGCACTTCCTGATCAAGTATTTTCCTTTCTAATTATTTGTTGCTTTACACAATCTTCGTTTTACAGTACGGACAATCAAAGTGTGGATCGTGCTTATCGAATAGGGCAGACCAAAGATGTGATTGTATACCGCTTGATGACATCTGGAACAATCGAAGAAAAGATATATAAATTGCAGGTCCAAATATGATATAGAAATTTTTACTCCAAATGCTTTTAATACGACACTTCTAGCTTTAAGTTTTGTACTTCCCCTTGAATAGCATAATGTTTTTTCCAGGTCTTCAAGGGAGCTTTGTTTAGGACAGCCACAGAGCAGAAAGAACAAACAAGATACTTCAGCAAGAAGGTAATGATCCTGATACCCTTTCTTTTCATATTTAATGAAATCTGTTTCCTATCAATGCTTGCTGTATGTCCTGCTGGATACTATAGCTAATTCATTTGTGTATCTTCAGGACATTCAAGAGCTCTTTAGTTTACCAGAACAAGGGTTTGATGTTTCCGTTACACAAAAGCAATTGCAAGAAGAGCACGGACAGCAATTTGTCAAGTAAGTTACTACTCCGTATTATTTTGTCTATAATTATGGGCAGAGCTATTTTGATCATGATGAGTTGACTGAGTGATTCTGTGAAAAGTTCTTTATATGCTTGCCTATAAATGTTCTTTGAGATAATTTATATCGACAGTCTATTTGAAATTTGAAATGAAACTGAATTTCAATATTACCTTAGTACTTTAGGAATGATAATTTGGGGTATTAATGTGGCAGAACATTCACACTAGAATCTCGAGGTTCCTCTATGAGGATATTTGATATACCTTAGTACTTTAGGAAATGATGATATGGGGTACCAAAGAGAAATGTGACTGCTTGCTTTTAATTGAATTTCCTGGACATGGAGCTTCTTGATCCCTGGTAGCAGTAGTTGGTGATAATTCCATCTTCTCCTTATTAAGTTTGTGTACCTGTACTGCACCTTGCAGGGATGAGAAGTTGCGGGCGCACATAGAGTTTCTGGAGCAACAGGGTATAGCGGGTGTGAGCAATCACAGCCTCCTATTTTCCAAGACTGCAGTCTTACCTGCGCTGAGTGAGCATGATGCTCTGGACAGGTTAGTGCTGCTGCATTCAACACTCACACAGCATGTTCCTTTTACTCGCAGGCTTTAGGGTTTATATCTAATAGTCTTGCTGTTTTTGTGTGCAGCAAGCCTCCAAGCATGCCCATGATGGGTAGGCAGTACAACAAGGCATCCTCATCTGACTACGTTGCCAATGGGTAAGCCTTGCTGCCAGTCTTTCTATTAGTGATTGAGTGCAGCGGGCGAGACTTTGACCCGACTGCATTTCTCATGCAGGGCTGCCCATGCTTTCAAGCCAAAGGACTTCACTCCAAGAGCATACTCTGCAGTGAGCAGCAAAAACTCAGAGAGCCCTGAGGAGATCAAGGCGAAAATCAACCGACTGTCGCAGACCCTCGCCAACGCGGTAAACTCCCCTGCAAACATGCGGGCAGCAACGCCTTTTTCTTGCCTATCTATGTATATGTACTAAGATGAGAACAATGATTTGCTGCTGCAGACACTGGTGTCGAGGCTGCCTGATCGCGGGGATAAGCTGAAAAAGCAGATACACGAGCTGGACGAGAAGCTGACGGTGATCGAGTCCTCTCCCGAGTCGGCGTCATCCAGGGGTGCACGTGATGAAGTGATCTGCCTGGACGATCAGAAGTACTATGACTTGTAGCTCATAAGCAGTTGCTGCTGCACTAGCTAGATTGCTGTTTTGTTTTGTTGGTCGGTCCGTCACTGGTGTGTGACTGGCTCTGCTACGATTAGGCCGTATTGTTTTGGCCGTCGACTGTGGTGTGTAAATAGCGATGTACTTGGAGTACCGGTAGTTGCTATGACTACGAGTAGGCAGGGATGTCCAGTGAATGCTATGTATTCACGTCAGCATCTTTTGGAAATCACTTGCACCTGTTCTAGGTGCTTCCAAATTCAGAATTCTTCATTGACATCATCAGGTAGTTCTGTTGCTTACCGTATGTTTGGACCTGGCTGCAGGTAACCATGGTTATTTATTCTAGGCATATGCCTAGCTAGGCTTGTTTACTTCTCTCGTTTTTCCACCACAAATGGTCTGGAGATGCAAGGGAATTTAGTGTTCATCCAATACTCTACAATACTTCAAAAAAATGCACTAATATTTTGAGTTTGTATAATCTAGGGCAACAATAGAAGGTTTGTGGAGATATCTCTAAATTTCTATACACTTGAGATGGTTGTATCATAAACTTCCTCAGTTGTAGTAGTTTAATGTACTCAATAGACAAAATTTTTGCTCCATATTAGTCTATAGTTTACCTTTGCAATCAAGAAATAAAGAAAACGAAGCAGTTTTAGTACTTTCTCTACAGGATGGTATTAATGTACTACTACTATAAAGAAAACGAAGCAGTTTTAGTACTTTCTCTACAGGAGTAGGTTGATTACATTAATAATAGGAGTATGTAAACAACCAATTGCAGTTATAGCAGAAGGTTTACTACTCATATATGAGTAGTATCATTCATATATGACTAGGTATCACCGTATACATGTGCAATTGCATATAAAAAAAAATAGCAGGGGATAAAATGCAAAGAAAAGTCGCCACAAGTTTTCAACTACACATATATATGTACATGTGCGCAAATTACACACCAAGAATAAAAGCAAGCTTAGTCGGTTGGCTTTTTTAGAGAATAAAATAGGGAGAAGCACAGACAAGAAACAAACCCAAAGCAAAATCTAATAGACAAAACTCTCTCACATGGACACACATAAGGCCCACCATCCGAGGATGGATCGCTGTTAAAATGGAAAGGATCCTAACAGGGTGTTTGTGCACCCGGGTGCCCTTTATTTGAAATACAATTTAAACATATTTAAAAATATAAAAAATAGATTAAACAATGTCTCTTATATATGTTAACATTTTACATGTTGTTGGGGGGATGACCCCCGGTAGGCTAATTGTAAGGCAAAGTTGCCTAAGTATGATAGCTAAAAACCGGCTTAAATGGATAAACCGGACAAGTATGTTTGCGACCAAGAATATTGGAGATCGGTTTAAAGGGCAACCAGGTTAAAGGATCCGGTATACCCAAAGAGTATGCCGGATCGTGGGTAACCGGCCTGAGGTAAGCCCGAGATCAAAAGGCTGAACGGCGAAGATGATAAAAAGGGCACCACCAGTTTACTCCGGATAAACCCAGAGAAGGTTCGGTATGGGGCCAACGGTCCGTTATGGGTCAAAGATCAGGTCCTGACCAAAGGACACGGAGGATGTGAGCAAGTTCAGCTTTAAACGAAGCCCTGAGGCCAAAGCTGATTGATGACGAAGAAAGCGCCATACACTACAAGAAAACTTGCCATGGCCGACGAAGTTGAAGTCGCGCCGTGGTTGCTGCTGCACCATGGCCGACGATTTTTGGTCTCTGTTGTGCATGTCAATTTTTTTTCTCGTTTGAGGCCACCTAGCCCGACGAAACGTCCAAATCGTCGCGTATGGTGGCCCGGACGTGGTGCATCATGAATTCTCGGTTCGCCGGCGAGTCAACGCAAATCCGCACCGCCAGGGATGTAGGGCCGATGGCAGCCTCTCTAGCATTGTTTTTTTCTCGATCGCGTCATCTCGTTCAACGCTCTCCGATCGAGCCGTTTACGATGCAGATCATGGGTCCCGCATGTCATCCTCTATGAACGAAAATTCTTTCTTCCTTGGATTTTTTGACCGATTTCTGGCTACTTCTTTTCTTTTGATCTCGTGCGCCTTAAACGTTGAGACCGCTTGGTTAATGAGACCCGCATGTCATCCTCTATGTGCAATCAACTTTCTTTTCTTGGAGTTTTTTTGGCCCCTCATATTTGGTCACTTTCCTTTTTCTTTCGGTCCGTGTCGCTCTCAAACGGTGATACCGCGCTACTAAATGGGACCCGCATGTCATCCTCTATGTGCAATCAAGTTTCTTTTCTTCGAGTTTTTTTGGCACCTCATAATTGGTCACTTGCCTTTTTCTTTCGATCTCGTGCCGCCTCTCGGATACCGCTGCGCTAAATGGGACCCGCATGTCATCCTCTATGTGCAATCAAGTTTCTTTTCTTTGAGTTTTTTTTGGCACCTCATAATTGGTCACTTGCCTTTTTCTTTCGGTCCCGTGCCGCCTCTCAAACGGTGATACCGCTGCTGCTAAATGGGACCCGCATGTCATCCTCTATGTACAATCAAGTTTCTTTTCTTGAATTATTTTTGGCTCTTGATATTTGGTCACTTGCCCTTTTCTTTCGATCTCATGCCACGTTTGAAACGTTGAGGAACCTGCTGGCTGATGGGACCCGCATGTCATCCTCTATGTACTATAAAAGGTTATTTTCTTGGTTTTTTTTCACCCTCTGATTTTTGGCAATTTCCTTTTTTCTTTTGATCCCCTGCCGCCTTGGAAATGTTGAGTAAGTTGCTGCAAAATGGGACCCACATGTCATCCTCTATGTACAATCAACTTTCTTTTCTTGGAGTTTTTTTCGCACCTGATATTTGGTCACTTGCCTTTTTCTTTCGATCTCATGCCACGTTTGAAACGATGAGGAACCTGCTGGCACATGGGACCCACATGTTATCCTCTATGTACAATAAAAGTTTCTTTTCTTGGATTTTTTTTCACTCTCTGATTTTTGGCTATTTCCTTTTTCTTTTGATCCTCTGCCGCCTTGAAAACGTTGAGTAAGCTGCTAACTCATGGGACCCGCATGTCATCCTCTATGTACAATCAACTTTCTTTTTCTTTTGATCTCAATCTGCATTTGAAACGTTGTGACCGCTGCTGCTAAATGGGACCCGCATGTCATCCTCTATGTACAATAATTTTTTTTTCTTGGATTATCTTTGGCTCTTGATATTTTGTCACTTGCCTTTTCTTTCGATCTCATGCCGCCTTTGAAACGTTGAGTAAGCCGGAGGGATTGAACACATGAAAAATGGCTAAGGAAACGAAATTAGGCGATCAAGAATAAAATTTGACTAACCCCGATTATAACGGTTTTTGGGCAAAAAAATTCGAGTTACTCGAAGTTTTTTCTCTAAGTTCAAAAACTTGTTTGCTTGGCAAAAGGGCTTTGGACCTCATACTTCAAAAAACACCCAAAAGAGGTAGACAGAGCCGGAGTCAAAGAACTAAGCAAGCATCAGATTAAACTCGGGACTCACCCGGAGTACTTAGCATATAAAGTTCATAAGATGCTCAACCTAACGAGTTTCAACAAGCCAAAAGAACTTAAGCGTATGTATTACATTGCCACCTAGCATACCGGGCATTTAACGAATTATTTATTCAAGACATGCAGGTAAACAACAGTTTTGAAGCCACATCGGCTTCAGGAACAAAGGACGGAGAGCTTCCAGCTGCATGGCTTGAGGAAGCCGGTTCTTCGTTGGCAGTTTCTTCTTCGCCAGTTTCCTCTACGTCTCCCTCCTCGTCACCACTTTCTTTGTCCTCAAGATCTGCGGGAGCTGGAATGAACGTGCTTACCGAAGCGTAGTGGGCAATCTGGTACGCCCGCTGCTGGCGCTTGGCCGTGAGTGCCGGATCAGTATCCGTGGGAGCGCCAGTGCGAAGATAGCTAGTGCATCAAGATCCAAGCTCTCATACCAGGAGCAGGAAAACCGGAGTGCGGTGTCGGCACCAGAGCGTGTGGCAGAATGCCGTCACTCAGTAAGCCGGGAGCCGCTCTCCATCAACCGAGAAGCTATGACCTCCCTGCGGTTTGGCACAGTCTCACCAGGCCAGAGGTTCGAAAATACGCGGATTGCAGCATCCGGGAGCTTGCCAAACTTCACCATATAGGAGATGCGCGCTGATAAAGCGGTGATGTATTCCTCAGTGGTCCATGTGGAGGTGTCACGGGCCGCATCTCCATGCCGGGTCTTTGCAATGGCCTCATGGGCTCGTGATTGAGACTCCGGAAATGTGATTGCAGAAGAAAACAAGAGAAACCGATACATAAACAAACCGGCACAACAAGAAAAGCTCACAACAAAAACGGAGAAAGCTTACTTTGGATCTTCTCGTCTAGCTCGGCAATTATTTTAGCTTGGGTAGCTTGGACCTGCTCAAGGGCATCATTCCGGCTTTTTTCCAGCTCCCGGATTTCTCTCTCGTATTTAAGCTCTCCGTGTAAGCTATCGTGCGCCTCCTTGATCTCCCGGGCGTGCAGCTCCCCCAGCTCTTTCTTTGCATTTTCCAGTTCAGCTTTGCTGGCCTTGACGGCCTCCTTCAGCTCGGTGTCGTGGCGCAGCCGGAGCTGGATAATTTCCTCCTTCAACCGTGCAGTCTCGTCCTTTTGGGCGCGCAGGCCAGCCTTGTGCTGAGAGGAAAGTGTATCCTTTTCACCTGAACCAGAATAACAAAGTTCAAAAGGATGTGAAGAAGGGACGTGCAAACATATATAAAGCACAGAAAACGAACCTTGAAGGGCCGCAACACGGCTGATAAGTTCGTCGAGCTGGGAGGAGTCCTTAGATGTAGTTGTAGAAGAGGAAAACCGGAAAGAAAGATAAGCGTTGGAAATATCGGCATAAAAGAGGCCGGTCAAACGAAAAAGCCGAGCAAAGTTTACCTTGGCATTGCTGGTGGGTGACTTGGAGCTGTTTGAGGGTGTGTTGGTGAAAGATCGAGATGTCGCCTAGAGAGGGGGTGAATAGGCAATTAAAAACTCTTACGGATTTGTCTTGTAATAATGCGGAATTAAACTATCGTTTAGTTTACAAGCACAAACCCTAAATATGCTAAGCTCAACTAAGTGTAACAATAGCAACTAGAGCTAAGCAAGATAGGCACAAGATATATGTAGCACAAGTGATAGCAAGATATATGTACTTCAAGCACGATGGCTATCACAAGGAAAGAGAGCTCGGGGAAATAACCGAGGCACGCGGAGACGAGGATGTATTCCCGTGTTCCCTTCCTTTGCAAGAAGGTACGTCACGTTTGGAGGAGTGGAGGTCCCACGAAGGATTCCCCGCGCCACGAAGGCTCACCCTATTCTCCGAACCACACCCACGAAGGATAATGGCCCTTTCCTTATGGTTAGCTTTTCCTCCGCTCCGGAGATGGCAAGCTTCACAACCACTTCACAAGCTCCACGAAGGAGAAGCCCGGACCTCTTCACAATCTTCTTGAAGAGATCACCGGAGCACCAATCACCAAGCCAACTAGGAGGTCTCCTCCAAGAGTAACAAGCTCACGGTCTCTCACTCGAACTAATCGTGGTGGAGAGCTCAACACTATGCAATGATGCAAAGCAAGAACACTAGAGGTGTTCAAGTCCTTCACTCTCAAATCCCACCCAAGCAACAAATGCTAAGATGAGATTGGAGAGGAAGAACAATGGGGAAAGTCAACAAAAGACTCCAAGATCTAGATCCCAAGAGTCCCCCTCACTTAGAGGAGAAATGGATTGGTGGAAGTGTAGATCTAGATATCCTCTCTTAGATCCCTCAAGAAATAGCAAGAGTTATGGGGGGGGGGGGAACAAGAGAGAGAGCAACTTCTTCAAATGCAACAATGGAGGTGAGAGAAAGGGAAGAAGTAACTCAGCCCAAGGTGGAAGAAGGGCTATTTATAGCCCAAGAGCAAATATAACCGTTGGGGAAAAGTTAGGCTGAGTCAACCGTCGAGGAGGCCGGTCAACCGGACCTGGGGCCGTCCGGCCCGGGCAGACCGGGCCACCACCGGACCAGCCGTCCAAACCGGCAGACGGACCTCGACCGGGGTCACTTTGTCTTCCAGAGCTCATCCGGTGGCGCCCTGGCGACGGTCGACGGACGCACGCCGAGCTGCCGGTTGGTAGGCCACGACCGGCGGCTGGCCGGAGCTAGTCCGGCGCACGGGCCGGTCCGACCGGGACCGGGAGAGCAGAAAACATGTTATACAAAAACTGTATTTTTATGTCCGGACCCGATTGACATGAAACCAATTTTGTTGGAAATATGGAGACTCCTCACAGAACATTTTAGATGATTTTAGAGAGGGAGTCTCCCACCGTCAAGAAACGGTGAAGACGTCCAAACCCGAAAACGCAATAGAAGATGCATGCGGATTCCGTTTCGATGAACTTGGGCTTGTTGTAAAGCTAGCAACAAGCTCAAGAACCTCACACGAAACACCAAGAAGCAATACGGATATGCAAAGTATGCAAAGGATTGAGCTCCCTAAGACGATGCGATCAAGTTACCCAACCGAAAGCCCCTTGATAGTGCGGCTATCTATCCTATAATCCGGTCTCCCAACAACCACCTTGAGACCGGTAAAGGAAAACCTAGCAAGGCCATACCTTTGCCTTGCGCATCCCGCTTGATGATAGCTCTTCAAGCTCCACTCAAGCCGGAATGCCTCACTTAATCATCGTCGCTTCGTGAAGACTCACAAATGCTCCCCCATACACCATGATGGGAAAGCTCTATTGATGCACATCTTCACATGTCCATTATCACCAAATGGACGGCAAGCTTCAAGCATGTGATCCACTCAAGATGCTCATCTTGAACTTGCCCAACTCAACCTTGTATCTTCTCATACTCACTTAAGATAGAGCATGGCTAATATTGAGTTCCTACTAAGAACTCCATCTTCATTTCTTCTTCTTGATCATATCACATATGTATCTTTAAATCGATGATCTTGATGCCAATACACAAGGTATATCTTTATCTTCATGACATCCATACTTGAATTCAACACATGGAATACAAGTAGTACCTATGGAATATTCCTTCATATAAACTCAATGAAAACATTAGTCCATAGGGGTTGTCATTAATTACCAAAACCACACATAGGGGCAATATACCCTTACAGTTGGAAACTTGGCGGTGCTCCCATATCAGATCCTCGTAGAGTTTCTTGCGAGCATCCAGCACCTCCTGCGAAAAGAAACAAAAAATGAATGCATACTAGTTTTTTGAGCAAGTTTCACGGTAAGTATTGCATACTTGACCCGAAACTAGGGGACTATGCATGCCGGTTTTTTGAGCAAGTTTCACGCTAAGTATTGCATACTTAGCTCGAAACTCGGGGACTATGCATACCGGTTTTTTTAGCAAGTTTCACGCTAAGTATTGCATACTTAACCCAAAACTCGGGGACTATACATACCGATGTTTTTTTAGCAAGTTTCACGCTAAGTATTGCATACTTAACCTGAAACTCGGGGACTATGCATACCGATTTTTTGAGCAAGTTTCACGCTAAGTATTGCATACTTGACCCGAAACTTGGGGACTATGCATACCGGTTTTTTGAGCAAGTTTCACGCTAAGTATTGCATACTTAATCCGAAATTTGGGGACTATGCATACCGGTTTTTTGAGCAAGTTTCACGCTAACTATTGCATACTTAACCCGAAACTCGGGGACTATAGAGACATACATATCATATCTAATATGGAAGTTAATCGGAATCATGTTGAAAGTTAACCGGGGAAAGATACTTACCGACAAATTATGGTCAAAGTCATACCAGACGATGTTGGTTTCACGCATGCAGCGCTTGCGGTGGCCCAGCTGCCGGATGACAGGCTGACGCTCGCGAAGATCAACAACAAGTTGGCCATCTCCCCAAGTCCGGAGGTTACATCCGTCATATCCGTGATGGCGTGTAACACACACGTTCGTTGGGAACCCCAAGAGGAAGGTATGTTGCACACAGTAGCAAGTTTTCCCTCAGAAAGAAACCAAGGTTTATCGAACCAGGAGGAGCCAAGAAGCACGTTGAAGGTTGATGGCGGCGGATGTAGTGCGGCGCACACCAGATTCCCGCCAACGTGGAACCCGCACAACACAACCAAAGTACTTTGCCCCAACGAAACAGGAGGTTGTCAATCTCACCGGCTTGTTGTAACAAAGGATTAGATGTATAGTGTGGATGATGATTGTTTGCGAAAAAAGAGAACAAGTATTGCAGCAGATTGTATTCGATGTAAAAGAATGGACCGGGGTCCACAATTCACTAGAGGTGTCTCTCCCATAAGATAAATAGCATGTTGGGTGAACAAATTACAGTCGGGCAATTGACAAATAAAGAGAGCATAACAATGCACATACATGATATGATGAGTATTGTGAGATTTAATTGGGCATTACGACAAAGTACATAGACCGCTATCCAACATGCATCTATGCCTAAAAGTCCACCTTCAGTTATCATCCGAACCCCTTCCGTATTAAGTTGCAAACAACAGACAATTGCATTAAGTATGGTGCGTAATGTAATCAATAACTACATCCCGTTGATCGCCAAAACCCACCGGCGGCAGCGACCAACACAGTAGAGCCGGAAGAGCCTAGAGCTGCGGCCGGCGAGACCCCTCCGAGCGACGGCCCGCAATGCTCTTCCGTCACACGCGGCGATGCGAGTGCAGCGTGCCACCTGACCTATACCTCGGGAAGTGATGGGGATGCCTCGCTTAGTTCCCGCATGGCATACACGTAAACATTAAATACGAGCCTCGATCGGCTCAGGTTATCCTGTGAATCGGCTCAGAGAGCCGATCCACCCATGATTCGTGCGGGTGCACGAATACTTGGTGATCCTGCTTGATCAAGATAAAGCTAATGAGATCTACGACGATTTAGGGTTTTCACCGCATAATCGGATCATCCTACTCCAGGTTGGGCCTCGCGGCCACGCACGGTGCTCGTAAGCCGATCCTAAACAAGGCCAAACAACCAACATGACGTTGATCCTCGGAACATCCTGTTTAGGACTTGCGAACGCCACCCTACGTGCCGCCTCCTCCCCTTGTAAGGCCTAACTATTGCATATTAAACTAATCCTTGCAGCAAGGAGCAATCGTAACGGATCGATCTACTAAATAATGAACAGGGGTGCCGCCCCCACACTGAGATAGGTGTGAGGGCGCTAGACATGCAAGGGTTGCACTACGTAAGCATGTTATACGAAGAACTATGCTAACCCTAACACATCTATGATAACTACGTTGCCCGCCATCAAAGACGCTTCAGACGGGCAACGCATGAACAACGTGAGCTTGTGCTGCCTAGATCGCAAGATGCGATCTAGGCAGCATGTCGCTTACCTGATTGAAACCCTCGAGACGAAGGAGTTGGCGGTGCGCCGAGATTGGTTTGTTTTGGGGTGAACGTTGTGTTGTTGTTTATTCCATAAACCCTAGATACATATTTATAGTCCAGGGACTTTCTAATGTGGGCGTGCACTAAACCGTGCACGAGATAAACTCTAACTTTTAATCTAGATACAATCTATGGTAATTAAAGATACATGGGCAATCTAGCCCAAATTCTCCGAGCAAGGCCGCTTCAGAGATCTTCCACGTGTAATCTTCCAAGCCCATCTTGATCGCGGCCCACCTCCTGATTTAGCCAAAATCTGGTGATAACACATGCCCCCCTGGTTTTGGCAATGATAATTCCAAAACCACTTTATCTTTCCTTCGAAGGGTCATGTCGTGGTAAAGCAGAGCCGTTGCAACACCCGTCATCATTATGCCCTGCCTTGTCAGCTTTTCTGCAAATTCTGATAGCTTCGGCATTGACTCCTTGGAAACCGTAATGGCACTAAATCTCCACCAGATTTCTTATTATTTAACTGTGCCGATTAGCTCTCTTCATCCCCTTCCTCTGCCAGCCATCGGCACCCCAAAACCCGCTTCTTCCTCAGCCATGTCGTCTTCTTCCTTGTCTTCCGCTTTTCTCCAATCCTCTTCCTCAAGCGAGCTGGTCCCGGAGCACGACAAGATGGAGGCGTACAACCGCCGGGCTCCCAAACATTGGGACAAGCAAGAATGGGATTTCGACTTTGTGCCGGAGGGTGAGGACCTCGCCTGGTCAGATGGGGACATGCCCCTAACCGACGGGGAAGATGACCTCCGGTACCTAATTGACGGAGTACTGGAGGCGGAGAGCAGCGACGACGACCCTCCCTTCCGGGGTAAATTCACATCCGTCACCAAAAGAGAAAATACCGAAGACGAAGACATCTCCTCCGACATGAAGCAGGGACAGGAGGACGACACCTCCTCCGACGAACCGCCAGCGAAACGCATCCGGGGCTGGGCTTGGTCAGACGAGGACGATGATGACGAGGAAGAAGCCTCCGCTGAAGGTCACAGTAGCAGTACCGAGGGGTTCGTCGACAGCAGCAATGAGGGCAGCTACCCCGGCGACGGCGAAGACGGCAACAACCCTTAGAATAGGGACCTACTATCATAGGATTAGCAGTAGCAATCTGTCCCTTCTGCCGAACAATCGGCTCCTCCTTGTAAGAAATCTTATCATCAATGAAAATTTCTTTTGATTTTGCCGATGTTCTTTATGCTGACTCAGCCGATTTTCCTCATCTGACCTTGACGGCTGCTAACCAATACTTAACGATCAGCGAGACAAGCTAACTTTGTCATTCTTCCAAGTTAGCTTTCATGTTAGCTAGCCCTGCCGATGACGACAGCACCGGGCGCAGCCGATCGCAACAGACCGGTTTCCTTTGATTTTGAGCGGACGTTTCCAAGAAAGTCCCAAAACCGTTGCTGAATCAGCTCGGATGCTGAAACTGATGACTCTGTAACCAGGCATCTTTCTTCATAACAGCTGCAACATAGAACCAGCTGACTCCAACAGAAACGGCTCCCAAAGCCAAGATGTAGAAACCAACTGCGTCGCTATTGGTTTCCACGTTGTAATGTAGAAACAGCCGATTCCAACAAAATCGGCTTTCTAAAGATATTTTAAGGCGAGCTGCCCCCCGAGCCTTGATCAAGGTGAGAATACAGGCAAGGATGTACAAGTCGCTGATCAGCTTTCCTGCACTGAACGTCGATGTCGACGTAGACTTTGAGCATATAACCAGCAGGTCTTGGTCTCGTGTGACTGTACTAGAGTCGACGGCTACGCATCGGCTTCGCTTCTTGCAAATTTTTTTTTATTTTGGCCGATTTTCTTAATCGGCCCCCATGTTTCACTGCACATGTTTACACATGGCACATGTTCATCGACTATATGCCCGAGCCGATATCTGTCGATGACTACGAGATCGGCTTGTATGGTTAGCCAGGGCACTGCACTTGTACGTCGGCTTCGAAAGATTCATGCGACTTTCATCTCCGACGTGGCCGCCGCCCAAGATCGTTGCGACCACAAACGAATATGTGAGAGATAATTTTGGCCGATTGCTGGATTCGGCCTCCACATTGCTTGTTCGATGAAGGTTTTGTAATGTTCCTCCATAAATTTTTGGGGCCGATCACAAGGATCAGCCTCACCCGGTTTGCTCATTGTTTTAATCTTGCTACTCGGTTAGGCTGGATAAAACCAACCCAACCTCTGACTTGATGCGCCTGCTGTCATCCACCTTGAGTGCATCGTATAATCGTGGAGCACTAAGCTCCGGCAAGACAAGCACCATGTTTGTGCACCGATGCTTCATCATCGGCTTTCTTTGCTTGGGACGCCACTCCATTCTCGTGGACGACCCTCCTCATCCAGGGCTCGCGAACCTTTGCAGCCGATCAGGCCGTGCCTTCCTTAGCGTATGCAGTATAACCTTCGGCTTCCTCGCCGCGCAACCGCTGAACCCCGCTTTTGTGAACGGGCTGAGTCCGTCGGGCACCACCTTGGACGGTGGTACTGCCTTCTCTTCTTCTTGTCCCTCGTCTTCGAATCCTCGAGATCTGCCCAACGAGGTGACTCAGCGCGTTTGCTTGGTGGTGGGAGAGGCCCTAAGCGCTCAAATACAGACACGTTGGCTGCCTCCTTCTTCTTCTTGTTGCATTCTGGCAATTGCCGATTGTAGGCAATCGGCTCATTCCAAATCCCGCAGTGTCCGAAGAAGGGGCAATCCCAAGTCCGCGTTGTCATCTTGCTCCCCTGATTCTTCTTTGGCACAGCGCTCGTGCTCCTCCTCATCGCGATCATGCCGACGATGTCTTCTGGCTTCTCTAGCCAGACGATCTCTTTCATCATCATAGTTGGACCGTCGGCGTTGGTCATACTGACTCACATATTTGTTGAGGAGGTGATCGGAGAGAGGTCGTTGATATCTTATGCTCTTCACTTCTCCTCCGTGACGTAGCGCTTGCCATCATGATGGAGCCGATCGCGTGGAGCGGCCTCCTCGTGTCTTGCTATGAGAGCAGCGCCTCATCTCCATCTTTGCAGTGGTTCCCGGTCCTACCATGTTGATGCCGAACGTGGGACCTGGCTGGCAACCCCGTGGTAGATGACTTCTACCATGTTAACGGCGGGGGCTGGGTGTCTACCTTCATGGCGTCTGGTTGAAAATTAGACGCCCGTTCTCTATCGCCGCTTGGATGTGCCGACGCCACACACCTTTGGGCATGGGAGAGCGAGTTGTGCCATTTGCATATGGCTTTCCATTCAGCTCTTGCGCCGTGGGGAATTTGAGACCTTCAGGAATCGTCAACTGTTTCTCCTTGAGCAGGTCGAAGATTTGTTCGTCTTGGTCACGTCAAAATCAAATCCCCAGGCGGCCTGGCTTTACCCATTTGCAGACACGGGGCCTCCCCGAGTCCACCATCGCTACTTCTTGGTCTCCCGCAGCACTTCACCTTCCTCTGTATCGACCATGACTACTGCACGCTTGAACTTGTCTTGGTACAGTCCGGTGGCGCTGTTCATATGCCGATAGTTTCGAACCATGTGCGCCAACGAGGGATAATCTGCTTGGGAGGCCATGTCCTTGAGCTGTGTTGCAAGGCCAGCTACTGCCAACTCGTTCCTTTTACTTTAACCGAATAACATCGGTTCCTAAGATTCCGAAGCGCTGGATGTACTCCGTCACGCTCTCCGCGCTTCGACGTAGTTGTGCTAGATCGGCAATGCCAGACTCGGAAGCTTCCGAATGGTATTGCATATGGAACTGTTCTTCCAATTGCTTCCAAGATGGATGGAGTTTGCTGGCAAAGAGGTATACCATCCAAAAGCCGATCCTGTGAGGGACGTGAAAGAGCCTCACGCGTAGCTGATCCGACACTGGCCCGCTTGCGCCAAATATCGGCCGATGTGCTCGATGGAGTGGAGCCATCCGATCCACCGAATTTAGAGAAGTCAGGGAGCCGATATTTAGGTGGCAGCGGGATCATCTCGTACTCGTCGGGTACGGCTTGAAGCCGATGTTCTTCTTTCGGCACCATGCCGAACTGGTCTCTCGGTGGTCGATCTGATCCGCCGTCTGGCAGGAGATGCACTCGAAGATTCGCGGGTGGCGTACTTAGCCAGCCATGTTTGCTTTTCCAGCTCGAGCCAACGCAGAGCTGGGCTGGAGTTTCGGGGTGGCGTACTTAGTTAGCCACGTCGCTTCGCTCCGTTGCCGACGTTCCTCCTGTTTGCGCCGGAGTCCCCGACGTTGTGGCCTGGTTTGAGAGTGGCCAGTTGCCACAACTGCACATACGTGCACGCGTATCCTTGAGGGATCTCCTTGGGCACCTCGGCCAAGAACTGGTAGTCACTAGGGTCACCACCGATCTTGTAGAGACGACGCCGGTGTAGGCCACTTCACTGGTGCGCCAACGCATATGGCAGCGGTGGACGGACCGGGAGGCAACTCTCCTTGATGCGTCCCGAGAGCTGGTCCGACGGCGAGTACGGTGGCTCATGATCTCCGGATCACGCGCAGCGAGACGCTCCAACACGTTGACCAAGTTTTCGAGTGGCGGTGTAGCGAGTGAGCCACCAAGTAGTTGATCTCCGCCGAGGCCCCGGGTGCCTCTCCGACGGGCAGAGATCTATCCCATCGAGTGCACCTTGTGGTGAGAATCCCTTCCATCCGATGCCATGGGTACGGGTTCTCGAAAGAGCCGATCGGCTTCGAGGGTGACCTTGATCTCGTCATGTTTCTTCTTGAGCTCGGCAGTAGCTCCTCGTAGGTGACCGGCGCAGCCGCCGCCATCTCGGATGTAGATGGCGATGGTTGATGTAGACGATTGTCCCACCGGGCGAATGTGTTGATGCCAAAACCCACCGGCGGCGACGTCAACACAGTAGAGCCGGGAAGAGCCTAGAGCTGCGGCTGGAGACCCTCCGAGCGACGGCCCGCAATGCTCTTCTGGTCACACGCGGCGATGCGAAGTGCAAGGATGCCACCTGACCTATACCCGGTCGAAGGTGATGGGATGCCTCGCTTAGTTCCCGCATGGCATACACGTAAACATTAAATACGAGCCTCGATCGGCTCTCAAGTTATCCGTGAATCGGCTCGAGAGCCGATCCACCCATGATTCGTGCGGGGTGCACGAATACTTGGTGATCCTGCTTGATCAAGATAAAGCTAATGAGATCTACGACGATTTAGGGTTTTCACCGCATAATCGGATCATCCTACTCCGGTTGGGCCTCGCGGCCACGCACGGTGCTCGTAAGCCGATCCTAAACAAGGCCAAACAACCAACATGACGTCGATCCTAACATCATGTTTAGGACTTGCGAACGCCACCCTACGTGCTGGATCCTCCCCTTTGTAAGGCCTAACTATTGCAGATATTAAACTAATCCTTGAGCAAGGAGCAATCGTAACGGATCGATCTACTAAATAATGAACAGAGGGTGCCGCCCACACCAGATAGGTGTGAGGGCGGCTAGACATGCAAGGGTTGCACTACGTAAGCATGTTATACGAAGAACTATGCTAACCCTAACACATCTATGATAACTACGTTGCCCATCAAAGACGCTTCAGTACGGCAACGCATGAACAACGTGGAGCTTGTGCTGCCTAGATCGCAAGATGCGATCTAGGCAGATGTCGCTTACCGATTGAAACCCTCGAGACGAAGGAGTTGGGTGCGCCGAGATTGGTTTGTTTTGGGGTGAACGTTGTGTTGTTGTTTATTCCATAAACCCTAGATACATATTTATAGTCCAGGGACTTTCTAATGTGGGCGTGCACTAAACCGTGCACGAGATAAACTCTAACTTTTAATCTAGATACAATCTATGGTAATTAAAGATACATGGGCAATCTAGCCCAAATTCTCCGAGCTTCAGAGATCTTCCACGTGTAATCTTCCAAGCCCATCTTGATCGCGGCCCACCTCCTGATTTAGCCAAAATCTGGTGATAACACATCCTTAGACATAGCATCAATGTTTTATCCCTAGTGGCAACATCACATCCACAACCTTAGAACTTTCTGTCACTGTCCCAGATTTAATGGAGGCATGAACCCACTATCGAGCATAAATACTCCCTCTTGGAGTTAAAGCACTTGGCCAGAGCCTCTACTAATAACGGAGAGCATGCAAGATCATAAACAACACATAGGTAATAGATTGATAATCAACATAACATAGTATTCTCTATCCATCGGATCCCGACAAACACAACATATAGAATTACAGATAGATGATCTTGATCATGTTAGGCAGCTCACAAGATCCAACAATGAAGCACATAAGGAGAAGACAACCATCTAGCTACTGCTATGGACCCATAGTCCAGGGGAACTACTCACTCATCACTCCGGGACCATGGCGGTGAAGAGTCCTCCGGGAGATGAATCCTCCGGCAGGTGCCGGAGGTGATCTCCGTAATCCCCCGAGATGGGATTGGCGGCGGCGTCGAAGGTTTTCCGTATCGTGGCTCTCGATTGGGGTTTGCGACGAAGGCTTTAAGTAGGCGGGGGCAACGCTGGGGCCACACGAGGGCCCCACACGGCCGGCGCGCCAGGGCTTGGGCCGCGCCGCTGTGTCGCGCCTGGCCCCACTTCCTTTCCCCTTCGGTCTTCTAAGCTTCGTGCAAAAATAGGACCAATTTCGTCCACCGAGAATATTTCTTTACTAGGATTTCAAACCAAAAATAGCAAAACAGCAACTGGCTCTTCGGCATCTCGTTAATAGGTTAGTGCCGGAAAATGCATAAATACGACATATAATGTGTATAAAACATGTAGATATCATCAATAATGTGGCATGGAACATAAGAAATTATCGATACGTCGGAGACGTATCAATCCGCCTTGTTCCATGCGTCGGCACAATGCTCCAGAGAGCCCAAGCTTCCTTCACTCCGGCTTCTCTCGACAATCCGGCCGGTTTGCAGCAGCAAATTTTCGTTAATGGAGGCTGTGGCTCGGCTGGTGTGTAGAGGAGGCGCTTGAGATCTGGAAGCCGCATCCCGAGAAGCTTGAAGTGCCTCGGAAAGCTGTTTTGGTGTAATCCAAGAGGGCTTGCGAGTACTGGGTTTCTTCTGGATCTTGCTAGCACCTAGCGCGACTGGAGGTTTCTTTGCAAGCGGATTGGACGAGGCCGCATGAGGACTAGCAGTGGTACCAACCGGCTTAGAAGTAGCCAGAGGAGCTAGAGGAGGAACTAGTGTGGAAGAATCCGGTACTGTCTCTGGTATAATTTTGCCAGGGACCGGCAGAACCACTACGGGTTCCGACGATCTGGCTTGTTCTGAACTGGCGCCCGTGTTGCTGGCGCAGGGATTCGGTTCTCTCTAGCACGGAAGAGAAATCCGTCCCGCCACGGTGATCATCGATGTTAGGGGCCGTGTTCCCCTAACTTGTAACGGGCCCCTCAGGAGTAGGGCGGGTCCCGCCAGCGAGACATTTACCCTTGGAAGGGCTTGGCATCTGAAGAGGTACATCTTCTTCATCTTCACCGTCAGGAGTGGAACCGGAAGTCTTGGGAGGCAGTGGAGTCCTGCCAGGCGCGCTCCAGTTTAGCTCGAGCCCAGCGCTGTGAACAGGTAAAGAGGATTAGCAAAGAGAAATAACTGAAAACGGAGATGTAAGGATCTAACGAGTTGAGCCAAGATGGAATCTTACCCTGTGGAGGTCGGCATGCCTCTAGATCTTCTCCTGGTACCGGGAGGCCCTGAACCCGTAGTCCTCTGGCGGTTGGCGGCCACCGAGGCACTAGAACCGGAGTCTTGGGCACGCTTGGCGCGAGGAGCTCTGGCAGTGGGCAGTTTCTCGGCGACGAGCGGAACGGCATTCTCCACCACATGACTTTCCGGATCAGCTGAAACCGGGGTCGCGGGAAACGCGTAGGAGATGGGAATCGGGTCATATACCTCCAGAATAACGCTATCGGTATCATCGGATTGAGCTCTTGATGAAGAAGGTGCTGAGGGCTTACCGGAGCCCGAGTCGAGGATGGCGTCCATTTCGTGTACCGGCGTGTTCTTGACAGAGTCGGGATCCTCCGCGTCTCACTCAGTCCGATCGGCGGTGAATTCAGCCGGTTCTTCGTGTTCTTGGCGGCGGAAGTTCTGAAGTAGGAACAGGTAGATTGTTAGAGAAAATGTATGCAAACATTCTAGAAGAATTATTCCAGAGTCCCGTAAAACCTTACTTCGGGTGGTGGTGGATTCTTGCGGGAAAAGGGTTTCATGCCCCATTTCCAATCGACCGGCATACGAGTCTTGATGATGAGCTTGGCCTTGCCAACCACATCTGCTTTAGAAAGCTTAAATGTAGAGACCTTGGTGGTGTCCAGGCACCCACTCATTTGACAAATCTTGTGAACCCGACGCTGAAGAGGAAGAACCCAGCACGTAATAAATGTGCGCACAATATCATCCGCCGTGGGCTCATGAACCTCTTGGAGCCCCACAAAATACCGCACAATCCGGTTCGTTTCCTTGTGGGAATCTTTCGGATTGTAGAGCCAGTTGGTCCTTGAGGGTTCACTAGGAACGTAAGCCGGAAGGTTGATAAGGTCTATCGGACCGGTATTCTTGACATAGAAAAAGGTTTTCTACCACTTCCGACAGGATTCTAAACCGGACAAACGAACGTGCAGACTCTTCTGGCGAGGGTATACTATGCATGCACCACATTGAACAATCGGTTTAGGGAGCGGCACCTCTGGATCCTGGATGGAGTTGATCCGGAGGTTGTATAGCCGCACCCAGAGTTGAATGGAAGGCCAGAGGCCGACATACCCTTCGCAGAAAGCTACGAAGGTAGAGAGGTGGAAAACGGCATTGCCGGGAAGATGATGTTGTTGAAGTTCATAAAACTCAAGGAACGACCGGAAAAAGTCTGAGGCCAGCAAGCTTAAACCACGCACAAAGTGGGCGGTGAAAATTACCACTTCGCCCGGCTCCACTACCGGCTCTCTTTCATCCCTGGGGATCCAGCATGCAACGCCTTCCGTTATACGTCTAGATCGGTACAGCCACTCTATCTCGGCCTCCGAGACATCCGAACCTTCCCAGCGGTCTCTCGAATAATCTGCAGCATTCGGACCGGTATCTATCTCTTTGGTTGCTACACCCTCGTGCTCCCCGTTATCCATTAAAAGAGATGGTAAATCCGGTAAGAGAGAAACTAGTTTCCCCTGATCTATGCACGACAGAAGATCTAAAAGGAGAGGAAAATGAAAGGGAAATGCATAAGAAAATGATTTAGCTGCTAACGAATACAGTGAAGAACACGAAGAACGCGAGAGAGAAGAAGATTGTGTAGAAGAGATCTACTGACCACAGGGGAAGGAGAGGACCTTGGCCGCGGTGGCGGAGCATCGCCAGAGAGAAGGGGCGGAGACGGGCGGCGCTCGAGCAAGAAGTTCTACGGCGAGGGCGAGAATCGAGCGCGAAGCGTCGGGAGGAGAGAAGTTGTGAGGAAGGAGAGGTGAAAGAGGAACCGCCAGACCTTAAAAAGAGGGCAGCGCTTTGGGAACGCAAACCGCTCTCCCGATGCCACTCCTGTGCCACGCGCGGTTCGAAGGGCCAGACAGCGGACCACACGGATCAGATGCGAACCATTAACTGCGCGCGGGAGGCGAGGGATTTGACATCACTGACAACTGTCGTGTCAGGAAACAGTGGCGCATGTCTCTGACAGGCCCTAGTTCCCAAATATTCTCGACTCCCTCGAGGAGGAGTTACCCTGAAGAAACCATCGATATAAAGCCGGATAAAATTTGAATCAATCTGGTTCGTTCCAATGGCAACCAGATTTAGGCAAGTGGTTACCTTGCCGGTTTATAAATAAAAACCGAAATGATTAATCTGGTACGAATATCATAGAAAGCTGCCGCGGCCCACCGGTGGGTTCCGCCGGATCACACCAGATTCGGGGACTAATGTTGGAGGGATGACCCCCGGTAGGCTAAGTGTAAGGCAAAGTTGCCTAAGTATGATAGCTAAAAACCGGCTTAAATGGATAAACCGGACGAGTATGTTTGCGACCAAGAATATTGGAGATCGGTTTAAAGGGCAACCAGGTTAAGGGATCCGGTATACCCAAAGAGTATGCCGGATCGTGGGTAACCAGCCTGAGCTAAGCCGGAGATCATAAGGCTGCCTGAACGACGAAGATGATAAAAAGGGCACCACCGGTTTACTCCGGATAAACCCAGAGAAGGTCCAGTATGGGGCCAATAGTCCGTTATGGGTCAAAGATCCGGTCCTGACCAAAGGACACAGAGGATGTGAGCAAGTTCAGCCTTAAACGAAGCCCTGAGGCCAAAGCTGATTGATGACGAAGAAAGCGCCGTAGTCCGACCAAGCGAGGTCACCAGACAAGAGGTGCATGAGGGAACGTCATACCCAGAGCCAAAGAATCTTTATAAAGTAGTTTAGGTAGGCAAAGATTCCCCTAGGGTTCCTTCCCTTGTAAGCCTCCTCTCCCCTTTATAAGGGGAGGAGGGGCGCCCCTGTGCGGGAGATCGACGACTGAGAGGAGTAGAGCTGCCACTAGAGCCGTACGACATACCTGCTAGGTTCTTCTACCTCTAGCTCTTCTTCTTCCTCAAGCCAAAGTGTTGTTGGTCCACCGTTGTAGCTCCCTGTTGTGTTCATATTGTTGCAACATGCATGAGTAGGGGTCTTACCTCTCCAAGAGGGCCCTGAACCTGGGTATATCGCTCGTGTTCTTGCTTGTGATCTTGTTTGAGTTCTTATTTGCTCTTTCCATCTTGCCCTCCTCCGGATCCACATGCGCACATCCGGCCCAATCTTAAGCCATCCTATGATATATGTTTGTTCACCACGACGACACATGCTTATAAAGTTTTTCAGCAAATATCGAGATGTTTTGTGACCTATGTAAAAAAGATAATTTTTTGATGCTAAAATAGTCTATTTCTCGAGATTTTTTTGTTTTTTTTGCACAAGGCACAAAAATTATCGGTTTTATGTGAAACTTTACGTTCACACATAGAACATGTCTCTCTACATGCGAAAACTTTTTTCTATTTTTTTTTATATTTTGAAATATATTTTGCAAATACCGAGTGCATATGCATCCGAGATCAGTTTCGAGTTTCGCACTAACAATGGAATATTTCTCCTATAAATGTTCAAAGACTACCCTCTCAACCAGGGGGTCTGAAAGGGGCAAATGCATCGTGTCCCTCCATTTCACTAGCACAGTGAATTCCCAATCCCGCTTTTCACCTCAGCCGTCGGATGTGGTAATTTTTTTTATCACATTTTGCTTGTCCTGTCGAGTCCATGACAGATGGGACCTTATACGTGCGGGGGCCGCCGGTCATAGGCACCCACACAGGCTCGTTCCTGTCACCCTTCTCGTTGGGGCAGTGAAAACCTAGACCAGTCTCTCCTCCCCCAATCCCCACCTCCTCTCCCGTCCCCCAACCCGTGCCGCCGCCTCTCCTCCATGCCAAGCAGGATACAACCGCATCGGGCGGGAGGCGATGGTCACCGCCAGTCGCGGGCGTCGCCGTGCGAAGACGCCTTGGGTCCTGCCGTTCCTCCCCAATCGCCCGCCTCGACGTGTAGAGGGGTCGAAGCTGTGGGGGACGCAACATTGGCGGGCGGGCATTCGCTGGAGGAGCGCGTCCTGGAGGAGGGCGGCGGCGTTCCAGCGAGAGGCCCTGGGTTGGGAGGAGAGGACGCGGGAGGAGGACGAGAAGGGGTGAGGGCGCTCGACCCCGCCGCCCAGCAACGCCGACGGCCAACATCTACAGCGACGCCGGTGACCAACACCTCCTCTTCTCCATTCTTCCACCCCTCTCTGGATTTCCGCCTCTAATTTAATTTGGATTTCGCAGCTAGGGTTGGGCGACACCTCCATCGGAGATCCCTATCAAAGCTTGCACAGGCTCCGTGTAGCCGCCGCCAGCGCCTCCTGGTCTCCACCAGCAGCGCCCCCTGGCGCTCGCACGGGAACCGGCTGGCACGTCCGTCTTCACCAGGCCAAGAAAGATTAGGTAAGCACAATGTCATCTCCTTCCTTATCCATGTGTATTAGTTTAGCCTCCATTCCTTAAGTCCGTGCCTCCGTTCCTAATTCCATGCGAAGATTTGATTCAGAAAATAATTTGTTTCGAGAATGTGCAGTTGGAGAATTTGTTCAGATTGGTATGGTTGTTGTTCGTGCTCCACCTGAGCATTTCTGCATTCTTCTCCCTTTATCATATTTCTGGCCCTCCCCACGCGAGCTTCCTCATCTGATTCCTCTAATTTAATTTTTATTTTGTATCTAGGGTTTGGGTGTCCAGGAGATTCACCGATAGCAGCACCAGCCATCATTGGTTTTTATGGACTCCATGGCTGTTGTAGGTATGCTTATCCTACTAAGATATATTTCTCTCTCTCTCTCTCTTCCACGGCATCATTCAATCTTTCTCGCTTTGTTGCTTGTCACTTTTTCTCCGGTGGAGGTGTTTGTTACAATTTTTATACTGCCTTAATGCTTTCCCATCTTAGATCGATCTAATAATGCATCTCTCTGTTTCGTGGAACGGGAATGGAGCAAAAGGGTGATTTTTTTGGAGGGTCTGATCGTTGTTGTTCTGCTTGATTACCACAACAATAGGGTTGCTCCCTCCTGCAAAGTATCGACCACATCTATGCCTCACTCCACATCCTCTCCTCTATTTATATCTACAGATTTTTTGTGTAAGAGGAAGAGCTGCAATTTTAGCCAGAGCAATATATTTAAAGTCATAGATAATAGTGTTGACTGTAAAATTTCTTAATCCCCAGGCCATATAATAAAAGGTGAAGAGCGGCGGTAGGGAACCACGCCTACGAGCATGCTCATATGGTGGTACCTAGATCCCAGCAATGCATGGGCCATTGATATCATGTATTCATGCTCTTTCAATTCTTTACCGACATTAATCTTATATCATTAGGTGCTTGTCAAAGAAAAATAAGGCTTGGAGTTGTCTTAAGTTAAGGCCGTCTTTATTTTTGTGACGCATAATAGGTTAACAATTTATATGCCTGTAAAAAAGTGTGCTAACTTTTCTAATTAATCTCTTGGCATGTCTTCATGGAAATGGAAGTTAATTTACTTCCGATCCCACATGCTGTTTGTGTAGGGCGTGACGGTGCGAGGTGGTGCGGCAGCGATCATGAGCGGGGGGCAGTCTGGTGGTTGGCCGTGACAGCACAGGGTGGAGCGGCCGATGGTTAATATGGAGCGGAGGCGGTACGGGCGCATGGTGCTGCTTGGAAGTGGGCCCGGTGGTGGGTGCACGCGATGGTGTCCAGCGGTGTGCCGCCTCTCCCCTGGGATCGAGCCGGACGGGGATGGCCGCGGTTGTGGGCCAGAGGAGGTGCCGCAGGAGCGCGCACGGAGATTGGGAGAAAAGGGGACATGTACAACCTATCCCAACCAGTTCATCCCCTAGGAGGCGCACAAGGTGGCCAACATGCGTTGTACCGTCCTCGTGTTGGAGCATCCACATGCCTGGAAGCTCTGTTGTCGGCTCGTCTTCAAGCTCTGAGCACTGCCGTCCCCGTACCTGCTGCTTGCGCCTGGTCCAGGTGAGCTACTGCTCCTCACCTCCTCCACCTGTGAGTGATTTTGGTGTATGTTGTTTATTATTCATTACCTTATTCATCATGCATTACCTTTGCTGTATGTTCGAGTAGAAATTTGGAGTAGTATAGCAGTTTCATGACAATACAAAAACTGGGGCTGATTCTTGCGTTTTGAGTGATGGCAGTGTGTTAAAGAGTATTTTTGATGTGCCATTAGGTCAAGCTAAATAATGGGAGTAGGTCACGTTTAAATATTATCATCACTCCCTTCAGTTGGGAGAGTGACTATTATCTGTGGCCCTATAAACTGAATATAGGTAGCTTATGTTTATGGATTTATGTAGAGAATATGTAAATGATTTGTTAGATATGAGATTACAAAGTTTGATTACTCTACCTTATTACAGACCTGTTTTAAAAATGTCGATTGGTTTCGATGTTTATCACTTTTGGTCTTCTTAAAATAAAATGTGCACCTCTAATATTCCTGTGCTCCTCAAATTTCAGTTTGTCACTTATCAAGTTCTCGCATTATCACTGTGCCTCAGAGGTTGTTTTGGTAGCAATGGAGTAGAGAACATCAGTTTTATATTTTCCCCACCGGATGTGTTCTTGCTGAGTCGTTTCTTGGGAAGTTTTTATTATATTTTTTACCCTTTTCATATTTGTTTTTGCACATTCTGGATATAGACATACTTCAGCAATATGTAATCTAAAGGAATCCTCTTAAGTTTCATTTTATTGTTCAAGTTTTGGTTTAGCCATAGAGAGGTGTTCACAGTTGGGTCAATGTCGTTCATTGCAGTAAGCATAATTTGATATTTAAGTGATAGTGCTTATGAATTGGTAGAATTATGAGACTATCTCGGAAGTGTCAGAATCATACTTAATTATCTATGAACATAATATATCCTATGTGACCATAGTAATACGTGCCCCTTTGTTTATAAGCACTTGACCTGGTTGTTTGCCATTACATTTGCTTCGAGAAGTTCTTCAATCTATGTTATTGCAATACACACTAAATAATCTGAAGGCATCGCTCTTTTCTTTTGCCATATTTTTGGATGGCTTGTGAAACAAAGATATATTTTCACACATTGTCACTATGTCTGTAAGCCAGACAATCAATATTACCATTGAGAAATGTCGACAGATAAAACCTCGACATAAAAAAATATCTTAGTTTAAAGGTATATTTTAAACCGTTTCGACAAAAGTTATATGTTTCAGCCAACAAGAAGTATTTTGAGTTATATGGTTCAGCCAACAAATGATATATGGATTGACTGAGTGTGTTGATCGAGTCCACCTCTGTTGGACTCCTGCTTTTTTTATTACCTTTTATTCATTGTTGTTACCAAGTAGAAATATTCCAGCCCTCTGCTTAATTCAAAACAAGAACCTCGATGTGGTTTTCTTTGTGTTGGCTGATATTACTTGAGCTGCTTATATGTAGTGCATTTATTGCAACAATCCAAATATCATTGATGTACATTTCTGTAATGGCATAACATATTTGTTTGCTGACCATTGACCAATGGTCATAACTATCTGTCATCTTGAAATGAGAGTGCTAATTTCTTAAGCTTATTTTTTTACTATAGGCTGATATGGAAGTGGAATTACTGGATAATGGTACTAAGCTCTTGTTTGTACTCAATGCATATATAGAAGGTTCTTGATGGATAGTGGTTCTGCACTGCACCTCGGTTAATAGGTTCGATTTGGTATAATTTATTAGCATAGAAACAAATGCTATATGCGCTGCCGACCTTATATCTTTTATCTTTGTGGAAGGGTGTGGAAAAGATGGGTTTCCAGTATTCTTGTTTTCGATTAGTCTCTTAGATGGCATAATTTAAGCACACGAAAGGGCCACGGCCTCTAACCATACTTAGAGGGGAATAAAATTGTTACAGAAGATGAGCATATATTTTACTTGATGCATTTGCTTTTTTGTACTCCCTTCGATCCATATTAGTTGATGCTAAAATAGATGTATCTACAACTAAAATATGTCTAGATACATCTATATTAACATCAACTAATATGAGTCGGAGGGAGTACATTAATTGGTTAGTAGTAATACTAATCGTACTATTTCTACGCACAACTATTCTGAACTTATTGAATCAGTAGTATTCCATTCCAATGAAAGCTGAGATACATCATTGTTGTATAAATTTATCATGCTCAATTCATTTATGCCTCTTAGGTTCTTTTAATAGTAGCCACTGCAGACCTGCTTCATTCCTCTCTCTATTCTCATTATTTTAGTCAGCACAACACGTTGAACTTTCTATGTTGGATAATTTCAGCTTGCGCTGTTCCAAGATACATTTTCTACTGAAACACATAACTTTGCTAGCACTGGATATGTGCCTCACCCAAAATGTTCTTTCCCTGTTTGGTTTCAAGATTAGTATTTTAGATATGCAATGTGCAATGGTGCCACGAAGGTTTCAAGATTAGTATCTTAGTTTCACCCCAAATGTTCTGTCACTGGATCAACAAGATTAAATTATGTTATACTCTACTATGGTGATTATCCCTTAACAAATTTCATTACCACAATATCTATGTTCTTCCCAGACTCGGTTTCAGGAAGTTTCTCAGGGTGTTCTCCGTATGGCTCTCTTGCTAATGCTTAAGCTCACATTTGCAGCAATTTCTTCAGCTTGATGGGTGCTACTGCTTAAGGGTCTATTCAGGCTTTGGATATGATAATAAGTTCCAGAACGTGGCTGCGTATGTCAGGCTTGCGGTTGTTACTTGTTACATATAATTATAGGTTTGTCTTTAAATGTTGCTTTGTAAGGTTATCAGCGCTCGAAGAATTGGTATAACGGAATTCAGTGTCAAGCTTGCTGCTGTTATATTTGTGAGTAAAAATATTTCTGTGAGTTTCTGGCCATTGATATTTTCAGCATGTTTAGTTTAGATTTTTGTTCACCACATGCCTCTTCGTCATAACATTTCCTGGCTGGTTTAATTTCGGTCTCAAATATTGCTTATATAATCTTGCAACTATTTTTTATGCTCAAATAATTTGGAAAGCTTTATCATGACATCAATATTAATTTCACCTTACTGCCACGCAGAGGTTGGATGGAGCATCGAGCGTTTCTTCCTTGAGATGATTAACAGACCGTCATGTGCATTACTGTCCGCAGCTTTACTCTAAATTGGTTACCCTTTGAGCACTAAAGTGCATCCTTCATATTTTCTGCGAGGTTCGTTTTCTTGGATAACCATGTGTATGTTCTTGGTTAACCATGGTTCATATTTTCTCATAGTTGGTTCCTCTGTTTACTCATAATAGTGTAGCCTTCTAGATTATGTACGAGTTCTGAATAGAGTTACTAATGTAGTTCTTGTATATGACTATGATGCAGCCAAAAGAGTCCAGTGAGGAATGGACTATTTTTGCTATTATATATTTGCCTTGTGCTGTGAATGAGGAAATGGTGTTATTAGTCCAAGTATCATTTTTCATCAGGTGTTCATGGACAATTGTTCACGCTCTTCTCAGATTATGGGCATATGAGCTCACACGGTTTCAGTTATAGTGTCATCAGACCGTGGCAGTAGGTAGTGTCATGTTAATGTGAGACTTTGAGATAGATCTAGGGAACTAAATAAATGTAGACTTTCACAGGAGATGAATAAATTGTGGTTAGTGTATAAGTGACACAATTTCGGCTAGAGAAAAAAGGGAACCTTCTTATATATATAATATGCGTAACGAATTATTTTCCCCACGATGATTCAAAATTGAGCTATGCATGTTTCCAGTCCCTCTCACTGTGTTATTCGTGCATTCTAGATGTATTACTTCAGTATTCAGGGTGAGGTTACTACTAACTAACCAAAGAAAGAGAGATGGTTCTGTTCTATTCAAGTTTTTTCTGCATTCTATTTTTGTGAAACAATTACCGGAAGAAGATTTATCCCCATAAAATAAAGTATGTTATTACGACAGGTTTTGTGACTATTTGAGTTAGTTTTACATTGAAAGTTATTTACCTTGGTGCAAAATTTCTCAGCGGATTTTTTTATTCGATGAAAAGTGACCAGCAGAGGAACATTTGTAATGCGCACTGCCATTTGATGAAACACAGGTAATGGGTGTTATGTTCACCCTTTGTTTCTCCATATATTGTTGGAGCTGATGAACACTTCTCTGCAGCTCATATTATTTCTTAAATTTGCAGGTATAAAATCTCTTTTCGCTATTCCAATGTACATCTTCAGGTACATTAGAACTGCCTCATGGTGCTAATATATGCTTAGTTGAATGATAAGGTTAGCTACAGCCTGAGCGTACAATTCATTAGTTTAGCAAATGACAAGGGGGTGTATATTTCTTGCATTATTTTGCTTTGATTTTACTTCATGGTTTGATGAAGTTATTATCATTTTAGCTCTGTTTATTATCAGTAATTTTTCACGCCTTACTGAATATACCAATTGACTTCACACTCTGATATTTCCTGTTGGGTTATTCTCTTCTTGGTGGACTGGTGGTTTGCAATTACCAATTGATGATTTTTAGAAGGTCTGTGATCAAATTCCCTTCCATAAAGATGTTGAGTGTACCAGAAAATATGGCATGGTAGAACTGCATGAAGTAAATCAGAGAGAGCAAAAGAAAAATGTATATGCACTTCTCTGCTCCCTGTGCCACTCTCGAAATTTAGTGAAAGGATTCTCCAAAAAGAGAATTAGCTACAGAATTAGGCGAACCATGAGTATCCATGTGTGGGGACATATCAGTACTTTCGATGCAGGTCTAGCATTTGAAAAATCATCTAACACCCTTTTAGACCGGTCTGTATATTTTACTGTAAGTGTATGCCTTTGCTTCTCGAATTTGAACTGTTAAACTAGAGATTATCATTCTACACAGATATGTTCCTTTAGAAAATGTCATTACACCCTTTTTAGATCTGTCTGCATTTTTTTACTCCAAGTGTATGCCTTTGCTTCTCGAATTTGCATAGTTAAACTAAGTCTACCATTCTACACATATATGTTCCTTGAGAAAATGTCATTACACCCTTTTTAGATCTGTCTGCATTTTTTACTCCAAGTCTATGTTTTTGCTTCTCGAATTTGCACGGTTAAACTAAGTCTACCATTCTACACAGATATGTTCATTGAGAAAATGTCAATTTTGTAATACAAGTACAATTTTCAGATATATCAGGATGGTGGAACTGGATGCAACCTTATGTCGTAGGCTGATCAGAACTCAAGAAACTAGCAGACCGCAATGGTATTGTCGCAGCGAAACATATAAGCATTCCTATTTGATAGCTTTTTTGGTCCTTTCTCAGTTGAAATATGAAATATATTTGCAAGATGCTGATGCAAAATGATATTTACTTGGCTGCAATGTTGAAATTGACATGAACTACACTTCTCCACTTAGGCTGTAGCCATATATGAGTCCTATTAAATTCTTGAAAGTTGTCCGACTAAGCCAGGTTCTCATTCATGTTTTATGTTACTCTTATTTTTATTTTGAATGTGCATGCATGATATGCTTACGAACTTTTTCTTGGTACTGGACTCTTTAAACATAATAAATTATCAGTAGTGTACTAATGACAATTGACAAACCACCCATTTGAAATGCAAATGCTCATGTCTTATTTTGTACAATAGTATCTGATGTAGGCCTCTTAATATGGTAGTAGTATCATATAAATATTTATTTACACAATTTATGCTTCGTTTGTTCTTGGCTAACACAATAATAACATGATATACCTCTGGTTTTATAGGAAATTCGGTCTTTGTGCTATCCGATTCTTCCTGGATGTTTCTCCTATGTTGCCATGTCCATGACTATGCAGATTATTGTGTTACTTTTGTTGAGTTGTGCGGGTATTGTCCGTGTGCAGCTAGCTTTTAGTAGACTCATGCCTAGCCTAGGAGACAGACATTTGTAAATTTTAGCATTGCTTCCATGCTTTTGTTGCTATAGTACAGACAAACAATAGTTAATTGCTATAATACCTATTTCTCCTATTTCCTGGTTGGTTTGTTTCTATGTTTATAATTTACTGCGGTTCACAACGATTTGTAATACATAAAAAGATTATTAACAGTTTCTCGCTTATACATGGGATTCACGGGATCGTGTGCGAAGGCGCACTATAAATCATGTTGACTATTTGAATTGTTTTAGCATCTATTTGAGATGAAATATCTCAGTTTTGTATTTCATATTTCTTTGTCTATAGAATTACATATTATAGTGGTTAGAACATGACTTCTGTGTTTAGATACACATGTTACTGTCAGTTTATGCTGGGCTAAAGGGACACCTTCTCAAACCATCTCTGTAAGTTGATGGATATAGTTGTTTGTTTGCCTGCTTGAAGATTTTCTTACCCCTTTCGGCATGTTAGCCCTTTCGGTATATTTGATACAGATGGTTACCATCCAGGATCGTCGGCAGACGTTAAGGAGTATAGAAGTGTTATTTGGACTCACCAAAAAAGATCTGTTCCTTCAGCTATTATTGTATGTAGCTCCAGCCTTTTGTTAACCGGTGATGGATCAAGAGGCAGAAGAGTTTGGGCCATTCACAATGATGGAATGCTACAACACAGGTGTTAATCTGGAAGTGGATGATTAGCAAATTCCTGCAGAATCGTTCCAGAAGGGTTTCAAATGTTCCATTATAAATTTGAGAACATTTTCAGAGAATGCACACATAAGTACCATCATTTGAGATCTATAATGTACCTATGGTAGTAGTATCCTTAAGTAATGTTTTGTACCTATGATATTGCTGGTCTACTTTATTTATGTATAAATTAGTTCGTACCTGCTGCCACGACTATTCACTGAGTAAGAAAAATGGTTGAATGTATATGTATAAAATCGACATCTATTTTGTTACTTTGCTTGATAAATGTTTGCTATTCTATTTAATATTTCTTTCGCTTGTATCAAATAAATGTTCTTTAGTTTGCTTAATATATGTTCGGTCCACACCCCTAACAGTAAGGATATTGGGTGGGTCTAAGGGGTCAGAAGAGGAAGAGGAGGACGTAGGAGAGGCGGAAGGAACCGTCGAATAGGGGTAGAGGGAGTAGCCAAAGGAGGGCAAGGGTGCTGTCGAGGACATTTCCTCCAGTGCATGCCGTTGGATTCTAATGGAGCTCACCCTGGATGGCCAGCCAACCCAGCGGCTCTCCCTTCACCATAGCGGCGGTGATAGGGGCAGAGATCCGCTCCGTGCCTACAATAAGCTGATCCTTATGGGTTAAATTCGGACTTGATTATGCCTGCGCGATAGCGCAGCGGGTCATCTAGTTTGACTAAACGGTCTAGCGATAGAAGCATCGGCCGAGAGCTAACCAAGTTCTCTTTTTTTTTTTTTTGAACAAGGTTAGGGTGCAGAGCACCCTAGATTCTCATTACTCATAGACATTGTGCTGATACAATCATTGGTCCTGCCAATGTAAGTCTGTTTATTGCTACAGAGACAGGGCAAGAGTAAGCCGTATGAGTAGAGTTTGTGCAACAGCAAAGAGGTGATGCTGTTGGAAGAGTTTTTGCTTTTTGAGCATAGTGATGAGCTATAGCATTGAGAGATCTGTTTATGTGGAAGATGCTTGGTCTCAGAGGCTGCAAGTCTTCCTGGAATTGTACAGCTTGTCTTCTAATCTCCCAAAGGACATTTGGATTTGCTCCACCATTGGCCTGCACTGCTTTTGCCAGCCCCAGGTTATCCGTGAAGAAATAAGGGTCCTGCAAAATGAGTGAAGAAACAATGTTGGCAGCAATAAGGAGTCCTTCCGCCTCAGCCTGCAAAGGTGTAGAAACTGGCGCTGTCCTGGCTGAGATAAAAACATCAGTGATGTGCAATCCTTGCTTCCAAGTAATATGAATCCCAATTCCAGCTTTAGAAGGTTGTCCATTAGGTCTTTTTTTCCAGGCTGCATCCACAAAGATTCTTGGACCAGAATATAAAAGATGTGAGGGTGTTTCATTCATTTTAGGAGTAGGCTTGGGGTGTTTATGTATTTGCAGGCTGTTAATCAAAGCATTTGTTCTAATGATAACCTGACTAGGCTGCCCTTCTAAATTGTTGAATAATTTTTCATTTCTCATTTTCCAAAGACACCAAAGGAAGGTGAAAATATTTGTAGTGTTTATGTGAGGATGGTTTAAAGCTAGGAGTTGTAAAACAACTGTGTGGAAATTTTGAGCATTTTGAGTTATTAAATCCATCCTAAGATACCAAGGTGACTGGAACCAAGCAGCTCTAGCAAAAGTGCAGGTGAAAAACAGATGAATATCATTCTCTTGGAGACCACATCTGCAACAAATGTTAGAAATATGTGTAGAATACCTTGATGCCCTTTCTCCAGTAGGGATGGCTTTTCTTATGATTCTCCATGCAAAAGTTTTGATTCGTGGAAGTATGTCCTTGTTATCCCAAACCTTGTTGAGAAGGCCTAGCGCTGCATCATCAGGTGGTACTGGCTTAGGGGCCCCTGCATCAAAAAGATACTGCAAACAAGCCTTATAGGCAGCTTTTGTATTACATTTTCCGTTTGGGGTCAGCCTCCAGCAAAGAATGTCAGGTTCTTCATAGGGAATAACTTTGACTTCTTTAATAGCATTGGCCGTGCGTCTTTGAAATAGAGAATCAATGAGATGGGTATTCCACGATTTTGTTTGGGGAATCCAAAGGTCTTTAACTTGCGCTGGGTAGGTAAAATGAGGTTCTTGGATAATCAAATCATCATAAATGTGATTCCAGGTTGTACACCAGGGTGAGCTCCAGATAGAAATGCTACCTTGAGAAATTTGATAGAAAGAATTTTTCTGAAGAATCGGCAAGGTTTTTATAACTGAGGTCCAGTAGGCTGATTTAGGAATATTAGATCTTGCTCTCCAAATAGAAGTGTCATGAAAATATTTGGATTTAAGAATATGATAAACATGACTTCGAGGGTTTTCTGCAATCCTCCAAATGGAAGTGAGAATAAGAGCATAATTAACAGCATTGAGGTTTCTGATCCCTAAACCACCATCTTTAATAGGGGCACAAATGTTTTTCCAAGCAGCTAGACATAAGGGTTTATGATCAGGATCAGCATTAATACCAGTCCACCAAAAATTCCTCACAATAGCTGTGATCTTAGTGTGAAATTTTTTTGAGAAAATGATATTGGACATGTAATAAACTGGGATGGAGGAGAAAACAGATTTGATTAATTCTAGCCTTGCAGCATGAGAGAGGGATTTAGCTTTGTATGTTGAAAGTTTTGATTTGAATTTAGCTAGAACAAAATTGTAAGCCTCAGATCTGTTCTTTGATGGAAGAATTAAAGGGTGACCTAGGTGAATAAAACTTTCATTCATGTCAGGGACAGGGAAAATAGTTTTCAGGAGATCCCTAGTGTTATTATCAACTAGTTTGCTGAAGATAATACCAGATTTTGTCCAGTTTGGAATTTGGCCTGATTGCTGACAGAAGCTGTGGAGAATGTGTTTTATATTTAAGGCCTCCTGATGAGTTGCATTACCACAAATTAATAAGTCATCAGCAAAGAGGAGAGAGTGAATTGGAGGGCAGTTTGGCCCTAGAACTATACCATGCAAATTTGTTTGGGTAAGACTTAGCTGCAGCTGTATGGATAGCTCATTAATTGCAAGAACAAACAGGTAAGGTGAAATAGGGCAACCCTGTCTGACCCCTCTAGAACTGATGAAATTGTCATAAGACTGACCATTGATAATAACTGAAAAGGAGGGGGTTGAAATGCAAGCATGAATGAGATTAATGAAATGACCATGCAACCCTTTACGAGCAAGGGCTAACAGAATGAAGTTCCATTCCAATCTATCGAAAGCTTTGGCTAGGTCTATTTTCAGCATGAAAGCTTTTTGTTTCCAGGAAGAAAGTTGGAAGGAATGAGTGATTTCCTGAGCTATAATAATGTTATCACTAATTCTTCTTCCTTCAATAAAAGCTTGTTGAGAAGGATGAATATGATCAGGTAGATGAGGTTTTAGCCTATTTGCTAGACATTTAGTGATGATCTTATAAATAACATTGCAAAGGCTAATGGGTCTGTAATCTGCTGGCACCTGGGAGATAAGCTTTTTTGGAATAAGAGCTATATGAGTTTTATTGGAGTGGGGAGGTAAAACACCTGTGTTGAAGAAATTTTGAATGATAGCTAGCACATCATCTCCTATCCATTCCCAAGTAGCCAGATAAAATTCGACATTAAAACCATCAGGGCCTGGGGAAGCATTTCTTTTCATACCTTTGAGAGTGTCCCAGATTTCTTCTTTTGTAGGAATGGAGTCTGTGAAATCATTACTTTGAGGAGGAGTGGTCTGAACTCTGGGAGTCCCTTGATGTGTTGTTTGTGATGCAAAAATTGACCTGAAATAGAGAACAAAGGTATTTGCAATCTGATGAGGCATAAAGTGAGTTACATTTTGTTCATCTCTTATGGACATGATTGAATTTCTTCTTCTTCTTTTTGCAACCGCTCTATGAAAAAAGGCAGTGTTTCTGTCCCCTTCTTTTGCCCAACTTTTCTTTGCTCTCTGCACATAGAAGTCATTCAGTTTTGTTATTGTTTGCTCATACCTGGTGGTTAATTGCTGTTCCTTTGCAAGATCCTGCTGATTTGGAGGAGCAGTTTGAGATTTCAAAATATTTGCCTCTAGCTCCTTTAATTCTTCCTGTAAAGGTTTTTTCTTTTTACACCAAATTTTCAAAGAGTTAGCCAACCTACTAGTCCTATTATGAAAGGCATTCCCAGCAGACTGGTGCCAGGCGTTTTTTGCATAATGTTGGAAATCTTCTTCTTTAAGCCACCAGTTTTCAAATTTGAAATGAGGTTTGACAGTGTTTGTTTTACCATTGGTTGAGAGCAAAATAGGTGCATGATCACTGAAATTGTAGATGAGAGGCATGTTGTAAACCTTAGTACAAGGATCCGAGAACTAGCAAAAACGTTCCTAGTTAGTTCCTACCTACCTACATGTAATAGTACGAGTCGGCTAGTTTGACATACAAGTGAGTCGTCCTAGTCCATTGGAGTCTCTAGACTCTAGTACTAGTCCGGTTGGGATTCATGAACTAGCTAGCTAGCAATTGATCTGCCGTATAGTAGTAGTCTGTTAGTAGCTTGTTTAGGAAAGTAAGAATCGAGTCGGTGTGATCGGTGTATGAGTTTTAGTCGGTAGTTCAGGTCTAGGTCCTGCCTGTATATATATCATTAATTCTAATTATTGCTGGGGCACTGTGTTGTGTTACAGGGTGCTCCCAGCTAGGATCCGTCGGATATTCATCTAACGGTGAATCTGAAGCGGTGGCTTATTTTGGACAGCCCAGGCTGCACGTGGCCAGGCTGTGAGGGACTGGTATCCTCGTCTTCGTCTCCCGTCGTCAACGCGAAATCCCCATCTCCCGTCTCCCAACACCAGGAACCGGAGGTAGTGCTGGTGTGCGCGCACATCCGACGACGCCCGTCCGGCCCCGACGCGCTCGATCTTCGCCGGCAAATCACCCGCGCGATGACCTTCGCCGGCGAATCACCCGCGCTAGCCCCCGCGCGACGACCTTCACCGGCGAATCACCCGCGCCAGCCCCCGCGCGCGCGACCTTCGCCGGCGAATCACCCGCACGGCCCGGCACCCTGACCTCCATCGGCGACGCGCATTCCCGGCCCCGGCGTGTGCGTCGGAGGTGGCGCTCGACGCTGCCTTCTGGACCGCCGGCCGGATCAGCGGCCAGAAGGCCATCGTCTTCTTCAAAGCCTCCGTTCTCCCCCAGCCTGACCTAGCCCAGGTATCGCTAGATCCGCTCGATTTGGGCGGAGCTAGTAATTTTTAGGAGTCAGTGAATAATTTTGCTTGACAAACAACAGAGTTTTCTGGGTGTATTTTTTTGAGCTCCGAATTGATTGAGCTATCATGCTGGATGTATTTTTTGTAACCCGATTGTGCTTTTCTATTTTTTTTCTCAAATTTGTGTATAATATTGTAATATAATATAGTAATTAAATGTAAGAATAGTAATCTGGATGTACTTTATACCATTTTTTTACATCCGGATTGATAAAATCTGTAACCGTTTTTTGTTCAATTTTTATTTGAAACTTTATGCATTTGGATGTAAATTTTACCACTTTTTTACATCTAGAATGTTGAATGGATCAAGGATAAAACACTAGTATGTTTTTTTTTATCATAATATTGGTTCATCTGGATGTAATTTTATCTTCTTTTCTACATCCAACGCTACAATTTTTACATCCTCAAATTAGATCACAGAACTTGGTGGTGTCTGAGTTGTTTTTACGGGTTGTAATTTTTGTAATTTTATCCGGTCAAAATAACCGAGAGGCAGACTGGACAATGGAATAGGGAAAAATTACTTGGCTCAGGCTGTGCTCGGTGAACCCGGAGTGAACGCGTTTTCTTTTTTTGGTGCATGTCGCTTTCAAGTTCTGGACCACTTTCCTTATTCGGAAATAAATACGTTCAGACACAGAGAGCACTCTATAGCACCGTGTAGCAGGGTCCTATATCATTAATTCTAATTATATATATGCACGAGGTGGCCTTGTATCAGCGGAATTCAGAAATAAAGAAAAGAAGAGGGCACTCCTTGATAATAGACCTTATGCCTGTATTCGTATATTCGACTTTAACTAGAACTTGATCGCACTGTCAAAAAAAAAACTAGAACTTGATCGCAGGACAGTTCCTTTAGTTTTCCGTGCGTTTGCAGCATCCCTGGCATCGAAAGAAACCCTCACGTACGATTCGACCAGCAACTAGAGATCAGGTGGAGATGGCGACCACCGCGTTGTCTACGCTGCCGGAAGAGATGGAGGAGGAGGTGCTCCTGCGCCTGCCCGTGAAATCCATCCTCCGCTTCAGCACCGTGTGCCGCCGCTGGGCGGCGCTGCGATCCTCCCAGGAGTTCTGCGCGGCG
Source organism: Lolium multiflorum (assembly GCA_030979885.1). Taxonomy (NCBI): domain Eukaryota; kingdom Viridiplantae; phylum Streptophyta; class Magnoliopsida; order Poales; family Poaceae; genus Lolium; species Lolium multiflorum. The sequence goes on along the minus strand of CM061749.1, from coordinate 59,864,813 downwards.
AGGACGAAGCTTGCCGAGTCGAAGACGACGGAGCCAGCAGCACAGCTGCTGTTCCTACCCATGCCAGCGAGGTGGGACGCTCCGAGAACCACCGAGGTGCGCTCCGGCGACGGCAGGGCGCTGCTCACCCTCGATGGCGTGCCAGGCTGCAACGCCGTCATGGCAACCTCGCCGTGCCATGGCCTAACCCTGCTGCACGACCAAGGCTCAGGACCATGGAAAAAAATAGCGCGCTATTCCAACGCTAATAGCACGCTATAGCATATTTGGAGAGCCGACGCTACGCTATTTTGGCGCTATAGCGCGCTATTCACGTTAATAGCACGCTATAGCATGCTAATAGCATATTTTTAGACCCACGCTATTTTGTTATAGCGCGCTATTTTTTTCCTTGCTCAGGACGCTGCCACGTATTCAACGCTGCCACGCGAGCGGCCACCATGCTGCCGACCTGCACGCTGTACGGTCCGTCGAGCGCCGGCCTCGGGTTCGACGCCAGGACCAAGGAGCACAAGGTGGTGCGGCTGTTCTCCACCGGGGAGAGGACCAAGTGCGAGGTGCACACCCTCGGCAGGGGACCACACAGCCGCTGGAGGCCGCCCATCTCCTGCGCCGACACTGACGGCGTGATGGTTCCATCCACGCTCGCTGGGGCAGCATTGTTCGTGACGATACTCGACTACGGCCTGTCGCCCATCTTCGCGGACGGGTTCCTGCACTGGCTCGTCGACCCGAACTTCGAATATCCCACGCACTTGCTCCTCGACCCGAACTTCGACTATGCCACCGCTAGCGCGAGCAGCTCTACGGCAGCGGTGTTGTCTTTCTCCCTCGCGGAGGAGACTTTCAGCAGCCGGGTCCGGTCACCGCCCTTCAACATGAAGTGGGAGGTCCCAGGGGCGCATCTAGCGGAGCTTGATGGCAGGCTGTGCATTGTCCGGGACCTCCGTCGTGGTTCTAGTGGTTCGCTGGAGATCTGGAGCTACGACGCGGCGGCAGATGGTGGTGACGACAACTGGACGCTGAAGCACCACATCGATTTGGCGCATCATGCTGGAAGACATCTGTTGACACTGAGCCAAAGTATATCCGAGTTGTTGGCGCTTCTGTTGGGAAGAAGGTGATCTTCGTTGCCACGTCCAAGCGCAATGTAGTCGCCTATGATCCCATGAGTGAAACCCTAGAAACCATCTTTCAACTCGGAGGAGGAACAAATCACGGCGAGGAAGAGACTAGTCGATCTCTTCCAAGATTCTCTTTGTTTAAAGAGAGACTTACTCTAGTGCATTAGACAAACAAGGAAATTACATCAAGCAAAAGAAAGAAATATTATAGAGAACGAACAAAGGAATCGATTATGTCGTCAAGCATTCTTGTTTAATAAAACCATTAATGTTTTTCTGAACTTTTCTTCAGTTAGCTGTTAGCAATGTAGGCTCCAAGTTCCCTAACAAACTTGGAGCGATTCTTCAGTGTGGACATGGTCCGCTCATGGGATGGCGCCACATCATCGGATAGTGGCTTCGTGCGATGATTGTAGGTGAAATAACAGGATTGGAATGAAAACTAGAAATGTTCCAAGTCTGTCACTTCTGTGTTTATCTATCGTAAATCCAATATCACCATCTTTATGTTTATATATGTGGATGACATCATTGTTGCTAGTTCTTCTCAAACTACCACTGATGCACTATTGAAAGACTTGAGTCAAGAATTTGCATCAAAAGATCTTGGTGATCTGAATTTCATCTTGGACATTGAAGTTCAGAAGGTTAACAATGGTATAGTTCTTGGCCAGTCCAAGTATGCTCATGATATCCTGGCACGTGTTGGCATGTTGAATTGTATAGGTGTGCCTAAACCTTTGTCTTCCTCTGAGAAGATTACTGCACAGCAAGGGGATCCATTAGGACCAGATGATAACACCAAGTACATAAGCTTGGTGGGAGCTCTCCAGTATCTAACTCTTACACGTCCAGTTATTTCATATGCAATCAACAAAGTTTGTCAGTATTTACATGCTCCTAGTACTGTTCATTGGACTTCTACTAAGCGTATTCTAAGGTATGTCAAGCTTACCATGACAGTTGGGTTAATATTTGTAAAGTACGCATCTACACTTGTCAGTGTTTTCTCTGATGCAGACTAGGCGGGTTGTGTTGACGACCGCTGTTCCACTGGGGGATTTGCTGTGTTTTTTTGATCTAACCTGATTTCCTGGAGTGCTAAGAAGCAAGCTACAGTCTCTAGGTCGAGTACAGAAGCTGGGTATACATCAGTAGCAAATGCAACTTCTGAAGTAATGTGGGTTCAATCTTTGCTCGCTGAGTTGGGAGTTCAGCAGATACAGACACCTTGCTTATGGTGTGATAATTTAGGAGCTATGTATTTGTCAGCTAATCCCGTGTAGCATATTAGATAGATTTTCGTTTTGTTAGAGAACGAGTGCTTAAGAAGGGGCTGGATATTCGATTCAATCCTTCGAAAGATCAAAGATCATGTTGCTGATGGATTCACTAAACCACTGCCTTATCGAGCTTTTGAAGATTTCTAGCATAATCTCAACTTATCAAAGTTGTGATTAAGGAACGGTGTTAGAGATAGAAGTTAGATACCGACATGGTTTGTATACGGAAAATGATTAGATTCCCCCGGGGGATGGACGTCCCGCAACCTCCTCCTTACGCGTGCGACGCGTGTCGCTGGGTCCCACCTAACCACCGAACAGGTCGTCTCCTACCTTCGTTTTTCCCCAATTCCTGATGCTCCCGACCCAATCCCTGTGGCTGGCTCCGGCGACCCGCCTCGCCAGCAACATGCTAGCCGCCGGCCAGCCTCCTCCACTGCCGCGAAGTCTCCCCGATGGCCAGCCCCCACGTCGGTTCGCCGTCCTAGGTCCGCATCGGCCGGTTCTCCCCTGCGGTTCCTTGATTTCTACACAACCGCGGTGGTCTCCCGCCGCTAAAGCCTCCGAGGTGTGATTCTGCAGCTCTCGCCGCATCAGGAACTCGTAGGGGCGGCCGTCCTCCCTTGTTCCCGTGCCCGCTGGCCCCGCGAGATCTAGGGGCACTCCCGCTTCAAAGTCCATGTGGGTGCCCATCTTTCTACAACAGGCGCGACCATGAGTTCCGCCGGCAGTGGCCGGTCTGCTCGCGTGCTAGAACCGACGGGACAATGCGAGCTCCCACGGCAGCCCAGCTTGCTTTTCCGAGCTACACAGTCCATCCCCTGTTCATCTTTTTTCTCTCTAATGCTGCCTACAGAGATCAGTGGTGCTACCTTAGGCCAACGGACGTTGCTACTGTAGGCCAATGGGGGTGCTACGCTGGTCGACGGCTTTGCTACCAACTCTGTCGGATGTGCTTCATACGATAGACGACTATGGTACAGACAGTGATCAAAGCTGCTTTTCGACCGGTGATGTGTATTGCTACTGACGGGATTGTTTCTTTGGGATATTTGCTTTGGCCGACGGCGATTTGCTACATACCTATATCCTTTTTGCTACAATAGTTTTATGGTTTAGCTACAATAGTATAAAAGTGTTGCTACTATGTTTCCGACGAGAGTCTCCGGCGAAGTTGGTTTTGCTACCGTAGATTTTTTTTCTGAGGCGAGGTCTCCGGCAATATCTCCGACGATAGCATAATTTTTTTGCTACGAGCTCTCCGGCGAGGTCTCCGGCGATTCTCCGGCGAGCTCAACCTTTTTATTTGATTTCGTGACTGAACCGTTTTTTGCTACAATGTAACAAAAGCGGGGTTTTTTTTTTGCTGCCGGGAGGTGTTTTTTTTCTACATTCAGTAAAAGCAGATCTGGCCGTCTAAGATAGCCGATCCGACGGCTGGCGACCCGGGGGCTGGGAAATCAGATCCCCCGGGGAACGCCCAGCAGTTTCCTTTGTATACGAGTCATAACGTATGTAGAGTCCACAAACAACACGTCATGTAAAACCTCCTTCCTTCTGTATATACATGAAATCTAAGCCTCGGAAACTATCCATGTTTTTTTTTTTGCGGGGAACCTGTTGGTTAATACATAATGCACCGGAGGCCACGCTTCTAGCGTTGTGCTCTTCCATCTATTCCAAATACCAGGCCAGCGTGCGTCATGTAGTCAGGTTCTCATGTTCTCCGACGGATATACAGTGTACAACCGCAAATTGCAAAGCCAACAAAAACGCAAAACAGTACGATCGACAGCTAGTGCAAAGTTGATTCCAGGTACTAGGTAATTACGCAAATCTAGTTATAAATGTCATGGTACTAGGTAATTACGCAAATCAAGTTACTCCTGCAGGTTAAAACAGTTAAGTCTTGGATGTGAGGTAAACTAACAAGAGGTTACAGAGAAACTTTTCCATAGAGACGGATCGCTTCTGCATTTCAATCCACGGAAAGCGTCGAATCATTCCTGCAATTAACAGTACATGAACTTGATTCCATGTTGCAAGAACGAACCCTGCAGGCACTATGCGCATGATGCATCATCATCTATCGATCATGGTGTATTATTAGTAAGTAATCAACCAAAATGGAGCTACAATTCAGAACAATGAGCTCTGGGATCTGAGATCAACAGGTAGCAAGCTAAAGCATCGACCATCCATCATAGTACATGCATGCATGGTTTCAGTATCTATTAAGAAAACACACACACACGTACAGTGTAGTAGCACGCCAGCCATGGCGAACGCGCGCGAAGGATGGGTTGATGAAGCAAACAGAGTTTGTGCAGGCAGATCTAACCAAGAGACTGAGTCACCTCTACTGGATGCGGTTGCCGGCGGCAGGCTCGAAGGCGATGGTGGCCATTCAGGCCAGCACGGTCCGGATTTGGTCCATGGCGGCGCGGACCTGGTCTTCCATGACGGCGTCCGGGTCAGCAGCCGGGGGAAGGCGGGCACCGATGAACTGCGCGGCCCACAGGTGGCCGAAGGCAACCTCCGCCATGACGAGCGCTTGCCGGCCGTGCTGCCTGGCGGTCTGGAGCCTGGTGAGAGCGAGCCACACGCCGTGGTCGGCGTCGCGGACGCGGGCCACGCTGGCCACGGGATCCGTCGGGACGGGCCCGCAGCCCCGGAGCAGGATGAGCTCGGCCGCCTCCATGTCGCCCATGGCAGCGGAGAGGAACGACGACGCTTGCCCGACGTTGGCCGCCGCGGAATCCAGCACGACGTAGCGCCCCGCGGCGTCGCGGGTGTCCAGCAGCTCCTCCGACTCCAGGTCCCGCAGCGCGGCGCCGAGATGATCCCTGGCGCGGAGGCAGTCGCCGTACACGGAGACGAGACGAGCACCGGCCGCCGTCTTCCACCTCGGCTCCGCCATCTCTCTCCCCTCGCTGGTTCGATTTTTGTTTCTTTGTTTCGTGCTGGCTCGCTCTCTCCCTGAAATAGCCAGCCTGGCATGGGTTGACACCTGCTCATTGACAGGTGGGCTACGCACATGTGGGCCCGAAGATCATTCTGCGTGACAACGGGAGTTCACTGACAAGCGGGGGCAGAACCTACGTGGACCCCACCTGTAACGGCCTATTTACCCTCCGCCGTCTCCAGAAGTTACCTTTCTGGCCGGGAATGGTAAATTCCTACGCGCGCTGCCACTGTAAAAATATGATCGCTGGGCAAAAGTTTACAAATAGTCTGCCTCACGTCTCCGTCCGTTTAGATCTCGTCTCATCTCACACTTTTTGACACACACATTCAAGGAGGCGCACGCCGGCGCACGGCACAGGTGTAGAGGCAACGGAGAGCGGCAGCGCACGCCAGCGCCGGCAATGGAGGAGGCTTGGAGGGGGACGGCGTGGGAGGCGATGTGCCAGAACCTCACCGAAAACACCATGAGGGCAGGGGCACTCCAGGCCATCGAGGTCGCCCACAGCCACCTCACCCGTGCCGCCGACGTCTGCGGCAGCTACCGCCAGGAACTGCCGTACCAGCCGGCCGGCCCCGGCGACGCGCTCCCCCACCTACCCGACGCCATGGAGCACCTCGGCACCGCCATCTCCTGTGCCAGGCAGCTCACCGCGTCCCACGCGGGGTCCGGCCACGTCTTCTCCCTCTGCACCGCGCGCATCGGGCTCCAGGATTCCGCGCCGCTGCCGTGGCAGAGGTGGACGGGCCACCACGCCGACGCCGCCGACCACGCCGCCATGGCGCTGCAGAGCCTACAGTCCGCCTGGTCGCACGGCGCGGCGGGCAGCGACGCCGTCTTCGTCATGCTCAAGATGGCCCCATTCTGGATGTCCGGTGCAGATCTAGCAGGACTACCAGGACCACACGCCGCCCACCAGCTCCTGGACCTCCACTACGAGCAGAGCCTCTCCAGGGCGCTCCGCGTGACCCATGCGGGGCGTACTGTGATTCCGGCGCGAGGGTTCCCGCTCTGGGACGCCTGGGGACACGCCGCCGAGCAGCTCCTGCTCAGCGCCACCGACGACCTGGACATGGCGCGCGCCGCGCTGGAGCACATGCGCCGCGCCGTCATCGCCCAGTTCTTCGAAGCATGCTGGATGCTTCAGCGTCGCGTCGCATCCTGATTCCTCAAGCAGCGCCAACTCCATCACCGGCCCATCACCAATGTCTCTTCATCGGTATGATATGATGTGTTCCCTGCAGGAATTCGACTTCTTCACCGACGGCTTTCCGGCCTCCTATAGTTTCAGTTCGTAGATGAACTCAAGGATTAGATGCAGAAAACTAGCGTAACTCGTACGTACGTACATCCATCTGTAATGTTTTAGTCGTCCATGGAACTTGTTTACTCAATTAGGCTGACCAGTTTGATACAATCTACAACACCCTCGATCTGCTGCAACCTTTTTTACAGATCAACGGGCTTCGATCTAAGTAATTTGGAAGCGAGCCTATTGTTCTGGCGGTTGGTTGCAACTTCGTGTTTGTAGGAGGGAAAAGGAGATGACAAGGAACAGTTACCTGCATGTACTGCCCAACTGGTTGAGTATGTGCCTCCATTGTAACCCAAATGCTGAACAAGTATTAAGGGAAATGAAATTGCACATTGTCTGAACAACATTCAGAATACAATGTACTGTTGGATAAATCAGAAAAAAAGTATTAAGGGAAATGAAATTGCAACCAAGTGGAGAGAGAGTCGCTTGCCATTGGATGCAGGAAAAGGCCCCGGATTGGTCCGGGGAGAATTTTAAAAAAAAAAACCCACCATAAATGCGACTAGGGTTTTAAAAAATCACCACTTTAAGTTAGGTTTTCAAAAAAAACCATCACGGGGTTGGTTGGCCGTCGTCGGTAGCTAGATCTCAGTAGTCACCGGCCTCCTGGCCGGGAAGTGAGGACCGCCACGAGCTGGACTAAAGGACCGGCGAGACATCTGCTCCCCCACAACCCTCCCCCCTCCCCGCACAAGTCCGTCCTTTTCGCACACCAAACTGTTGTTTTGAGCTACGCTGCCACCCGGTTCCGGTGAGAAATTACCTCGGAAGGAAGCCCTGTTGTCCAACTAGACAATCCTAGGATCACCTTCGTCCCTAAGTGCACCTCGACGTACCCGCCATCAACTCCCGTGAATGCTGGAGCGCCACGAGATGAAGGCCAAGCTGGAGCGCCGCTATCCTTATTGATGTCGACGGACCGTGCCTTCCGGCACCGTCCCTCTGTTCCCCACATATTTATGCCACTGCGCTTCTGTTCGCCACGCCGACTTACCTCCCTGCCCCGCGCCGCCACTCTGGGAGCTCCCATTGCCGATCTCCTCTCTAAAAGCGGGTGAATTAGCGACTAGAAGGAGGTGAATAGCCGAATAGGAGCTACACGATTTTTAGTTTTTTCATTTTTTATGTTGGTTGCGGAAACGCAAAGGTGATTGTATAAAGTAAACGTGTTATATGTGATGCAAACAAGAACAAAGGAAACATAAGATGAAAAACAAGTGTAAAGGGAAGCGGTAGGACCAAGGAAAAGTGTGGAGACGACGAGACGCGATATGTTTCCCGGAGTTCCCTCCACAAAAGGAGTATGTCTACCTTGAGGAGGTGTGGCACCACAAACAAGTGTAATGTCTTTTGCCAATTCATTCCTACATGATTGTATTTGAACTACAATTTTTCCCGAGATGACACCCAAGATGGGAGCCGGTTCCACTACTGAACAACATCCACGTGCAAAATAAGAAAGATATTGGAAACTAGATCAAAAGGATCAAAGGACCCAAAAGAGTGACCTAAAACCTGAATTCATACCCGTAAAAGTCTCAATTTCAAAACCATCCACTCAGAGATAGAGAGTCCAGCCCCTGGTTGTTCGCATGGCATTGGTATATCCACAGTTCTCCGTATGTGGATAGCACAATGACATGCCACCACTCTGGTAGCTCAGATTTAATAGATCCAATAAGACATTAGATTTTCCAAATGCTGTTTTAACGGCTCCTTACTCGGAAGAGAAAGTTAATAAGGCTATTTTCAAATGGAACATAACAAAGCTCCGGATCTAGATGGTTTTCCCGCTGAATTTTAATAGACTTTTTGGGATACAATCAAAGGCGACCTTCTAGAACTGTTTAGTGTTTTACACGCTGGACAATTAGAATTATTCCGTCTAAATTTTAGTGAGGTTATCTTGTTACCCAAAGTTAAAGAAATAGAAAGAATCAACCAATATAGACCCATCTACCTGTTAAATGTAAGTTTTAAGATATTCACGAAAGTGGCCACCATTAAACTGAATACAGTGGCTGATCATGAAGTCAGACCGTCGCAAACCGCTTTCATGCAAGGATACAATATCCTAGATGGGGTTGTGGTTCTATATGAGGCGGTTCATGAACTGCATACCAAAAAGATGAATGAGGTAATGTTAAAACTTGATTTCGAGAAAGCTTATGATAAAGTCGACTGGTCTTTTCTCCATCAGACACTCAGGATGAAAGGTTTTTCACCGGAGTGGAGATCATTGATTGATAATTTTGTGTATGGAGGAAGTGTAGTGATTCGTGTCAATGATGATACGGGACGCCTCTTCCAGACATGAAAAGGTTTACGCCAAGGCGACCCTCTATCACCACTTTTATTTAACATTGTGGCGGATATGCTCGCTATTGAAAGAACATTTCATGATCTCTAAGTTTTGTGTGTTTGTTAACAACACCGGTGACATTTTAACCGTGTGCTAAGTGGTTTACAGTCATGGAAAAGATACCACGGAAAATCTCGACCCACTCAAAAAGGAAGAAAAGAAAAGAAGGAAGAAGCTGAAACCTGCCCTGGCCGGCACAACATCGGCAACACTGGCCAACATCGGGTGCTGCCGTGTGTACACCGGCCGGCGTTTCGGCCCGGCAGCCGGCCTGTGTCGACCTGCGGTTTGAGAAAGTGGCCGGCACTTCTCGTCGGCTTGGCGTTTCACCTCCAACGGCGAAAAGTGGGTGGGGTATAAATACCCCCTTCACCTACCTTGGAATGTTGCTCAAACCCTAAGATCTTCATCCTCCATTGCTGAGCCACCAAGAACACCAAAATAGCCAGATCTCCTCCCTCAACCACCCAAATCACTTGTGCTTTGGAGAATCGAAGGAGAAGACCCCGATCTACATCCTCACCGAAGCGTTTTTCATTTCCCCCTCTTATGCCCCTTGCTAGTGTTCCTCTTTGGATCCCTAGTTGTTGTTGTTGATGTATGCTTGTTGATTTGTTGTGTTGTTACAGATTTGGGAGCCTCCAATTTGGTTGTGGATGTGTGCCCCAAGAACTTTGTAAAGGCCCGGTTTCCGCCTCGAGGAAATCCCTTAGTGGAAGTGGGCTAGGCCTTCGTGGCGTTGCTCACAGGAGATCTGAGTGAAGCCTTCGTGGCTGTTGGTTTGGCTTGCGTAGCAACCACACTCCTCCAAACGTAGACGTACCTTCTTGCAAAGGAAGGGAACTACGGGAATCATCTCCGTGTCATCGCGTGCTCCACTCTCGGTTACCTCTATCCCATTCTATCTCTTTTTGCGTAGCTATATCTTGCTTAGTGGATATCCTTGTCATATAGGTAAATTCACTTAGTTGCATATCTAGAGAATTTACCTTTGTGTCAAGCCTAAGTTGAAAAAGAACTAAAAATTGGTTAGCACCTATTCACCCCCCTCTAGGTGCGGCATACGATCCTTTCAATTGGTATCGAGCCTCGGCTCTTATTTCGGCTTAACCGCCTAAGAGTATGCCGGACGAGGAGCCCTCGGAAGGGGCCGCCAAGACGGTCTCCATGGAAGACTTCAATTCGTTGAAGTCCTCCATGGAAGCCCAAATGGAAAGCATGAAAAAGATGATTACCGAGCTTTTGACTCCGGCCCTTCCCAAGGCTCCTAGTGTAGAGGTAAAGGACACGGGTGCGTTAGATGAGGGAGATGCTTCGGACTTACCCTCATCTACCAAACCCGTGGAAGGTGATAACTTAAACACTATTACATCTCCTAGGGGAACTAGTGGAGGTGAAAGCTACAATCGAGTAGCTCCACCTTTTCTATCTCCCGATATACCGGTTCCCCATCCCCATTTGAACATTCGGGGACCCACCTAAGTTTTCCATTGATAATTTCGATACTTGGCAATTTGAGTTCCGCTCTCATGTTTGTAGTGCCTCCAATGAACTTTGGAGAATCATCTTGGAGGGCTTCAAGCCATACAACCCCGACAAGTTGACTAGAAGAGAAGCGGTTGATAGTCAACTCAACAACACCGCCTTGTACATGATTCAAACTAGTGTGGGGACAAAGGACTTGCATCGTGTTCGGAACTACACCACCGCCAAGGAAGCTTGGGATGGTTTGGCCGCGAGTTGCATTGGAAGTGAGAGCACAAGGAGGAACAAGTATAATGCTCTTAATAATAAAGCCGAAGGGTTCATGAGGCTACCGGACGAAGATCATGAAGTCATGTATGGAAGACTTCTCACCGTTGCCGATGCCTTCAGGCTTATCGGTGCCACCCACATCAATGACTCTTGGATCAAGGAGAAGTACATTGAATGCATGATGCCATTTGTACCCATTGATGTCAAGACTCTTGTGGGGAGGGAATGCTATTCCTCTCTCAACAAGTCATGCACGAGATGCAAGCTCTCAAAGTGCTTGAGGAAACCTCTCATGATTCTCGCAATCGAGCTCTTGGGATGGCAAAAGGTTCCAACCTTGCCTTGGTGGTCAACCCCGTCGAAGAAGTGATTCCTCAAGAATCCTATAGGGCATCTTGGAGTATGTCCTATCCGGAAGATTTGCAATGCCACTACCATGATCACATGGCCTTCCATGCAAAGTCGTTTTGGGTTGATCCCTCCAAGGCCAAGGAAGACAACATCAAGAGAAACAACAAAAGTGGGTTCACTAGCTTTGGTCCAAAGACAAGATCATGCTACAATTGTGATGACAAGCGCCACTTCATTGCCGAATGCCCCTATGAGAATAGAGAGCTTCATAATGGGAGGCTCATTCCCAAGGACAAGAGCAAAGACACAAAGGGCAAATATTCAAAAGCCCCCAACAAGAAGTTCTACAACAACAAGACCAAGAAGGGCAAGAGGCCCTCAAGAGTTGTGCTAGTAACAAGGGAAGAATATTCATCCGATGAAGTTGAAAGTTCTAGTGGTGATGAAGATGAAGAAAGCTCAAAGGAATTGGCCGCCATCGTCACCACCAACATACCCTCTTCATCTCTCTTTGAATCTCCCAATGAGAACCCTCATATCAAGAATGCACATTGCTTCATGGCAAGGTCCTCCTTGGACACACCTATTGTGCTATCAACTCAAGAAGAGTATACCTCCGGAGATGATGATGTTGATGATGAAGAAGATGCAACCTCTAATGGATTGGTCGCTCTTGCCTCCCTCTCCACTAACTCTTCATCACCAAGTGAATCCCCCAATGATGTCATTCATGTTGAGGAAGAAAGTTGCCTCATGGCTAAATCCTCCGAGGTATCATCCCCTAGCCCCTCTATGCCTAACATATCTAGTGATCTAGGGGTTGATGATGCTAGTCTAAAAGTGAAACAAGAAATGCTAGATTTTGATGATTTCATTCTCAACCTACAAGGCAACACTAAAAAGCATGTTTCTAACCTCATGGTTCGTATAGCTCAACAAAGTGATATGCTTGAGAAAAAGGGTCAAATAGAGAGAGAAGACTCTCTTGAAATCCATGCTCTTAAAAATGCTCTTGAGGAAAGTCAAGAAACTATAGCTTCTCTTGAAGAGAGGCTAGAAACTCTTGAAGAGCCTCAAGATAAAATTAACAAGCTCACAAAAGCTAGAGATCATGCTAGGGCTAAAACTAAAGTGCTTAAAAAGGAAATGGCCCAATTTGAGGTTGATCATGAGAAAATTGTGAAGGATCTAGATGAACTAGACAAAGCTCACAAAGCTTTGAAGAGTGAATTCACTCTCCTATCCAAATCCTATGAGCAACTTCAAATTAGGCTTGCTACATATGATGTGCCTAGTTCCTCTACTCCTCTATGTGATCATGCAAATATTGTTGAGGAAAATGCTAGGTTGAAGGATGAACTTGCTAAGGCCTCCTCTCCCCAAAGTAAACTTTCTTTGGATGATCTTTTGAGTATGCAAAGATCAAACAATGGGAAGGAGGGCCTTGGTTATAATGCCAAGGCAAAGAAGGCAAACAAGCAAAAAGCCAAGCCCGCACAAGAAAAGAAGAAAGTCGTCACTAATGGTGATGCCTCCAAGGGCAAAACCATGAATGATGATGATGCGGGAATTGCTAACCCTCACTATGTCTTATTTAAAGATTATTATGGTGATGTTTATGCTAAATATGTTGGCCCATATGATGGTTATGTTGCTTGGTCTATTTGGGTCCCAAAGACCCTTGTTGCTAACAAAAGAGGACCCATTGAGAATGGGTACCTAAATCCAAGAATTGATCTTATGTAGGACTATGCCGCCGGAGGTTCAAAATGGGTACTTGATAGTGGATGTACAAGTCATATGACCGGCGGCAAGAACCTCGTCAAGGAGTTGAGGCCTAACATAAATGATATCACCGTCTCCTTTGGCGATAATTCTACATCCGAGGTATTGGGTTTTGGCAAGGTTGTGGTTGCACACAACATTACTCTTGTGGATGTCATGCTTGTCAAAACCCTTGGTTACAATTTGCTTTCGTTTCCGCCCTTGGCAAGATGGGTTTCGCCGTCTTTATTGATAATGATATTGTGGTCCTCTTGTGGAGCAAGACTCTAAAAGTCGCTTTCGTTGGGTATCGCGAACATAACTTGTATGTGGTGGACTTTTCGGGGACCACCACTTCAAGTGCGATGTGCCTATTCGGAAAGGCGGATGTGGGTTGGTTGTGGCATCGCCGCCTAGCCCATGTCAACATGAGAACTTTGCAAAGTCTTCACAAGGGGAACCATATTGTGGGACTAATGGAAAATGTTTCTTTTGCCAAAGATCGTGTTTGTAGGGCTTGTGTTGAAGGCAAAATGCATGACTCTCCGCATCCAAGCAAGACTATCATCTCTTCCAAGAGGATCTTGGAGCTCCTTCATGTGGATCTTTTTGGTCCCGTTACTCATGCAAGTCTTGGTGCGAAGAAACATTGCTTGGTGATTGTTGATGATTACTCAAGATACACTTGGGTCTACTTTCTCAAGACGAAAGATGAGACTCAACAAATATTCATTGACTTTGCTACCGAGGTGCAACGCCAACACAACCTCCTCATTATGGCAATAAGAAGTGACAATGGCTCCGAGTTCAAGAACTATACACTCAATGATTTTCTTAGTGATGAGGGGATACGTCATCAATATTCCGCTGCTTACACCCCTCAACAAAATGGTGTTGCGGAGAGGAAGAACCGGACTCTTATGGATATGGCAAGATCTATGATGGCGGAGTATAAATCCCGCTATAACTTTTGGGCCGAAGCCATCTCCACCGCTTGCCACTCTTCTAACCGGCTCTATCTCCGCAAGGGATTGAACAAGACTCCATATGAAATACTCACCGGCAACAAGCCCAATATCTCATACTTCAAGGTGTTCGGTTGTAAGTGTTTCTACAAAATCAAAGGAGTTCGTTTGTCTAAATTTGCTCCTAAAGCTTTGGAGGGTATATTTGTTGTTTACGGTGCCGAATCTCACACTTATAGAGTCTTTGATGTATCCTCCGGGATTATCATTGAATCTTGTAGTGTGAAGTTCGAAGAAAATGATGGCTCCCAAGTGGGGCAAGTTGATGTATGTGCAGGTGATGAAATACCTCAAGATGCCATAGTAAGAATGGGTGTGGGATTTTTCCGCCCCATTGAGGGACACGGTGTGGCGTCTCGGGAAGAACTATGCTCTACCACGGTGGAGCCCTCATCCTCTCAACATCAACAAACCCCATCTCTTGAAGCTAATGATGCACCAACCCAAGAACAAGAAGAAAACCCTCTCTCTCATGAACAAGATCAAGGACAAGATCAACCAAGAATTCATGATGGCTCCGATGAGTATCCATTTGATATTTGCGCTTCACCAAATATTGTCCAAGATCAAGCACATGAGGATGAGCAATCTCAAGAAATTGAGGAAGCTCAAATTCAAGGTCAAGACGGGGACCCAAATGATCAAGTTGATCAAGTGACACCTCCAAGGTCAAGAAGAACCAAGGAGGAGATCGAGACCCGTCGACTAGCAAGAAGAGAAAGGCAACTTGAGCGTCTTGGACACACACATGACAAGGTTCTTGGTGATGTAAGGGCAAAAGTTTCCACAAGAAGGCAATTGACTAACTTTAGCAATCATCATGCTTATATCTCCTTAGTGGAACCCAAGAAAGTATTTGAAGCCCTTGAAGATTCGGATTGGTTGGAAGCTATGCACGAGGAACTCAACAACTTCAAGCGCAACAAAGTGTGGACCTTAGTAGAGAAGCCAAAGGAGTGCCGCAATGTTATAGGCACTAAATGGATTTTCAAGAACAAGCAAGATGAGTTTGGAAATGTTGTGAGGAACAAGGCAAGATTGGTAGCTCAAGGGTTCTCTCAAGTTGAGGGAATTGACTTTGGAGAAACCTATGCTCCCGTGGCTCGCCTTGAGTCCATCCGTATCCTTCTTGCTTATGCATCGCATCATAACTTTAAGTTACAACAAATGGATGTGAAAAGTGCATTTCTTAATGGTCCATTGCATGAAGAGGTTTATGTTAAGCAACCCCCGGGGTTTGAGGATCTCAACTTTCCTAACCATGTCTACAAGCTTGATAAAGCACTTTATGGTCTCAAACAAGCTCCTAGAGCTTGGTACGAGCACCTTAAAGAATTGTTGGTAGACCGTGGGTTTGATGTTGGGCTAATCGATCCCACTCTTTTTACTAAGAGGGTCAATGGGGAGCTTTTCGTTTGCCAATTATATGTTGATGATATTATCTTTGGTTCTACTAACAAAGCTTTCAATGATGAATTTTCAAAACTTATGACCGATAGGTTTGAGATGTCTATGATGGGAGAGATGAAGTTCTTCCTTGGTTTTGAGATCAAGCAATTGAGAGAAGGAACCTTCATCAATCAAGCAAAATATCTTCAAGACATGCTCAAGAGGTTCAAGATGACCGAGTTGAAGGGTGTGGCCACTCCTATGGTCACCAAATGTCATCTTGCACTAGATCCCAATGGTAAAGAGGTGGATCAAAAGGTATATCGCTCCATGATTGGATCCTTGCTTTACCTTTGTGCATCTAGACCGGACATAGTGTTGAGTGTTGGTGTGTGTGCAAGGTATCAAGCTTCTCCTAAGGAGAGCCACATGATGGCTCTCAAAAGAATCTTTCGATATTTGGTTGATACCCCAAGATATGGTATTTGGTACCCCAAAGGCTCAAGTTTTATTCTCAATGGATATACCGATGCGGATTGGGCGGGTGACAAGGATGATAGGAAATCAACTTCCGGGGCTTGCCAATTCCTTGGTAGATCCTTGGTGTGTTGGTCTTCTAAGAAGCAAAATTGCATATCTCTCTCCACCGCCGAAGCCGAATATGTTGCCGCCGCAAGTGGATGCACTCAATTGTTATGGATGAGGCAAACTTTAAAGGAATACGGTGTCATTTGTGACAAAGTGCCTCTATTATGTGACAATGAAAGTGCCATCAAGATTGCCTATAATCCGGTGCAACATTCAAGAACGAAGCATATTGAGATCCGGAATCATTTCATTAGGGATCATGTTGCCCGTGGTGATATTGAGCTTATCTATGTTCCTACCAAAGATCAACTTGCCGATATATTCACGAAGCCTCTTGATGAAGCAAGGTTCTCTTATTTGAGGAATGAGCTAAATATCATTGATTCAAGGAGTATAGCTTGACCATCTTGCAAACACACATTTGTCTCAAAACTTTATTTGGTTTAGATGTGGGCATGGAAATAGGGGGAGTGCGGTTTAAATTATTGAACTATCCCTCCCCCCATAATGCCAACATTAAGAAATCATTCTCTTAATATCATGTGTTGATATGTGAGCTTCAATGATGAGTAGTGACTTGGACCCAAGATATATCTTCACGGTGCCATGTCACATCACTCATATATGGTGGCCTAGGCCACCACACTCTTCTTTGTGAAGAGTTGGAGTTATTTGGATCTTCATTGGTTTTTATTGACATCTCCTTGTTTATGGGAAATCACTCATGTTTGGTCTTCATTTGCAATATTTTGCAAATATGGGTGATATCGTACCATCAACTGTGCTCTCTCTCTATCCTAAGCCCCACCTTTCCTAAAGAAACCATATCTATCTCCATACTCTAAAACTCCGCAAAATTTCGAGGGTTTTTGGGCTGTGGGCAGTTTCGGCGGCACTGCCGGCGCGTTCACACCGGCACTGCCGGTGGCGCCGGCACTGCCGGCCTCGGCTGGGCGGCACTGCCGCTGTGGGCGTGGGATAAGTTGAGGGCCCGCAGGGGGAGTTAGGGCAACTGTCCTTTTCTTCCCCAGCGTGAGTCCCCTCCTCCCACCCGACCCCAGCCGCCGCCGCCGTCGCCCCTGCCCTCCAGCCGCCGTCCCGGGACCTCCCTCCTCCTCTGGTCGGCTGGATCCGGGCTGTGCCCTCTCTCCTCCATGGCTTCCTCCTCCGGTTAGCTTCCTCCCCTCTCTCTCCCTCTCTAGAATGGGTAGACCTCTCTAGAAGAAAGAAGGGTGGTTGAATCTCTCCGAAAGTTTTGCCATAGAGGTAGATGATCTTGTGCATTGTGGTGTGAAAGTTTGAGGAACAATGGTTGAGTCTAGAGCAGATCTGGTGGTACTTCGTGTTTGTCGGCACTGCCGCCCCTGCCAAACCGGCACTGCCGGTCGGGCCGGCACTGCCGCCTCTGTCGAACCGGCACTGTCGGGCCGGTGCCGCCTCTGTCGAACCGGCACTGCCGGTCGGGCCGGCACTGCCGCCCTTACCACTGGCTGCCGGCTGTAGCAGATCACTTTCAGCCTCCTCTCTTGTATCTTGAACACTTCATTCACCATGCTTTGATTATCATGTTTTGCTTTGTTTTAGTGTACCTTATCATATGCTCCTCCTATCCATTGCTCTCACAGGTGCAGGTGGTTCTCATCGCTCTAGCTCGGGCAAACGGGCGGTACCTAGTGACTTTGAAGCCGAAATCCTACCTATGAAGAAGTCATCTCGTCGGGAGAAGAATTCCGCTCCGGCTGAACCTCGAGCCAACCTCATTCGGAGGTTGAGAGGCATGCCCGTTGGGAAGTGGCCAGATAATGAGTATGCTCGGCTGCGTCAGACCAACATCTACACCTCTCCCAAGGCCACCAATTGTTCTGAGCTGTTCTGGACTAAGTATCAAGAGAAGACTTTTGATGATCTCTATGCAAATGCCACCTATAAATTTGCTCCTATGCATCACATCAACTTTGCTCACATGGATAGACACGCCAACTAGTTTGCTGAAGCTCGAGATATTTGTGAGCAGTTTGGTCTTTTTCCTCTGATGAAGTTTCAACATCCTTACTGTGTGGATGTGATTGGGCAATTCTTTGCCACAGTCTATGTTGACAATGATGATGCCAAGACTATGACTTGGATGACAGAAGGTCGCATGTTGCATGGCACTTGGGACCAATTTGCAGCTTGTCTTGGTTATCCGGTGCTCACTGGCAATGAAGATGGATATTTTAGAGCTCACAACACTCCCAAGCCCATTGAGAAGGCTCTCCTTGCTGATCTTTATCTTGAAGGAGAAGTGGTATATGGTTCTCAGAAATTCCTTCGTCCGGTGTATGACATCCTTCTCCGCATTTACCGAGAGGTCCTTAATCCCAAGGTTGGCTGCGTTGATCAGATCTATGGATACCTTGGGAACTTGTTACTTCTTTCTCACCAGCACCGTGACACTGGTATGCAGCTTGATGTGATGGACTTTCTGTGGAATGAGTTTTGGGCATGCATTATAGCTCGCAAGGCCCCTGTTTTTGCTCCCTACTTCATGTTCTTCATATGCTCTCGTTGGGACAATGCTGGATATGGCAAACTCTCTGATGAGGTTACTCTTCTACCTCACAAGGCCAAGGATCTCAAGGTCAAGACTCATGCTAATCCTCCTCGTCTTCCCAATGATGAGGAATCTGCCCAAGAAGACTCTGATATGGAGTATGCTCCCCCTGCTGACAATGGTTGGGTTGCTCGTATAGAGGCCAAGTTGGCGAAGATGTTCTGTCTCAAGACCGACATCAACAGGCGTCAGTATCAAGCTCATAGGGAGCGGAAAATGGACAGGAGGAACACAAAGCTCATCATGCGCAAGTTGGATATTCCTGTTGAGAGTGGATCTGAGGAGGTCATCACTCCTGAAGAAGAATGGCTCTCTAAGCATGGCAATGTGACTGAATTTGAACAGCTTGGGCTTCCCGGTCCTTCTCGCCATCGGCGCCCCCCTAGTGATGATGTTGAGCCCGCCGAGTCTGATGATGATGAAGATACGGAGGAGTCCTCCGAGGATGATTGAGTTTTCATGGGACGATGTAGCATCGCTTCTTTTCTCCTTTTTGGTGTCTTGATGCCAAAGGGGGAGAAGAAGGTCTAGTAGGACTTGCACGGGTTTTGCTAGGGTTTGAGGGCACAAGCATTTGCCTCTTATCTTTCCGTTAAAGCTTGTGTCCTCCGTTTACCTTCTATGTTTATGTTGAACCTTATCTTGTGTTTTATGTGTTCTATGTGTGGTGAGCAAGACCTTTTAGTGAGTGAACTATTGCTATGGTCTTCGGTATTCTATATGGTTGAGAGTATTGTTATGAATTGGTATGATCATCTTATATCTCATATTGTCTATGGATTCATCTACTTGATATGATCATGAGACTCTTATTCATGAAATTGAGACTATTGTCTTGTTTTGTTGAGGATGTCAGTATGCAAGGGTATGATCTTAACATCTCAACTTTTATCCTCTTCCATACATTATCTATCTTTTACATATTATGAGCATTGTGCTTTCTACCTTGAAAGTTGGAGTTGCTCCATACCTAATGTGTGCATCAATTTTCTTGCCTAAATTTCTCGCATGCACACATCTAGGGGGAGTTTATCTCTTATGTCAAGCACAATGATATTCTTGCTCTATTCTTTGCAAAATCCCGGTATTGTCATCAAACGCCAAAAAGGGGGAGATTGAAAGAACATTTCATGATCTCTAAGTTTTGTGTGTTTGTTAACAACACCGGTGACATTTTAACCGTGTGCTAAGTGGTTTACAGTCATGGAAAAGATACCACGGAAAATCTCGACCCACTCAAAAAGGAAGAAAAGAAAAGAAGGAAGAAGCTGAAACCTGGCCCTGGCCGGCCGGCCGACACCGTGGCCGGCACTGCCGGCGTTTTGGCCCGGCACTGCCGGCCTCTGTCGACCTGCAGATTCAGAAAAGTGGCCGGCACTGCCGGCGTCTCAAGGCCGGCAATGCCGGCGATTCACCTCCAACGGGCAGAAAAGTGGGTGGGGTATAAATACCCCCTTCACCTACCTTGGAATGTTGCTCAAACCCTAAGATCTTCATCCTCCATTGCTGAGCCACCAAGAACACCAAAATAGCCAGATCTCCTCCCTCAACCACCCAAATCACTTGTGTTTTGGAGAATCGAAGGAGAAGACCCCGATCTACATCCTCACCGAAGCGTTTTTCATTTCCCCCTCTTATGCTTGAGGGCCCCCTTGTAGGATAACGTAGCATAGAAAACAAAAATTTTCCTACGGCGAACACGCAATCCAAGCCAAGATGCAATCTAGAAGACGGTAGCAACGAGGGGATTGTCGAGACTCACCCTTGAAGAGATTCCAAAGCCTACAAGAGGAGGCTCTTGTTGCTGCGGTAGACGTTCACTTGCCGCTTGCAAAAGCGTAGAAGATCTTGATCACGATCGGTTCCGGCGCCACGAACGGGCACCTCCGTACTCGGTCACACGTTCGGTTGTTGATGAAGACGACGTCCACCTCCCCGTTCCAGCGGGCAGCGGAAGTAGTAGCTCCTCTTGAATCCGACGGCACGACGGCGTGGTGTCGGTGGCGGTGGAGAAATCCGGCGGAGCTTCGCTAAGCGTGCGGGATATGGTGGAGGAGCGGGGCGCTAGGGTTTGGGGAGAGGGGTGGCCGGCCACTATAGGGGGCGGCCAAGCTTATGGCTTTGGTGTGGCCGGCCCTCCCCTTGGCCCTCTATATAGGTGGAAGCCCCAAGTGTTGGACTACAAGTCTTCGAATAAGACCCGAACCCAAAACCTTCCATATGGTGGGAAACCTTCCCTCCCACTAGAGGTGGGAATTCCACCTTCCATAGGGGGTTGGCCGGCCCCTAAGGGGAGTCTACTTGGGACTCCTCCCCACTAGGGTTGGCCGGCCATGGAGGTGGAGTCCCATGTGGACTCCACCTTCCTTGGTGGTTTCTTCCGGACTTTTCTAGAACCTTCTAGAACCTTCCATAGAACCTTCCGCATCATTTTATTCACATAAAATGACATCCTATATATGAATCTTATTCTCCGGACCATTCCGGACTCTCGTGATGTCCGGGATCACATCCGGGACTCCGAACAAATATTCGAACTCCATTCCATATTCAAGTTCTACCATTTCAACATCCAACTTTAAGTGTGTCACCCTACGGTTCGTGAACTATGCGGACATGGTTGAGTACTCACTCCGACCAATAACCAATAGCGGGATCTGGAGATCCATAATGGCTCCCACATATTCAACGATGACTTTAGTGATCGAATGAACCATTCACATACGATACCAATTCCCTTTGTCTCGCGATATTTTACTTGTCCGAGGTTTGATCTTCGGTATCACTCTATACCTTGTTCAACCTCGTCTCGACAAGTACTCTTTACTCATGCCGTGGTATGTGGTCTCTTATGAACTTATTCATATGCTTGCAAGACATTAGACGACATTCCACCGAGAGGGCCCAGAGTATATCTATCCGTCATCGGGATGGACAAATTCCACTATTGATCCATATGCCTCAACTCATACTTTCCGGATACTTAATCCCACCTTTATAACCACCCATTTACGCAGTGGCGTTTGATGTAATCAAAGTACCTTTCCGGTATAAGTGATTTACATGATCTCATGGTCATAAGGACTAGGTAACTATGTATCGAAAGCTTATAGCAAATAACTTAATGACGAGATCTTATGCTACGCTTAATTGGGTGTGTCCATTACATCATTCATACAATGACATAACCTTGTTATTAATAACATCCAATGTTCATGATTATGAAACTAATCATCCATTAATCAACAAGCTAGTTTAAGAGGCATACTAGGGACTTCTTGTTTGTCTACATATCACACATGTATCAATGTTTCGGTTAATACAATTATAGCATGGTATGTAAACATTATCATAAACACAAAGATATATAATAACCATTTATTATTGCCTCTTGGGCATATCTCCAACAGTCTCCCACTTGCACTAGAGTCAATAATCTAGTTTACATATGTAAAGATATAACACCTTGGCCTTCGGTGCTTTATCATGTTTTGCTCACGGAGAGGTTTTATTCAACGGTTCGACATGCTCAAACGTATGTATTTTGCAATTCATATGCGTCTCAGCGCATCACTCATTTTCCAAATGAGTCGGCATATATGCTTAGTCCTCTGGTGGAACCTTAATTCCGCGGTCTGAAATATGTCACTAATATTGTCATACACAATATAGCTTCAAAGTTCTGACTTTGTCGGAACTACACCAAGTTCTCAAAGAACCTCGACTTAACATCCTTTGTCATTGTCAAAACAATGACATATTCTGCCTTCTTTTGTAGAATCCATCACAATATTTAGAACTCTTCTAAATCTAGCATAGACAACTTCTAGCTCATTGTGCTACCTTTTAAACAACACTTAGTCTAATTTGAGATTTGAAATTATATTTTATATGTGACAAAACCAATATCGGTGTAACACCTTACAGCGATTTGTTTGTCATTTCTTCATACAAAAATATATATATATATATCCTTAGTTCTTCTAAAGTACTCAAGGATATTCTTACTGTCGTTCAATGATCATCATATGAATCATTCTGTATATGCTCATAACACTTTATAGCACATGATATCTGATTGTGTACATGTTATTCGTGATCTATAATCACTCATGTGTTTTTACTCATTGAGTGTCAGATACACTCAAGTCTTGTTAAACCTTCACATGACAAGAACATTTTCTTAATATTTCTATATTGAACTACTTCAATATCCATCATATGTACTTTGACTTAAACTTATTTATGTGTTTCAATCTATCTTCATAGATCTTGACACTAAATTTGTTTCAGTCCATATCCTTTCATTGAAGTTAATTCTCAATGAAGCCTTTTAATCAAGTATATAATTACATCATTTATAACCAACTATATGTCACCTACATAAAGTATTATAAATGTGTCTTAGCGCTCCCACTTAATTTCTTGCAAATGCAAGCCTCTTCATCGTCTCTTGATGAAATCAAAAACTCTTTGACTATTTCATCTGGTGAAGATTCTAACTCCGTGATACTTACTTCATCCAATTGAAGTTCGTATACCTATCTAGTATTCCACGGACCAGCAAAACTCTTGGTTGTATCTTGTATACACCTTTAATACACACTTCTGTTAAGTAGTGTATTTTGCCATCCTACTAGCATATCTCATAAAAGAAATATGTAGTGATTACTAGAATAATTCACATAGACTATAAGCATTACTACGGAAGATCTAATCTTATCGTAGTCAACTCTTTGAACTTTGTCGTAAACAACTTTTCGACAAGTCGAGCTTATTCAAGGATATTCCATCCACGTTCATCAATTTTATAGATCCATTTACTTTCAAAAAGTATTCATCTATCTTGGATTTCATGGTGTATAGCCATTTTAACGGAGTCAGGGCCCATCATAACTTCTTTGTTTGTAGTAGGTTTATCATTGTTCAAAATCAATCCTTTGTTCACAAATCATTTATTTGATCACAAATTAAACCATACCTACAAGGTTCAATATGTACTTCGATCTCCATGGCTAAAACACTTTGTAGTCATGGGAGCCATGATCGTCGTGGCCGCTTCCGAAACAAATTCCGATGCTGCGCTACTCTGATCATTATGTTCAGGTTCATAAACCTTATCAAATTATATTGTCCTCCCACTCAAATACTTCACTAGAAACAATTTCTCGGAAATAAGAAACATTGACAAACACTTTTGTCTTTGTCTTGTGGGAAGAATTCCCAATTAAATCTCGGGATAACCAACAAAGACATTCATCCGATTTTGGTTGTAAACTCTTAGACCAAAATTTAAAGAAAGACTATTAGGGTTTATACCCATACCATAACTCGTATGGTGTCATTTCAACGGATCATGATGATGCTCTATTCAGTGTAAAAGCGGTAGTCACTAAAGCATAATCCACAAAAATATAATGGCGTCATAATATTTTATCTCATCATTAATCCAACAAGGTTTGGATACATATCTTGGATACTATATCATCATTATGATACTCCAAGAAATGTGAGTTGTAGAACAATTTCATAACTCTCTTAGATGTTCGCTAAAACTCGTAATTCAAATATTTCTACCATGATCCAATCATAGATATTTGACTTTTCTATTACGATGATTTCCACTTCATGCTGAAATTTATTTGAATCCATTCAAATGTTTCAAACTTCTTCCTTATTGAATATATCCACATATATACTCAATTCATTGTTGAAAGTTTTCATGAAGTAGAAGAATCTCCCGCACACAACTATGCCCAGTGAACCACATACATCATCATGTATTTTTCCACTAAGTTAGTTGCCCGTTCAACTTTTGGCCTATGAACGGTATTTTAATCATTCTCTTTAGAAAAGATTTGCAAGCGTCAAATGATTCAAAAAATCAAATGACTCCAAAAATCCATTTGCATGGAGTTCCTTCATGCGTTCCTTTCTAATATGATCTAAATGGCGGTTCCACAAATAAGTGGAATTCAAATCATTTGCCTTATGGCATTTTAGCGTCAGTATTATGTATGTGTGTTTCACCATTAAGATTTATAATAACGTATCCATCGTACATGGAGTAATGTCATAATTTGAACAACTCATTGTTTTCATTTGACCAGAGCAAAATAACAATTATTAAGTTCTTTATTATAAATTCTAAGGGTTAGATAGAATGCCAACGATGAACATAATAACACTTTATTTTTGTTCCAGACGTGCATTCCTATCATATTCCTTGTCTCACTTAGGCCGTTGTATTCTTGTATTGCGTTGTTTTGTATGACACTTCAACCAATATGGTACTAATACCCAAGAATTTCATTATGTGACTTAACTAGGAATACAACCATAACATGTATATCATTTATATACACATGAGCTAGACTTTCTAGTCTTTTCTTTTCTTTCTGCCAAAATATCTTTTATAGTTTCTCTTTTAGCTTTCCTCATTATTCAGAAAAATACTTCAACATTATAGACTTCTAGATTTGTTGGTCAAATACCAATAACCTTGAGGTTCTTACTTTGAAGTTGATCATCATATGACAAGTGTTCCTGATTTCACTATTAGTAACTTTGTAATATGATGAACAATTTCACTCATAATTTTATCCATCATATCATGACGACTTTCCGAGACCATGTCTGTACATACTAGGCTCGTAAAGTTTAACCTTAGTATTCGCATGTGCAAATCTGGCTTGCACCCATTGTAAGCACACGTAGAATCTATAACACCCGATCATCACGTGATGCTTCGATACGACGAGTCTTAGCAACGGTGCATACTAAGGATGATAACTTCATGGATATGCGAATATCGTTAGTGCTCCAATAGTTGGAGGATTGTGACGCCTGGCGTCTTCAACCTTCATACATTCCCATAAAACTTATGAGTTTATGTAGTCTCACCAAATTATATTCTATCATCTTGCAATAAGGTCTTAGATATCACATATATCTCATACCTTGATTATTTCTGAAAACTAAATTTTCAGCTCCTTACTTTTCAAACAGATTTGAACTTCAAGTTTCACGGAGACAAGATAACTTTAGGTACTAATTGAAACCATAGCTCTCTGAATCAACAAAGTGAGTTTCACTAAAAGTTTGCAATAGGACTTAATCAATTCTTGATTCTTTAACAATACGGTACTAATCCGTAAAGTTTCTTATCAGATTTTAACAGTATTTCTATCTCAATAACAAGACTAGCGCATAGTAGTAAACGGATGCCAATACTACAAAATTAATTCAAAATACTACTCAGACTATGTTTATGATAATTAGTTCATGTTTTAATCTAATTACTAATGAACTCCCACTTAATACAACATCCCTCATAGTTGTTAAGTGGTACACGATCCAGATCCACTACACCAAAACCGATCATCACGTGAGATGATGTAGTTTCAATGGTGAACATCAACATGTTGATCATATCATCCATATGACTCGTGTTCAACCTTTCGGTTTCCGTTGTCCCGAGGCCATGTGTACATGCTAGGCTCGTCAAGCAAACCAAGTATTCCGCGTGTGCAACATGGCTTACACCCGTTGTATGTCGAGTTTATCACACCCGATCATCACGAGATGCTTCAAAACGTCGAACAATGCAACGGTGCATACGAGGGAAGAACACTTTATTATCTTGATATTAATGTGAGGGATCATCTTATAATGCTACCGTCGCGATCTAAGCAAAATAAGATGCATAAAGGATTAACATCACATGCGGTTCATATGTGATATGATATGGCCCTTTAGTCTTTGCGCCTTCGATCTTCATCTCCAAAGCACGGACATGATCTCCATCATCTTCGGGCATGATCTCCATCATCGTCGGCGTAGCGTCAAGGTCCATGGCGCCGTCTTCATGATTGTTCACCTCATGTAGCAACTATTACAACTACTTTGAAATACTACTCAACATGAAATATAAAGACAACCATAAGGCTCCTGCCGGTTGCCACAATACAATAATGATCATCTCATACATATTCATCATCATATTATGGCCATATCACATCACCAAACCCTGCAAAAACAAGTTAGACGTTCTCTAATTTGGTTTGCATATTTTACGTGGTTTAGGGTTTTCGAGTAAGATCCAATCTACCTACGAACATGAACCACAACGGTGATACTAGTGTTGTCAATAGAAGAATAAATTGAATCTTCACTATAGTAGGAGAGACACCCGCAAAGCCACTTATGCAATACAAGTTGCATGTCGAGCGTGGAGCAAATCTCATGAACGCGGTCATGTAAAGTTAGCCCGAGCCGCTTCATCCCACTATGCCACAAAGATGCAAAGTACTCAACTAAAGATAACAAGAGCATCAACGCCCACAAATCATTGTGTTCTACTCGTGCAACCATCTATGCATAGACACGGCTCGATACCACTGTAGGATAACGTAGCATAGAAAACAAAAATTTTCCTACGGCGAACACGCAATCCAAGCCAAGATGCAATCTAGAAGACGGTAGCAACGAGGGGATTGTCGAGACTCACCCTTGAAGAGATTCCAAAGCCTACAAGAGGAGGCTCTTGTTGCTGCGGTAGACGTTCACTTGCCGCTTGCAAAGCGCGTAGAAGATCTTGATCACGATCGGTTCCGGTGCCACGAGGCAGCACCTCCGTACTCGGTCACACGTTCGGTTGTTGATGAAGACGACGTCCACCTCCCCGTTCCAGCGGGCAGCGGAAGTAGTAGCTCCTCTTGAATCCGACAGCACGACGGCGTGGTGTCGGTGGCGGTGGAGAAATCCGGCTTCGCTAAGCGTGCGGGATATGGTGGAGGAGCGGGCGCTAGGGTTTGGGGAGAGGGTGGCCGGCCACTAGGGGGCGGCCAAGCTATGGCTTTGGTGTGGCCGGCCCCCTCCCCTTGGCCCTCTATATATAGGTGGAAGCCCCAAGTGTTGGACTACAAGTCTTCGAATAAGACCGAACCCAAAACCTTCCATATGGTGGGAAACCTTCCCTCCCACTAGAGGTGGGAATTCCACCTTCCATAGGGGGGTTGGCCGGCCCCTAAGGGGGACTTGGGACTCCTCCCCCACTAGGGTTGGCCGGCCATGGAGGTGGAGTCCCATGTGGACTCCACCTTCCTTGGTGGTTTCTTCCGGACTTTTCTAGAACCTTCTAGAACCTTCCATAGAACCTTCCGCATTTTATTCACATAAAATGACATCCTATATATGAATCTTATTCTCCGGACCATTCCGGAACTCCTCGTGATGTCCGGGATCACATCCGGGACTCCGAACAAATATTCGAACTCCATTCCATATTCAAGTTCTACCATTTCAACATCCAACTTTAAGTGTGTCACCCTACGGTTCGTGAACTATGCGGACATGGTTGAGTACTCACTCCGACCAATAACCAATAGCGGGATCTGGAGATCCATAATGGCTCCCACATATTCAACGATGACTTTAGTGATCGAATGAACCATTCACATACGATACCAATTCCCTTTGTCTCGCGATATTTTACTTGTCCGAGGTTTGATCTTCGGTATCACTCTATACCTTGTTCAACCTCGTCTCCTGACAAGTACTCTTTACTCGCCGTGGTATGTGGTCTCTTATGAACTTATTCATATGCTTGCAAGACATTAGACGACATTCCACCGAGAGGGCCCAGAGTATATCTATCCGTCATCGGGATGGACAAATTCCACTATTGATCCATATGCCTCAACTCATACTTTCCGGATACTTAATCCCACCTTTATAACCACCCATTTACGCAGTGGCGTTTGATGTAATCAAAGTACCTTTCCGGTATAAGTGATTTACATGATCTCATGGTCATAAGGACTAGGTAACTATGTATCGAAAGCTTATAGCAAATAACTTAATGACGAGATCTTATGCTACGCTTAATTGGGTGTGTCCATTACATCATTCATACAATGACATAACCTTGTTATTAATAACATCCAATGTTCATGATTATGAAACTAATCATCCATTAATCAACAAGCTAGTTTAAGAGGCATACTAGGGACTTCTTGTTTGTCTACATATCACACATGTATCAATGTTTCGGTTAATACAATTATAGCATGGTATGTAAACATTATCATAAACACAAAGATATATAATAACCATTTATTATTGCCTCTTGGGCATATCTCCAACACCCCTTGCTAGTGTTCCTCTTTGGATCCCTAGTTGTTGTTGTTGATGTATGCTTGTTGATTTGTTGTGTTGTTACAGATTTGGGAGCCTCCAATTTGGTTGTGGATGTGTGCCCCAAGAACTTTGTAAAGGCCCGGTTTCCGCCTCGAGGAAATCCCTTAGTGGAAGTGGGCTAGGCCTTCGTGGCGTTGCTCACGGAGATCTGAGTGAAGCCTTCGTGGCTGTTGGTTTGGCTTGCGTAGCAACCACACTCCTCCAAACGTACCTTCTTGCAAAGGAAGGGAACTACGGGAATCATCTCCGTGTCATCGCGTGCTCCACTCTCGGTTACCTCTATCCCATTCTATCTCTTTTTGCGTAGCTATATCTTGCTTAGTTGATATCCTTGTCATATAGGTAAATTCACTTAGTTGCATATCTAGAGAATTTACCTTTGTGTCAAGCCTAAGTTGAAAAAGAACTAAAAATTGGTTAGCACCTATTCACCCCCCCCCCTCTAGGTGCGGCATACGATCCTTTCAGCTATATTGATCGAACAAGCTAAATCTGATGGTCAAATTGAAGGTGTGATCCCACATCTTGTAGATGACGGTTTATCAATCCTTCAATACGCCGATGATACAATTTTATTTACGGAACATGATCTCGATAAAGCTCGAAATTTAAAGCTAATTTTGACTGCTTTTGAGAATTTATTGGGACTCAAGATAAACTTCCATAAAAGTGAATTGTTCTGTTTTGGCGACGCTCAGGGCTCAGTCGGCGAATATTCGGAACTATTTGGCTGTGGGCAAGGCCAGTTTCCTATCAACTATCTGGGCATCCTGATTCATTATCGGAGATTAACAATGACTGAGTGGAAACTAGTCGAGGAAAGACTTCAGAAGAGACTTAGTAGTTGGAAAGGTAAAATGCTATCCCTTGGAGGAAGATTGGTTCTCATTAATTCAGTACTCACTAATATGGTGATGTATATGATATCCTTCTTTATTTTTCCAAAAGGTGTATTACACGAGCTCGATTATTATAGATCGAGATTTTTTTGACAAGGGGATAGTGAAAAAAAGAAATATTGACTGGTCAAGTGATCTGCCGTATGTCGACCTAAAGATATGGGTGGACTAGGAGTTCATGACCTTGAGGTCAAGAACTCAGCCTTATTAGGTAAGTGGATTTTTAAGCTACTAACCGAAGAAGGCGTATGGTAGACCATGGCTAGAAGAAAGTATATCGGTGACAAAGTGTTATTCCAAATCCTTTGGAAACCGGGAGACTCGCATTTTTGGGCTAGCCTAATGGCAACAAAGAAATTTTCTCCAGATATGGTACTTTCATTATTAAGGATGGATCGTAGATACAGTTCTGGGAGGATACATGGTTATGGCTAGGAAATAGGCCTCTCTCTGAATAATATCCAGCGTTATACATCATTGTTCATCGCAAAATCGATACCATTGCATTAGTAATGGCAACCTTACCTCCGACAGTGACGTTTAGACGAGATTTAATCAGTTCGAGACTTCTTGCATACAATGCCTTGTTGTTGCGTTTGGAATCCATCCAGTTGTCTGAAGGGCAAGATGAATTTTGTTGGAACTTACAATCCAATGGAAAATTCTCTGTAAGTCCATTGTACAATGTTATTATCCAACCGGAAATACCAGTTGATAAAAACAAGAAGATTTGGAATATGAAGATACCGCTCAAAATTAAGATTTTTGGCTGGTATTTGCGTTGAGGAGTAATCCTAACCAAAGATAATCTTATGAAACGCAATTGGCATGGGAGTACGCAGTGTGTTTTTTGTCAACACAATGAGACGATTAAACACTTGTTCTTCCAATGTCGCTTTGCCAGATCTATATGGTCATGCATCTAAATAGCTTCTAATCTATATCCCCCGACTAGTATGGCCAACATCTTCGGTAATTGGCTTCATGGGATCGATCACAGATTTAGAACGTTTATTAGGGTGGGGGCGCTTGCCATTATATGATCGTTATGGCTGTATAGAAATGACAAAGTTTTTAATGATAAGAATTGTTCTCTCTTGCAGGTTATCTACAGATGTACCGCTACTCTCTGTTCATGGACTGCACTGCAGAAGGTGGAGAACCGCGACCTGTTTACAGAGGTCTGTACACGGTTGGAGGACACGGTGAGGGATACTTTTTCCCTACATGGGTGGTAGCATAATCTATGGATTGGGCCTCCGCCTTCACCTTAGACGTTTTACATTTGCTCATGTCTGATATGTAATTCTCCTTTTTTAGCACTCCAGACTTTTGAAACTTTTTAAACGACTGTGTGCATCTTAGCTATGTAGAGATCGGGTGTAATTAATTTTTATAAGTAATAAAGCATCCATTATCAAAAAAAACATTGGATCGCATCCGAAATCACCGGCGACCACACAAAAGCCTATACAGTTCAAGTCAGCAAGACAATTCAACTTATCATTACCTTGTGTGCGGGCGGTGGAAGCTATACAGTTCTCCGACCGTGTTCACACAAGTTAGCCGAAGAAGGCTCATCAAGTACTCAGAACTGCTTGTAAATTTGGGTAGTTGCAAGTTCTAAAGCTTAACCTTGCACACATGTGTTTTCTTTTTGGATAGTGCTAGGAATCCCCCGGGGGAATTGATTTCCTAGCCCCCTAGTCCCCGTGCTGACACGTGTCCTTTTTGCTGCCGGGTAGCAAAAAAATCTCGTTTTTTGCTTCAGTGTAGCAAAAAAGGTTCACACGCGAAATAAAAGAAAGAGGTTGTGCTCACCGGACAGACCACCGGAGTCTCGCCGGAGATCGCGTAGCAAAAAAGTTATGCTATTGTAGCAAAAATAGATATCATCGGAGACATCGACGAGGAACTCACCGGAGAACTCACCGGAGACCTCGTCGAAGACCCAGTAGCAAACATATTTTGCAATTGTAGCAAAACCGTAAAAAGGTTATAGAAAAAAAAGTTAATCCTAGGTTGCAAATCCGCATAACGGAGACCTCGTCGGAGATATATTAGCAAAGAACTCGCCAGAAATCTTGTAGCAAATATATTGTGCAATTGTAGAAAAATCGGAGAAAAGTTGTAGCAGAAAATAAGACATTCCTATGTTACAAATCCACGAGAACAGAGAGCTCATCGGAGACCTCGCCCACAACCGCGGTGTCGCCCAAAGCCGTCCACCCAAGGTAGCAATACCCGACACCTTCAGTAGCAAAGCCGGCCTCTGTTGGTAGCAAAAGCCTCCCTCAACTCTCAGCAAAGCTCACCGCCTAACATAGCAAAACCATTCTCCGCTGGGAGCCGGATAGCCAAGGTAGCAAAGCTAGCCTCTGCCGGCAGCACCGCCGGCCTCCATGGTTCTCCTCAATTGGAGATGCATCACCGTTGTTGACCACCGTGCCCCAAACCACTGCGCCGTCGCCTAGCTCCTCCACCAAGGCGCCCGACTGCAGTTTGCTCCTCCCCGTCCCCGTGCTGCTCCTCCGCAAGCGCGCCCCACCCCTGAGCTGCTTCTTCGCCGGCACGCCCGCCCCTAAGCTACTCCACCGTCGGCGTGCCCCGCCCCTCAGAAGCTCCTCCGCATCGTCGGGATGGGGAGGCGGCGTCGCCGTCGAGGAAGCACTACTGGGCGGGATCCGTGGCATCCATCTCGGTGCGGGGCTCCTCCGATGGCTCCCGGCGGCGGGGCTCCACCGAGGGAGGCACGTGAGGCTGGGCTGTAGCTTGCGTGGCCGGAGCAGTGGTGGTGTGCGTGGTCGGAGCAGCAGCGGTCGGTGGAAGAAGGGGGGAGAGGTTGGTGGAGAAGACGGGATCGAGGAAGAAGAAGATAAGGTTGAAGCGATTTTTTTTCGTGGTGCGGTGGAGCGTGGGGAAGGCCACCCATATGATTGGGTCGATCGAACGGAGGCGCACCCGGAGGTTGCCAACGCCAGATCCCCCGGGGGCAATGGATCATTTTCCTTTCTTTTTTGCAAAATTTAGAAACGAAGGTTTAAATTAGGCACATGCTTTAGAAAATAGTGGGTCTACAAATGTGCTCTTGAGTAGAATTGTCTAGTGACACATTGTGAATCCTGAAATTGCATAATTTCAATTTTATGTTGAGAAATGTGCAACTGATTTCCCCCCAACATTAGCTCATGTCTTAACCGGGTTGGTTGAAAAGAAAATTACTGCACGGAGGATAAAAAGAAACAGATGGCTTTGTGCCAGACTGCCAGCTGTTCCAATATCTACGATACAATGCAAGGCAAAACTACAAATTGCAAAGCCAGCAGAAAGTAAAATATAGCAGTAATGCTGAAAACACTCGTACCGGGCGTTGATTCCAGGTTGCAAGAATGAACATGCTGCATCGTCTATGAATTATTACTGTACTTGCAGGTGTGGAAGCTAGTGGCTAGGAAGAAGGACCGCGAAGCAGTGGAGGGGGCGGTCACCCGGATCCGCACTCTCCAGTCGACCATCAGAGACCGCGACAGCTAGATCCTTCTCTGGTGGCTCTGTATCTCCGGCGTCAGGCTTCGGTGGTGTTGGGGCACCCCCGACCTTGTGTGTGTGTTTGTGCTTCAGTTTGGGGCGAACTTGCCCGGTTGGTGTTTGTGTGTTGTAAGACTCTGTTGTTGTGGGCTGTATACTCTGCCGTTGGGGCTTTATTAATTTAAAGCCGGGCTCTGCTCGAGCCTTCCGTCTAAAGTAAGTAATCGACCAAATCGAGCTACGGTTCAGAACAATCAACTCTGGGATCTCAGATGAAGAACCAGCAAGCTAAATCATCGGTCGATCCTGGCAATCAGCAGCACAGAAACAATAGATGTACGTACACGCATGGTTTCAGTATCCATTCACAAGATGATCAAGAAAACACGCGCGCACACACAGAGAGCTAACCGAGAGAATTGAGTCACGTCCAGTGGATTCGCGCGATTGATGAAACAAACAGACAGAGTGGCGCAGGCAGGCAGAGCTAACCAAGAGAATGGGTCACGTCCAGTGGATGCGGGCGGCGGGCTCGACGGTGCAGGCGACAAGGAAGCACATGTTGACCATGCGGCCTCTCAGGGGATGGATTTCGTTGACGGCGGCGTGGACCTGGTCCTCCATGACGGCGCGCAGTCCGGCAGCCGGGGGCAGGCGGGTAGCCATGAACTGCGCGGCCTGCAGGTGGCCGACGGCCGCCTCCGCCGCTCGGAGCACGACCTGGCCGTCCGCCCTGGCGCTGCGGAGCCTGGCCAGAGTGAGCCACATGCCATGGCGGGTGTCGTCGACGCTGGCCACCGGGTGGGTCGGGTCGGGCCCGCAGCCCCGGAGGGCTAGGAGCTCGACCCCCACCATGGCACCCATGGAAATGGCGAGGAACCACGATACATGCTCGACGCTGCGCGTCGCGGAATCCAGCAGGACGTAGCGCCCCGCGGCGTCGCGGGTGTGCAGCAGCTCCTCCTCCGACTCCAGGTCCCGCAGCGCGGTGCGGAGATGATCCCTGGCGCGGCGGCAGTTGAGCAGCGCCGGCTCGAGAAAAGCACCGGCCGCCCTCTTCCACCATGGCTCCGCCATCTCTCTCTCTTCTCTCGCTGGTTCGCTTTCTCTCTCTTCTTTCTTTCTGTGTCTTTGTTTCTTGCTGGCTCGCTCGGCTCTCTCCCTGAAAGAAATAGCCAGCCTGGCATGGGTTGACGCCCACTCATTGACAGGTGAGCCAGGCACAGGTGGGCCCGGAGGACGTGGCATGCAGATGATTCTGCGTGACAACGGGAGTTTCACTGACAAGCGGGGCCAGAACCCCGAGTGGACCCCACCCTGTAACGGCCTACTTACCCGCCGTCGTTTCCACAAGTTATCTCTTTCCGGCCGCGGTACAAAAGGAAATGTTAAATTCCCTTTTAATCAAAAAAGGAAATGGTAAATTCCTACGCAGTCACTGTAAAAAGATCATCATTGATACGCAATAGTCTCATCGGGGTACATGAACTCTCCTTAATCCCGCTCATTGACAGGTGGGACCAGAAAATCATCAGGATACTGATCTCGGTGGGCCCGGACATGAGATTCTGCGTCACAACGGGAGTTACACTGACAAGCGTGGCCACACCGCCGTGGACCCCACCCTATAACCGCCTCTTTAATTACCGCCGCCGTTTCCACAAGTTACCTCCCCCGGCCAGCGGCTGACGCAGATCATCTCACGCAGACACACACTCGCACGCCGACGTGTAGAGAGAGGGCCGCAGCGCACGCCGACGCCGACGCCGGCAATGGAGGATTGGAGGAGGATGGCGGAGGCGGCGGCGACGGGCCCTGACGTCGTCTGCCGCACCCAGGCATTCCAGGCCATCGAGGTCGCCCACAGGCTCCTCTCCCTGGCAGCCGAGGTCTGCGGCAGCTTCCGCCACGACTTGCCGTACCAGCGCCGCCCTGCCGACGAGCTCCCCCACCTACGCACCGCCATGAACCACGTCTTCGACGCCAGGCTCTCTACCCGGCGCGTCAGCACGTCCCAAGCAGGATCCGGCCACGTCTTCTCCCTCTGCACCGCGCGCATGGGGCTCCAGGATTCCGCGCCGGCGTCCTGGCAGGCGTGGAAAGGCCACCACGCCGACGCTGCCGCCCGCGCAGCCGTGGCGCTCGAGAGCCTAGACTCCGCCTTGTCGCACGGCGCGGCGGCCGTCGGCGCCGTCCGCGTCATGCTCGGGACGGCACCAGTCCAGGTCGGCGGGGGAGAACATGCGGCCAACGCGCTCCTGGTGCTAGACAACTTCGGCCTGGGCCCGGCGCCGCCGCAAGGGTTCCCGCTCTGGAGCGCGTGGGGACACGCGGCCGAGCAGCTCCTGCGCCGCGTCACCGACGACCTGGCCATGGCGTGGGCCGCGCTGGAACAGATGCGCCACGCCGATGCCGCCGCCAACTCCCAAGCCTGGGAGCTTCTGTCTCGCTGATCGGCGCCGGCGTGCGCCGTGAGCGTCGCATCCCGAACCACCGCGCGCCAACTTCGATCGGACGATCACCAATCTCTCTTATGTTTCTTCTTCATCGCGCGCGGTATGATATGATCCCTCCAGGAACCGACTTCTTCCCCGATCGTCAGCTTTCCTATAGTTTCAGTTCCTGCACCAACTCAAGGATTCGATGCTGACTAGTGTAGTGACTCGTACGTGCATCCATCTGTAATGCTCGTACATGGAACAGGTTGGCTTAGTTACATTACTCTGCAAGTATCAGTCGGATACAGTTGACAACACCTTTACTACTGCCTAGGTTTCTGCTGCAACTTCGTAATTGTTTCTGCAAATTCCTTTATCCCGGTGGGTTGGATTTCTTATGTGATTTCCATCATGTATCAATGTGGCATCACTTGTATGCAGTGAGCTTGAAGACTGATCGATCACAGTGAAAGATACACAGCCACCAAGCACAAATGGCAACCATCTAATTAACAATTGTTCCTGTCTAGCTAGCTGATTCAAACCTGTCGCATCATTTACACTGAAAAAAAATCACGTCACAAATTCAGGACTATTAATTGTTCTTTTTAGTTTAGATTTAGCTTGCTAAGGAACATTTTGGACATTCTTGTTTAATATACCAGCTACTAGCACTAATTCCTAATGCCAGTCTGAATTAATTAATTGCATCCGTCCTTATTGATGGCTTTTTTGAATGTTAGCATCTGCTAAATCCATTGGTTGCCAACCTGCTAAACTTCAAACAGGGAAAATTCTCTACTTTGCCTCCCGATTAGCGACAAGCAACTTTGTGTGCTGGAATGGGAACCGCTTAGAGCATCTTCAGCCCGTTGGGGCTCTCAGGATGAAATCCGGCGCTACTTAGCGTCGGATGGATGTATTTTTTGGCCTGGGAGGCCCATTTTCCCAGCGGCCAGTCTAGGATGGATGAAAATTTTTGACAAAAAACGGTGAATTCAGACAAAACTAGGCGAAATTCGTTCAAACATAAGCGAAATTTAAAGATATTTAACATATATAGACGAGTTCGTACGTATATAGGCCGAATTCGTACATATATTTGAATTCGCCCAGTTCAAAACATAAAGTAAAACTAATAACGGTCTTCGACATGCCGAAATGGCGGTAGAAGACCGTGTAGTCGCCGCCGTCGTCGTCGTCGCTCGAGTTGCCAGCGTCCTCGGGCGGCGGCGCCTCGTACCAGCGGCTAGAACCCTGGCCAGAGCCGCCCCTCTCATTGGTGGAGAGAGCGGCGGCCGAATCCATCGTTCGTCGGGCCGTTGTTTGTCATTGCTGATCGCTGCTAGCTCTCGCTCGAGATTGGGGAAGATTGGTGGTGTGAGAACAGAGAGACGGCATGGTGAATGCGGCCAGACGCGGTAGTTCGGCGATAAATAGAGGGCGACGCACGTGAATCCGAGACGACGGCATTAACTCGTCGCGTGGAAGCTACGCGTCCGGCGAAGACTGACCGGCGGCAGGCTTTTACAGCGCGCGGAAGACGATGCGATGAGGACGAAGATCGGTCTTTCTCGCCGACAAGTCGGGGCCACCAGCCGCGCGGGAAGTTTTCTCGGTGTTTCCCGCGCTTTCGTTTCGTCCGGAGTCCCCGAGCGCTCCGGGGGGGGGGGGGGGCTCCCGGATGGATGAAATCCCAAATCCAGACGAAAACAAGGATCCAGGGACATGACTGGGTCGTTTTCGTCCATCCGAATGAAAGAAAGTCGTCCTGGAGGTCTTCCCAGGGAGACGGCTGGAGATGCTCTTACGACTCGTCGCCAAGCGTGCGGACCCCTGGTAGGACAAGCTGCTAGACTGACACTTACGAATGCTTGCATGTCCAATCTTTTGATGCATGCGATGGCTATGTACATGTTGGGGGACGATGTTCATAAGGTCATGAACAAAGATGACTCCCGCTTCTTCTAGGAAGCCAATGGAACAAATCGCAAGTATCTAAATTTGAACGTCCCGAATTACGTGACGTGATGTCATGTCAATTTAATGTCCATGGTGGTATTTGAAATATCATTTTAATTTTTCGATACCAGAAGAAGTACTATTGGCCTTTCACAATTGGGGTTTCATAGTGTGATATGCTAGGTACTTTGCTAATATGACACCATATTTAATGATGATGAAAGATTGGTGTCACGCTACTTTACAACACTTGCAGGCGGACATAGGCAAAAAAAACATTAGTAGCTCAATCACATTCATGCATGAGCCTAAAATCATTAAATTTAGATACCACAGTAGGATAAAATGCATTGGAGCATTTATATCTTAAGAAACACCACCTCCTATGATAACATGCTAAGATTCAGCCCATCATGAAAGGGTTTAGGTAATGTACTCGATTCTAGCACCCGTCAGGGTGCTCAAGAGGTCGGCACGCTTGGTGATATTTTGTAGCTGCCCAGAGTGGATGCTGCCCCATCCCATTGCATAGCTATAGCAATCGGAGATCGTACGCTTCACTTGGTGCTCCAGCGTGTGTGCCGGGGCGAAATATCGAATGTGGTTGGGGGGAGGAGGCGCGTCGGACTTTATCTGTTGGATTGTGGGAGGTTGGCGGTTCTAGATTTTTTTGGCGCACGATTTTTCCTCAGTGATGAAGTGGAATGGCGGCTCTCCACTATGCGGTGTACTCGAGAAAACATGCCACCCCTGCCCTAATAATTCATGATGCATTGATGACGGCTAGCACTTCGTCATCTAATAAAATGTAACTATCGTAATAATATTTTCTCTTAGAGCATGTAGTACAGTGCAAGATGCTTTAGAGAAATAAACCGCTATTTTTTTTGTTAATAATCATGAATGTCAGCAAAGCCTTCATGATGATGGTAGCTTGGGTTAACTTATTTGAACACCGGAACCATGTTCAGTGCTGCAAAAGCAGCCCCCTAGAATCTTCGGCTCCTCGTTTTTATTCAATTATGAAATGACTCATTTTAATGGAGATTTATAGCATTAGTCGATGCTTCCTATTTACCGTGATCATATTGCAGCTACACTAAGAATGTCGGTCTTAAGGAACACCAGATTTATGTTGAAAACATGATCTGCGCTGGATTCAGTAACAGCGTCACGTAGCCCATCTTTCCTTCTGAAATTTTATCAGTTAAATTGGGAAATCTGATATAGGCTGATTTAAACGATTAAAATCTCCATGCTTGAGCAAAGTAATCTTCGGTTCTTTCAAGATTTTTATGGAAGATATATATTCAGAAGCCTTGAATTTCTGCAACAGCCCAAATACCATATTATTCCATGCATAGTTGACAAACAAACGCTAACGATCGTCGTCAGTAAAGCACAACCAAATCATTATTTTGGGACGATCTTGATGGCCTTGATGAGGAGCCCCCTCTTCCACTGCCCACCCTCGTACTCAAACATGGAAACCTCAGCCTCTCCGTTCTGCCCCTTCAGCGGTTTGACCTCCCCAACCTTGAGCTGCAGCCACTCCCCTCTAGGCTTGGCCATCAGGTTCTCCTTGTGCTGCTGAACCGTCCCGTCGGGGAGCTTCAACCGGAGGTTCACCGGCGTAGACCATCCGTAGGCCGGATCCGTGAGCATCACCTCGAAGACAACCTCGTAGGTGACTCCTGGTGTTAGGTGCGACAGCTCCAGCTTCCCAATGACCTCCAGCCAGCACACGTTCTGCAGCGCAACCACCTCGGTTTCGGCTTCGGCATCACTGATGGTAAGATGACAGGTTCAGAACAGTATGGTAAGTATGTATGATTTCTGAGGCAAGATGTATGGACAACTGGAAATAGCTTTTATGTTAACATATCAGACATGTTGTGATGCTTAACTGACCTTCCTTCTTTCAGGGGTTGCCAGGTCCAGTATTTCGGGTCCTCGCTCCAGGTGATGTGCAGGCCTCTGGGGAGCAGCATGAAGCAGTTGTGCCTAGTTCTCCCATCCACCCAGTACTTCTGCACCATTCGTTGCATGTTTAGACCACAAACCATGTTGAAAAGTCAATCAAAAGTTATGATGATGCCCCATATATCATGATGGCAGTTCGTGTTCAGAGGTAAACGGACCTTTGTTTTCGCGGCCAAGAGGATCCCCGTGGAGGCCTGATCTTCCAGCGCAGCCACATCGGTGACCTTCTCCCCAGCGACGATCTCCCGGAACATGTGAGGCGGCGGTGCTCTCTTGGACTGGGCCTGGTTGGCGGCATCAGAGGTGGTAGAAGCGCTGGGTGCCATCGTCGGCACGGCGGCACGGCCGACCCCGTTGCGCGACGAGGCGGAGGACGCCTCCTGCTCCTGGTGTGACGGTGCCGCACCCATGGTCGGTTTCTCTCTGAACTGCTCTTGGAGTGCAACATAGTATATGATCGTGGCATATATATAGCTGCAGAAAAGGAGAAGGGCTAGAAGATTACAAGACAGAACAGAGCTGAAGCATTACGGCAGATCGTGGCATATAGAGTATATGATAAAGAAGTGAAGACAGAATTCGAGCTTTTGGAGATCACTTTGGCGGCCTGCCGTTGTGCGTTGGACGGCATGCGAGAGCTGTCCGGAAGATAATGTCAGCATCAGGATAAACAGCGGCCGAGAAAACGCGGCGGAGAAAATAAGAGTATGTTTTTGCCTTTCATCCAGCTTTGAGCACGTACGGCATCTGATTCTGTAGGATGGGTTTCGTGCTATGGCCGGAAAGAATCCACCTTTTTTGGGAGGTCAAGGAGATAGCATGCCGCTGTTGCGCTGATGTTTGGTGGCATTGCCTGGACAGTGCAGGAGGAGGCATGGACTCGGAGTCGACTGCAGTATCTGCATCCCCAAGTTGCAGGGCGACAAGCGAGCAAGGATGTCTAGTGAAATTCAGGTTGACATAGAACTCGACTTGAACTGAAGCAAGCATGTGGCTATTTTGGCTCAGGAGCGAGGTAAACTTGGCAGCCTACTGTTAAGTAAAGGAACATCATATTTAGTGCAGTTTCAAAACGTTTAGCTCGCAGTTTACTTGAGTACGGCTATATAGTAGAAATGTACATGGGCCCGGTGTTTGTTCATTTCATCCGTCCTGCAAAAAATGCGCCCAACTTCTTGCACAAATAAACAAATTGCAGATATGCAATGAACTAGATCATGTTGTCTGTTTTGTTCCAAACTGGCAGTGCCATGTTGCTTGCAGATTGGATATCTGACAGATAACCTACACGACAACACCGTTGTTGCAAGAAAGTGTTCTGGATCACCCATATATTATTGACATCATTTGTTCATTTACAGGAACTCAACAACGACATATTGCAAACAATACAAAGCCGTCTTCCTTTGGCACTAGGAAGGCGCAAAACAACAGCATCCTTCAACTCACATGCCTCCAAAACTGGATACTGGCAGTAAAGCTCAGTATATTACTCATTTAATGTACATCTCAAAATTCATTAAGAATCCATATATATTGTTCACTTCTACAGCCTTCCAGACCTCAGAAGCCTTTGCCTGGCCTTTTGCGCTTCCATTTCATTCATCCAGTCTGAAACCTGGTAAACCACTTTTCCCAACACGTAGAGTACAGCTATAGCAATCAGCACTGCCAGAAATATCAGTAGATACCGCTTGATTTTCTGCAAAATGTAAGTGCATTGTAAGGAGCAGATAATACAGCCAACACAATACCCTAAACAGACCATATGTAGTTTTACAAACCTGCCATGTCGAAACCCCGACAGGTTCCTGTACTCCACGGTCACGCTTCTTCCTGCGTTTGGGCACGTTTGCAGCTTCTGCAGCAGGGTTCTACATGGAAATAAGCACGCATTCAGTCCGTAACCTCAAAATCCAATTGTTTGGTGGTGAAACCTTCACAGATAAGAACAGTGCGTTGATTAAAAAATACTGTTGTGATGGTAGGGTCTGGTACCTTAATCTCCTGGACTTTCCGGAGATGCAACTCTGGATCTGAAACTTTGACCTTTTTCGCACAATCTCCACCACATGGAATCAGGCCAACTCCAAACTGACCTTTGGGCACTTCTTTTGGATCACGGCCTGACCTACGGTACTCCTTGAGAACATCTTGACATACCCACTCCTTTTTCAGGGTGGTACATGCACAACGTACATTGACCTGCATAGATATCAAACATGTAGAGGAAATACAATAGTTAAGTTCCATGCACCAACCAGTAGAATCAGAAGTTCAAAAATGATGGAAATAAGGTGGGCAATCCACAGTGTAACAAAAACGGCTAGCAAAGTATAGCTTGAAACTGCAAAATTATAATTTACTTGAATTTTCAATGAAGCAATATATCCAAAAATTTCTCATCTACAGTTTCATCAGCTAAACAGATCAAGCACTAGATCACTTGCTGTATACCAGGTTACAAGTTATTTCAAACTAAATATAAGCTGAGGCCACACCTTTTTCATGCAGTGATCAACTGACGGGCATTGACCGGGGTGACATATTTCTGAGCACAGATGGGGGCAATTTGATAATTTCCTGCACAGTTCCATAAATAACAGGTCCAAGAATTCAGTAAAAGAATAAAGCTATAAATCAAAATATGGCAGTTTGAAAGACAATTTTTTGTGCAACATTTTTTATTTGAACATTCATAACAGACGCAATTAGGAACCAGGAATTGGTAACTGACCTATGACATGGGCCACCACAGGCCCTTGCTTTCACTTGTTCCTTGGCCTTTAGGCTGTTATAGTGCACACACTCGAAAGCGTGTACCATAGCACCACAATGGCATGATCTTTTAACAAGGACTTTGCAAGGTGGACAATCACTTAGATGACATGGCAAAGGGCAAGGATGTGAGCAAGGAGGATCCCTGACCTGGCAGAAGCATTATGACAAAACATCATGCACCAAGCTAAAAAGAAATATGTGGAGGCTAGCTAGACATTTCACATTAAAAATTATAAACAGAACAGGCAAACTGAAAGTACTGCAAGGGAAAGTAAAAAAACTGACCACTTGACAACGAAGATTGCATCTTTCACAAGGCTCAGCAAATGTTTTCTCCGTACTGAAAGATAATATGGTATCAGCTTTAGGCTGATTTGATGGGACCTCTAACACATGGCAAGTCTTTGTGCAATAATGGTTGCCACAGTGGAGAATGTTTCCACATAAATTCTGACAGGGAAATTGCCTGCTTCTGGAACAAGGCATCTGCAAAATATAAGAAAAAAATGGTTCCTATAATCTGGTGTACAAGCAAGTGCAAGTGCATGGCATGCTCGAGTGTGTGCGAGAGAGAGAGGGAAGGAGGGAGGCATAAATTGACCAAAGGCCACTTGTTGAAAACTTACTGCACGTTCTTGGCTTAGATGTTGCCCAAAACATGGCACCAAAACAATTTCCTGGCATGGTGGGCATGGTGTTCCAGGTGTACATTCTATATGCTTTTCCATTTTCTTCTTCATTGGTTTAAGTGTGTACTCGGGGTTCGGTGGAGGAATAGAGCCATGGCACCTGAGTAGTGTTAAGATTGTTAGAGATCAGAGTTAGTTATAGTTCTTGGTACACTGCTGCAATGACATACTCGGCATATTAAGTAAACTCAGAACCTTTCTTTACACTTGTGGCCACAAGAAAATTCTTCCCCGCAGATCAGTTTGCATGGTGGACATGCTCCATAGTGGCATTTATGGGGCTAAAGGAAGGAGATTAAATATCAGTAAATTATGATGGCAAATCTATAATAGCAGAAGTAATTAAAGTACCCAGAAATGACATGCGAACAAATTCACCAAAATAAATTCTGAACAACGTCACAAATACACTTGTGATGGCAATCAGCAATGAAAATTATCAAGTGATATCAATTAATGAGTAATGACAATGTAAAAGAAAAGAGGCAGAATAGTTTACCCGGCAGTCAAGTTTGTGTCTGCATAGACGATCTATATTGCATCTTTTCGAGCATTTGGGAGGTTTCTGGTTCTTCTCGGTCCCACAAGGAACCTACAATAGAATTATGCATTTTAATCTACAAAGTGAAACTTAGCAAGTATGGCATAACTATTTAACACACTAGCAATTTAAAGAAATTGAGTGAGTCAGGAGAGACACTGCGGAGGATATAGATGTACTGTATACTCAAATCTGAATAAGAATTAAAAATAAGGCAAGTGCACCAGATCACGTAAAAATTATTGTTTATGCTAATTATTTCTCATAAGTCCTAATCATCTTTACTAAGGAAGTAGTAGGACCAATATAACTCATATAACGAAATGAAAAACAAAGTTAAGAGACCACCAAGTTCAACCTCAAAGTATGTTTTCCCACAGAAGCATGAGATGGTCTTCATCAAAGGACAGGGTGAACAAGCACCGCTGGTAAGGTAAACAAAAGGAACCAGATGTCACTAAAAATAGAAATTTCAGTACAGAAAAATGAACCAATAAGACACCCTGGAAACTACAGACTAACATACACGAGCTTTCCATCCAAAAACTAAATGTGACTATTTCAGAGCAAAACACCACTATATTTTGAAATCTACTGTGTAGTTGAACCAACATGGGAGCACATACACGTGAGGTAGGCAGGTAGCAACGCAACTAGAACTAAACAATAGCAAATGGCAAACGAAAATATGCATCTCTGGTTATGGCAGTACCTGTGGCATGGAGAGAGGCATTTATGGTTGCCACATCTGAGCCTCCGATCACAAGTCTACAAACATAGACTACTTTAGTGCTTGAAAGGAGGTAAAATAATGCATAAAAGAAGAAGAACCAAGAAGTACCTCCGCGCAGGGTGGGCAATCCCCAACACAGCAGCGTCGCTTACAAGCATGGCGTCCACAGGCACGTAAACGCTGACATTTCCTTTCGCAGGTCAAGTCTTGGTGGCAAGGAAGCTGATAAAATGCATCACAATATTTTGGGAATTAAGCACTTGCTTCCTAATAAGCAATAACATAGAAGTATACCTACCAAGCTATAGCATTACTTCTGGACCAGATTAAGGAGAAAGAAAAAATAACAATTGCTACTCATTGTT
The DNA here is from genome assembly GCA_030979885.1 of Lolium multiflorum. Taxonomy (NCBI): domain Eukaryota; kingdom Viridiplantae; phylum Streptophyta; class Magnoliopsida; order Poales; family Poaceae; genus Lolium; species Lolium multiflorum. Next base: position 59,820,177 of record CM061749.1, on the reverse strand, counting down.
TCTACTATATTAAGTAGTATGGATGCAAAGAGTAAACTTTGGAGTAAAAAAATCAACTTGAAGCACACAAGCCTTTTATTGTCCACTGGAAAATGCAGATTTCAACAATTGGCTCTTACATGTAGCAATCACTTGAAGACAAATTCTGCCAATTAGGTGCAAGTAGTGTTGCTAGTTGCCTTCCGAATTTTAGAATCAAGTGATTTATCTTCTCACACAATGTGATCAAATATCTGCTTTTTTACTACTTGCAAGGTTATCATCACAAACATGTTGTACGGATATGTACCTCCTTCTTCAGACCCCCACAGCGGCAGGACTTCTTTATCATAAGACGGCAGGTCACGTCACACGGGCCACGATGGCACCGCTCGGGGCACTTGTGCCTTCCACACCCAAGCACCTTCTCGCAAGTCGATCCACATGTGGCAGCCTCCACATCACACTCCAACCTTGGATAATCCTTCTTGCCACAAGGGCATGTCCGTCGTCCTCGTAGCGGACATTCCCCGCACTTTCCACCATGGCATCCTCTCTCACACCTATGCTTCCCACACTCCAGCATCCCACCACACTCACTCTTACATTGGAAGACCCTTTCGGAGCACAATCTCTTCAGTGTTGTCTCTCCACACTCGCATTTGTGATCCCCCATCACCGCACACGGTGGGCAGGGCCCATCGTGGCACTCCACCGGACACCGGTGGAGTTCACAGCTAAGGTGTCTGTTACATTTGCCCGCACAAGAATAACGCTGATGTGCGCAACGCCGGGGTTCCCGGTGCGCTCCACAGAAGCACTGAGCATTCGGGACAACTGCGGGGCACGGCGGGCAAGGCCCGGGGTGGCAAAGCAGGAGGCAGGTGTGCTCGCAGCCGGAGTCTGCATTTGAATTGAGAGGGCGGCCACAGACGTCGCCGCAGGAGTGGGGGAGGATCCAGGGATCCGCGGGTGGGTCTACCGTCTTGGAGCAGAAGCAGTGGTAGGAGGTGGGGGTCTGGGATTTGGGGTAGGCGACGCGGCACTTGGGGCAGCCCCAGGTGGGGGAGGGAGCGGCGGTGGCTGACTGGTGCGCCCATGACTGGATGCAGTGGAGGTGGAGGAGCGCAAAGCATGAGGCGGAGCAGGACCAGACGGGGTCGGAGGGGCGGATGGGGTCCAAGCAGATCAGGCACGGCGGTGATCTGCGGCGCGCGGCGGAGTTGAGGAAGATGCCGACCTTGGAGAGGTCGGCGCCATTGCCGGCCGCGGAGAGGTAGCTGGAGAGGATGGATTTAGTGGCCGGATCGCAGGCGGAGAGATCGGTCTCGTCCCCGGAGGAGGAGTAGGACGAGGGGTCAGAGTCGGAGACGGGGCTAGGGTTGGGCGGCGAGGGCGCTGGTGCAGGCCGGGGTGCTGGTATACGGGCGGTGTGAGCCGTGGTGGTTGTGCTAACTGGTTTCCGCGAGGAGGACGCAGCGGCGGCGGCGGCGTAGGAGGATGGCATCGCCAGTGGTCGCCGGAGATGGTGCGCGCGAGATTTGGGAGGGGAATGCAGCGTTTGCAGTTAGGTCCAAGAGGTTTCGTACATCTATAACTGTTGATTTTTATAAAATGGCGCATTATTCTTTTAGGGTAAAGTGAGTAAGACGTTTCGGTCTTTTGAAGGTTCATCACTCATTTTAGAATGTATCTAGTCTATTTTTATAGTGTAGATTCACTGGTCTTGATTTGTATCTTGTCTATTTCAAATGTATATAAAAGAAAGAAGTCTACATAACCCCCCTAAGTATTGTCTTTGGGACAAAGAACCCCCCTAACTTTAAAGTGGAGCACTTAACCCCCCTATCTTTGCAAAACCGGACAACTAACCCCCTTACAGTGGTTTTGGCTAATATGTCAGGCGGTTTTGATTTGGTGGCTCGTGGACTGGTGGTTTTGCCGCCTCGCCGTAGTGAACGTCCGCGTCGGGTGGGATCTGGTGGTGCCAGTGCAAGATGGGGAAAGGGTGGCGCGGGCGGCGGCTCGGCTGGTCGATGCGCGCGCACGGAGAATGCCAAGGCCGGGCAAGCAACTGCAGGCTGGAGCCGCTGGGCGGCGTACCAGCACTCCAGCAGCAATGTGGTAGTTTTGTAGCAGGTCCGAGGACGTGGCCCGTGCACGTGCATATGCCTACTGGCCAAGAGGTGTACGCGAGGCTGTCGGTCGTGGACGAGCACGTTGAGAGTGACGGCAGCTCCGATCAATTTGCTGGCTGTGGTCTGCGCCGCTCCGTGTGTTGATGCGAGTGCTGCTAGCTGATGTTGTTTGCTGGCCGCAGTCAATCAGCGTAAAGATGGAATGCACATGCAGCCACTGAGCCATGTGTAGCTCGCCACTGACCCATCTTGGCCTCGCACTCGTGAACACCGTCTCCGCATGCTCACCCGCCTTGCCACTGACCTCAAGATCGCCAAGACCAGCGTCAGCCGCATTGCCGTCACCGCCGGCGCCGCCGCCGACATGGTCACCACCCTCCTCATCGCGCTCGCCAGCATATAATATGGCGCGATGCCAACGACACTGCCGTCGGCGTGTTCCGGCAAGGCGGCAACCGCCGTTCATGATGGCGGTGCTAGTGGTAGTCGTCATGTCCAAGCCAAGCAGCGCTGCAGCTCTCCATCGCCCGACTACGACCGTTTCTACGCGCACAGCCTCGCGGCCGACCGCATCCCGGGCTCAGCTCCACCAAGCCTAGAGCGCTCTCTTTCCTGTGTGCGCAACAAAGGCCCTGCTCCCTTGCCAACGCTTCCGTCGCCGTCTCCACTTGCTCCCTGCCCATGCGCGACGCCGGCCTCAACCCGCTCCTGGCCTTGGCCCTTCTCTAGCACCGCACGCTAACGCAGTCCTCTGTCCCCGTGCGCGCGCATTGACCAGCCGAGCCGCTCGCCTGCGCCACTTGTGCCCGCTCCACCAGATCCTGCAGGACACGGACGTCAACGACGGCGGCAAACCACCAGTCCACGAGCCACCAAAACCGCCTGCAGGGACGGAGCCAGGATCTGAGGTTAAGGGGGGCTGAGTTAGTGCTATGATGTGTATAAGGGGGGCGAAGCTAGCTAAACGCCATAGATGAGAAGCAAATCTGGCTAATTTTATGAAGAAACTCAGGATCATAGGGGGGGCGTAGCCCCTGCTCGTCCCCCCTTGTCTCCGTCCCTGACCGCCTGATCTAGCGAAAACCACTGTGAGGGGGCAAGTTGTCCGGTTTTGCAAACATAGGGGGGTTAAGTGCCCCACTTCAGAGTTAGGGGGCTTCTCCATCCCAAACACAATACTTAGGCCTTGTTTGGTACTAGAGTTTTAGTGGGGATTAGCGGGGATAATCCGCTCCAAATTTTAAATCCCCACTTATCCCCAATGCATGTTTGGTGCTAGAGTATGAGAGAGTTTAATCCCCACTTATCCCCACTTTTCCCCACTTTTCCCCAAGTTTTTAGTGTAATTTTTCAATCCCCAATACTCTACCCCTACCTAGTGGATTGGGGATGGGGTTTTGTGGGGATTGGGTGACAGCAGTGATTCACCCAATACTCTAGAGTATTATCCCCACTAATCCCCACTGAAACACTAGTACCAAACAAGGCCTTAGGGGGGTTATATGGACTTCTTTCGTATATAAAACATCTTACATTACTGCACATAGGGGGTAGTCATTTGAATATGGAATTGCTCCAAACATGATTTCACCTCACTTTATAAATAAAGCCACATGGTCAAGACCAAATGGATACAAAGTACCGAGGGAACCCTCTTAAAAGCATATTAAAGATAAACAAAAATACAAGAGAGGTCACACCACGAATAAGCACCCAAGACAACTAACTAAAGGTGCCACCACGCCTCCTCGTGAAACCACCGGATATCGTTGCACAGTACTTCCGAAGTTGTTACCGAAGAGGGATGTCTGCCCTCTCGCTCCGAGCCATGGCGTGTTGATCCTGCTAGCGGACGACGAGGATACATGGTGGTGAATGGTGATAACTAAGTCTCGTGTATAAGATAGGAGGCCGCCGAAAACGCTGTAAGGATACATTGCTCCTATGTGCGGTTTGGTAATTAATGACAATCCTTATAGACTAATGTTTTCATTGAGTTTATATGAAGGAATATTTTGCAGATAATTATTGTAGTCCATGTGTTGAATTCAAGTGTGGATGCCATGAAGATAAAGATATACATTAGGTATTGTCATTAAGATCATCGGCTTCAGAAAATAAAAGAAGATCATACAGAGAAACAAGGTTGACCAAGACTAAGAGTGAAGATTGAATTCAAGTTGGTCAATACGTGAAGCATAAACATTGTACCACTTTGGATCATGTGATTTTGTGGTATGGTAAGCCTTGTCAATTATGCTTTATGAGCTAACCCACTATATATATGCATTTGTTTTTTCTATGTGGGTTAAGTATCTTTCCATGGGCATGCATCAAGAATATGATCTCATATAGCCCATGAGAGGATGGCATCAAGTATGGATGTCATCAAGGTTGAGAAGGGAAAGTTCAAGATGAGCATACCGAGAAGATCATGCTTAAAGCTTGTTGTCCATTTGGTGATAATGGACATGTGAAGATGCCTAATGAAGCTATCACATAGTGGTGTATGGAGGAAGATTTATTTGAGTCTTCATGAAGCGACAATAACATTTCAGCTTGATTGAAGCATGAAGCGTCATCATCAAGATCAAGTGGGATGCGCAAGAAAACATGTATGGTTTTGCTAGATTTTCCTTTTACCGGTCTCGAGGTGGTTGTTGGAAGACCGGGTTATAGGATAGTTAGCCGCACTATCAAGAGGGGCTTACGGTTGGGTAACTTGATCACATCGTCTTAGGGACCTCAACTATTTTTATTCTTTGCATCCCCTTGTTCTTGCTGCTTATTGGTGTTTCTCTGTGTGAGGTTTTTAAACTTATTGCTAGCTCTTCAATAAGTCCAAGTTCACTGAAAATGAAATTTGCATGCATCTTCTTTCGCGTTTTCAAGTTTCGAGGTTTTATCGGTTCTTCTTTTAGGGAGGTTTCATACCTCTCCCTATTTGGTATTTTACAGCTTGCTCTTTCTTGGGTTTTATAACCTCTATTAGATAGAGCTTGTTACTAGATTTTCCAAAATCCCAAGTTTGCTAAAATCGTAGTTCATATGCAAAAGTTATCACCATTTTCGTATTCTGTCTGAAAAGCCGGCGTACAAACTGGCACTGCCAGAATAAACTAGCGGCCGCCCGAAATTTCCGGTATATGCCAAAAGGCTATAATAAGATCCGTTCTGACGGCTGATACGCGTGAAGCACACGTCCGTTGGGAACCCCAAGTGGAAGGTATGATGCGTATAGAATGCAAGTTTTTCCCATTATCGCAGGGAGGTCGGAAGCACGTGAAGGTTGTTGGTGGAGGAGTGTAGTGCGGCCAACACCGGTGAAACCGCGCCAACGTGGAACCTGCACAACACAATCAAGATACTTTGCCCCAACGTAACGGTGAGGTTGTCAATCTCACCGGCTTGAAACAAAGGATTAAACGTATCGAGTGGAAGATGGTGTTTGTTTGCAAAGAACAGTAAGAAACAATGATTGCAGTAGAATGTATTCAGATGTAAAAGAATGGACCGGGGTCTACAGTTCACTAGTGGTGTCTCTCCAATAAGATAACTAACATGCTGGGTGACATAGGCATCCCAAATAGGCCTGCCGAAGATAGTACCCGGGTTTACTGAAGGCCCACTATCCGAAGAATAAGAAGATTGGGAGCCCAAGATATATTAAGGAAAGTTAGAGTTGTAATAGGAAGTGTTATTTGTAATCTGCGGGATGAGTTAGAAACCGTCCCGGACTCTGTGTACAAAACGAAACCCTCGCTCCACCTATATAAGGGGGAGTCGAGGGACAAAAAAGGATCGAATCTACTGTCAACATAACCCTAGTTTTTATAATCGTCGAGTACTTTTCGCCTAAACCTTTGAGATCTACTTGCCCTCTACTTCTAGCAAAACCCTAGTCTACAATCTGTAGGCATTGACAAGTTAATCCTTTGTCAATTGGCGCCGTCTGTGAAATTAGAGGTTGCAAGGAGCTGATCTCGATGGCACGTTCAAGATCTTCGACTTCGTCAACAGCAAGCAACGCGATGGATCGAGGTAACAAGGAAAAACTGATCTATTCAATTTTATTCCTCACCCGCCCTCCCGTATGGATGCATGTGCCTATCGGGAGGAGCCCATCATCATGACGTTCGGAGAATTCCGATTTGGCGTCAACAAGGAAGGATCCTACCGTCTCGGTTCCGATCTCGTCGGAATTTTCAACGATCGATTCTAACTTTCGTCGAGTGACGAGGAGTTTCGTCGCCACGCGTCGACAAGGCAAGCGGAAAGCTTGCCAAGATCTTCACAACACATCCTTCGAGTCGTGCGGACTCCTTTATAAGCAGGCGACTCCGAAAGCGTCGACACTTCAACTTCATCGACAAATCTGTCGCCATCGGAAGGTCTTCACCACTCGTATGATGGTGTCACCAACCTTGACAAAAATCAATACACAAAATACCACCAGATCTGTGCAATAGAAGAAGCGGATACATCGAACCACAAACGTCGAGGCTTTCGACGATTTGGGAAATCCATACGTCGATCCCGCGATCTCAACGAGGCCTAGGCACTAAATATGCCGGATCTTCAACTCGCGCAAAAGTCCAACTCCCGCAAGCTGCGTGGGATAGGGCTGCGAGAGCCATGGATGGATCGGAACCAATGAATACTACTGCTACCGTATAAGAGTTACAAGCATATCAATATAGACTTGCTCGGTAAGCAGAGAGTTGGAAAAACAGACAGCATCCCTGAATAGGAGGAAAGAAGCAGCTCTTAAAGCGGACTCGAGCGAGTTAAGTCGCTTTCGGGAACTTCGGGAGATAGTCAGAGGCTCGAAGGAGAGCAAGATCTCGGTTGCAAAATATACCCGAAGGAGAGAGGGGAAACCTAATTCAAAATCTCGACATGTCCTTCATGACGATCGATGAAAGGGGAAATATCATCCCAAAAACACCAAGCAGGTTACATGGCAACACAGGCTTACATCCTCGCGTCCAGACCACCTCCTGGGGACCCGAGAGAACCATTGTTCAATATGGCGATGGCTGGAGTAGGAGTTATGGGAACAGCGTTTGCAACAACGCCTCCCGAAGAAAATCCTAGGCAAAATAGTCCACGACCCACAATTCAAGACCCACCAAGAACAAGTGGAGCAAGAGACACAAAGTCCAAGTAAGGGTAGACAGAGCGCGACAAGAAAGAAGGGAGCGTCAGCACTCCGAGCTTGCCGAGGATATGTGTGGGCTGTGCCACGAGAAGAGTTTGAAAAACTCGAGTACCGAAAGGGTTCAAGTTACCCGAGAATTTCAAGAAGTTCGACGGCCTGCAACCCGAGGATTGGCTCGTGGATTATCTCGAGATGGTAAAGCTGGTAGGAGGAACCAGAGCAACAGCTATGCAAAGTATCCAAGTTCACCTGAGCGGTGCGAGATCTTGGATAAAGAAACTCCCCTAAATTCCATCGACAACTGGGATAACTTTGAGGACATCTTTGTGAAAAACTTCCGATCCACCTGCAAGAAACCTGCGTCGTTGGAAGAGCTAAGGGCGTGTCGGAAAAAACACGACGAGTCGATGAGGAAGTATATACAGCGGTGGAACATCATAAAGAACTCGGCGGAAGATATATCTGACGAGAGGGCAATAGATGCGTTCGTGGCAGGAATTCGCCGAGGTGATTTTGTCGAGGACTTAGGAAGAACTAACCCTAAGACCATATCAGCACTCATGGAGATAGCCAATAAATGGGCAGATGGAGAAGACGCAATATACAACAAGCGACACAGGTCGCCAGAAGAGGATCGTGGTCGAAATTATCAAAATAGAAGGCGATTTTCTCGCCAGTTCTACAACAACGATGCTCCCGGCCATATATCGGCTGGTTTTCGAGGAAATCCTGGAGGAAACAATCGAGACGACTACCAAAGGAGTAACGAACATCAAGGCGACAATAGAGGTGATTTTCGTGGCAACAGGCAAAATAGTGGACCAAGGATTCAAAGACCTTACGTGTCTCCCGAGGAGATGATGAACGGTCCGTGTCAAATGCACTTTTACCTCGACAACAATGGAAAGAGGCGGTCGGGACATCTCCGGAAGACTGTAGTAATTTCGAGCAATGCTGCGAGTTGCAGAATTGCAAATGCCCAAGCAAATAACGAAACCCTCGGGAGCCAAGGAGCGAGATCCACCTTCCACCTCCTCCCGCAATTACCGACGAAAATCGACACCAGCTCAGAATAGCGGCAGCACCACACCCACCTCCATATGTTGACCCCAACTCTAACGGTGCGGTCTCGATGATTCAGAAAGCCAGGCCATCAAACGGGGCGCAGAAGGTAATCTCGCGACAAGTGTTCATGGCAGAGAAGATCGAGTACTTAAATTGGTCGGGCAAGACATCGGCTTCACAATCGCAGACCATCCGCAGCAAGTTCCTCGACCAGGACAATCAACACTCATCTTACCCGCAGTAATCGCCGGTTTTGATGTGTCGAGAGTTTTCATAGATGGCGGCAGCTTAAACCTCATGTATGCAGATACATTGAGGAAGATGAATATATCCCTAGCAAATTTGAAACCAACTGACACACGTTTCCATGGCATCACACCGGAGAAGCCAAGTTACCCATTGGGCAAGATCAACCTCGACGTTCAGTTCGGAACCGAGAAAACTACAGGATAGAGAATTTGGAGTTTGAAGTTGTGGATTTCCCGCAATATCACGCTTTGTTGGGACGACCACGTATGCCAGTTCATGGCAGCGCATTATACATATCTTGTGGAGGTTGCACAGGCCCAAGGGACCTATCACCATCAAAGGAAGTTTTGCGCTATCCGATAAATGCGACAAAGATTTTCATCGACTATCGAAACTTTCGGGATGCAAGCGGTATGCGGCACCAAGGTTCACCGATTATGATGTGTGCCAGTGGGGAAAATCTTCTAAGGAGCCAACTTTCAATGACCAAGGATTCAAAAGAGTACGGATCCACCCGACAGATCCAAAGAAAACGTCTATTGCCGCAAACATGGATGTCGCATAGGAAGCGCGCTCGTCGAGTTCCTCCGTGAGCACTGGAAAATCTTCGCATGGTGTCCAAATGACATGCAGTACCCAGAACTTGCCGAGCACCACCTCAACTTGGATCCTCTCGCAAGACCGTAAAGCAACCTTTGGCGTTTCTCGAGCTAGCCGCAAAGCCATGTTATCTGAAATAGATCGACTCAAAGATGCTGGTTTCATCAGGAAATATCTACCGAAGCCACGTGGGTAGCTAACCCAGTGATGGTGCCGAAAAAACACACAATAGTCCTTCGCATGTGCGTCGACTTCACGTGTCTCAACAAACATTGTCCCAAGGATCACTTTCCCCTCCCAAGGATCGATCAAATCATCGACTCCACGGAAGGATGCGAACGTCTTTCCTTCCTGGACGCATATTCTGGCTATAACCAGATAAGATTAAAAGAAGAAGATGAAGCCAAGACAGCGTTCATCACACCTTATGGCGTGTTTTGCTACAAAACAATGCCCTTTGGTAGAAAAACGCGGGAGCAACATATCGTGGATGATGCGAAGTGCCTAGCAACACAGATTGGAAAAAATGTACAAGTCTACATTGACGATGTCGTAATAACATCAAAGAAAGGTCGACTCGATCGAAGACTTGAAGGAAACCTTCGACAATCTCGACAAATTCTGCCTCAAGCTAAACCCGACAAAGTGCTCTTTTGGAGTTCCCGCAGAGAACTTCTCGGGTTCTTAGTATCAGCAAGGGGATTGAAGCTAATCCCGAAAAATACAAGCCATCGTTACTATGCGAAAGCCAACAAAGCTGAAAGAAATACAACAGAGTCGCAGCTCTAAGCAGATTCGTCGCGGGCTAGGAGAAAAGCGCTGCCGTTCTATGCATTGATCAAACAGGGGAAAAATTTCAATGGAACGAGGAAGCAGATAGAGCCTTCGAAAACCTCAAGCGAGCAATTTCGACACCACCGATATTGGTGGCACCGAAAGAAAGGAACCTCTCCTCTTGTACATTGCAGCCACACCTCAGGTCAGCACAGCTCTAGTAGTCGAGATAGAAGAAGAGGGCAAGCTTCATGGAGTTCAGAGGCCGGTATATTTCATCAGTGAATCTGTCGCCTTCAAAACAGCGGTACCCGCAATATCAGAAACTTGCATATGGAGTATTACGACAGCAAGAAAATTGCGACACTATTTTTCGGCGCACCCGATAATAGTGGTCAACGAGGCTCCCTTGTCAAATATACTGAACAACCCAGAAGCTACGGGTCGTGTCGTGTCTCCCTTTGGGAATAGAACTTTCCCTCGGGACATCACGTATGAAAAGAAAAGCAATAAAATCGCAGGTCTTACCAGATTTCATTGCAGAGTGGATGGAGCTACAAAACACGGGACCCCGATTTATCGAGAACTTGGACTATGAACTTCGACGGGTCCAAAAGACTGGAGGTGCTGGAGCAGGCGTGATATTGGTATCACCGAAGGCGACAAGTTGAAGTACGTTTTGCGGATGACGTTCCCAAACGCGTCTAATAACGAAACAGAATATGAAGCTCTCATACAGGATGAAGATGGCGAAAGCTTGCGGTGCAACCGGACTGAAAATTTTCGGCGACTCACAATTGGTGGCACAAAAGTCATGAATCAATGCGACGCAGTCAACGAAAGTATGATAGCATACAAAGAGGTGTACAATGAGCTGGAGAAGTTATTCGATGGTTGTGAGGTAAACCACATTAGCAGGATGAGCAACGATGAAGCCGACGTTCTTGCAAACATCGGGTCACGATGTCTCGCGATACCTCCAGGCGTGTTTTGGGAAGAGATAAGCGAGAGATCAACAAAGCCAGCAAAAACAAAGAAGGAGAAGAAAGAGAAAACCTCGAGTATCACCAAAGACACAAGAAGAAGAAGGAGCAAGAGCTAGTCATGATGGTGCAAATTCCATGGATGCAGCTTACATATCATATATCCTAAGGAAAACGATACCCGACGATCCAGTTGAAGCAAGGCGAATAATTAGGAGATCAAAAGCTTTCACCGTGGTAAAAGGGGAGTTGTACAAACGAAGTATTTCGGGCGTGCTACAAAGATGCGTTACACCGAAGAAGGAATTATCTGAAAGATGTGCATGAAGGGATATGCGGGCACCACGCAAGAGGGCTATCGCGGCTAAGGTCTTCAGAGCAGGATTCTATTGGTTAACAGCAATCGAGGACGCAAAGGAAATAGTGAGAACTTGCGACGCGTGCCAAAGATTCGCCGCCAAACCTCACTCTCCTGCAGCAGAACTTATGCCAATCCCATTGTCTTGGCCCTTTGCTCAATGGGGTCTCGACATGGTGGGAAAACTACACAAAGCTTCGCCGGGAGGTTATGAATATATGTTGGTTGCTGTCGACAAATTTACAAAGTGGATAGAAGCAAAGCCGATAAATTCACCGGACGGCGCATCGGCGATTAAGTTCATAAAAAGCATCGTCTTCAGATTTGGAGTTCCTCATAGTATTGTCACAGACAACGGTAACTTCACGTCCAAAGAGTTCAAAGCATCTGCGGAAGTGGGCATCAAATTGAGTTTTGCGTCTGTGCGCATCCACAGACCAATGGACAAGTCGAGAAAGCCAACGGCATTATTTGCATCAAGCGTTTGCTAGGACCATTGGAAAAAGCTCGGCATACTTGGCCGGAGGAGCTGCCAAGTGTATTGTGGAGTATCCGAACAACACCAAATACGGCGACACGAGACGCCGTTTTTCTCCATGGCGCCGAAGCAGTCCTGCTCGATAGAAATAGAGCACGATTCTCCAAGAGTCACAGAATATGATGAAGAAACCTCGAGAAGCCTTGAGGACGATGTCGATGCACTTGACGAAGCTCGAGATGAAGTCCGTCACGAGTCGCCAAATATCAACAGGACTGAAGAATTACCACAGCCGACGATTGCGCCCAAGGTCTTTTCAAGTTGGTGACTTAGTTCTGCGACTCAACCAAAAAAGTCACGAAAAACTCGAGTCACCATGGCTTGGACCCTACATCGTCACAGAGGTAATCGAAGGAGGAGCATACGAATCAAAGACAAGAAGACGAGATTGCCGAGCCAAATCCCTGGAACGTGGCAGCTCGGCGTTTTACGCTTAGATGCCAAAATATAGTCTACTTTGTAAACATACAATGTACTGAAATGCCCGCGAGTTTTCAGACGCACTCTTTTCCTTTTTCGGGCACCGAGTGGGGCCGAGAAGGTTTTTAATGAGGCGGGCTTGGTGTGCAATATAATAAAAATAAAGGATATACTTCTTATTCATCGACATACTCGGGGGCTCTGCACTCTCAAATATCAACACAGACAGACTCGATTTATTTCGCCTTGGTACAATAATACCTCGCCAAATATATATCGGAAGTTGGTCATAATTAAATATAGTGCACACGTCAAAAAATCTCATCACGTGGGTCCAGAAAACTTGACAAACAAAAATATAGAACTTCGACACCAAGATCCTGCAGCCCATCAAGGAGTTTTATTACAGCACAAGAAGCAAACTTGAAAGAGAAAAATAGTACAAATTCTAGCCAAAAGGCTCGGGGGCTCCAACAATATAGAGCATTCTGGATATACAACAAATGTTTTCGACAAAGTTTTACAAATCAGAACCCAAAATAGTATCTATTGACAAGCCTCTGGTTGTTTTATGCTCGGCATAAGATCCCTTGACAAAGAATTCTGAATCCATCCGAAGAAGCTCGTCTATCATCGACTCGGCCACAGGAGTCACCATATCGTTGATTGTGTCTATGTTATTTTTCCGCGTTTTCTTCGCCATGCAATCAACGACAATCGTCGACAGGTCTAACTTTGGATGGCAAATATTTATCATTATCATGGCAAATCTTGCTCCAGCAGTCAATTGGGCTCGTACGAAATTATGAATACGAGGAGCATCTCTGAAGGTCTCTAGCAATTCAGGAAGAGTTGCAGGAACCTCATTCCGAGGAAACAAAGTCTTGAAAACAAGGGTCAATGTTGTCGTGCAAAAAGTTAGAAACTCGCGTACTTGGCAAGCACGATCTTGGAACCTGACAATCTGCTGGGTTCAGGGAGTGGCCCAAAATAAAGAGCCATGGTTCAGAGAAAGGTTGACAAGAAGATTCGTTCTCTCATTTACTCTTAGATCTTCGGCAGCAGCATCAAGAACTGAGCCTATTGGACAACAAGGCAAGAAACTTGGAAGAAGGCACAACAAAATAAAGAGAAGGCATCGGAAAGTTTGAGATACATACCTAACATATCCGTGCTAGCTTCCAACATCAGCTCGAGCATACTATTTTCTCGGGCACTAGCTCCTTTTGCTTCCAAGATAGCATCCTCAGCCATAGCCTCTTCGGCTTGTCGACGAGCAAGTTGTTCTTGTTCAGATGCTTTCCGAGACTGTTCCATCATTGCCAGAGTTTGTTTCTTCGTGGACTGAAGTTGTTGTGGCCTTGTAAATCTTCCGACAAAGGTGTGCTTGAAGAACCTTCAAGAAATTGTCATCGGTTCTTACTTTCTTCGACAAAGAAGGCGGGAGCAGCATCGGGAGAGGAAGGATTTGTTGAATAATTATCAAATATCAACTTGAAAAGAAAATCCCCGGATCAATGATAGCACCAAGAGGAATTTCATTGATTCTAGAAAATTTACATGGCCATTACAAAAGAAGTTCTCCTAAGGGATTGGCAGGAAAATTGTCGCCAAGACTAGAATGGCGACAATAGCAAAGGAAATAAAGAAAGCAACAACTAGACCTCCGGCCTTGAAGAGCTAGGAGTCGAAGATGGCTTGATCCCGAGATAGGCAGGATTTTCTTCGTGTTAAGCTTTGCTACCTTGATCAAGGATCGCCACCTTGCTTGCTCTATTTGTTCCTGTCGCCAACTTTGGCCCGATCAATAGTTTGTTGGATCGGCAACTAGGGAACAGGTGCTTTCCAGCAACCTTCATGTTCTCATGGCGCATCTTCAGCCCAAGATCTTCGGGAGGATTAAAGCACTTGGCAAGACCAAGAAAAGTCGCGGGCTCCTCTTTCTTCGGAAGAAGTAGGGGAAAACGACAACCCCGCCCCGGCTTCATCCATGCCTTCACGCGCCTCCGTCCCATGGAACTCGAGGAATGAAACGGCGTCAAGAAGAGAATCGTTGTCGGGATCCTCAAGTTCAAATTCTTGAGAGGTCCTATCTGACAAAATAAAAATAGAAATTTTGGTCAACAAATAAGTGCAAAAAAGGAAAATCCAAAGGGTATGAAATGATGCAAATACTTACCGACAAAGCGATGACTTTGTGTCATTATGCGTTTGGTGATCGCTTCGCAGCAGTTTGCGCTTATGTGATCGCTTAGCGAAGTCTCGTCATGCGTACGTTTCCGAAGATCTTCGACACCGGCAACGCACCTTAGCCTTGTCAGCTTCTTGCCTAGCTTCAATTGCATCTGACTCGGCCTTCTTACGAGCCTCTTCACATTGCTCTAACTTTTGAGCAAGTGTGTCGGCACGTTCGTTGGCTTCTGCCAGTTTCTCTGAAAAAGGAAGACAAGATTAGTTATAAACGTCGAGCATGCAGAAAAGAAGCAAAAAATAGCCAGGCATTACCTTCATCTTCTTGGCGTAATCACTACTCAACGAATTGGGCACCGATGCGAAGAAGCTCTTTGATTATAGGCTGTCAAGAAGAGACAAAGAAAGAAAATGTCGGTATGGGAAAAATGACGACACATAGGAGCAAACGGAGAAAATATAAACAACGACAAGAGCGTTAACAACTTACATCATCCAAGAGAGGATTAGAAGAGCTACTCGATTGAAGAGTAAGCTCCGGTTGTTTCAACCCTTGCCCTTTTGGCGAAGGGACAAGGGGAGCTTGACGGAGGAGTGGCAGCGCCGACATTCTATCGAGAGGCGACGTTTCTTCTCCTTCGGCCCCGGCGTCTCAGAGGCGACTAACGATATGTGACGTGCTCGTTCGAGCAGCCACATCAGCGCTGGTACTTCTTCTTCATCATCACTACAGCAAATGTCGACAATATAAAAAGCAAGATAGACAAGAATCTTCAAGTACAAATAAACGGGGAGAGGGTACTACGAACTGATGAGAGCCTCGAGGTATGGATCATAGCCTGCCTTCTGGTGCGAAGGAATAGCTTCGTCGACTTTGGAGGTGCCGGAATCCTCGGCATCATCCCTTTTCCTTTTGTTCCTTGGAGAAACAGCAGGAGGAGGAGATTGTGCCGACGCAGTAGCTTCAGAGACATCCTCTTTTTCATCGGATCCCGCAGATTTTCGAGATTCCGCGGGTTCATTTGCAAAAGAGGGGGCATCCGGGTTATCATCGGAGATAACGGCCCTTTCATCGACTTCCCCACCTTCAGGCAGAGGAGGAAGTGAAACAAGATTTGGGTGGTCCTGTATAAAAAGAGGGAAGGATGTCAGAAAAAGTAACAACACAAAAAGAAAGGCAATAACAAATTACGCGACAATGTTTACCTTGGGAAGTGCATGGGCGGCGCTGTATGGTTTTGCGACAAGTGGAAGGGATGGAGTCTTTCTTCTTGAGAGATGAAATCCTTTGAATAAGTCTATCCAAATCCTTGACTTCTAGATTCGTCGTGCGATGCAACGTCTTCATCGCCAACATAATTCCGAAAGAGGTTTTTGCGAGCACAAGAGGTGCACCTTAGTCCTAAGGAAGTACGCGTAATTTGGATGCTGATAATTCTTTTCCACGAGTATTTTGCAACTCATGGATGCGAGTCATCAGGGCCTCTGTCGACATTCTTTCTTCCTCGGTAGCTTCGGGAGCGGCGGCGAAGGATTTTCTCGGCACCATCAAAAGGAGGAATGTTGTCTTCGGCATCCATGGTTTTCTTCACGAATGTACAACCACTTTGCGCCACCCTTGAACGGAGTCGGGAGTTTGACGTCGAAATAGTTGACAGAAGAGCGAACAGAAATAACAACGCCGCCTATATTATAGGCGACATTGGCAGAGCCATTACGGCGACAAAAGAAAATGCGCTTCCATAATGACCAGTTAGGCTGGACACCAAGGAAGGCTTCGCAAGGGTGATAAAGATAGAAATGTGAAGGATAGAGTTGGGCGTGAGGTGGTGAAGTTGGAGACCATAAACATAGAGTAACCCTCGAAGAAAAGGGTGAATGGGGGCGGAAAGACCGCGGATGAGATGATCAACAAAACTTACCCGATACCCCATTGGAGGGGTTGGGTAGCTTTCTTCACTGGGAAGCAAACCGCTTTGGGTTTCTTGGTAATCCCAGCTTCTTCAAGAGATTGAGGTCCTGTTTCGTGATCTTGGACCTCTCCCACTCCGCTGCTCCTAGATCCGCGGCAGCCATCGATGAATCAGGTGTGCTGTGCCTGGTCAATCGACGCGGTGGCATCAACAATGGCGGAGAGGTGAAGCTACGAAGAGAAGAGCTTTGGGAGATGAGGAGCGCGGGAGGAAATTTTGCGAGAAAGGGGGAACGGCGCGAGCGGTGTTCGAGGAAAGAAGGGAACCTTATATACAGGTGCGGTGAAGCGGCGGAACCGTTGGATGAGAAAAGAATGCAGCAGATGATCGCCACGTGGATACAAGGGTACAATGGTATTTTAACATTGACGAGGTTACAGAACGTGTGCCGGAAAAAGGGGAGAACATGTGTCCCCCACTTGCACGACGTGTCCGTCGATAAGGAATTGGGACCCACAAGGCAGCGAAACAAGCGGTAATGGTCAGTTTCCAAAATAGAAATCGTGGCTATCATCGGCAATGGCGTCGTCAAGATAAAGAAAAATTCGACTATGAGGTTTCAGAAGTTTATCGACAACACAAGGTTATCTCGGGAGCCTTTGATCAAATACAAGTTTTTGCCCAAACGCTCGGGGGCTAAAAAAAAAAAATAGAAAACTTCAAGTATGACAAGATATAAATGGCGAGAGCCTATGACCAAATGCAAGCATTTGTTCATAGCCTCGGGGCTACTCCATCGGGAGCGCTGGTCGCGCACCCGATAAATATAAACTGTCGAGAAAAATTATAAAATATAGCGGCAATGGATACTAATCTGTGGAGCCTACACCCAAGCACAAGTCCTTGGATGTAGCCTCGGGGTTACTCCCATCGGGAACGCTGTTCGCGTGCCCGATGAATTTTTATCAAAATAAAGAAACAGAAGTGAGTATATTTCGAGTTACAGAGATAACTCTACATATACTCCCATCGGGAAGACAAAATAAGTCATCAAATATGACTCGATAAAATGTGCTATTCCAAAGGCGAAAAGCACTCGACAATATATTTCTCGAACGCCAAAGTTGCGATCAATTTCTGAATGCCGCAAATTTGCGAAGGTAAGACCCAGATCCGTTCTTTGGGCGTGGCATCGCCAAAGACTGCGCTCTGCTACTTTTATCCGTAACAGATACGAAGAAAAATCCTAACGGACGCGTTAGGTACTCGATAAATTTGACCGGGACTCGACATAATGGTAAGACCTTAAGCGGCACATCGAAGTTTACACCGGTATCCGAGATCATGTCCGGGGACGTGATCTTGAAGTAGGTTTTTGCGAATTGCCACTAGAGCAGTTAACTAGTACCTGATCCGTCGGATGAACTAGCCCCAACTACCATTATCCCCGTACAATATAGAATTTTATGTGAAGAAGTATAAATAAAAGCTCTCGAATAAAAATAAACAGTCGAGATTTTCCCGACTCTACGATTCAAGCAAAATCTCGGGGCTACTGACATAGGCATCCCAAATAGCCTGCCGAAGATAGTACCCGGGGTTTACTGAAGGCCCACTATCCGAAGAATAAGAAGATTCGGGAGCCCAAGATATATTAAGGAAAGTTAGAGTTGTAATAGGAAGTGTTATTTGTAATGCGCGGGATGAGTTAGAAAGCGTCCCGACTCTGTAACTTGTAAAAAACGAAACCCTCGGCTCCACCTCCTATATAAGGGGGAGTCGAGGGACAAAAAAGGATCGAATCTCTGTCAACATAACCCTAGTTTTTATAATCGTCGAGTACTTTCGCCTAAACCTTGAGATCTACTTGCCCTCTACTTCTAGCAAACCCTAGTCTACAAACGTGAGGCATTGACAAGTTAATCCTTTGTCACCGGGTGCCGTTACATGGGCAATTGACAAATCAAAATTCAATACATATCAATGATGACTATGTGATTTAATCGGGGCATTACGACAAAGTACATAGACCGCTATCCGCATGCATCTATGCCTAAATAATCCACCTTCGGGTTAGCATCCGCACCCCCTCCGGTATTAAGTTGTAAACAACATAATTGCATTAAGTATGGTGCGTAATGTAATCAACACAAATATCCTTAGACAAAGCATCGATGTTTTATCCCTAGTAGCAACAGCACATCCACAACCTTAGAACCTACTGTCACGATCCCAGATTCAATGGAGGCATGAACCCACTATCGAGCATAATTACTCCCTCTTGGAGTTACAAGTATCAACTTGGCCCAGGCCTCTACTAGTAACAGGAGCATGCAAGAACACAACACATATATGATAGATTGATAATCAACTTAACATAGTATTCTAGATTCATCGGATCCCACCAAACACAACATGTAGCATTACAAATAGATGATCTTGATCATGTTAGGCAGCTCACAAGATCTAAACAATGATAGCACAAGCGGAGAAGACAACCATCTAGCTACTGCTATGGACCCATAGTCCAAGGATGAACTACTCACGCATCAATCCGGAGGCGGGCATGATGATGTAGAGCCCTCGGGTGATGATTCCCCTCTCGGCAGGGTGCCGGAGACGATCTCCTGAATCCCCGAGATGGGATTGGCGGCGGCGGCGTCTCTGGAAGGTTTCCATATCGTGGCTCTCGGTGCAGGGTATTGGCGGCAGAAGGCTTTAAGTAGGCGGGAGGGCGGAGTCGGAGGGTCACGGGGCCCCACACCACGGGGTCGCGCGGCCAAGGGGGGGGCCGCGCCGCCCTGTGTGTCGGCGCCTCGTGGCCCCACTTCCTTTCCCCTCGGTCTTCGGAAGCTTCATGTAAAAATAGGACCCTGGGCATTGATTTGTCCAATTCCGAGAATATTTCCATACTAGGATTTCTGAAACCAAAAACAGCAACTGAACAAGCGGCGCTTCGGCATCTTGTTAATAAGTTAGTGCCGGAAATGTATAATAATGTTGTAAAGTATGTATAAAACATTCATGTATTGTCATAAAAGTAGCATGGAACATAAGAAATTATAGATACGTTTGAGATCGGCATCCCCAAGCTTAGTTCCTACTCGCCCTCGAGTAGGTAAACGATAACACAAATAATTTCTGAAGTGACATGCTACCAACATAATCTTGATCAACATTATTGTAAAGCATATGAGTGAATGGAGTGATCTGAAACAAAAGATTGCTAACAAAGATAATGACTAAACAAATGAATCATATAGCAAAACTTTTCATAAATAGTACTTTCAAACAAGTATCAACAAGACTTGCATAAGAACTAACTCATAAGCAATAAATTCTTAGTAGAATGCATTGAAGCAACACAAAGGATGATTAAGTTTCAGCAATTGCTTTCAACTTGTAACATGTATATCTCATGGATATTTGTCAACATAGAGTAATATAACAGGTGCAATAAGTAAACATGTAAGAATCAACACACAGTTAACACAAGTGTTTGCTTCTAAGATAGAAAGAAGTGGGTAGAGCGACTCAACATAAAGTAAAAGAATGGCCCTTCGCAGAGGGAAGCATTGATTACTATTTTTGTGCTAGAGCTTTTATTTGAAAACATAGAAACAATTTTGTCAACGGTAGTAATAATTCATATGTGCTATGCATAATACTTCCTACAAGTTGCAAGTCTCATGCATAGAGTACTAATAGTGCTCGCACCTTGTCCTAATAAGCTCGGATAACACGGATTATCATCACATGACATATGTTTCAACCAAGTGTCACAAAGGGGTACCTCTATGCCGCCTGTACAAAGGTCTAAGGAGAAAGCATTGGATTTCTCGCTTTTGATTATTCTCAACTTAGACATCCATCCGGGACAACATAGACAACAGATAATGGACTCCTCTTTTAATGCTTAAGCATTCAACAACAAATAATATTCTCATAAGAGATTGAGGTTGTATGTCCGAACTGAAACTTCCACCATGATACATGGCTTTAGTTGGCTGTCCATGTTCTTCTCTAACATATGCATACTCAAACCATTTGATCATGAAATCGCACTTACTTCAGACAAGACGAACATGCATAGCATCTCACATGATATCCAACAAAGGTAAAAAGTTGATGGCGTCCCCAGAAACATGGTTACCGCTCAACAAGCAACTTATAAGAATTAAGACACATAACTACATATTCATCACCACAATAGTTTTTAAGCTATTTGTCCCATGAGCTATATATTGCAAAGATAAAGGAATGAAATTTTAAAGGTAGCACTCAAGTAATTTACTTTGGAATGGCAGAAAAATACCACATAGTAGGTAGATATGGTGGACACAAATGGCATGGGTTTTGGCTCAAGGTTTTGGATGCACGAGAAGCATTTCCTCTCAGTACAAGGTTTGGGCTAGCAAGGTTGTTTGAAGCAAACACAAGTATGAACAGGTACAACAAAACTTACACAAGAACATATTGCAAGCATTATAAGGCTCTACACTGCCTTCCTTGTTGTTCAAACACTTTACCGAAAAATATCTAGACTTAGAGAGACCAATCATGCAAACCAAATTAAACAAGCTCTACGGTAGTTCTCCATTAATAAATTAAACTACATGATGCAAGAGCTTAAACATGATCTATGAGAGCTCAAACAATTGCCAAGTTATTCCAAACCATATGCAGCATTTTCGATTCCAACCAAATAGCAATTTAACGAAGCAATTTCAGCCTTCGCCATGAACATTAAAGCACAATTAAGAACACAAGTGTTCCATATGAAAAAGCGGAGCGTAATATCTCCAATATAAGGATGATGGGATCCAACTTTATTCAAACAAAAATAAAATAAAACCGATGCTCCAAGTAAAGAACATAAGATGTGATGGAATAAAAATATAGTTTCACTAGAAGTGACCTGATAAGTTGTCGATGAAGAAGGGGATGCCTTGGGCATCCCCGTGCTTAGACTTGAGTCTTCTTAAAATATGCAGGGTGGAAACCTGGGCATCCCCAAGCTTAGACCTTTCACTCTTCTTGATCATAGTATATCATCCTCTTCTCTTGACCCTTGAAAACTTCCTCCACACCAAACTTCAAGCAAACTCATTAGAGGGTTAGTGCATAATCAAAAATTCATGTACTCAGAGGTGACACAATCATTCTTAGCACTTCTGGACATTGGACAAAGCTTCTGAAAGTTAATGGAACAAAGAAACTCATTCAACATAGCAAAAGCGGCAATGCGAAATAAAGGCAGAATCTGTCAAAAACAGGACAGTCCGTAAAGACGAATTTTGCAGGGGCACTTAGCTCAAACGGAAAACTCAAAACTAATGAAAGTTGCGTACATATCTGAGGATCACTCACGTAAATTTTCAGATTTTTTTTGACTCTTCTACAGAGATCTCTGCGCGAATTCGTGACAGAAAGCAATGCTGTTTCTGCGCAGCAATCCAAATCTAGCATCAACTTTAACATAGAGACTTTACTTGGCACAAAAACATGATAAGGAGAGGTTGCTACGGTAGTAAACAACTTCAAGACTCAACAATACAATAAATAAAATGAAACTTGGGTTATCTTCCAAGAAGTGCTTTTCTTTAACGCCTTTCAGCTAGGCGAGAAGGTGCAAATCAAGTATTTTCAAGAGATGATGCATTAACATTCTTACCAGAGGCTTTGAGCCTACTCTTCTTACTTTTTGGTTTAGGGAATACATGACCGCATCCGGGTGTAGAGGTAAAATTTAGAGTGCCTTTCCCCATGTCTATGATTGCTCCCATGAGTTTAACGGGGATCTTCCAAGTGTGATTTGTCCTGTCCCTACACATTCAACAACAAGATAATCAATGGATGTCTTCCAAGAAAGGTTGTGAACACGCCTTCAGCTATTCCCTTAGGAATTATAACAGAGTTATCAATAAGAGTTATTCCTTCTCCTCCTTCAGTAAGTTCCCAAAGTGTCAAAGATTCATAAATACTCTTAGGCATAAGGCAGAACTCAGACATAATATCACAGCGAGCATAAAAAATTTCACCACAAATGGTAACTTTAATAGTAGGCACCCGCATTGAAGGTTCAAAGCTTAATGGAACATAATCATAATATTCGCGAATATGGTTGTACCCTTCTTTTAAACAAGATATATTCGTTTCGAGAGTGTTTAATCTATTAAGAATGCTAGCAAGAGATGAATCAAAGTTACTAGCTGAGCTAGACGATGTAACCAATTTTTTTACGGCATTAAAAGCTTGATCTCCATCACAATGAAGGAAATCTCCTCCCACTACAGCATCTAAGGCATATCTATAGCAAAGAATAAGCCCAAAATGAAAGTTACTAAGAAGCAAACTTAGAGGCATTTTAGGTTTAGTTTTACTATAAGAATCAAATGTTCTAGACCAAGCTTCTTCAAAACTCTCCTCACCCCCTTGTTTAAAAGTAAAGATCGATTCCTCAGGGGATAGAGCAACAACTACAGGAATAGTCATGATAATAAAATAAATGCAAGTAACTAATTTTTTTGGTGTTTTAATATAGAGCTAGTAAACAATAAAATAAATGCAAGTAACTAATTTTTTGTGTTTTTGATATAGAGCTAATAAGTAAGACAGAAAGTAAAGTAACTAATTTTTTTGTGTTTTTAATATGGAGCAAACAAGATAGTAAATAAAATAAAGTAAAGCAAGAAAAAAACAAAGTAAAGAGATTGGATGTGGAGACTCCCCTTGCAGCGTGTCTTGATCTCCACATCAACGGCCGCTTGAAATTGGCTTGATACGTGAAGCACACGTCGGGTTGGGAACCCCAAGTGGAAGGTATGATGCGTATAAAGCAAGTTTCCCTCAGTATGAAACCGGGTTGTCGAACCAGTAGGAGCCAGAAGCACGTGAAGGTTGTTGGTGGAGGGGAGTGTAGTGCGGCGCAATGATACGTCTCCAGCCGTATCGATAATTTCTTATGTTCCATGCTACTTTATTGATGATACCTACATGTTTTATGCACATTATATGTCATATTTATGCATTTTCTGGAACTAACCTATTAACAAGATGCGAAGAGCCAGTTGGTTTTCTGCGGTTTTTTGGTTTCAGAAATCCTAGTAAGAAATATTCTCGGAATTGGACGAAATCTTCGCCCGGGGTCCTATTTTTGCACGGGGCTTCCGGAAGACCGAAGAGGAACGAAGTGGGGCCACGGTGGCCACACCATAGGCGGCGCGGCCCTGGCCCTGGCGCTGACCTGGCCCTGTAGTGTGGGCCCCTCGCGCCGCCTCTTGACCTGCCTTTCGCCTCGCAAAAGCCCCGTCGCGAAACCCCTGATGCGAAAACCCACGATACGGAAAACCTTCCCGAGAGACGCCGCCGCCGCGGATCCATCTCGGGGGATTCGGAGATCGCCTCCGGCACCACTACAAGAAGAGGGGGTTAATCTCCCGGAGGACTCTTCATACGCCACGTCGCCTCCGGGTGATGAGTGAGTAGTTCACCCCCTGGACCATGGGTCCATAGCAGTAACTAGATGGTCGTCTTCTCCCTTGTTGTGCTTCATTGTTGGATCTTGTGGGACCTAATGATACGTCCCCGACGTATCCATAATTCTGTTCCATGCTTGTTTTATGACAATACTTACATGTTTTGCTTGCACTTTATGATGTTTATGCGTTTTCCGGAACTAACCTATTAACAGATGCCACGGTCCAGTTCCTGTTTTTGCTGTTTTTGGTTCCGAAAGGCTGTTAAGACAATATTCTCGGGTGGGCAATGAAATCAACGCCAAAAGATCTTATTTTTTCGGGAGGCTCAGAACACCGAAGGGGAGACGGAGAGGAGGCCCAGGGCCCCCACACCATAGGGCCGCGCGGGCAGGCCCTGGCCGCGCCGGCCTATGAGGGAGGCGCCCTGGTGCCCCTCTGACGCCCCCTCTCGCCTATATAACCCCTTCGACCTAAAAACACCGTACCTCTTGACGAAACTCCAGAAAGACTCCGGGCGCCGCCACCATCGCGAAACTCCAATTGGGACAGAAGTCTCCGGCTCGCACCACACGGGACGGGGAGGTGCCCCCGGAAGCCATCTCCATCAACGCCACCGCCTCCATCATGCTCCGTGAGTAGTTCCCCCATGGACTACGGGTTCTGGCTGTCTAGCTAGTTGGTATTATCTCCCCCATGTACTTCAATACAATGATCATGAGCTGCCTTACATGATTGAGATTCATCGGATGTAATTGATGTTTGTGTTTGTTGGGATCCAGATGGATGATACATTATGGTTAGTCTATCTATAAAGTTTGTGAGGTTATTGTTGCTGAAATCTTGTTATGCTTAATGCTTGTCACTAGGGCCAGTGGCATGATCTTAGATTTGAGCTCTCTATAATTGTGCTTAGATTGTATCTACAAGTTGTATGCACGTATCTATGTCCGGAACCAAAGGCTAGAAATCGGGACAACCGGAGAGGATGGCGGTGATGTGAGGGACACATGTTTTTCACGGAGTGTTAATGCTTTGCTCCGATTGCTCTATTAAAAAGATTACCTTAATATCCGATGAATTCCCTTAGCAGAGGCGACTGCCCACCCAGGCTTGGTAGGACAATAGATGTTGTGCAAGTTTCTCATTGCGAGCACGTCGACTAAATATGGAAAACATGCCTACATGATTAATGAATTGATGTTCTTTCTTAATGCCTTATCAATCTTATCAATTGCCCAAACTGCAATTTGTTCACCCAACACTTGTCACTTGTTATTGGAGAGTTACCACTAGTGTAGATAGTAGGGAACCCCGGTCCATCTACATCATTATATACTCGTTCTACATGTCATTGGAAGTAGTATCAACTATTCTGGGGGCCATTGCTCTCATATTGCTATTACGGCTGCTGTGTTACTGTTACTTCTCTCATATTATTGCTACTTTCACATCACCCTGATACTAGTGCTTTTCCAGGTGTGGTGAATTGATAACTCAGTTGTTAAGGCTTATAAGTATTCTTTACCTCCTTGTGTCGAATCAATAAATTGGGTAATACTTCCCTCTCAGACGCTGTTGCGATCCCTATGCTTGTGGGTCATCAAGACTATTTTTAAGGCGCCGTTGCCGGGGAGGCATAGCTCTACTCATAAGTTCACACTGTCTACCTCTACCTCTCTCTCTCTTGCTTTTATTTTATTTTTGTCTTGCTAGTTTATTTAATTTGTCTAGTTTATTTGTGCTTAGTTTATTTCTGTCTAGTTTTATTTTGCTTAGTTTACTTTTTGTCTAGTTTATTTTTGTCTTGTTTTATTTTCCTATATACCGAAAATCCATAAAAAATTTGAAAAAAACCTAAAAATTAAAAAGCTGCTATTATGGGAGAACCTACAACCTGTTGGAGCTTATAGAATTCTATAATTATAGAGAATCCAG
This sequence comes from Lolium multiflorum, assembly GCA_030979885.1. Lineage (NCBI taxonomy): Eukaryota > Viridiplantae > Streptophyta > Magnoliopsida > Poales > Poaceae > Lolium > Lolium multiflorum. The sequence goes on along the minus strand of CM061749.1, from coordinate 59,794,393 downwards.
AATCGTAAAATAATGAGTGCTATGATAGAAAAATTGAATACAATTGCTGAAATCTTGCTTGAAAGCCATAATATAAACTGTTGCTCTCAACATGATACTAAACATCTTAAATTTCAATGTGGTTTTAGTGAGGAATTTTTAATTAAGAACTATAATCGGAATTGCTATATTCATTATGGGTTAGAACAATTTGTCTTATTTATGGGAGCCTTCGAGATAGAATCCTTCATGGTTGAGAATTATGAAACTTGTGCTATTTGTAAGGACCTTAAAGATTATGTCTCTACTATCCTTAATTATTGCATAGAATGCTACAGTAGGAATCCTTATATCCTTGATTATAAAGAGACACATTAATGCACAAGAATGCACTCACAATTTGCGGGAACCTGTGAAAGAGAAATTGATGAACACAGAAAGCTCATTGGATGAAAAAGAGGAGGGAATTGATGAATTTGAAAGCTCATTGGATGAAAAGAAGGAGAGTGATGAACAAAAGGAGGAAGAATGGATTAATACCCATGCCAACCTTCTAATAAGGAAAGTAACTCTTCATCTCTTACACTATTTGATTGTCCTCCATGCTAGAAAGAGGTTGAATGTTATGTTCTGTGGATTCTCTTGAAATAGTACCTATAAATAAAACTTGTGATAATAATTATGCTTGTTGTTATATATGATAATCCATGCTACTTTGATAAATCTTATGATAATGCTTTGTTTGTGCATGATGTCGAAATGCATGGTACTAAAGAATTTTGCTTAGCAAATGTTTATGATAAAGCTCTAGATGATGGTCCTATGTTACTTGATAATATTAATTGTACTACTAATGAAAATGGGATTGGAGATTTCTTGACTTATTCTATGAGTCCCATATCTATTGAGATTGATCACCTACCTTGTTATATTATTAATAAAAGTAAGTTTAAGAAAGTTTAATTCCACTATTCTTGAACTTGATAAAATTATGTGTTTTGGAAATCATGAAATATGCTGCATGTGATAGTTATATTGTTGAGTTTGTTCATGAAACTACTGAAAATTATTTGAAAATATGGTTGTATAAATTTTCATGGTACTAATACACCTCTATATGCTGAAATTTTTAATTTATTCTTGTTTTATCATCTTATGCTTTTGCTTTGTTCTTCATGAATTTGTTATTTGTGTACAAGATTCCTTTGCATAGAGCATGTTAGACTTAAATGTGTTTTGGATTTGCCTCTTGATACCCTCTTTTGTGAATACTATTTCTTGGGTGCATCCATTAAAGCTGCCCTGAGCCCATCTTGATGGCTATAAAGAAAGAACTTCTTGGGAGATAACCCATGTGTTATTTTGCTACAGTAATTTGTTTTATATTTGTGTCTTGGAAATTGTTTACTACTGTAGCAACCTCTCCTTATCTTAGTTTTGTGTATTGTTGTGCCAAGTGAAGCCTCTAATCGAAGGTTGATACTAGATTTGGATTTCTGCGCAGAAACAGATTTCTATCTGTCACGAATCTGGGCTGTTTTCCCTGTAGGTAACTCAGAAAAATATGCAATTTACGTGCGTGTTCCTCAGAATGTACGCAACTTTTCGTGGTTTTGAGTTTTCTACCAGTTTGAGCAGCGAGTATTTTATTAAAATTACGTCTTTACTGGTTGTTCTGTTTGGCAGATTCTGTCTACATTTTTTGCATTGTCTCTTTTGGACTTTAAGCGAGGTTTTCTAGACGTGAGGGCTGTAGCTAATGTTTTATTGAGTTCTTGCAATGTGCCACTCAGAGGACCAAGGTGGATTCAAGTTTTTTGAGTACTAACCCCTCTAATGAAGTTTATGAGAAGTTTGGTGTGAAGGAAGTTTTCAAGGGTCAAGAGATGATATATGATCAAGAAGAGTGAAAAGTCAAAGCTTGGGGATGCCCCCGTGGTTCATCCTTGCATATTTCAAGGAGACTCAAGCGTCTAAGCTTGGGGATGCCAAGGCATCCCCTTCTTCATCAACTTATCAGGTTCCTCCCCTGAAACTATATTTTTATTCGGTCACATCATATGTGCTTTGCTTGGAGCGTCTGTGTTTTCATTTTCATTTTGTTTATGTTTGAATAAATTCGGATCCTAGCAATCCTTGTTTGGGAGAGACACGCTCCCATTTTGACATTTTTGTTCTTCGTTTTACTTTTAATGTTCAATGAATAAAAGTTGGAAGCTACAATATTTATCTTTATTTGGTTGGGAAAGAAAATGCCTCATATGTCTTGGATAATTTGATACTTGGCAATTGTTTTGAGCTCTCAAGTAGATCATAAGTTTTTGCATGTAGTTTAAACCTATTAGTGGAGAACTACCGTAAAGTTTGTTAAAATTTGTTTGCATAATTGATCTCTCTTAAGGTCTAGATATTTTCTGGTAAAAGTGTTTGAGCAACAAGGAAGACGGTGTAGAGTATTATAATGCTTGCGATATGTTCTTATGTAAGTTTTGCTGTACCGGTTCATACTTGTGTTTGCTTCAAACAACCTTGCTAGCCTAAACCTTGTGCGAGAGGAATACTTCTCGTGCATCCAAAAACCTTGAGCCAAAACCTATGCCATTTGTGTCCACCATACCTACCTACTATGTGGTATTTCCTGCCATTCCCAAGTAAATTGCTTGAGTGCTACCTTTAAATAATTCAAAATGCTTCTCAATTTGTGTTAATGTTTCATAGCTCATGAGGAAGTATGTGGTGTTTAGCTTTCAACCTTGTCATTTACTTTTGACGGACTCTCATATGGACTAGTGGCACATCCGCTTATCCAATAATTTTGCAAAAAGAGCTGGCAATGGGATTCCCGGTCCCGAATTAATTAATTTAAATAGACACTCCTCCATGGTTTGTGATTGTTGGACGGCACCCGAAGGTTCGGTTAGCCATGGCTTGTGTAAGCAAGGTTGGGGGAGTGTCATCATCATAATAAAACTTAAATAAAAGGACACCTTCATGGTATGTGATTGTTTGAAGCAGGCACCAGGGGATTCGGTTAGCCATGGTTTGTGAAAGAAAGGTTGGAAGAGTGCCACCCAAAAATAAATAAAATGGGAGCCACTCTTGTGAGTCGGTTGATGAGGTAGTTAGTGTACCCACTACCATTCGTTGACAACAACAAACACCTCTCAAAACTTTACTTTATGCTCCGTTATGTTTTTAAAACCAAAGCTCTAGCACAAATATAGCAATCCCTGCTTCCCTCTGCGAAGGGCCTTTCTTTTACTTTATGTTGAGTGAGTTTACCTACTTCCTTCCATCTTAGAAGCAAACACTTGTGTCAACTGTGCATTGATTCTTACATACTTGCATATTTGCATTCATCATATTACTCTATGTTGACAATATCCATGAGATATACATGTTGAAAGTTGAAAGCAACAGGAAACTTATATCCTCCTTTGTGTTGCTTCGATGCCTTTACTATGAACTTATTGCTTTATGAGTTAACTCTTGTGCAAACCTTTTGATGCTTGTCTTGAAAGTACTCTCCATGAAAAGTTTTGCTATATGTTATCTACTTGTTAGCAACTATAGATCATTGCCTTGAGTCACTTCATTCATTATGCTTTGTAATAGTATGATCAAGGTTATGTAAGTAGCATGTCACTTCAGAAATTATCTTTTTTATCGTTTACCTGCTCGGGACGAGCAGGAACTAAGCTTGGGGATGCTGATACGTCCACGACGTATCCATAATTTCTGTCGTTCCATGCTTGTTTTATGATATGTCCATGTTTTGCTTGCACTTTATGATGTTTTTAATCGTTTTCCGGAACTAACCTATTAACAAAAGATGCCACGGTGCAGTTCACTGTTTCTGGCATTTTTAGTTTGAAAGGCTGTTGGACCAATATTCTGGGTGGACGAAATCAACGCCAAAGATCTTATTTTTCCCGGGAGGCTCGAGAACACCGCGGGGAGCCGGAGAGGAGGCCAGGGCCCCCACCATAGGGCCGCGCGGGACAGCCCCTGGCCGCGGCCTATGGGTAGGGCGCCCTGGTGCCCCTCTGGCGCCGCCTCTTCGCCTGTAAGCCCTTTCGACCTAAAAGCACCGTACCTCTTGACGAAACTCGGAAAGACTCCGGGGCGCCGCCACCATCGCGAAACTCCAATTCGGGGGACAGAAGTCTCTATCCCGGCACCGTTGCCGGGACGGAATACTTGACCATCTCCATCAGCCACCGCCTCCATCATGCTTTGTGAGTAGTTCCCCCATGCTCTAGGGCATATCTCCTTCAGCTAGTTGGTATTCTCTCCCCCATGTACTTCAATACAATGATATCATGAGCTGCCTTACATGATTGAGATTCATCTGATGTAATCGGTGTTGTGTTTGTCGGGATCCAATGGATGATACATTATGATTAGTCTATCTATAAAGTTTGTGAAGTTATTGTTGTTGCTGCAATCTTGTTATGCTTAATGCTTGTCACTAGGGCCCGAGTGGCATGATCTTAAATTTGAGCTCTATAATTATTGCTTAGATTGTATCTACAAGTTGTATGCACATGTCCTGTCCGGAACCAAAGGCACAGAAATCGGGACAACCGGAGGGGATGGCGGTGATGTGAGGGACACATGTTTTCACGGAGTGTTAATGCTTTGCTCCGGTGCTCTATTAAAAGGAGTACCTTAATATCCAGTAGATTCCCTTGAGGCACGGCTGCCACCGGCTGGTAGGACAATAGATGTTGTGCAAGTTTCTCATTGCGAGCACGTACGACTAAATATGGAAAACATGCCTACATGATTAATGAATTGATGTTCTTTCTTAATGCCTTATCAATCCTATCAATTGCCCAAGTGTGATGTTGTTCACCCAACACTTGTCACTTGTTATTGGAGAGTTACCATAGTGTAGATAGCTGGGAACCAAGGTCCATCTCGCATCATTATATACTGCGTTCTACATGTCATTGGAAGTAGTATCAACTATTCTATGGTGCCATTGCTCTCATATTGCTATTACGCCTACGTATTCTTTGACCTCTTGCTCTCATATTACTGCTACTTTCATATCACCCCTGTTACTAGTGCTCACAGGTGCAGCTGAATTGACAACTCAGTTGTTAAGGCTTATAAGTATTCTTTACCTCCTAGTTGTGTGGAATCAATAAATTGGGTAATACCACTCGAAGGCTGTTGCGATCCCCTATACTTGTGGGTCATCACCTAACACATGATCAAGATCATCTATCTGTAATACTATATGTTGTGTTTTGTGGGATCCAGTGGATAGAGAATACTATGTTATGGTGATTATCAATCTATTGTTTATGTGTTGTTTATGATCTTGCATGCTCTCAGGTTATTAGTAGAGGCTACGGCCAAGTTTTGCTCTTAACTCCAAGAGGGTATTTGCTCGATAGTGGGTTCGTACCTTCATTGACACCTGGGATCGTGATGGAAGTTCTAAGGTTGTGATGTGCTGTTGCCACTAGGGATAAAACATTGATCTTTATGTCTAAGGATGTAGTTGTCGATTACATTACGCACCATACTTAATCTAATTGTCTGTTGTTTACTCCGCCCAGCGAATGGGGTTCGGATGATACTCTTGGAGGTGGACTTTTAGGCATAGATGCAGTTGGAGGCCGGTCTATGTACTTTGTCGTAATGCCAATTCATCACTATATTTATCATATCATGTATATATGCATTGTTATGCCTTTCTCTATTTGTCAGTGCCCATTTGTAGTTTGTTCACCCAACATGCTTTTATCTTATGGGAGAGACACCTCCTGAACTGCACTGTGGACCCGGTCCTATTCTTTACATAGCATACAATCTGCTGCAATTGTTTTTTACTGTTTTCTTTGCAAACATCTTCCACACTACGATACGTTTAATCCTTTGTTACAGCAAGCGGTGAGATTGACAACCTCCTTTGTTTCGTTGGGGCAAGTACTTTGGTTTTGTTGTGCGGGTTCCACTTGGCGCCGGAATCTGGTGTTGCGCCGCATCACATTTTGTGACCATCAACCTTCACGTGCTTCTTGGCTCCCTCTGGATTCGATCAACCTTGGTTTCTTCCTGAGGAAACTTGCCCTTGTGCGCATCATACCTTCCTCTTGGGGTTCCCAACGGACGTGTACATTCACGCGCATGGCATTTTGGCGCCGTTGCCGGGGAGATCAGACACGCTGCAGAAGTCTCCACTCCTCAATCTCTTTACTTTGTTTTTGTCTTGCTTTATTTTATTTACTACTTTGTTTTGCTGCACCTAAACAAAACACAAAAAAATTAGTTGCTAGTTTTACTTTATTTATTGTCTTGCTCTCTATATCAAAAACACAAAAAAATTAGTTACTTGCATTTACTTTATCTAGTTTGTTTTATTTACCATTGCTAAAATGAATACCCCTGAAAATACTAAGTTGTGTGACTTCACAAATGCAAATAATAATGATTTCCTATGCACCTATTGCTCCACACCTTTGCTCCACCTGCTACTACAGCAGAATTCTTTGCTTTACTAAATCTTGTCATGAGAGATCAATTTTCTGGTGTTAGTTCTGATGATGCCGCTGCCCATCTCAATAATTTTGTTGAACTTTGTGAAATGCAAAATGCAGAAGTATAAGGATGTAGATGGTGATATTATTAAATTGAAAGTGTTTCCTTTCTCATTAGGAGGAAGAGCTAAAGATTATTTGCTATCTTTGCCTAAGAATAGTATTGATTCATGGACTAATGCAAGGATGCTTTTATTGGTAGATATTATCCTCCCTTTAAAATTATATCTTTGAGAAGTAGCATAATGAATTTTAAGCAATTGAATATCTTGAACATGTTGCTCAAGCATGGGAGAGAATGAAAACTTTGAAGTAAAGAATTGCCCAACCCATGGAGTGACTACTTGGATGATCATCCAAACCTTCTATCAAGGGTGTAAATTTTTCTTAGAATTTATTCACACTATGTTACTTAGGCTTATGTCCATCACTTTGGGGGCGGCTACACAACTTCTTGATGATATGATGATAAATTACTCTGAATGGCACACGGAAAGAGCTCCACAAGGTAAGAGGTAAATTCTGTTGAAGAAACCTCTTCCTTGAGTGATAAGATTGATGTGATTATGTCTATGCTTGTAGATGGTAGATCTAATGTTGATCCAATAATTCCTTTTAGCTTCATTGGTTGCTCAAGAAGAAAATGTTGATGTGAATTTCATTAAAAGCAATAATTTCAACTACAATGCTTATAGGAACAACTCTGGTAATAACTATAGGCCATATCCTTCTGCTAATGGTAATGGTTATGGTAATTCTTATGGGAATTCTTACAATAATAATAGGAGTGTACCCTCTGGTCTTGAAGCCATGCGAAAGAATTTATTAGTACACAAAGTGCTTTTAACAAATCTGTTGAGGAAAAGCTTGATAAAATTGATACTATTGCTTCTAGGTTGATAGGCTTGCCTCTGATGTTAATCTTTTAAAATTGAAAGTTATGCCTAATGAGGATATTGATAATAAGATTACTACTACAGCAAATGCCATCAAGTTAGAATTAATGAGAATATAAGATTAATGGCTGAATTGCGTGCTAGGTGGGATAGAGAAGAAAATGAAAAACTAGCTAAAGAGAATAATGTAGCTAAAGTTTGGATTATTACCACCACTAGTAATGCTAATTCTTCACATGTTGCTGCACCTCCTACTATCAATGGTAAAATAATTGGTGTTGGCAATGTTTCTACTTCTAATGCAAAGCGAGCAAAACTGCCTGAAACTGCTAAAACTGCTGAAACTGCCTGTGATAAAAGTGCTGAATTTTCCAACCTTGGGAACAATGATCCCATTGGCATAGCTCATAATGATTTAGATTTTGATGAATTGCCACATCTCTGAAGTTATAAAGTTCTTACAAAACTTGCTAAAAGTCCTAATGCTAGTGCTATAAATTTAGCCTTTACAAAACATATTACAAAAGCTCTCATAAAAGCTAGAAAAGAGAAACTAAAACTTGAAACTTCTATTCCTAGAAAAGTTAGAAGATGGTTGGGGGCCATCATTAAAATGAAATTCAATGACTTTGAATGTAATGCTTTATGTGATCTTGGTGCAAGTATTCTGTTATGCCTAAAAGATTTATGATATGTCGACTTGCCACCATTGAAGAATTGTTATTTGGATGTTAATCTTGCCGATAATGGTAAAGAAACCTTTAGGGAGGATTGATAATGTGCACATTACGGTTAGCAATAACCTTGTCCCCGTTGATTTTGTTGTCTTGGATATCGAATGCAATGCATCTTGTCCTATTATTGGGAAGACCTTTTCTTCAAACTGTTGGTCTTGTTATTGATATGAGGGAAGGTAATATTAAATATCAATTTCCTCTCAAAAAGAAATGGATGGAACACTTCCCTAGAAGAGAATGAAGTTACCATTTTGATTCTATTAGAACAAGTTATGATGTTGATGCTTCTACTCTGATGTTACTTGATTTGCACTTTTCTGCACAAATTTGAAGCGTTAAGCGCTTATGGGAGACAATACATGTTTTTACTACAGCAATTTTTTGTTTGTTGAGTCTTGGAAGTTGTTACTACTGTAGCAACCTCTCCTTATCATGTTTTGTGCCAAGTAAAGTTTCTATGTCGAAGTTGATGTTATATTTGGGATCGTGCGAAGCGACGTGCTGTGCAGTCACGAATGCAGGCTGCAGTTCTGCGTAGAAAATTCTAAAAAATCTGCCAATTTCCGAGAGTGATCAGATATGTACGCGCCTTTCATTAGTTTTGAGTTTTTCCATTTAGGCAAGTCTAGTGCCCGACTTTAAATTCGTCTTTACGGACCTGTTTTGACAGATTCCACCTTTTATTTCGCATTGCCTCTTTTGCTATATTGGATTCATTTCTTTGATCCATTAATGTCCAGTAGCACTATGCAATGTCAGTATAAGGAATGATTATGTCACCTCTGGATATGTGAATTATTAATTGTGCACTAACCCTCTAATGAGTTTGTGTGAAGTTTGGTGTGAAGGAAGTTTTCAAGGGTCAAGAGAGGAGAATGATATACTATGATCAAGAAGAGTGAAAGCTCTAAGCTTGGAGATGCCGTGGTTCATCCTTGCATATTTTAAGAAGACTCAAGCGTCTAAGCTTGGGGATGCCCAAGGCATCCCCTTCTTCTTCGACAACATCATCAGGTTCCTCCCCTGAAACTATATTTTTATTCAATCACATCTTGTGTTCTTTACTTGGAGCGTCGGTTTGTTTTGTTTTTGTTTTGTTTGAATAAAATGGATCCTAGCATTCACTTTGTGCAGGAGAGCACGCTCCATTGTTGCATATGGACAAATATGTCCTTAGGCTTTACTCATAATGTTGAGCGAAGTTTCTTCTTCGTTAGAATTGTTATATGGTTGGAATTGGAAAATGCTACATGTAGTAATTCTAAAATATGCCTTGGATAATGTGATACTTGTAAATTGTTGTGCTCATTTTAGCTCTTGCATCATATGCTTTACCCATTAATGAAGAAATACATAGAGCTTGCTAAAATTTGATTTGCATATTTAGTCTCTAAGGCCTGATAATATCTAGTATTGAGTTTTGAACAACAAGGAAGGCGGTGTAGGAGTCTTATAATGTTTACAATATCTTTTATGTGAGTTTGCTGCACTTGTTCATCCTTGGGTTTGCTTCAAATATGCTTGCTAGCCTAAACCTTGTATCGAGAGGAATACTTCTCATGCATCCAAAATCCTTGAGCCAACTACTATGCCATTTATATGCCATACCTACCTACTACATGGTTTCTCCGCCATTCCAAAGTAAATTGCTTGAGTGGTACCTTTAAAATTCCATCATTCACCTTTGCAATATATAGCTCATGGGACAAAATAACCTTAAAAACTATAAATAGTATTGAATATGTACTTATGCACTTTATCTTTTATTAAGTTGCTTGTTGTCAGATAACGCTGGGGAACGCCATCAGCTATTGTTGAATATCATGTGGATTGCTATGCATGTTGTCTTGCCTGAAGGATCTATCATTTTAGTGGTTGGAGCATGCAAAATTGTTAGAAGAACATTGGGCATGCCCAAAGCCATGAATCATGGTTGAAGTTTCGAGTTTTGGACATATATCCTCAATCTCATATGAGAATAATAATCATTGCTACATGCTTATGCATTTAAGAGAAGACCATTATCTGTTGTCCATGTTGTCTAGGTATGGATGTCTAAGTTGAGAATAATCCAAGCGAGAAATCCAAAATGCGAGCATTCTCCTTAGACTGTAGCCAGTACGGATCGACGTGGACCAGTGGCCAGCCGGCTGCTCCGCGTCCATTGCCCTACCCGGGGTCTTCCCCCCGACAGTGCGGGCACTATTAGTATACTATGCATGAGGCTTGCAACTTGTAAGATATAATTTACATAACTCATATGCTTTATTACTACCGTTGACAAAATTTTTTCTGTGTTTTCAAAATAAAAGCTCTAGCACAAATACTGTCAATCGATGCTTTCCTCTTTCATGTACCCCAATACAATGATCTCATGAATTGCTTTGCATGATTGAGATCCATATGATGAATTGCATTGATTCCTACATACTTGCATATTGCACTTGTTATATTACTCTATGTTGACAATATCCATGAGATATACATGTTATAAGTTGAAAGCAACCGCTGAAACTTAATCTTCCTTTGTGTTGCTTCAACACCTTTACTTTGATTTATTGCTTTATGAGTTAACTCTTTGATGCGCGTAGATGTACACGTCCGTTGGGAACCCCAAGAGGAAGGTATGATGCGCACGATGGTTTTTCCTGAGAAAGAAACCAAGGTTGATCGAACCGGGGAGGAGCCAGAAGCACGTTGAAGGTTGATGGTCGCGAAATGTGATGCGAGAAACACACAGGATCTTCGAGCGCCAACGCGGAACTTTGCACAGCACAACCGTACTTTGCCCCAACGAAACGGTGGTTGTCAATCTCACCGACCTGGCTGTAACAAAGGATTAGCGTATCGAGTGGAAGATGTTTGCAAAAAAGTAAGCACAATTGCAGTAGATTGTATCTCTGCTATGTAAGGAATAGGACGGGGTCCACAGTTCACTAGAGGTGTCTCTCCGTAAGATAAAAGCATGTTGGGTAGACAAATTACGGTCGGGCAATTGACAAACAGAAAGGCATAACAATGCATATACATGATATGATAAATATAGTGAGATTTAATCAGGCATTACGACAAAGTACATAGACCGCCATCCAAACTGCATCTATGCCTAAAAAGTCCACCTTCGGTTATCATCCGAACCCCATCCAGTATTAAGTTGCAAAGTAACAAACAATTGCATTAAGTATGGTGCGTAATGTAATCAACAACTACATCCTTAGACATAGAATCAATGTTTATCCCTAGTGGCAACATCACAACACAACCTTAGAACCCTCTGTGTCACGATCCCGGGTGTCAATGAAGGCATGAACCCACCCACTATCGAGCATAAATACTCCCTCTTGGAGTTAAGAGTAAAAACTTGGCCGAGCCTCTACTAATAACGGAGAGCATGCAAGATCATAAACAACACATAAACAATAGATTGATAATCACCATAATCATAGTACTCTCTGTCCATCGGATCCAGACAAACACAACATATAGAATTACATATAGATGATCTTGATCATGTTAGGCAGCTCACAGATCCAACAATGAAGCACAACGAGGAGAAGACGACCATCTAGCTACTGCTATGGACCCATGGTCAAGGGGTGAACTACTCACTCATCACTCCCGGAGGCGATCATGGCGATGAAGGAGTCCCTCGGAGATGAATCCCCTACTCCGGCGAGGGTGCCGGAAGCGTCCCTCTGAATCCCCGAGATGGGATTCGCGGCGGCGTCTACGGAAGGTTTCCGTATCGTGGCTCTCGGTCTTTGGGGTTTTCGCGACGGAGGCTTTAAGTAGGCGGAAGGGCAACGTGGGGGGCCACACGAGGGCCCCACACCATAGGTCGGCGCGGCCAGGGCCTGGGCCGCGCCGCCCTGTGGTGTCTGAAATGATGGCCCACTTCCTTCCTCTTCGGTCTTAAGAGCTCCCCGTGCAAAAATAGGACCCTGGGCGAAGATTTCGTCCAATTCGAGAATATTTCCTTACTAAGTTTTCTGAAACCAAAAGATGTTTTATCCCTAGTGGCTCTTCGGCATCTTGTTAATAGGTTAGTTCCAGAAAATGCATAAATATGACATATAATGTGCATAAACATGTAGGTATCATCAATAAGTAGCATGGAACATGAGAAATTATCAGATACGTTTGGAGACGTATCACATATAGACTCATTGATGCTTGTCTTTAAGTACTATTCATGAAAAGTCTTTGCTTTATGATTCACTTGTTTACTCATGTCATTACCTTTGTTTTGATCGCTGCATTCATTACATATGTTTACAAATAATATGATCAAGATTATGATGGCATGTCATGAAATTATCTTTGTTATCGTTTTACTGCTCAGGACGAAGCGAGGCAAGCAGGGATGCGTACGTCTCCAGCGTACTTGATAATTTCTTATGTTCCATCTTTATTGATGATGATACTATATGTTTATGCACATTATATATCATATTTATCATTTTACGGAACTAACCTATTAGCCAAGATCTTTGAAAACCAGTTAATAGCTGATTTCTGCAGGTTTTGGTTTAAATCTAGTAAGGAAATATTCTCGAATTGAGGTAGAATCTGTAGCCCGGGGTCCTATTTTACCATAGACTTCAAGGTGAAAGAGGAAGGAAGTGGGGCCACGGGGTAGCCCACCATAAGCGACGCGGCGGAGCTGGCCCGCTGGCCTACAATTTCTTAATCTGAATATGTGACACACTTGCTTCGCCTGCCAGCCCCGTGTGGGCTCCCATTTTGAGAGCCACGAAACCTCGGCGAGCTTGCCACCCGCAAGGGAGCTCTATCTCCGAGATGAAACTCCCTACTTTTGAAATATCTCAGGAGTGCTTCACTCGCCATGATACTTTTCGAGTGATGGTGAGTGTAACCTGTCCCTGCCCGATAGCTAGATGGTAAGTCTTCTCTGTTGTGCTCAGTGTTGAATCTTGTGAGCTACCTAACATGATCAAGATCATCTATACGTAATACTATATGTTGTGTTATGTCGGGATCCGATGGACAGAATACTATGTTATGGTGATTATCAATCTATTATTTATGTGTTGTTTATGATGTACATGCTCGTCTCATGGTCCCTCACCAACTCCCAGAGAAGTATTTAATAATTGGGTTCATGCCTTCGGCTACACAAGGACGATAGATTTATTTGTGTGCTGTTGCCACTGATGCTATGGATGTAGTTATCGATTACATTAAGCGCATACTTAATGCAATTATGCTGTTTAACTTAGCAACTATCGAAGATGAGTTGGCTCTTTTGAAGGTGAACTGGAAACATAGATGCATTGAATAACGTCATATTACTGATATTAATGCTCTCACTTTATATTTATCATATCGTAATACTGTTATGCGCTTCTGTTGTCAATTGCGTACCCATGGGAGGGCACCTCTGGTGAGCTGTGGACCCGATCTATTCTTTTACGCCGTACGATCTCTTTACCGTTATTTTATGTTTTCTTTATGACATCTTCACTCGGTTATTTTCAATAATGACAATCATTTTAAACACTCAACCATTCGTTAAGTTAAATACTTTGTTTGTGCGGGTTCCGTTGGCGCGGTCAGTCTGCGCAATACGTTCCAGCGTTTCCATCAGCGCCAGTAGTATGCATTCCATCTGGTCGATCGACATGATTTCTTCTGACTACGCTGTGTCTGCTCTCTTCGGGGTTAACCGAACGATGTATTCAGCGCATCACGCAACACGATGAAAGCCGAGCCAACGCGTGGAACTTACTGCTGTAATCAAGATACTTTTGCTAGCATTAACCGGTGAGGTTAACAATCTCATAGAGCTTGCTGAAAACAAAGGATTAAGCATTATCAGTGGAAGATGGTGTTTGTTTACGAAGAACAATAAGAAACAATGATTGCAGTAGAATGTATTAAGATGTAGAATGGGCCAAGGTCTTCACTAGTGGTGTCTCTCAATAAGATAACTAACATACAGGTGAACAAATTACAGGTTGACAATTGACAAATCAAGATTCAATACATAGCAATGATGATTACTGTTTGATTTAATCAGGGCATTACGACAAAGTACATAGACCGCTATCCAGCAGCCATCTATGCCTAAATAATCCACCTTCGGGTTAGCATCCGCACCCCTCCCGGTATTAAGTTGTAAACAGCGAGATAATTGCATTAAGTATGGTGCGTAATGTAATCAACACAAATATCCTTAGACAAAGCATCGATGTTTTATCCCTAGTAGCAACGGCACATCCACAACCTTAGAACATGCTCTCACGATCCCAGATTCAATGGAGGCATGAACCACTACTATCGAGCATAATTACTCCCTCTTGGGGTCAAGTATCAACTTGGCCGAGCCTCTACTAGCAACGGAGAGCATGTGAGATCAAATAACACATATGATAGATTGATAATCAACAACATGGTATTCTAGATTCATCGGATCACCAAACACAACATGGCATTACAAATAGATGATCTTGATCATGTTAGGCAGCTCACAAGATCTAAACAATGATAGCACAAGCGGAGAAGACAACCATCAAGCCCTTTGCTATGGACCCATAGTCCAAGGATGAACTACTCACGCATCAATCCGGGCGGGCATGATGATGTAGAGCCCCTCCGGTGATGATTCCCCTCTCGGCAGGGTGCGGCGATCTTCTGAATCCCCGAGATGGGATTTGCGGCGGCGGCGGCGTCTCTGGAAGGTTTTCGATATCGTGGCTCTCGGTACGGGGTATTCGCGACGAAGGCTTTAAGTTGGCGGAAGGGCGGAGTCGGAGGGGTCCTGAGGGGGCCCTATGACGGCGCGGCCGGGAGGCGAGCCGCACCGCCTGGTGTGTCGGCGCCTCGTGGCCCCACTTCCTACCCCTCGGTCTTCGGAAAGCTTCGTGTAAAAATAGGACCCTGGCGTTGATTCGTCCAATTAGAATATTTCCTTACTAGGATTTCTGAAACCAAAAACAGCGAAAAAACAGCGGCGCTTCGGCATCTTGTTAATAGGTTAGTGCCGGAAAATGTATAATGCTGTAAAGTATGTATAAAACATTCAAGTAGTGTCATAAAAGTAGCATGGAACATAAGAAATTATAGATACGTTTGAGACGTATCAACGGCCCGCTGGAAATTCTAGCGTCGAACCATGCTAGTTTGCAGATTTCGGTTGGGAAAGTGGCATGCAAATTTTCTCGCCAGTTTCGCTAGTCGAGGTCGGAATTTTCCCTAGTCTTGATTGGACTACAGTTTTCCACAAAATGGTCATATTTTGAGGGGCTATAAAAGGGGCTTCTTTCCCAACGTTTTCTTAGGGTTCTTGGGCATGTTTGTGACCACCATTATTGAATCCCTTGAGCTTGTTCGCTCTCTGATACGTCCAAAACGTATCTACTTTCCCGAACACTTTTGCTATTGTTTTGCCTCTAATTTGTGTATTTTGGATACAACTAACACGGACTAACGTTGTTTTTATTGAAGTACTGCAGTGTCTCGTTTTGTGCGAAATCAACTTTCGGGAAAATCCTCGGAATTTATGCGAAAGGTCCTATTTTTCCGAATATTGACGGAGCCAGAAGGGCAAGCCAGGTGGGGGCGAGGCCCCGCTACTAGACCGACGCGGCCCCCGGGAGGGGGCGCGCCGCCCCTCTTGTGTGGCCGCCTCGGCTGGCCCCCGACGGCTCCCCTTTCAGCTACGGGGGTCCTTAGAGCGCCAGGGGGTTCGACCATATTACCAGAGACCATCCAGTACGCGCCGCCATGTGACTCCGCCTCGGGACCGAAACTCCCGTTCGGCACTTTCCGCGGAGACCGAGGTGGAGGGATCTTCGCCATCACCACCGACGCCTCTCCATCGACCAGCCATGTTTCCCCATCCATGTGGTGAGTAATTCCCCCGCTGTAGGCTGAAGGGGATGGTAGGGATTGGATGAGATTGATCATGTAATAGTCACAAGATTGTTAGGGCATGGTGCCTAGTTTCCGTAGATGTTGCTTTTATCATATTGTTGCAACTTGTTATGCTTAATGCTTGTCACTAGGGCCAGTGCCATGATCTCGAATCTGAACAGTTATTTTTTAATCATGATATGCATTGTTTTATGATCTTGCAAGTTGTATACACCGTTCTTGTCGGAACAGCGAGGCCCCAAAGTGACGGTGGACAACCGGAGGAAGAAGCGGTGATGTGAGGATCACATGTGTTCTGAGTGTTAATGCTTTGCTCCGGTACTCTATTGAGGTACCTTAATTTCAGTGGTTCCCTAGAGCGACTGCCATAGAGGCTGGTAGGACATAAAGATGTTGTACAAGTTTCTCGTTGCGAGCACGTGCGACTATATATGGAACACATGCCTATGGATTGATTAGTACTTGGATACAGCTTTATTATTACTGCAAATGCCTATCATGATTGTTATATGAATTCTCTCATCCATGCAACGCCCGTTCATCCGTCCATTTTGTGCCTACGATGTTTTTAATCTCTTGTTTACTATAATCCTCTTTTGCTGTCTTTATTTCCGCATGTTGTTATTTCACTACTCCTCCTGCTATAATGACTATTGATAAACTCTTGCGCGCAAGTCTGTTTCCAGGTGCAGCTGAATTGACAACTCCGCTGTCAAGGCTTACAAGTATTCTTTGTCTCCCCTTGTGTCGAATCAATAAATTGGGTAATACTTCCCTGAAAACATTGCGATCCCCTATGCTTGTGGGTCATCAAGACTATTTTTTTAAGGCGCCGTTGCCGAGAGCATAGCTTTATTTACAAGTTCACTTAGATTGATATTATTGTAAATTCTCCATCATGGGTAAACCTCCGCGATACTAAAAAGTCGCCATATTATATCCACTACAAAAAGGTACAACTACGAGTACCTCTGCTTTGTCTTGATTCACCATCGTGATAAGTCAACTTGTTTCACCACCACAAACTTCACGTGTTGGTATTTACGCTAAAGATACGAAAATTCCTACGATAATTTGATGATGCTTCTCTTGTGCTTGATATCTTTGGTTCATTAGGTCCTTTTCTAGATGCTACAATTGCTAGGTCTGAACAAATTGAAAATCTTGAAACTCTAATGAAAATCTTTATTACATTAATTCACACGAGATTGATGATCTTGATGAAGATTATGTGGAACTTGATGATGATTTTATTGATAAATGCAATGCTACTACTAGTACAAGTAACCTTAAAAAGCTTATTGCACAACATGTTTAGATATAAACGGCGATCCTAAATTTGCCACATCTCCTATAAACATTAAGGATAAAGATTATGACTTTTCTCTTGATTTATCTCATATATCTATTGTTGAGAAAACACCTTTTTGTGGTACTGAAAAAGTGCTGTAGAACATATGAATGAGCTTTCCACTTTAAGTAGCTTGTTTTCTGATGATTAAGATGCGTACTTATTTTGTTGCTAAGATTTTCCCTTTCTCATTAAAGGATGATGCTAAGATTTGGTATAATAATTTGCCTCCTGATTCTATTGATAGTCCAAGTTGTTTGCTTGATGTTTTCTTTCGGAAATACTTTCCCGCTAGTGCTCAACATATGCTCTGCAGAGAATTTATAGTTTTGATCAAGAAGATGGAGAGAAATTGCCCGAAGCTTGGGCAAGATTTTGCTCTCTTATTAGAGCTCGGCCTGGACATGATTTGGAAAAGCATGATTTACTTGATATATTTTATAGTGGACTAACCATTGAGTCTAGGGCATACCTGGATAGTTGTGCTGATTGTGTTTTCAGGAAAAGAACTCCAGAAGCTGAAGAATTAAAGATAAGCAAAAATCATGATGATTGGTCTACACCTGAACCAACCCCGACACCTATATTGAAGAAGAGGGGTATGATTGAATTAAATGATGAAGATATGAGGAAGCCAAGAAATCTCTTATGGAGAAGGTATTAAATCTGAAGATGTGAAGAATTTGCCTCCAATAGAAGACCTATGTAAGATAATTCCCCCTTCATCCACAATTGAGGTACATTCTCTTCAACGCTTTGATAGAGGAGATATTCCGTATTCAAAACCTCCTGATCAATGTTTAGATGAATTTGATAATTATATTGTTAAGCAAAATAATTTTAATATGAGAGTAGAGAATCATCTAATGGAAAATTCTCAAGCTATTAGTAAATTGCATGATATTGTGGAGAGAACCTCCAATGATGTTAAGATGCTTGTTAAACATTTTAATATGATTCAAACTCAAATTGATCAACTTACTAAAGTGCAAAATGACTTGTTAAAAAATACTCATGAAGAGAAACATGCTTATGAAGTAACAACTAGAGGCGGTGTTTCTACCCAGGATCCTCTATATCCTGAAGGGCACCCCAAAAGAATTGAACAAGATTCTCAACGAACTAAAGAAACCGATAGTCCTTCTAAGAAAAAGAAGAAGAAACATAAAGCTGTTGTAGAATCCTCTGAACCTGTTAATGATCCTAATAGTATTTCTATTTCGATGCTGAAACTGAAAGTGGTAAAGAACATGATGAAGATAATGATAAGAATGATACTCCTGATAAAGAAGAAATTGAAAAAGAACCTAAAAAGCATGCTAAAAATAAAAAGTACACTAAAGAAGATTTTATTACAAAGAAACATGGTAATGAAAGAGGACCTTGGGTTCAAAAGCAAATGCCTTTTCCTTCTAAGAAACTGAAATCAAAGGAGGAGGAACATTATAATAAATTTTGTGATTGGATGAAACCTTTATTTTGCAAATCCCTTTGACTGATGCTATTAAATTGCCTCCTTATTCAAAGTATATGAAAGATATTGTTTCTAACAAAAGGAAAAATGAGGAGATTTCCACTATGCTCGCTAATTACTCTTTCAATGGTAAGGTTCCAAAGAAGCTAGGAGACCCAGGTATACCGACTGTTCCTTGTTCCATCAAGAATAATTATGTTAGAACTGCTCTATGTGATTTGGGAGCGGGAGTTAGTGTAATGCCTTTTTCTCTTTACAAGAGACTTGATTTAGATAAGTTGATACCAACTAATATATCTTTGCAAATGGTGATAAATCTACTGCTGTTCCTGTTGGTGTATGTGAAGATGTTCCTGTTCAAGTTACTCAAAATTGCTTAATATTAACTGATTTTGTTGTGTTGGAAATGCCTGAAGATGATAATATGTCTATTATTCTTGGAAGACCCTTTCTTAATACTGCAGGGGCTGTTATTGATTGCAATAAAGGAAAAGTTACTTTCAATGTTGATGACAAGGAACATACCGTCTATTTTCCCAAGAGGATTGATAAAGTATATGGAGTTAATACAATTTGTAATTTGAAAACTATCAAGGTGGGATCATTTGATTGTCCTATATATGAGCCTAAAGAAGAATATCAAACTCTTGTGATTGGATCCATATCAATTCAATATAAGGTAACATGATTGATTTGAGGTTTATTTCTTCTTATGTCATATAAAATTTATTTGGTAGAAAGACTTGATCAACCTTGTTAACAAGTATATTTTAATGCATAAGAGAGCTAAACAACATTTCTTTATTTCTTTCTTCATCCACTTGTTTTACTTGATGTAGCACTTTTTGTTTTGCAAGATGCTTTAGTTGTTTAAGATTTTGGAAATCATTTTCCTGCGCAGTAATAATTACTTGAGAAATACTTTTGTACACCCACGCATGGGTGTGGGTGTTTCTATCACCGTTCATTTATTCCTCGAGATTCGTGCCCACCATGGTAGATAGAAAGATTCCTTTCTCTCTCCTCTTTTTATCCGAATCTTAAAGCACAATGAACGGTGACGGAAACACCCACACCCATGCGTACAAAATCCACTCTCTAATTACTTTAACACGGAAATGTGCATTTTTTGAAGTTCTCAAAAATTTACAAAAATTATCTGGTAGTCTTATTTTAAGGGGCACTGGGAGCACCAGGGATGACTAGTGGGGCACCCCGGGGTGGCACCCCAGCCGGCGCGGCCACAGGGGGCGCGCCACCGTTGTGTGGGCCCCTCCTTGCCCCACTTCATCATCTCTTTCACTCATTGCACTCTCTCTCCCGAAAAAACTCGTACTCACTTTCTCTCACTCGCGTTTCTGCTCAAGCGATTTCTCGATCTCTTTGCTCAGCCCAGATTTCTGTCTGAAATTTGGCACATTTGCTCTCCGGTATGTGACTCCTTTGATTATCCAATTAGAATTTTGTTTGGTTGAGTATATCTTGAATATTTTGCTGCTGTAGGTAACATGTTTAGTGAGCTTGTATGCTTGTTCTAAGTGGTAGAAACTAGTTTTGATGCATGTTTACTACTCTAGCAAGTTCCTATAGTAGTTCCCCTCAATTATATACCTTGAAATAAAATTTTATAATGATTGTTGAAAAATTTCAGAAAAGGAAAACGGACAACTACAACTTTGGAGAGGTGTTCGAAGGAGAAACGATGAGCACGGGGAGGCCCTCAAGGGCATCCACTCGGATTAGACGATCCTACAATGAGGACGTCATCGCACCGAGCTTCGCACCCGAAGAAGACAATGGAGCCCCTAATGCTTCATCTTTCCCATGTTATAACTTTTTGAGCAATGCAGGGTTGTTGGATGATTTCTTGACTCTCGTCAATAAGGCGGGTTTAACCACCTATATGGGGGATGAGAGGAAGCAATACTACATGCTCACTAAAATCTTTGTGGAGAGCTTCAAGTTCAACAACAAGCACTTCCACCCGACGGTTGCGTTCAGGATCTATTGTAATCCTGTTACCATGAAGTTGAAAGATTTTTGTGCTGCATTGGATATTGCCCCTGTAGGTACAGCAAAGAAGATCGAGGACAACCCCAGGGCTTTGTTGGAGCTCTATCGAGAAATCACCAATGACGATTGCGCACCATTCAGCGTGGCAAGATAAGAAACATCCAACTCCCCGCCATTAAGTATTTTGCTTATTACCTTGCTACTAGCATTCTTGGTAGGGAGAATACTAGTAATATTTCTAGTTATCATCTTGCTTTCTTAATTGCTGCACTCACTGGAGAGACACCTTATCATCTTGGTGCTCTTGTTGCTCGCCGTTTGTCTAACAAGGGGCCTATCTTTGGAGGAATAATTGCATCGCGCATCTTGGCACATCTAGATCTTCCTCTTGACCCTACTAATATGGAACTAACCCCTGCTAGGTTAGATATTGCTGCTATGAAGAGTCACCAATTTGTTACAATTGACTCTAGCATGGATAATATTGTCTATAGAATGTTATTTGCTGACGGGGATGAGAGGAAGTCCTCTTGCCCCAAACGATTTGTTCAGTATTGACAGGAAACCATGGTCGCGCTCTAAGGAGGAGGTGGATGAGCAACTGAAGATACAAGGCTTCCACCAGACTTCGAGGACCCGAGCCCTCCTACGACTACACCGTCACGTACCTGTTGCTTCTTCCAGCACATACCCAGAACCGGGGCGTTCTTCGTCATACTACGGAGACACCACTTCATGGGGACCGTGGGAATGAACTCCACTTAGGCCAAAAGCTAAGCTTGGGGGGAGGTATACCGGCATCACTCATTCTTTGCATATTATGGTTGCTGGATACTTGTACATACTTGTTTAGTTTCTTAGAGTGGTTTTCTAATGAGAAGGAGATGATATTTGGGGAAGTGCTGTCCAAAAACAGATTCTGGGCTGTTACCAAAAAAATCGTACGCACAGCCAGAACGTTATTTTGAGTTGAAATTTTTTGAGCATGTGCCCCAGGTTGTTATCTAACTTTCATTAGTTGAACACTTTTTGAACTGAGCAACGGAAGATTTTTTTTAAATTCGATTTCTGTACTGCTGTCAGGTTTTGGCAGATTTCTGCCATCTCTTTTGTGTTTCTGCTAGTTTGCATTCTCTTGTTTTTGTTTTGTTTCTTTCTAAAACACAAAAAGACCAAAAATATTTATGTTGTTTCTCTTCACCATTTGTTTATTTGGTTCTTTGCTCTTATTTTGCTTTATTTGCTATCGTTGGTTTGCTATGAGAAAACCCAAAAAGATTTTGCTTTGTTTTCTTGTTTCTAACCCGAAAACACCAAAATATTTGTTGTTCTTCTTTGGTTTTGTAAAGTTCATTAGGGAGTTCAGAGGTCTCCGGTGGTTGGAGCTTGGTTTCATTCCATATTATTATTCAAGCTGCACAAGTGAAAGGCAATAATGACGATCTATGGCAATTTGACTGAGAGGCTGGTATGAACTCTATTTGTTTTCATTTTTGTACATATACTCATCCATGTGAGCATGCTTAGTTGGTTCATGTGAGGTATATGTCATTTAATGAAAGTCTAGTAGTTTATGATCTCTCATGATTAGTTCCAATCTATTAATAATGAGTAGCATGTCATGAATATTTGCTTGCATTGTTTTATTCATAGATAGGTATGACATTGTGGTATCCTCCTATGAATAATTCACTTGAATCGACTTGGCACATGCTCACGCATGCATATGACTGAACAAAAGTCAATTAAGCCTCGATGATCTACTTTGCTTCAGAGTTCTTGTATCACTTTTATGCTCCGTTAATTTTATTTTGTCGCAAGCATGATTATGATAGTTATTGCTCTCTTGATTGTCGCTCCCAGTCTATTGCTAGCCTCCACTTGTAGCGGGAACGCTGCTCGTGCCTCCAAACATCCAAAGTTATTCCAAAGTGTCCACCATAAATACCTATGCATGGCATTTCAAACCATTCCAAGTAAATTCTCATGTGCTACCTTTAAACCTTCAAACTACTTCTCAATTTGTGTTAATGTTTTATAGCTCATGAGGAAATATGTGGTGTTTATCTTTCAACCTTGTCATTTACTCCGGACAGACTTTCACCAATGGACTAGTGGCACATCCGCTTATCCAATAATTTTGCAAAAAGAGCTGGCAGCGGGGTTCCCAGCCCCAATTAATCAACCTTCATTAATAATTCTCTTCACGTGTTTTGCTCTGATTCATCAGTAAGCAACTTAACTTGCAAATAGACACTTCCCCATGGTATGTGAATGTTGGAAGGCACCCGAGGATTCGGTTAGCCATGGCTTGTGTAAGCAAAGGTTGGGGGAGTGTCATCCATAATGAAACTAAAATACATGTGTAAACAAAAGAGAAGAGGGATGATCTACCTTGATGGTAGAGATAACGTCCTTCATGGGAGCCTCTCTTGAGTCTGGTTGGCGAGGTGGTTAGAGTACCCACTATCATTCGTTGACAACAACAAACACCTCTCAAAATAATTTTACTTCTGTCTTTGAAAAATGAAAAGCTCTAGCACACATGTTAATCCCTGCTTCCCTCTGCGAAGGGCAATCTTTTACTTTTATGTTGAGTCACCATCCTTTCTTTGAGTACCTTCTTGAGAGCATAACTGTCATTCTTAGTATAATATGCTTGTCCCAAAATATGATCAGCTGGGGTATAACTTTGATGCTTTTATCTTTGACAAATTTACTTCTAGTCTTTCTATGAACCAGAGGTGCCTGGCATTTATGTTTTGCTGTACAAATACGGGCAAGCGAGATACCACTTTATCATATCCTTCTATGAACATTGCAATCCTGCTTATTGAAGTGTTTCATGATGCTTGTTATTAGTTTGTTGGTATCTCTTTCATGATTGACACTAGATGACTTTATTTGCATGTACCTTATTATGAATTGCTTAAGCACTTGCCATATCATGAGAATATTTACATCATATGAACAAATGTGTTCGTGAAAGTTCTTTTATCGCACTCGGTTGTTAACTGAATTGCTTGAGGACAAGCAATAAGCTAAGGGGGAGTTGATACGTCCAAAACGTATCTACTTTCCCGAACACTTTTGCTATTGTTTTGCCTCTAATTTGTGTATTTTGGATACAACTAACACGGACTAACGCTGTTTTACAGAATTGCTCTAGTGTCTCGTTTTTGTGCAGAAATCCAACTTTCGGAAAATCCTCGGAATTTATGCGAAAGATCCTATTTTCCAGAATATTGACGGAGCCGGAAGGGCAAGCCAGGTGGGGGCCCGAGGCCCCCACACACTAGGCTGGCACGGCCCGGAGGGGCGCCGCCCTCGTGTGGCCGCCTCGGCTGGCCCCGACGCTCCCTTTCGACTACAAAGTCCCTTCGACCTAAAAACGCCAGGGGTTCGACCATATTTCCAGAGACCATCCAGTACACGCCGCCATCGCGAAACTCCGCCTCGGGACCGAAACTCCGTTCTGGCACTCCGCGGACGGGAATTGGAGGATTGATGTCTACGGTGCTTCTATTCTTGTAGACAGTGTTGGGCCTCCAAGAGCAGAGGTTTGTAGAACAGAAAGTTTTCCCTTAAGTGGATCACCCAAGGTTTATCGAACTCGGGGAGGAAGAGGTCAAAGATATCCCTCTCAAGCAACCCCGCAATCACGATGCAAGAAGTCTCTTGTGTCCCCAACACACCTAATACACTTCTCAGATGTATAGGTGCACTAGTTCGCGAAGAGATAGTAAAACACAGGTGGTATAGATGGTGGTAATATTGCAGAAAGTAAAGATGCGGTAAAACAGTAAACAAGCGGCGCCGAGAAAATAGCTTCTGGCGTAGGAAACAATTCTTTGTGATGGAAACAAGGCCTAGGGATCATACTTTCACTAGTGGACACTCTCAACATTGATCACATAATAAATAAGTTCTCTTTCCTTTGTGCTACATATACTCTTGTTTGATAATGAACACCACTAATTGTGTAGGATTACACGAACCCTCAATGCCGGAGTTAACAAGCTCCACAACATTCGATATTCATGTTTAAGTAACCTTAGAGCATAATAGATCTTTGCAAAATAAACCAAGTACTAACATAGCATGCACACTGTCACCATCACACTATGAAGGAGGCATAAATCACATCAATACTATCATAGCGATAATCAACTCCATAACCTACAAGAGATTATGATCATAATCTACGACAAGAACTACACGATGCACACACTGTCACCATTACACCATGCAGGAGGAATAGACTACTTTAATAACATCACATGAGTAGCACATAGATAAATAGTGATACAAAACACATTGCAATCATAAAGGGATATAAATAAGCACTTCACTATGCCATTCATAACATGAATAAGTATTCTGTGAAATATAGCCTAAGAGACCCACACGGTGCACACACTGTCACCTTTACACACGTGGGACAAGGAGTCTCCGGAGATCACATAAGTAAAATCCACTTGACTAGCATAATGACATCTAGATTACAAACATCATCATATGAATCTCAATCATGTAAGGCAGCTCATGAGATTATTGTATTGAAGTACATAGGAGAGAGATGAACCACATAGCTACCGGTACAGCCCCGAGCCTTGATGGAGAACTACTCCCTCCTCATGGGAGACAGCAACGGTGATGAAGATGGCGGTGGTGTCGATGGAGAAGCCTTCCGGGGCACTTCCCCGTCCGGCGGCGTGAACAGAGACTCCTGTCCCCCGGATCTTGGCTTGCGATGGCGGGCTCGGAACTTTCTCGTACGTGGCTTATTCGTATCGTGTTTTAGGTCAGGGACCTTTATATGGCGAAGAGGCGGATTCGGAGGGCTGACGAGGCGGCGACACACTAGGGCGCGCCCCCTGGCGCGCCGGTGTGGTGTGTGGTGGCCCAGTGGCCCCCTCTGGTCCTTCTCGGGTGCTCTGGAAGCTTCGGTGAAAATAGGGTGGGGCGTTGATTTCGTCGATTGAGAATATTTCCTTACTAGGATTTCTGAAACCAAAAACAGCGAACAAACTGCACTTCGGCATCTCGTCAATAGGTTAGTTCCGGAAAACGCATAATAATGACATATAATGTGTATAAAACATGTAGGTATCATCAATAAAGTAGCATGGAACATAAGAAATGATAGATACGTTTGGGACGTATCAGCATCCCCAAGCTTAGTTCCTACTCGTCCTCGAGTAGGTAAACGATAACACAAATAATTTCTAAGGTGACATGCTACCATCATAATCTTGATCAACATTATTGTAAAGCATATGACATGAATGGAGTGATTCAAAGCAATGATCTATAGTTTGCTAATCAAATAGATAACATATAGCAAAACCTTTCATGAATAGTACTTTCAAGACAAGCATCAAAAAGTCTTGCATAAGAGTTAACTCATAAAGCAATAAATTCAAAGTAAAGGCATCGAAGCAACACAAAGGAAGATATAAGTTTCAGCAGTTGCTTTCAACTTTCAACATGCATATCTCATGGATAATTGTCAACATAGAGTAATATGATGAATGCAAATAAGCAAGTATGTAAGAATCAATGCACAGTTGACACAAGTGTTTGCTTCTAAGATGGAAGGAAATGGGTAAACTGACTCAACATAAAGTAAAAGATAGGCCCTTCGCAGAGGGAAGCAGGATTAAATCATGTGCTAGAGCTTTTCAAGTTTTGAAATCATATAGAGAGCATAAAAGTAAAATTTTGAGAGGTGTTTGTTGTTGTCAACGAATGGTAGTGGGTACTCTAACTACCTTATCAACCAGACTTTCAAGAGCGGCTCCCATGACGTTATCTCTACCAGCAAGGTAGATCATCCCTCTTCTCTTTTGTTTACACATGTACTTTAGTTTTATTTATTAGATGACACTCCCCCAACCTTTTGCTTACACAAGCCATGGCTAACCGAATCCTCGGGTGCCTTCCAACATTCACATACCATGGAGGAGTGTCTATTTGCAAATTTAAGTTGCTTACTGATAGATCAGAGCAAAACATGTGAAGAGAATTATTAATGCAAGTTAATTAATTGGGGCTGGGAACCCCATTGCCAGCTCTTTTTGCAAAATTATTGGATAAGCGGATGAAGCCACTAGTCCATTGTGAAAGTCTGTCAAAAGTAAATGACAAGATCGAAAGATAAAACACCACATACTTCCTCATGAGCTATAAAACATTGACACAAATAAGAGATAATAGCTTTTGAATTATTTAAAGGTAGCACATGAAGTATTTACTTGGAATGGCAGGAAATACCACATAGTAGGTAGATATGGTGGACACAAATGGCATGGGTTTTGGCTCAAGGTTTTGGATGCACGAGAAGTATTCCCTCTCAGTACAAGGCTTAGGCTAGCAAGGTTGTTTGAAGCAAACACAAGTATAAAACGGTACACTAAAACTTACATAAGAACATATTGCAAGCATAATAAACTCTACACTGTCTTCCTTGTTGCTCAAACACTTTTACTAGAAAATATCTAGACCTTAGAGAGACTAATCATGCAAACCAAATTTCAACAAGCTCTATAGTAGTTCTTCATTACTAGATTTAAACTACATGATGCAAGAGCTTAAACATGATGAGAGCTCAAAACAATTGCCAAGTATCAAATTATTCAAGACCATATGAAGCATTTTCTTATTCCAACCAAATAGCAACAAGTGAAGCGATCAACTTTCGCCCTTGAACATTAAAAGCTAAGAACACATGTGTTCATATGAACCAGCGGAGCGTGTCTCTCTCCCACACAAGGATGAACTTATTCAGAGAACTAAGATAACAAAACAAAAATAAAAGCACACAGACGCTCCAAGTAAAGTACATAAGATGTGACGGAATAAAAATATAGTTTCACTAGAAGAAACCTGATAAGTTGTCGATGAAGAAGGGGATGCCTTGGGCATCCCCAAGCTTAGATGCTTGAGTCTTCTTAAAATATGCAGGGATGAACCACCGGGGCATCCCCAAGCTTAGACCTTTCACTCTTCTCGATCACATTATATCACCCTCTTCTATTGACCCTTGAAAACTTCCTTCACACCAAACTTCGAGCAAACTCATTAGAGGGTTAGTGCACAATCAAAAATTCACATGTTCAGAGGTGACACAATCATTCTTAACACTTCTGGACATTGCACAAAACTTCTGAAAGTTAATGGAACAAAGAAACTCATTCAACTTAACAAAAGCGGCAATGCGAAATAAAAGGCAGAATCTGTCAAAAACAGAACAGTCCGTAAAGACGAACCTGAAAGGGCACTTAACTTGCTCAAACGGAAAAACTCAAAACTAATGAAAGTTGCGTACATATCTGAGGATCACACACGTAAATTTGCAGATTTGTTTGATTTTTTTACAGAGACTTCTGCTCAAATTCGTGACAGACAGCAATGCTGTTTCTGCGCAGCAATCCAAATCTAGCATCAACTTTACCATAGAGACTTTACTTGGCACAAAAACATGATAATGAGAGGTTGCTACAGTAGTACAACTTCCAAGACTCAACAAAACAAAAATTGCTGTAGTAAAATAAACACATGGGTTATCTCACAAGAAGTTCTTTCTTTATAGCCATTAAGATGGGCTCAGCAATTTGAAAGATACTCTCGCAAGAAATAAGAGTTGAAGCAAAAGAGAGCATCAAGAAGCAAATTCAAAACACATTTAAGCCTAACCCACTTCCTATGAAAAGGAATCTTGTACACAAATAAATTCATGAAGAACAAAGTGGCAAGCATAGGAAGGCAACACAAGCGCAATTTCAAGATTCTCAACATAAAGAGCGGAAACTTAATATTATTAAGATGCATATAACCATATTTCCCTCTCTCATAATAACTTTCAGTAGCATCATGAACAAACTCAACAATATAACTATCACATACAACATTCTTGTCATGAGCCTCATGCATAAAATTATTACTCTCCACATAAGCATAATCAATTTTATTAGTTGTAGTGGGAGCAAATTCAACAAAGTAGCTATCATTATTATTCTCATCAAGTGTAGGAGGCATAGTATAATCATAATAAAATTTACTCTCCATAGTAGGCGGCACCAAAAGACCACTATCATTATAATCATCATAAATAGGAGGCAAAGTATCATCAAAGAAAATTTTCTCCTCAATGCTTGGGGGACTAAAAATATCATGCTCATCAAAATCAGCTTCCCCAAGCTTAGAATTTTCCATATCATTAACAACAATGGTGTTCAAAGCGTTCATACTAATATCATTGTTACCAGCATGCAAATAAGATTCCATAGGTTTTTTAATTTTCGCAGCAAACAATCCATGTCTTAACTCAGGAAATAAAATAAGAAGCTCATTATTGCTTTCCATTATGCCTAACTAGTGTAAACAAGAAACCAAAAGATGCAATTGCAGGATCTAAAGGAAATAGCTTCGAGTACTTACAACGGCGCGGAAAATAGCTTAGTAGCCGAGATCCGGAGTGTGAGTACCTTTTACCTTTCCTCCCGGCAACGCGCAGAAAATAGCTTGATGTCTACGGGTGCTTCTATTCTTGTAGACAGTGTTGGGCCTCCAAGAGCAGAGGTTTGTAGAACAGCAGCAAGTTTTCCCTTAAGTGGATCACCCAAGGTTTATCGAACTCAGGGAGGAAGAGGTCAAAGATATCCCTCTCAAGCAACCCTGCAATCACGATACAAGAAGTCTCTTGTGTCCCCAACACACCTAATACACTTGTCGATGTATAGGTGCACTAGTTCGGCGAAGAGATAGTAAAACACGGGTGGTATAGATGGTGGTAATATTGCAGAAAGTAAAGATGCAGTAAAACAGTAAACAAGCGGCGCCAGAAAATAGCTTGCTGGCGTAGGAAACAATTCTTTGTGATGGAAACAAGGCCTAGGGATCATACTTTCACTAGTGGACACTCTCAACATTGATCACATAATAAATAAGTTCTCTTTCCTTTGTGCTACATATACTCTTGTTTGATAATGAACACCACTAATTGTGTAGGATTACACGAACCCTCAATGCCGGAGTTAACAAGCTCCACAACATTCGATATTCATGTTTAAGTAACCTTAGAGCATAATAGATCTTTGCAAAATAAACCAAGTACTAACATAGCATGCACACTGTCACCATCACACTATGAAGGAGGCATAAATCACATCAATACTATCATAGCGATAATCAACTCCATAACCTACAAGAGATTATGATCATAATCTACGACAAGAACTACACGATGCACACACTGTCACCATTACACCATGCAGGAGGAATAGACTACTTTAATAACATCACATGAGTAGCACATAGATAAATAGTGATACAAAACACATTGCAATCATAAAGGGATATAAATAAGCACTTCACTATGCCATTCATAACAGTGAATAAGTATTATGTGAAATATAGCCTAAGAGACCCACACGGTGCACACACTGTCACCTTTACACACGTGGGACAAGGAGTCTCCGGAGATCACATAAGTAAAATCCACTTGACTAGCATAATGACATCTAGATTACAAACATCATCATATGAATCTCAATCATGTAAGGCAGCTCATGAGATTATTGTATTGAAGTACATAGGAAGAGATGAACCACATAGCTACCGGTACAGCCCCGAGCCTCGATGGAGAACTACTCCCTCCTCATGGGAGACAGCAGCGGTGATGAAGATGGCGGTGGTGTCGATGGAGAAGCCTTAGGGGGCACTTCCCGTCCGGCGGCGTGCGGAACAGAGCTCTGTCCCCGGATCTTGGCTTCGCGATGGCGGCGGCTAACTTTTCTTGTACCGTGGCTTATTCGTATCGTGGTCAGGGACCTTTATAGGGAGGGGGGTCGGAGTCGGAGGGCGGCGACACACTAGGGGGGCGTGATACGTCTCCAACGTATCGATAATTTCTTATGTTCCATGCTACTTTATTGATGATACCTACATGTTTTATGCACATTATATGTCATATTTATGCATTTTGGAACTAACCTATTAACAAGATGCCGAAGAGCCAGTTTGTTTTCTGCTGTTTTGGTTTCGAAATCCTAGTAAAGAAATATTCTCGGAATTGGACGAAACTTTCGCCCAGGGTCCTATTTTGCACGAAGCTTCCAGAAGACCGAAGACCTAACGAAGTGGGGCCACGAGGCAGCCAGGGGGTGGCCGGCGCGGCCTAGGGCTTGGCGCGCGGCCCTGCCCCCTGGGCCCTCGTGTGGCCCCCGCGTTGACCTTCCGCCTACTTAAAGCTCCCGGCGAAACCCCCAGCAAGAGCCACGATACGGAAAACCTTACAGAGACGCCGCCGCCGCGATCCCATCTCGGGGTTCGGATCGCCTCCGGCACCCTGCGGAGAGGGGATTCATCTCCCGGAGGACTCTTCATCGCCATGATCGCCTCCGGAGTGATGAGTGAGTAGTTCACCCTGGACCATGGGTCCATAGCAGTAGCTAGATGGTCGTCTTCTCCTTGTTGTGCTTCATTGTTGGATCTTGTGAGCTGCCTAACATGATCAAGATCATCTATATGTAATTCTATATGTTGTGTTTGTCGGGATCCGATGGATAGAGAGTACTATGATTATGGTGATTATCAATCTATTGTTCATGTGTTGTTTATGATCTTGCATGCTCTCCGTTTCTAGTAGAGGCTCTGGCCAAGTTTTTACTCTTAACTCCAAGAGGGAGTAATTATGCTCGATAGTGGGTTCATGCCTTCATTGATACCTGGGACAGTGACAGAAAGTTCTAAGGTTGTGATGTGCTGTTGCCACTAGGGATAAAACATTGATGCTATGTCTAAGGATGTAGTTGTTGATTACATTACGCACAATACTTAATGCAATTGTATTGCTTTGCAACTTAATACTGGAGGGGTTCGGACGATAACCTGAAGGTGGACTTTTTAGGCATAGATGCAGTTGGATGGCGGTCTATGTTCTTTGTCGTAATGCCCAATTAAATCTCACTATATTTACCATGTCATGTATATGCATTATTATGCCTTTCTCTATTTGTCAATTGACTGTAATTTGTTCACCCAACATGCTTTATCTTATGGGAGAGACACCTCTAGTGAACTGTGGACCCTGGTCCTATTCTTTACATAGCATACAATCTACTTGTTTTACTGTTTTCTTTGCAAACATCTTCCACTCGATACGTTTAATCCTTTGTTACAGCAAGCCGGTGAGATTGACAACCTC
The DNA here is from genome assembly GCA_030979885.1 of Lolium multiflorum. Classification (NCBI taxonomy): domain Eukaryota; kingdom Viridiplantae; phylum Streptophyta; class Magnoliopsida; order Poales; family Poaceae; genus Lolium; species Lolium multiflorum. Next base: position 59,762,284 of record CM061749.1, on the reverse strand, counting down.
ACTGTTTCGTTGGGGCAAAGTACTTTGGTTGTGTTGTGCAGGTTCCTAGTTGGCGCCGGAATCCCTGGTGTTGCGCCGCATCACATTTCGCGACCATCAACCTTCAACGTGCTTCTTGGCTCCTACTGGTTCGATTAAACCTTGGTTTCATACGAGGAAAACTTGCCACTGTGCGCATCATACCTTCCTCTTGGGGTTCCCAACGGACGTGTACATCTACGCGCATCAAGCACTTTTTCGGCGCCGTTGCCGGGGAGATCAAGACACGCTGCAAGGGAGTCTCCACTTCTCAATCTCTTTACTTTGTTTTTGTCTTGCTTTATTTTATTTATTACTTTGTTTGCTGCACTAAATTAAAATACAAAAAAATTAGTTGCTAGTTTTACTTTATTTACTGTCTTGCTCTCCATATCAAAAACACAAAAAAATTAGTTACTTGCATTTACTTTATCTAGTTTGCTTTATTTACCGTTGCTAAAATGGCCAACCCTGAAAATACTAAGTTGTGTGACTTCACAAATGCAAATAATAATGATTTCCTATGCACACCTATTGCTCCACCTGCTACTACAGCAGAATTCTTTGAAATTAAACCTGCTTTACTAAATCTAGTCATGAGAGAACAATTTTCTGGTGCTAGTTCTGATGATGCTGCTGCCCATCTCAATAATTTTGTTGAACTTTGTGAAATGCAAAAGTATAAAGATGTAGATGGTGATATTATTAAATTGAAAGTGTTTCCTTTCTCATTAAGAGGAAGAGCTAAAGATTGGTTGCTATCTTTGCCTAAGAATAGTATTGATTCGTGGACTAAATGCAAGGATGCTTTTATTGGTAGATATTATCCTCCCGCTAAAATTATTTCTTTGAGAAGTAGCATAATGAATTTTAAACAATTTGATACTGAACATGTTGCTCAAGCATGGGAGAGAATGAAAACTTTGGTAAAGAATTGCCCAACCCATGGACTGACTACTTGGATGATCATCCAAACCTTCTATGCAGGACTAAATTTTTCTTCGCGGAATTTATTGGATTCAGCTGCTGGAGGTACCTTTATGTCCATCACATTGGGGGCGGCTACAAAACTTCTTGATGATATGATGATAAATTACTCTGAATGGCACACGGAAAGAGCTCCACAAGGTAAGAAGGTAAATTCTGTTGAAGAAACCTCTTCCTTGAGTGATAAGATTGATGTGATTATGTCTATGCTTGTGAATGGTAGATCTAATGTTGATCCTAATAATGTTCCTTTAGCTTCATTGGTTGCTCAAGAAGAAAATGTTGATGTGAATTTCATTAAAAATAATAATTTCAACAACAATGCTTATAGGAACAACTCTGGTAATAACTATAGGCCATATCCTTCTGCTAATGGTAATGGTTATGGTAATTCTTATGGGAATTCTTACAACAATAATAGAAGTGTACCCTCTGGTCTTGAAGCCATGCTTAAAGAATTTATTAGTACACAAACTGCTTTTAACAAATCTGTTGAGGAAAAGCTTGATAAAATTGATACTATCGCTTCTAGAGTTGATAGGCTTGCCTCCGATGTTAATCTTTTAAAGTTGAAAGTTATGCCTAATAATGATCTTGATAATAAGATTACTACTACAGCAAATGCCATCCAAGTTAGAATTAATGAGAATATAAGATTAATGGCTGAACTGCGTGCTAGGTGGGATAGAGAAGAAAATGAAAAACTAGCTAAAGAGAATAATGTAGCTAAAGTTTGGACTATTACCACCACTAGTAATGCTAATTCTTCACATGTTGCTGCACCTCCTACTATCAATGGTAATATAATTGGTGTTGGCAATGTTTCTACTCCTAGTGCAAAGCGTACAAAACTGCCTGAAATTGCTAAAACTGCTGAAACTGCTTGTGATAAAACTGCTGAAATTTTTTCCAACCTTGGGAATAATGATCCCATTGCTATAGCTCATAATGATTTAGATTTTGATGATTGCCACATCTCTGAAGTTATAAAGTTCTTGCAAAAACTTGCTAAAAGTCCTAATGCTAGTGCTATAAATTTAGCCTTTACAAAACATATTACAAATGCTCTCATAAAAGCTAGAGAAGAGAAACTAAAACTTGAAACTTCTATTCCTAGAAAGTTAGAAGATGGTTGGGAGCCCATCATTAAAATGAAATTCAATGACTTTGAATGTAATGCCTTATGTGATCTTGGTGCAAGTATTTCTGTTATGCCTAAAAAGATTTATGATATGCTTGACTTGCCACCATTAAAGAATTGTTATTTGGATGTTAATCTCGCCGATAATGTTAAAAAGAAACCTTTGGGGAGGATTGATAATGTGCATATTACGGTTAACAATAACCTTGTCCCCGTTGATTTTGTTGTCTTGGATATCGAATGCAATGCATCTTGTCCAATTGTGTTGGGAAGACCTTTTCTTCGAACTGTTGGTGCTGTTATTGATATGAGGGAAGGTAATATTAAATATCAATTTCCTCTCAAGAAAGGTATGGAACACTTCCCTAGAAAGAGAATGAAGTTGCCTTTTGATTCTATTATTAGAACAAGCTATGATGTTGATGCTTCTACTCTCGATGTTACTTGATTTGCACTTTCTGCGCCTGACGTTAAAGAAAAGCGCTTATGGGAGACAACCCATGTTTTTACCTACAGCAATTTTTTGTTTTATTGAGTCTTGGAAGTTGTTTACTACTGTAGCAACCTCTCCTTATCAAGTTTTTGTGCCAAGTAAAGTTTCTATGTCAAAGTTGATGTTATATTTGGGATCGCTGCGCAGAAACAACATTGCTGTCTGTCACGAATCTGGGCATAATTCTCTGTAGAAAATTCGAAAAAATCTGCCAATTTACGAGCGTGATCCTCAGATATATACGCAACTTTCATTAGTTTTGAGTTTTTCCATTTGAGCAAGTCTGGTGCCATTTATAAATTCGTCTTTACGGACTGTTCTGTTTTTGACAGATTCTGCCTTTTATTTCGCATTGCCTCTTTTGCTATGTTGGATTTATTTCTTTGATCCATTAATGTCCAGTAGCATTATGCAATGTCCAGAAGTGAAAAGAATGATTGTGTCACCTCTGAATGAGTGAATTATTAATGATGCACTAACCCTCTAATGAGTTTGCTTGAAGTTTGGTGTGAAGGAAGTTTTCAAGGGTCAAGAGAGAATGATATACTATGATCAAGAGGAGTGAAAGCTCTAAGCTTGGGGATGCCCCGTGGTTCATCCCTGCATATTTTAAGAAGACTCAAGCGTCTAAGCTTGGGGATGCCCAAGGCATCCCCTTCTTCATCGACAACATCATCGAGTTCCTCCCCTGAAACTATATTTTTATTCATCACATCTGTGTTCTTTACTTGGAGCGTCGGTTTGTTTTTGTTTTGTTTTTGTTTGAATAAGATGGATCCTAGCATTCACTTTGTGGGAGAGAGACACGCTCCGCTGTTGCATATGGACACATGTGTCCTTAGGCTTTACTCATAATGTTCAAGGCGAAGTTTCTTCTTCGTTAATTTGTTATATGGTTGGAATTGGAAAATGCTACATGTAGTAATTCTAAAATGTCTTGGATAATGTGATACTTGGCAATTGTTGTGCTCATGTTTAAGCTCTTGCATCATATGCTTTGCACCCATTAATGAAGAAATACATAGAGCTTGCTAAAATTTGATTTGCATATTTGGTTTCTCTAAGGTCTAGATAATATCTAGTATTGAGTTTTGAACAACAAGGAAGACAGTGTAGAGTCTTATAATGTTTACAATATGTCTTTTATGTGAGTCTTGCTGCACTTGTTCATCCTTGAGTTTGCTTCAAATAACCTTGCTAGCCTAAACCTTGCATCGAGAGGGAATACTTCTCATGCATCCAAAATACTTGAGCCAACTACTATGCCATTTGTGTCCACCATACCTACCTACTACATGGTATTTACCCGCCATTCCAAAGTAAATTGCTTGAGTGCTACCTTTAAAATTCCATCATTCACCTTTGCAATATATAGCTCATGGGACAAAATAGCCTTAAAAACTATCGTAGTATTGAATATGTACTTATGCACTTTATATTTTATTAAGTTGCTTGTTGTGCGATAACCATGCTTCGGGAACGCCATCAACTATTGTTGAATATCATGTGAGTTGCTATGCATGTCCGTCTTGTCGAAGGTCTATCATTTTAGTGGTTGGAGCATGCAAAATTGTTAGAGAAGAACATTGGGCCGCTAACTAAAGCCATGAATCATGGTGGAAGTTTCAGTTTTGGACATATATCCTCAATCTCATATGAGAATAATAACTTTGCTACATGCTTATGCATTTAAGAGGAGTCCATTATCTGTTGTCCATGTTGTCCCGGTATGGATGTCTAAGTTGAGAATAATCAAAAGCGAGAAATCCGAAATGCGAGCATTCTCCTTGGACCTTTGTACAGGCGGCATGGAGGTACCCCTTTGTGACACTTGGTTGAAACATGGCATGCGAAGACCCGGTAGTCCAAGTTAAGTAGGACGAGTGCGGGCACTATTAGTATACTATGCGTGAGGCTTGCAACTTGTAAGATATAATTTACATAACTCATATGCTTTATTACTACCGTTGACAAAATTGTTTCATGTTTTCAAAATAAAAGCTCTAGCACAAATACAGCAATCGATGCTTTCCTCTTGAAGGACCATTCTTTTACTTTTATTGTTGAGTCAGTTTACCTATCTCCTTCCACCTTAAGAAGCAAACACTTGTGTGAGCTGTGCATTGATTCCTACATACTTGCATATTGCACTTGTTATATTACTTTATGTTGACAATATCCATGAGATATACATGTTATAAGTTGAAAGCAACCGCTGAAACTTAATCTTCTTATGTGTTGCTTCAACACCTTTACTTTGATTTATTGCTTTATGAGTTAACTCTTATGCAAGACTTATTGATGCTTGTCTTGAAGTACTATTCATGAAAAGTCTTTGCTATATGATTCAGTTGTTTACTCATGTCATTACCTTTGCTTTGATCGCTGCATTCATTACATATGTTTACAAATAGTATGATCAAGATTATGATGGCATGTCACTTCAGAAATTATCTTTGTTATCGTTTTACCTGCTCGGGACGAGCAGAACTAAGCTTGGGGATGCTGATACGTCTCCAACGTATCGATAATTTCTTATGTTCCATGCTACTTTATTGATGATACCTACATGTTTTATGCACATTATATGTCATATTTATGCATTTTCGGAACTAACCTATTAACAAGATGCCGAAGAGCCGTTGCTGTTTTCTGCTGTTTTTGGTTTCAGAAATCCTAGTAAAGAAATATTCTCGGAATTGGACGAAACTTTCGCCCAGGGTCCTATTTTTGCACGCTTCCAGAAGACCGAAGACCTAACGAAGTGGGGCCACGAGGCAGCCAGGGGGTGGCCGGCGCGGCCTAGGGCTTGGCCGCGCGGCCCTGCCCCTGGGCCCTCGTGTGGCCCCCGCGTTGACCTTCCGCCTACTTAAAGCTCCGTCGCGAAACCCCCAGTACCAGAGCCACGATACGGAAAACCTTACGGAGACGCCGCCGAATCCCATCTCGGGGATTCGGAGATCGCCTCCGGCACCTGCCGGAGGGGATTCATCTCCGGAGGACTCTTCATCGCCATGATCGCCTCGGAGTGATGAGTGAGTAGTTCACCCCTGGACCATGGGTCCATAGCAGTAGCTAGATGGTCGTCTTCTCCTTGTTGTGCTTCATTGTTGGATCTTGTGAGCTGCCTAACATGATCAAGATCATCTATATGTAATTCTATATGTTGTGTTTGTCGGGATCCGATGGATAGAGAGTACTATGATTATGGTGATTATCAATCTATTGTTCATGTGTTGTTTATGATCTTGCATGCTCTCCGTTTCTAGTAGAGGCTCTGGCCAAGTTTTTACTCTTAACTCCAAGAGGGATTATGCTCGATAGTGGGTTCATGCCTTCATTGATACCAGGACAGTGTGAAAGTTCTAAGGTTGTGATGTCTTGTTGCCACTAGGGATAAAACATTGATGCTATGTCTAAGGATGTAGTTGTTGATTACATTACGCACAATACTTAATGCAATTGTCTGTTGCTTTGCAACTTAATACTGGAGGGGGTTCGGACGATAACCTGAAGGTGGACTTTTTAGGCATAGATGCGGTTGGATGGCGGTCTATGTTCTTTGTCGTAATGCCCAATTAAATCTCACTATATTTACCATGTCATGTATATGCATTATTATGCCTTTCTCTATTTGTCAATTGCCCGATTGTAATTTGTTCACCCAACATGCTTTATCTTATGGGAGAGACACCTCTAGTGAACTGTGGACCCTGGTCCTATTCTTTACATAGCATACAATCTACTTGTTTTCTTGTTTTCTTTGCAAACATCTTCCACTCGATACGTTTAATCCTTTGTTACAGCAAGCGGTGAGATTGACAACCTCCTTGTTTCGTTGGGGCAAAGTACTTTGGTTGTGTTGTGCAGGTTCCTAGTTGGCGCCGGAATCCCTGGTGTTGCGCCGCATCACATTTCGCGACCATCAACCTTCAACGTGCTTCTTGGCTCCTACTGGTTCGATTAAACCTTGGTTTCATCGAGGGAAACTTGCCTGCGCATCATACCTTCCTCTTGGGGTTCCCAACGGACGTGTACATCTACGCGCATCAGGGCGCCCCCCCTGGGGCGCGCCGGGGTGGTGTGTGGTGGCCCAGTGGCCCCCTCTGGTCCTTCTCGGGTGCTCTGGAAGCTTCCGGTGAAAATAGGGTAATGGGCGTCGATTTCGTCCGATTCCGAGAATATTTCCTTACTAGGATTTACGAAACCAAAAACAGCGACAGAGCGGCACTTCATCTCGTCAATAGGTTAGTTCGGAAACGCATAATAATGACATATAATGTGTATAAAACATGTAGGTATCATCAATAAAGTAGCATGGAACATAAGAAATTATAGATACGTTTGGGACGTATCAAGATCTTCACCACCGACGCCTCTCCATCGACCAGCCATGTTTCCCCCATCCATGTGTGAGTAATTCCCTTTGTAGGCTGAAGGGGATGGTAGGGATTGGATGAGATTGATCATGTAATAGTCACAAGATTGTTAGGGCATGGTGCCTAGTATCCGTAGATGTTACTTTTATGATATTGTTGCAACTTGTTATGCTTAATGCTTGTCACTAGGGCCCGAGTGCCATGATCTCAGATCTGAACATGTTATTGTTTCATCATGATATGCATTGTTTTATGATCTTACAAGTTGTATACACACGTTGTTGTCCGGAACCCGAGGCCCCAAAGTGACAGAACCGGAGGAAGGCGGTGATGTGAGGATCACATGTGTTCACGGAGTGTTAATGCTTTGCTCCGGTACTCTATTAAAAGGAGTACCTTAATTTCCTAGTTTCCCTAGAGGCCCGGCTGCCTCCGGCTGGTAGGACAAAAGATGTTGTGCAAGTTTCTCATTGCGAGCACGTACGACTATATATGGAACACATGCATATGGATTGATTAGTACTTGGATACCGCTTTATTATTACCTGCAAATGCCCTATCATGATTGTTATATGAATTCTCTCATCCATGCAACGCCCGTTCATCCATCCTGTGCCTACAGTATTTTAATCCTGCTGTTTACTATAATCACTACTGCTGTCTTTATTTCACTATCGATGTTATTTCACTACTCCTACTATAAAACTGTTACTCTTGATAAACTCTTGCGAGCAAGTCTGTTTCCAGTGTGAATTGACAACTCCACTGTTAAGGCTTACAAGTATTCTTTGTCTCCCCTTGTGTCGAATCAATAAATTGGGTAATACTTCCCTCGAAGACTGTTGCGATCCCTTATACTTGTGGGTCATCACTCTCCCTTCCCTCCTATGATTTCTACTCCCTCCGTTCCTTTTTTTACTAATTTATTCCCTAAAAAGGAATGGAGGGAGTACATGTTTTTGAGGGCTTTGAAAAGAGGATATCTAGATCTACAACCTCCACTAACCCATCCATCCTCTAAGTAAGGGGAACCCTTGGGATCTAGATCTTCGAGTCATTGGTTGACCTCCACCATTGTTCTTCCTCTCTAATTCCTCCCTAGCACTTGTTGTTTTGGTGGAATTTGAGTGCGAGGGATTTGACTACCTTTGGTGTTATTGCTTTGCATCCTTGTATACTGTTGAGCTCTCCATTACGATTAGTTCGAGTGAGTGGCCGTGAGTCTGTTACTCTTGGAGAGTGATCTCCTAGTTAGCTTGGTGGTTGGTGCACCGGTGACCTCCTCGTGGAGGAGTGTGAAGAGCCCGGGGGTTCTCCTTCGTGGAGCTTGTGAAGTACTTGTGGAGCTTGCCATGCAACTCCGGAGTGGAGGAAAAGCTAGCCATCGTTCTTGAAGTACTATATCTTGTTTATCACTTGGGTTACATATATCTTGTGCCTATTTTGCTTAGCTCTAGTTGTTATTGGTGCACTTAATTGAGCCTAGCTTATTTAGATTTTGTGCTTAATATTAGTTTAATTCTGCATTCTTACAAGCCAAATTCGTAATTATTTTTAAAACGCCTATTCACTCCCTTTAGCCGATAATGTGTGACTAGTACCCCTGCAATTATGAAATGATTGTCACCTCGTGAGGTATCAATTATAATCGTCATTTTTTGAATTAAAGATCATGAACGTTCACCTTTATATAAAGCCACTTACTTTTGTCTTTAGTCAAGTTCAACGCAATTTATAGAACAAATATCAACATCTACAATGGGAAATCGCGGTCACTCAATCTATCATGATTTCTTCTTTGAACCAACGATCACAAGCCTTCATCTCTATACAAAGCCACTTACTCTTGTCTTGAGTCAAAATTGCTTAAGTTTAAACAAGTTTATAAAACAAATGTCAACATCGACAATACCAAATCACTATCACTCAATCTATCATGAAATAGATTTTCATTAAACAGTATTTGGTATTTTAGATTTTGTGCTTTTTTTTACAAACATGGTCACACTAAAACATGTTTGACTTAAACCAAGAATACGTGGGCATTGTATATTATTCGTGGAGGTAGTATACCTTTTGTTTTGGAACCAAGCATCACATGAACATCATCGATGCTGAATTCATACGAGCTGGTTCATGTTGCTGACATGTGTAGTACCTTTTTTATATGTACTGTATCTTGGTTGTCGGCATGTTTGGCTTTTACAAACCCAATCATATAATAATCACACGCGTACTGTAGTACTAATGTGTTTGTTTTTCATTGGTTGATCGGTCATCACACGGGATGGTAGAAATAGTTGCAGCATTGGAGATCTTTTGGAGTTCGAGCTGTGCATAGGAGATCAGAGACAAATTTTCCTTTTTCCAACACAAATATAGATTGAAAAATATTAGTTAGTGTACACAATATTAGCTAAACCACGCTGGTCTGACCACTTGCTGCCACCTGGTAGCCTCGCGACAGATTGACGCAGAAGTGCAGAACACAGTACACAGATTACACGAAACCAGACGGGAGAGCGGCGCGGTCAATGCTTATCGCGCAAGCTCGCGTTGACCACCCGACGAGCAGAGAGCAATCGCGCGGGCGCCGCCGACGGGCACGCGCCGCCGCAGGTTCACTTGGCCTCGTCCTTGCGGCGGCCGAAGTCGTGCACGGAGAGGTGGAGCTCGGCGGCGGCGACGAGGAAGTGCACGGCCTGCGCCGGGCGGAGCAGCGCCACCACGGCGCGCAGCGTGTCCATCCTCAGCCCGTCCGCCATCTCCAGCACCCGCCTCATCCCCTCCGCCTTCGCATCCATCTCCCGCTCCATCCCCTCCTCCGCCGCGCCGCCGCCTGCGGAGAGCTCCACCATCTTCACCGTGGCCAGCGACTCCTGTGTTTGCACATTGCTCGCAGCTGAGCTCGAAGAAGGAGAAGAAGCTGGATCGAATCCTTATCCCATCGATTAATCTGTTACCTGCGCGCTGGCGGCGGCCTCGTCGATCTCGCGTTCGCTCCGGATGGTGCGGCGCTGGAGCTGGTCCGCGGCCTGGAGCTGGTCGGCGGAGAGGCCGCCGAGGTCGCCGTCGTGGAGGTCACCGCCGTCGAGGAAGGCCGGGAGCTGGGCCTCGAGCTGCGCGCCGGACTTGGAGTAGAGCAGCTGGAGCGCGGCGGTGGGGCGCCAGCCGCCGCACCACAGGTAGAGGGTCTCGGTGGCGGAGATCCAGGAGGGCGCGAACATGGGGAGCACGTCGTCGGAGGCGGCCGCTGACTTGGCGCGGTAGTAGTGCTCGTAGTGGCCTAGGACCCGGTCGACCAGGCGCCGGAGGGCGGCGTCGTCTTCGGGGCTGGCCGCCGCCGCGGCACGGAGCGCGTCCAGGTCGCGGGACTGCTGCAAGATCCAGCACTCGAAGAACTTGGCGAAGGTCTCGGCGCCGTCGGTGGGCGGGGCCAGGGTCCCGTTGGCGTGAGCGGCGTGCTGTGGTCGCGAGGTGGCGGTCATGGTGATCCAAGTGGCTGGCTCTCTCGGTCGCTGGCTGGGTGTGCAGGCGGTGTAGCGAGGTAGGTGATGGCTGGAGTGAAGGAGAGAGGGCGGTCGATTTTAAAAGTGGCAGGGCGGAGGATACGCCAAGATGGCTTTCTACATTTGGAGAGGTAAAGACGTCACAAAAACAACAAACACTTTACTAAGAGAGTAGCTAAGAAAATTTGACAAAGCGTCAAGCTTTTTAACACACTTTGCTAGTCGGCAGCCTGGTAGCCAACCTCACATGTCAGTGAGCTAATCGTCGTGTGTCATTTTTTCAAAGCCAAAAGTGTCGTGTGCCATTTTGTCAATTTTCGGACCTATAAGGTACAATGGTGCAATGTCTGTGATATTTTTATTTAAGGCACATAACCTATAAAAATAAACTTTGCATCAAAAAGTAAATTTTGCCTTGTAATATTTGATTCAAAGGATTTTCATAAATTTTATGTACCATTCAAATCCTTCAAAATTAATCTACGATGGATGTTTGATTCGTAGATTGTAACCCATAGAAAAAACGAATCATTTGCCCTAATTTTTTTGTGTAGAAAATATAACATCCACTCAACGCATTTTTAAGAATTATTTGTTTCCCTATAACAGAAACAAACAAATTTTGATCAATCCAAAATCATGTAGTGCTGGAATGGACATGATATCAAAGTTATGCATTTTTTTCCTACACCCACATCTTTGGAATCCAGTGAATCAAAGAGGTGCTAGTGGTTTAAGTCCATACCGTCCATGTATCTTCTTTCTTAATGTGATCTCGCAGGTTTAATGTAAGCATGGACATTCACACTTTTGGGCGGGGGCTTAATGAAGGTGAAACAATTCTTTTTATGGCTTGGAACTTTTTCATTAAGGAAGGGCCCTAGGTCAGGTTCTAGGAGGGCACTTGATATTTGATTGGAATTGTTCAAATTGTAAGGAACAAATATGCCATATTTACCAATATTTCTAGGTGTCTCTCCTGCAAATGTTACCTTCAGTTTTGATATAATCGGTTCTCGATTTGTAGTGTGAAACCCTTAATTTGTTGGATCGACTATAATATGTTGAAGGTGTAGATGAGTTTAGATGGAGTCCAAAATGGAAAATCATCTATAAATTCTCACTACTATAATCCACTTCATACTAACACTGACATGAATAGTTACAAATTCTAGAAGATGAAAGCCCCATCAAGATTAAGATCTAATCTTTGGTCATAAAAAATCTCTCTTAATTTGGTAACTTCGTGGTGGTGTACTATTGAAAAGGCTAATAGTAATTGGCGAGGAAGCACAAAATTGTGTCTTGTGCCACTCTGATGGCCCAATAAACATCTATTTTGTATTGGACATTTGCTCGAGAGGTGTGGTCTATTTCTCATGTAGCTTTCTAATATGTATCCACCTCATATTGTCTAAATTATGTTCTGAGAATTCATGAGAAGCTTATTAATGGCCTACAAGAAACACAAATGTGAAGACCAATATAAATTTGTAATGCCTACTTAGGGCTGCATTTTTTCCCACGCAGCTAAAATACAACATGTTTTAAAGAAAATTTCACAAGTTCGTAGAAATAATCTTCACACTTGGTGAAACAAGAAATTGCATTTTTATTAGAACTCTCATATACGGAATACCATATGTTTTTTGATTATATAAAACTCATGTTCATGGAATCTGTGGAGTAACATAATTAATGATGTAGTCCTAGCATCTTGCATGTCTCGATCAGGCTGAGCCTCCATCTTTGCAAGTGGACCTCTGCGAGCGGAACAGCCGTGGATTCCTTGTTCAAAGCGTAATCTTTACTATCCACAACGGCACCTTTGTTGAAAAGAAAAAATGAAATGTTTATGGTGGTCAGTGTGCCACGCGACGGGTGATGAGTCTGACCTGGTGCATCGCCCCTCGGAGGCTGGGACGTACTATGTCGGCTCGTCGAGTTCCGCCATCACGTCTCTGGACGGACGCACGCACGCAGGAGCGGAGCAAGTTGACGCCGGCCGCTTGGTTCCTTTCCTTCATTCCTTGGGAGCGAAGGCAAAAGGAGGCCTAGCTGCGGCGCACGCGCACGCACACTGGTTGCACGGGCCCGGCTCGGGCGGTTTCCGGTGGGAGACGCTGTGGCACATGGTTTTCTCTTCTCTACTCTCGGAGTTGGAAATGGTGGAGCACGAATAATACCACCAGATTAGAAAGCACCACGTGCATGTATCATCGCCCACTTCTCTTCTTATTTTAACTGATGAGTACATATATAGAAGACAAGTTTAGAAGACAAGTTTAGAGTATCTCTAACGAAGCCCGTAACCATCTAAACTTTAAAACGTGAGTTCAGACAACTGACCTCGTATTTACGGTCAAAAAAGCGCCGGTGCAGATCAGAACTCGTAAGCTAAAACTGTAAAAAGGTATATTCCTAAATATGTCACTAGACCTACATATAGTTCTCTTTTTTTTCTCTTGCCTTCTTGTTCTTCCTTGCTCCATCCACCCACGTGGCCAAGGTCCACGCCCCCTCCCATCCGTGCGGCCGGCGCCCCGCTCGCTCGCCCCGGCCCGCGCTCCCCACGCCGCGAGCTTCGAATTTGGTTGGATTCGCGAATTTGGTTGGATTCGCATCGAAGCGATTAGCTCGATCTGAAATTTCAACACGCCACGAGTATAGGTTCGTGGTTGCTATTTGCCTACAAATACATGCCGAGTTGGATTTTCGGTGCGATCTGTAATTTTTTCCGGACGTGTTTCGATTCTTGATCGTCATTTTAAATGAACCGTAAATCGGATTTATTATTCGGTTTTTTCGACTGTAGAGATGCTTTTAAGAGTCATAAACTCAGCTCGTTTGACCCGTTATCCTTATAATAACGATCTAAAATGTTGCTCAGCTCGGCATAAGAAATTTCTGAGTTATCCGTCCTGTCCTAAAAGGGAGGGTTTACGTATCCATCGATCACTAGTTTACCTCATTGACTTTTCAATACAAGGAAAAAGAGTGGAGATTTGTGGCTCCATCTATCATGCATCAACGTCAAGACTCGACTAGTCTTGGACTCGAACTATCTAAAGTGCTCATAGCTCCCCGCAGAAAAGAAAGTGCTCATAGAAGATGTGCGCGTATCCATACAAATGATTGTATAAACGTATTTATTAGCGTTTACGTGTCTACTGTCTTCTGCCTAAAAAACAATTTTTGTGGCTCTAACATAGTCACAAGTTTCCAAAGAAATGGGAATGCATGTATGTATCTCACGAAAAGTAAAATATTATTTTCAAATACTTTGCATTTGAAGCTACATAAAATGGAAAAAAAACTGTATTTGACTATGCATACTTTCAAATCTAGAAATCTATCAGATTTTGTCTTTTTTGTGTAGCCCGCTATTCAAAAGGATTTCTCGTTGCGAATTTGCTTGCTTGCAATAAAATCATTGAATATCTCCATTTCTTCATATTTTTCAAAAACCAGTATATATTATTTAAAAATTTTACAATACAGAGATCAACAGAGCTTGGGAACCAAAGAAACTTGTCGACAGTTAGCTAGCTATTTAAACCCATATATGTAGTGTGCGGAAAATCCGATACAACAATTTTAGTTTCTTCCACCAGAAAATTCGATACCACAATTTTACTTTCACCTGCCACAAAATTCGAGAGTGCAGTTGAGGTTGTCTTCTCGAATAATATATAGAAATCGACAACAACCTTGTCTGAAACTAGGCCCATATGCCATTCGACATGGAAGCTTCTTACCCTACCATAAATTCGCACGAGCAAACCCAACACCTAGCGACAGGTTTCATGGCAAAGAGAGACACTTCTGACAAGCTCCCGCACCCCGCCAGGTGGCCACAGCCCTTCCCTAACCTCCCGCCCCTCCTCGGTCTACCCTCCCGCCGCCACCGCCCTGGCGTCGCCGGGAAAAGCTCTGGTGCGTGGCAGCAGCGGCACCGACGGTTACCTCGACTACGACTCGGTGCAAAGGCTCGTTCTCGTGCTGGCATTGGCGCCCGCACCTTGCCGGTGTCGACTGTGGTATCATGGCTGGCGGCGGCCGACGGTCGATAGAAACAGGTAGCGGTGGTGTTCCGGGCCCCTATCTGGCCCAGATGGGCCTATACGGGCTGCGGGAAGGTTGCTTGCTGCTTTGTGTCGCCCTCGACGGCGGCTCGCAGATGATTTCCTAGGCAATGCTCGTGGCACGAGGACACCAGGGAAACTATCCCTGGCATGGTGGTGGTGGTCTCCTTCTCTGCCGGAGGTGGTCGACCGGGTGGTCTCGCCGACAAGTTTGGGTGACATGGCAGCCGTGAAAACCGTGCCTCGCCTTCGGTTATGGCGGAAGATGGCTGCATCTTTTGGCGTTGTTACCTTGTCGAAGGCATCGTCTTCGCTTGTCTTGTTATTTCTCTTGGGAGAGGATCCTATAGGTTGTCGGTGGGTGGCGTGGGGGCTGCTGGCTCGGTTTCAATAAAGGATGCGGTTCTAGGTCCATCTCAAGCCAAGACGAAATTCTGCTTGACACGTGTATTTATTGATCCATGAAAGCTGGGCAGCTAACGACTACGTCATGGGGACATGTGAACGAGTCAAATAGCCTTGTCGGTAACGAGATCGAACTAGGTATTGTGATACCGATGAGCATGTCTCGAACAAGTGTTGGTATCGAATGAACAAAGGAGTAAGACTATTTGCATAGGTTCAACCGACGATCATATCTTCGTGTAATTCATAGTGATCACAATGGTTCTCCAGACCTCCCTAGTGATCATATGGTCGGTGACCTAGTCGCCGGTTCATAGCTATGTTATTCACGAACCGTAGGGTAACACACTTAAGGGTTCAAAAAAACTACAGATGTTTTTGGATTCATCGGAGTTGAGATATATATCCGAAATAGGGTTCCGGTGAAATCCAAAAGAGGTTCGGACTAGTTTGGGAGGTGGCTCGGACTAATAGGCAATTAAGGATATGTTTAATATTTGATTAGATGAATCATTATATTAAAATAAAATTAACTACAAATATATACTTTTTTATTTTAATTAAAATGGCATCCCTATTTTATTATGCTCCCCAAAAGGAGCCAAATAAAAGAAAAAGAAGAGGAGAAAAAAGGGTGGGGGCCTAGCCCGGCCAAGTGGTCTGGCCCACCCAGGCAGCCATGAGACAAGGCTGCGGAGGCGCGGGCGTGGTCCGCGCGCTGCCGTGATCCGGATCCAGAAGATCAACTTCCGCAGCTTTGCTCGAACGGAGCCGGGAGCGTCGTTGAGCACCGTAAATGTTCGAAACTACGAGGTGCTGCATCTGCGGTACTTGACGTCGAGGAGAGGACGTCTTCACGACCCTGAGGTCGGCGTCGCCTGTTTCGACTACATCGTTCATGTTCTAGCGGACGTTTCTGATATCGCATCCGTTACTGCATTACTACATAGATAGATATTGAGCCTATCAGGGTTTGCGTGTAGTTAGAAACTTTTTGTTTTCTGCTACGAGATCCAACACTTGTGTGGTTGCTTGCCTGCATGGTTTAGGCCAAAAGGGCCCTTTTATTTGTTTGCCTGCATTCAACCAACCTAAATGTTGGTGGAGATAAAACTACACCTATATAGTACCATTCATGTAAGCGTAAGGCCACCTTTTCTTTACACGGCTAACCTTACCATACTATCACCTTCCATCATATGGAAATCATAGTTCATCAGTTCATCAATTGCACAGTAACCTTAACAGTTCATAAATTCATCGCTAGCTACTACGAATGGTAGTTCGTAACGACATTTCCCAACTACTACGAATGACATTTCCCAACTACTACGAATTATGTTCCACAAATGAATCCATTTTGCATCTTTTCTTTTCCTGTCCTACAGCCAAATATGTTTGGAGCTTGGTGGGGATGGTAGTGGGTGCCTCTCCCTATCCTGATCTTTTGCACAGTACTTCTAGTGGATGCCACAAAACTCCAGCACAAGTCGCAATGTCTAGATCGCCGGCATCGCAGCCATTTGCTAGGCGATTTGGAAAACGCGTAACAATTCTTGTTTTGAGAGGAAATTCTTAAAAAATCATGTCGGTCTAATTTGTCTTGCTGCGGCTTTTATGAAATATTGGACAGGTCTTCACTCGGATGCTGATGCGCTGCAGCTGCAACAAGGCGCGGATGTCCTCCTCAACCTGGCCCTTGGTGCTGGAGGTAATGCTAGTGGAAGTAGCTCTGCTCCGGCGGATATTCACCGTCTGACGAACCAAGCTGATGATGACATGGATAGTGGCGCAAGGAAGGATGGTGATGATATGGAATCTTGAGATTGGCCTGGAAACAATAGAGTGATCGTGCTGTTGTGCTCCAAAAACTCTGCTGCTTTTGCTGGTTCTGGAGAAAGTTACTTGCTCCTCCTGTGAGCGTGGTGTGGTGATGGATGTAAACGTTTTGGCTTAGCGTTTGAGTAGTTTGGTCCTTTGGATGTATATATATAACTGAAGTAAAAACCTGACGCCGTATTTTCATTATCGATGGTAATGAAAATTCAAGCCCGATGTGGGCTTGCTTGGAAAAAACCAGCACAGGGGAGTTCAATAAAAGAGTGGCATTAAGACCTGTATTGTGTAAGAACGCGGAGACGACCGGGCATCCAAACAGCCGAAAAAGTACGCCCATAATACCAAACGGGTCCGTATTGACTTCGTCGGCCGAGCGCGCCGTGTTGGCTCAAGAACCATGAATCAACGATGAGCGTCCATGATTATCTATACATCTACCCTCTGCTCTTAGAGGCCCAGTCGGTTGTTCCTCACCATTCATTCTCGCAACTACCACCATGCCGCCCGTCGTTGAGCTTCGCTTGGAATTTGACTATGAAGGCGCGGTCTACTTCGCGCCGCGGGTCATCGAGATACTCAACTCGACGCTGCCCGTCGCCGGCGCAAAGACGCCCGTCGAAGCCGCCGCCGCACTTGATGCCCTGTTCGCCGAGAACTACTCCGCAGAAGCCGATGATAGCGCAGAGGGTTTTCTGTGGTGGTTCTGGGCCCTGATGCACGACCTGTCGCGCCAAGTGCCACACAACAGCCCGGAGGCCGATAGGCTGGCAAGCACGCTTAAGGCGCTGCACGATCTTCCGGCCAAATCCGTGAAGCTCGGCAAGTCATGGGGCGGTGGAACCCTGGAGCAGTGGCGAGACATGCCCTTTTTCGGCCCTACCTACCGCGAGGCCCTCGACGATGGTAAGTAACGCGCTCTTTTCCTTGCTGTTCCGACTTCCGACTTCGATTTCGCGTGCGTCCACCATTGATGGCTGGCTGACCAAGCTCCGATCCTTGCGTGCGCGCAGACCCCGGAGCAGCGGATGAAGAAGACAGGAAGCAGCGGTTCGTGAACCTGCAGAGTTACGCGGCGAGAGCGGCCGGTCTGGGAGTCATCGAGGTGGATGGATGGTCCTTGTGGGCGCTGTGGACCCTGGTCGAGGCGCTGGAGGGCTCCATGACGCCGATCAGAGGTGCTCCAGATGAGATCAACGACGATCCAGCTGCTGTGCAGGGCTACATGGTGAAGAGCGCCGCGGCATGGATCATCTTCGCGGGCGATCGTCTGTATGGGCGAGACGAGGAGGTCGTTGGTGCCTCAGCCGGTCCACTCTGGAGACTCTGCAAGGAGGAAGCGTTCAAGTCGAAGAGGAAGACGAAAGGAGCAGATGGGCTTTGCCCGGAGCGCTGGAACCTGTGGAAGCAGAGATTTGCTCGGATAAGGGACACGGAGAAATTAGATGCAGATGTTCGGAGCGAGGCGGGCTGTGCGGTCACTGCAATGGAGGCGGCGGAGAAATTTCATACTCCTACCTAGAAAGGGAATAAACTGAAGAGGTCAAGTCAGATGAAGAAATGTCAGCAAATGCCTCTAATGCTTGCTCCGTTGGTTCCTGTCGCGCCAAGGGGCTTTGAAAACAAGGTTAAAGTTTGTTAGTGTATATTGCGATACAAATATTACCAGCGTCATGTCGAAATTGTCAAGTAAGAATAGTATCTTCTCGGCAAAGCTTAGTCTGAAGACATATATGTAAGCGCGTTCTAAATAAATGAGGAAAGGGAGCGGATGCGTATTTACATTTGACGAATGCGCGTTTAGTTCTCCCTTGTGTTAGAGTGAAGTTAGAATCAATCAATAGAATCACTCTTTCCACGGATATAGGTATACAAACCCCAAAAAAAAAGATCCAGATTTTTTTAATAATTATTTTTATGTAAAGAAAGCATATGCATATGGGATCAAAAGTATGCTTTTCGTCCATCGGATGCACCGAGCTTGTTAGTGTTCTTCCGTCCTAATCTTGTTCTGTGTAAGACTTGTACTATGCACCGAGCTTATTAGTGTTATTCCGTCCTAAGTGAGTTACAAGTGGGTCGCAAACAAGATTTTTCCAGGTGCATGTGAGTTGCAACTTATTTATTCAGTTGCAAGTAGGAAGCTAAAATAATGTTCATGACCATTGGATTTTATATCGTGATCCGCGATGACCGGAGTTTCAAATGGATTGTAACTGAGATGTTGTAGAGTCATTTGGCCAAAATCAAGCTAACTCTCCGCCGACCCTTGGTTTCATCAATTCGTGTAGTTCTACATAATGTGTAAGTTTGGGTGGCTAATTCTCCCGGTTCCATCAAAGTTGTATGTAAGTTTGGTTTTCATTATAAAGGGTCATGAGTTCCATGTTTCAAATTAAATCTTCGGAAAAATGAATATGTACTTTACCACATGAAAGCTATAGAAAAATGAAACTTACTCAATAGAATTACATAAAAAATATTGACAGTAATAACGGATTTCACTTTACATGCCCCTGGCAATAATAGAGTACGGTGATATTAATCATGTGGAATAAACAAAAAAATTCAATAGCCAACAACTTCAAAATGTGCGCAAAAAATATCGATGTGGATCGAGACCTCACGTACGACTAGCATTTCCCATCGGGCGCCATCACAGACCCCACCAGACCCACGCCAGCGCAAGAACGTGCACCACCGCGACGCCACCCCCGGTGACCACCCTCACCGGCGCGGGCGACACGTCCGTGGACGCCTCGGCCTCGGGTGCGTCCGCCACCGACGACGCCGGCGTCTTCCCCTTGGTCTTCGTGGGTGCGAGCGGCGCCGGGGCCGGCGCGGGCGTCCCGGCGATGGCCATGGGCAGCAGCACCTTGCTTACCTGGTACACCACCAGCTGGTCGCCGGTGTACAGCGTGTTGTCGACGGTGGCGTTGACGACTCCGGTGGAGATGTTGACCTGCTGTCCTCCCGTGGAGGTGACGTTGAGCGGGTACTCCCCCGGTGAGCTGCTCCCGGCCTGCGTCCGCAGCGGGTTGCTCACCGTGTCGAACTGCGACATGGGGATGGCGGTGGAGAGGACGTGGTACTGGACCAGCGCGTTCTTCTGGCTGTCCGAGAGCGAGTTGAGCGTGCCGGAGGCGAGCGAGGTGAAGGCGTTGTCCGTGGGCGCGAACACCGTCAGCCCGTTCCCGGAGCTGCTGTTGAGCTGGCTGTCGATCTGCGTCGCCACGCCCGTCGAACGCAGCAGCCGGATGAATGTGTTGAACTGCCCGGCCTTGGCCAGGACCCCCGTGATGTTTGTCGTCCCGGCTGCCGGTGCCGGGGCAACAGGGGTCGGCGTTGCTGGCGCCGCCGGGGTCGGTGTCGTCGGGGCGGCGGGCGCCACCGCAGCAGGGCCCTGCGCCGACGCCGTGATCGCCACTGATAGAATGAGCAGAACAAGTCTCTGCATGGCGTGCATGGTGTAGTTACAGTTAAACGTGGACGAGGGGGCCAGGAGTGCAGCTCTCAGTGCGATTGAGTGATCTGAGAGACGGCGTGTGCATGGCTTATAACAAGATGGTCTAGTTGGGAAGGACGAGGAAGAGTGAGGTATAAGCTAGGTGGGTGTAGGGTTTGTGGGGGTAAGTGTCGTCGCAGTTACAGGGCACCAAACCCTGATGAGGTGTGAGTTGCCATGGTGGAACATGCTAACTACCTGATAGCTAGCAGCTCCCAGCCCGGCTTGCTTCAAGGAGCAGCAAGCAAGAATCAAGATCTGGTTTTCCTATACTTTTGACAATTTGAGATGTGGTGATGGTGATCTTGGGCTGGATATATAGTCTGGACAATATTTTTTAATGCAGGTTTATTAAATTTGACAGCGGGGGAGGGGCTAAGTTTGTTCTTTCAGTAGGACCTTGTGCCATTAATTTAGTTTGTTGAGGAGGTCATCCAAAATGGTCACACAAATAATGCAAAAGCTTGAATGTTCAATGTTGGATCATAGCCCAGAAGGTGATATTGTTAAGAGTGGGTAATACATTATCACTTAACTAATAACAAGAGCCTAGCATTCAACCTTAAATAGTTGTTTGACCACTGAGCTTTTGCTCAAGGAAAGGACAAGATACATGCAAATTTGACAATTTATATTTTTCAATTCAGCACCTTTGCTTGTGAGAATGCGAAGTGTCTTGTATTTTTTGGAACAACTGGTAGAATGCCTTTTCATTAAGTAAAACTAAGCAAAAAAAAAAAAGTCGATACCCTTGCGGTGCACACAATCAAGCGCTGAGATTGCACACCGGTCGAGCTAACGACTCTATCATCCAAGCAACCAAATCTGATATCCTAAAACACCACAACGGTTTCCGGGAGCCATCAGTTTGGCTTACTGAAATCTTTGCAACGCACATTCATTGACCCCGTGACCTCGCAACAACGGAGCCAAACAACTCTACCACACAAGCGACCCAATCCAACGCCATACAACACAACGACAACGTCTTAACAATATTTGCATCCCAAAGCTTAAGGCCTATATCTTTTTCAGAAAGTCAAACTATGTCAAGTTTGACCAAGTTTTTATCAAAATCTATTAACATGAAAAGTACAAAATCAATATTATTAGATAGATAATGAAATATATTTTCATATGGTATCTACAAAATATCATATTTGTTCATAGATTCTTCTAACAGTTTGGTCAAACTTTACTTCGTTTGACTTTTTAAAGAAAGCCTTAAGCCTTGGGATGGAGGTAGTATCACGTACGAAAACAATATTTTCACGATGGGCTCAACCCACACTTGTTCAATCGGGTAGTTTATCGCTAAAACTGGTCATATCTTTCATTCTCGACAAGAAATGATATGAACTTGGGAAGGGGGAAGGGAGTATATTTTTTCTGTAGCCTTAGGGCGAAGATCTAAGATCTAGATCAGTGTTCTAGTTCTGTAAGCATACATAGGGTAGGAAAGACCCTCCTCCCTTTATCTCTCCTTTTTCTCCCTCATGAAATCCTAATTTCCAATGTCATCGGTTAGCAAAAAAAACAATGTGGAAATTTAATTTTTAAAATGGAGAACTCTCCTGCGATGCAATGGTGGGCACACATGGTTGTGAACCTACCCACCTTGTTTCAAGGACTCATCTCTCTTAAATGGAAAGTCACATGAAACTTCTTACCTCTTACTCTAGAAAAACACGATCTTAGAAATTTGCACCTCTAGATTGCACAATTGGCAACTTGGTCTCTTAAATATAGGAAATACTCTTATTTTCAAAAAAAGAATACTCTCTCATTTCCAAGAAAAAATCTACACAACTTTTTCTAGATATAGATGTATCTATAACTAAAACATGTTTATATACATCCGTATCAAGATAAAGTTGAGCAGTTTTTTTAGGGATGGATGGAGTATATCGGTTTCTCTTAAGAAATAGGGTTGTGCCAGTTCTCGCTCAACCTAGAATTAACTTAGACCTCAGTCAACTCCATGGCCATCGGATTTTTCCTCCTGATTTGCGCATCCGAGAAACAAAAATGAGATCGCACTTGCAGCAAAAAGAAATACACAAGTGCACATAAAAATTAGATGATGACATCTAACCTAGAATTAATTAATTTTTTATCAAAGGCGTCCCCGCCCTGTTCCGTTTCATTGAAATGAAACCAAGTTCACAGAAGTTTAATGCTCCAACTTATTGCATCCTCTAAAGAGGCAAGAACTCTCTAGGAAACGAAACTACGAACAAAATCGCAAGTATCAGGCAACGTTCGATTAAATTACGTTTTGGTCTATCAAGAATTAGTTGCATCCTAAAAAAAATAACATATCGTGTTCTCTAGCACCGCCAGGCTTCCCAGGAAGACGAGAAAATGCATGTTCACTGGTATAGCACGTTTTTTTATATAGTAGAGGAAATAAACCAAGAAAACGAATATATACAGCTGGTGCATATCTTTCAGACACAGGAATAGCTGGTGATGGTTCTGGAGAGTAAGGTGCTCTGCTTCTTTCAAGTCGAGAACAAACTACACGGCCAACTGATGGACAGCGACGAAGGATCCATATATCATGCAGACAGGAGGGGAGGATCGGTATACGTATGCTTTTCCCTGCCGCCGATGTAAACGTTAGATCCAATTCAACCGCGCACATCTCTTTCAGGCCGGTGGCGCATCCAACTACATGCAATCGTCAAGCAAGTAGTAGAGCTCTTTGGAATCATGGTTGCAATCCCAGCTAAATACGCTGCTGTCTTAAACTGGGGCGGCGCGGCAGGCCAGCCCAGGGTGTTTGTTGCGCGGGTGACAGTCGAAAGAGACGGAGCTGGCCCAGCCACAGGGGACAGATGCAGGAGGAGCTGCTGTTTGCCGTTGCAGGCGGCGATCCCTATTCACCGCTTATTGCGGGATGTAAATGGGGCGCCGCACAGGGGCGATCCATTTTGGGCCGGCCCGTTACTCATATGCTTCAAGTTTTCTTGGTTCATCTCTCCGGTATTTTTTTCTTTTTCTTTTTCTTCCTCTATCTTTTTCTGCTGGGTTTTTTGTTCGGTTTTCATTTTTCAAAGGTTTTTGGGCGGTTTTTCTTTAAAAATTAAACCATTTTTTAACATTTTTTACTCTTAAACTCTTTTCGAATTTGAACATTTTTTTATTGTTGGACCTTTTTAATTTTTAACATTTTCAGTTTTGAACATTTTTTACAACTTTCTTGAATTTCATTTTTAAGTTTTTTTTTTCAAAATTGAACAGTTTCAAAAAATGTTCATGTGTTCAAATATAACGTTCACAGATTAGAAAATATGCTATATTTTTCATTTTAAAATTTGTTCATGTAATTAAAATAATGTTCATGAGGCTAAAAATTATCTTATAGGAGATAGTTCACGAAATGAAAATTTTCATGGAGTCAAAACGAAGTTCATGTATGTGAAATAATGCTCATGGGGTAAAACAATTGTTACATGAAATATGTTCGCAAAATGAAAAATGTTCGCGGAATCATAAAAAGTTCATGTATACGAAAAAAAATATTCACGGTGTTTAAAATATTCATAGGTTCTAAGAAAAATGCATTCATTAATTTTAAAAGAAGAGTCCATAATTTTGAAAAATGTTCACATGTTCGATAAAATTTTCAAGATATCAAAATATATGTTTATGGATTCAAAAAAATGTTTTCATACTTAAAATATGTTCACGTAGTTTCTATAATGTTAATGAGATTCAAAAATTATTCATGGGTTTGAAAAATATGTCTGTGAACTCTTAAATGTTTAAGGATTCAAAAAATAAAGTTCACACATCTGGGAAAAATGTTCGAGGGATAAAAAGAAAGTTATATTCATGGATTAAACAAAAATTCCAGAGGTTCCGAAACATGTTCACGAGTTTTGAAAAATTGTTCATGTTTTTTAAGAAAATGTATGGAGATTGAAATATGTTCAATAATGTATTATTTGTATTGCTCCATTTGAGAAACCAAAAAAATCAGGGAATCAGCGGGTGGCTTCATTAGGCAGAGGCACGCAAGTACGTCATACGTGGGAGATCCGTTTATTGCAAATTGGATTGGCTCGGGCTTGCGGCAGCGGGAGGCACATCAAGGCATGGCGCGCGTCTTTGTAGTCAACAATGTCGGAGCATGCAGAGGCAGCGGATGCGCGTGGTGTGCGAATACAAATGTAGAGTACGTGAAACATCACCGAAACAGTAGAACACATTAATATGGGCCATATGGGCCAAGCCCATTTTTGCAGGGGTACGCGGTGACTTGCGGAACTGCCGCTAAAGGCGGCATATAGGCGCTCCCGTCACAGGCCACGATGCCGCCAATCTTGCTGTGGACAGGCCTCCAGGGTCATATCCAAGATGAGTGCGCAGCCTAATAAAGGCCCACACCAGGGACCTGCGGCGTCATCGCGTACAGCGGCAGGCTTGTAGTTGGAGACACCAACTACTACGTGCTATCGGCCGAACACTAAGAGCAACTCCCAAACGGCTCTGGGGAGCAAACGCTTATTTTGCTTCCGGTAGGTCACCTTAAAGTTCTTTTTGAATTGGCATAAGCCGATTTCGCTGCCGGCGCTCCCAGCCCACTCTCAACTCACAGGAAGGCGAGCGGCGCTGACAGGAGGGGAAAACGTCGTGAGCCAGGGTTATCGGCGAAACAAACTCTAAAAAAGCCCCGGGTCGCCTTTTTTTTTTTTGCTTCCCCTTCCCTCCAATTCGCCGCCGGTACACCTCGCACCGTCTTGTTGGGATTGTTTCACAGATCGATCACATCAATTTAGACGAACGCGCAAAACTATAGCCAGGACACATGTCGTACCCATTTCTTTTCTTTATTTCTCATTCTCTTTTGTCGTTGTGTCTTACAACTCAACGCAAGCCTGTGTATATATACACATAGGAACCGACCTAAGCAAAGCTAACCTACTCATACTAGAATTCTAGACCAAACCGACTCAATCTCACGCCTAGACACTACACGATCTTCTAGTCCTGGTACAACACGACTAAGAAACCCAGCCGGACTAAGACTAGAAGCTCACACACGTACAACCTACTAGCTCTTGGACTCCTAATAATCCTATATTGGCAATTAAACATTTAACTGAAGCTTGATCAAAGGCAAGATTATTTCCAACACGTCTCGCCGTTCCCATCGCCTGAAAGGCAGCGTCGCCGGGCAAACAACTTCCCCCGCAACTCCCACAACCACCACCCACAGATCCGCCACCCCGTAGCGTCCACAAACAGCTTCGGCTATCGCCCACGCCGTCCTGCCCGCGAGGTGTTCGGCGCATTGCCCGAATGAATTCGGGCGACGACGAGATGGCCGCGTTCCTCGAGGAAGAGGCCAAGGCTGTTGCTGCCGCCGACTACGCTAACGACGAGCACAAAATGATCCAAATATACACAATGACGACGAGGAAGAGGCCGGTATAGCTGGATCTCACAATGATATCAATGTGTTGCGGTGCTTCCACATGTTTTCCAAGCTAGTTGAAGGGCAGTCTCCTCCGGTGAACTATGAGATCAATGGACATCAGTACAACAAGGAATACTACTATGCAGATGAGATCTATCCAAAATGGGCAACATTATTTAAGACAATCTCAGGGCCTACTCCGGGAAAGCGAGCTAATTTTGCCGCGTCAGGAGGCTTGCAGAAAGGATGTCGAGCTGGCATTTGGTGTGCTCCAAGCTCGATTTGTTGTTGTTCAGTACCCAGCTCTTACCTAGTCGATAGATTAGATGACAGATGTGATGACTTCCTGCGTGATATTGCACAACATGACAATCGAGAGTGAGAGGGAGCATCAAGTTCATGACACTGAACCATGGCACCAACATGGTCCTCTTCTGCAGGTAGATCATCAGGTGCCGCCTGTTTGCTCCCTTCCTCACCATGCGTTGGAGAATCCAAGACACAATAATTTATTACCAACTTCAAGAAGATCTGGTGGATTATTTGTGGTTGATCAAAGGAGGAGCCTAGTTTTATGTACTTCAAATTTATGTGAACGATTTACTATTTTGCTACTATGGATGTGGGGGGGGGGGGGGACGATTATATTCAAATTGGCCGGTTTGGAAGGCCGTTTGGGGACATGGCAGGGAAAACTCCCCCCCCCCCCCCACCCCACCCCCGAGGCCGATTGGAGATGCTCTAATTCTGAATTCTCTCGACCTTGTCTTTTCGACAACCTGAATTCCCCAGACTTTGTCGCCCCTACTTCGGCACATACACTTTTGTTAGACAAAAAGCCGCTCATTTTATGTGAATATCATCATATAAGAAATGTTTTAATATCAAATGTTTTAATATTAATCTACCACAAAGTACTTTTTAAGCTGAACAGTGGGTTCCCTCACTACACTTTATAATGATTGCCACGCCGGTCCGTAAGTCTAGCATTATTGGCAAAACAATACAAGTCCAGTTTGTAACAAATTCATCTGTATGTCTAGCATTATTGGCCAAAAAATACAGGTATGATGACGCAACATGATTAAGTTGGCGTATCCTTCTACTTTCCTAAAATTCTTACAGACTAGCTTCATGATGTCCTATACTTCTTCTGAATTCTTCGGACTATCTATGCTAATATCAGAAAAATAATATTTCACGTATTTCACCACCAAACAAATCCATGGTATTTAAACTGATAATGTATAAAATAAACTTCAAACAAATATACTAAACCTGATCATATACATTTATCAGGTCTAGTTTAAGATCCTTGAGTTTAGCCTGGTTGTTTCTATTTACTTGTTGATCGCTCACCCCGTTCATCGACATGTGCACTAAAGCCACCTTCATAGCAATTTGAGTGTATGCCTTGTCCTCTTTTAGCTTAGCGCGAACTAACAG
The DNA here is from genome assembly GCA_030979885.1 of Lolium multiflorum. Taxonomy (NCBI): domain Eukaryota; kingdom Viridiplantae; phylum Streptophyta; class Magnoliopsida; order Poales; family Poaceae; genus Lolium; species Lolium multiflorum. The sequence continues at coordinate 59,735,052 of CM061749.1, read as the reverse complement.
GGTTGTTTAATTTATCTAAATAATATATGTTTAATTTAGTCTCACCTTAGATTTTGATACACCTTAAATATTTATCATCTTCATTTATTGTTTCTGAAACCGTTGATTTCATGTCACACAGATCCAATTCAGAGCGGGGAAGGAGAAATAATATTTTGTATAAATTTTATACATTGAACTGAATCTAATTTAGCATATGAACAAACCAACAATTTCTCTATCTTTTATTTTAATGATCTTTCATACTTGTTTCATCTTAATAGCAGTATATTATGGCATGAAATTAGATGACGGTGTGCACTAAGAGGGTATTCTTTTGTTGCAAACATAGAGAAGCATATATATAATTTGGAAAAAATATTATAAGCTAGTATTAAATAATAATTTTTAGTACTTGTTGAGCAAGATATTTTTATTCTAATGATCTAATGAAGATATTTATGGCAAGGAAAAATGTAAACTTAAGTTGGTTAAAAATTAGTAACAAACATGATATGTGCATTCCACCATTTAATAAGGACAACACCCTGTCGTACACAGTAAATATCAATCAGAAACGCATCGTATGGCAAGCAAATTGGACCGCTAAGATTTTTTTATTCTAAAGATCTAATGAAGATTTTTATGGCAAGGAAAAATGTAAACTCAAGTTGGTTAACGATTAATAACAAACATGATATGTGCATTCCACCATTTAATAAGGACAACACCCCCGTCGTACACAGTAAATGTCAATCAGCAACACATCATATGGGAAACAAATTGGACCACTACATAATCATGCGAGGGATATGTGCAAAATGGTTTGCTAGTTCCCGGTCGATCGAGAATTAGCTTAAAGCTCGGTCACATCCACGATTGATGGATTTGCATCATGTGAGTTGCAACTGATTTTCCCACTTAAAATTGGGTTACAATTCAGGAAAACCTTAAGATTTGCGTCATGATACGTACTGGGTGGGAATTACAAGTGGGTTCTAACTGACTGAGAATTGAGTTGATTATTGGTCAAAAAATAATGAACCAAGATTTGTAAATTTTTTTGAAACTTACAAAAAAAATTATTTATAAGGTTTGTGAAATTATGAATAAAATATCACCCAGATATATATATTGAGTTGAAACTTACCCATTTAACTATTCTGAAATAATTTGCCTCTCCTTAAGTTTCACGAATATGAGATTTTTTTTGTAGAGCTTAAGTTTCGAAACTTATATTGTAGCATTCTTTTTTTTAAGTTTGATTCTAAATATTCACTCCGTGAAATCAAGAAGCGGTGAAGTGGCTTAGTTTTTATAATAATAATCGTGGCTAATTGCAAAAATCAAAACTGCATTGTACACTATTTGACATACATTTATCTTCCGGTGGTTTAGACTATATCTGGTATTGTTTACCTCCTTTAGGTAGGTCTGGTGGTATTCTTGTCAGTTTTAATACACAAACTTTAAGTGTCACAAAATTGTTTCGGGAGAAAGGTGTGTTAAGTTTCACCTATCCTCTAAATTTGATAACTTCGAATGGTCATAAGTGGCTGTTTATGGTGCAGCGCAAGATGCCCAGAAGGGGAAGTTCTTGGTTGAGTTGGTTCGTTTTTGTGATGATAATCCACTACCTATGCTAGTTGGTGGGGCTTTTAATATCATCCGTAGACAAGAGGAGAAGAATATTGATAATTTTAATGCTAGATGGCCTTTTATTTTCAGTGTAATAATTGAGAGTATTGACTTAAGAGAACTAGCTCTATGAGACGACAATTCACTTGTGCTAATAGAAGAGAAAATCCCACTCACGAGAAGCTAGATACAATTCTAGCTACGACTTCATGGGAACAAAAATTTCCTCTAGTTAGTGTCAGAGCCCTCACATGGGTGGGCTTTGATCACACTTCACTTCTCTTGGACTCCGGTAAAACAAGCTCATCGGGCAATAAGTCTTCTTTATCTTTTGAGTTATCTTGGTTGCGCCATGAAGGTTCTTTTGAAACGGTGGCCAAAAAGTGGGCCTCTATTTCTCATGGAGCAATGCATTTGAATGCATGGAAGATAAGATCCGTGATACGTCTCCAACGTATCGATAATTTCTTATGTTCCATGCTACTTTATTGATGATACCTACATGTTTTATGCACATTATATGTCATATTTATGCATTTTCTGGAACTAACCTATTAACAAGATGCCGAAGAGCCAGTTCTGTTTTCTGCTGTTTTTGGTTTCAGAAATCCTAGTAAGGAAATATTCTCGGAATTGGACGAAACTTTCGCCCGGGGTCCTATTTTTGCACGCTTCCGAAGACCGAAGAGATAACGAAGTGGGGCCACGAGGCAGCCGGGGGACGGGCGGCGCGGCCGGGCCCGGCGCGGCCCTACCTGGGCACCTCGTGTGGCCCCCGGTGCCCTTCCGCCTACTTAAAGTCTCCGTCGCGAAACCCCCGTGCGAGAGCCACGATACGGAAAACCTTCCGGAGACGCCGCCGCCGCGTCCCATCTCGGGGGATTCGGAGATCGCCTCCGGCACCCTGCCGGGAGGTTCATCTCCCGGAGGACTCTACACCGCCATGGTCGCCTCCGGGTGATGAGTGAGTAGTTCACCCCTGGACCATGGGTCCATAGCAGTAGCTAGATGGTCGTCTTCTCCTTGTTGTGCTTCATTGTTGGATCTTGTGAGCTGCCTAACATGATCAAGATCATCTATCGTAATTCTATATGTTGTGTTTGTCGGGATCCGATGGATAGAGAGTACTATGATTATGGTGATTATCAATCTATTGTTTATGTGTTGTTTATGATCTTGCATGCTCTCCGTTATTAGTAGAGGCTCTGGCCAAGTTTTTGCTCTTAACTCCAAGAGGGTATTTATGCTCGATAGTGGGTTCATGCCTTCATTGACACCGGGATCGTGACAGGGTTCTAAGGTTGTGATGTCTGTTGCCACTAGGGATAAAACATTGATGCTATGTCTAAGGATGTAGTTGTCGATTACATTACGCACCATACTTAATGCAATTGTCTGTTGCTTAGCAACTTAATACTGAATGGGGTTCGGATGATAACCGAAGGTGGACTTTTTAGGCATAGATGCGGTTGGATGGCGGTCTATGTACTTTGTCGTAATGCCCAATTAAATCTCACTATATTTATCATATCATGTATATGCATTGTTATGCCTTTCTCTATTTGTCAATTGCCCACTGTAATTTGTTCACCCAACATGCTTTTATCTTATGGGAGAGACACCTCTAGTGAACTGTGGACCCGGTCCTATTCTTTACATAGCATACAATCTACTGCAATTGTGTTTACTGTTTTCTTTGCAAACATCTTCCACTCGATACGTTTAATCCTTTGTTACGCAAGCCGGTGAGATTGACAACCTCAGTTTCGTTGGGGCAAAGTACTTGGGTTGTGTTGTGCGGTTCCGCGTTGGCGCCGGAATCCACAGTGTTGCGCCGCATCACATTTCGCGACCATCAACCTTCAACGTGCTTCTTGGCTCCTCTGGTTCGATTAAACCTTGGTTTCTGAGGGAAACTTGCTTCTATACGCATCATACCTTCCACTTGGGTTCCCAACGGACGTGTGCATCTACGCGTATCAAGCTAAATTCTGGCGCCGTTGCCGGGAGATCAAGACACGCTGCAAGGGGAGTCTCCACTTCTCAATCTCTTTACTTTGTTTTTGTCTTGCTTTATTTTATTTACTACTTTGTTTGCTGCACTAAATCAAAAAACAAAAAAATTAGTTGCTAGTTTTACTTTATTTATTGTCTTGCTCTCTATATCAAAAACACAAAAAAAAATTAGTTACTTGCATTTACTTTATCTAGTTTGTTTTATTTACTGTTGCTAAAATGAATACTCCTGAAAATACTAAGTTGTGTGACTTCACAAATGCAAATAATAATGATTTCCTATGCACACCTATTGCTCCACCTACAACAGAATTCTTTGAAATTAAACCTTTCTTGAACTTGGTTATGAGAGATCAATTTTCTGGTGCTAGTTCTGATGATGCTGCTGCCCATCTCAATAATTTTGTTGAACTTTGTGAAATGCAAAAGTATAAAGATGTAGATGGTGATATTATTAAATTGAAAGTATTTCCTTTCTCATTAAGAGGAAGAGCTAAAGATTGGTTGCTATCTTTGCCTAAGAATAGTATTGATTCATGGACTAAATGCAAGGATGCTTTTATTGGTAGATATTATCCTCCCGCTAAAATTATATCTTTGAGAAGTAGCATAATGAATTTTAACTAATTAGATACTGAACATGTTGCTCAAGCATGGGAGAGAATGAAAACTTTGGTAAAGAATTGCCCAACCCATTGACTACTTGGATGATCATCCAAACCTTCTATGCAGGACTAAATTTTTCTTCGCGAATTTATTGGATTCAGCTGGAGGTACCTTTATGTCCATCACATTGGAGCGGCTACAAAACTTCTGGATGATATGATGATAAATTACTCTGAATGGCACACGAAAGAGCTCCACAAGGTAAGAAGGTAAATTGAAGAAACCTCTTCCTTGAGTGATAAGATTGATGTGATTATGTCTATGCTTGTGAATGGTAGATCTAATGTAGATCCAAATAATGTTCCTTTAGCTTCATTGGTTGCTCAAGAAGAAAATGTAGATGTGAATTTCATTAAAAACAATAATTTCAACAACAATGCTTATAGGAACAACTCTGGTAATAACTATAGGCCATATCCTTGCTAATGGTAATGGTTATGGTAATTCTTATGGGAATTCTTACAATAATAATAGGAGTGTACCCTCTGGTCTTGAAGCTATGCTTAAAGAATTTATTAGTACACAAAGCTTTTAACAAATCTGTTGAGGAAAAGCTTGATAAAATTGATACTATTGCTTCTAGAGTTGATAGACTTGCCTCGATGTTAATCTTTTAAAATTGAAAGTTATGCCTAATAATGATATTGATAATAAGATTACTACTACAGCAAATGCCATCCAAGTTAGAATTAATGAGAATATAAGATTAATGGCTGAATGCGTGCTAGGTGGGATAGAGAAGAAAATGAAAAACTAGCTAAAGAGAATAATGTAGCTAAAGTTTGGACTATTACCACTACTAGTAATGCTAATTCTTCACATGTTGCTGCACCTCCTACTATCAATGGTAAAATAATTGGTGTTGGCAATGTTTCTACTCCTAGTGCAAAGCGTACAAAACTGCCTGAAATTGCTAAAACTGCTGAAACTGCTTGTGATAAAGCTGAAATTTTTTCCAACCTTGGGAACAATGATCCCATTGCTGTAGCTCATAATGATTTAGATTTTGATGATTGCCACATCTCTGAAGTTATAAAGTTCTTACAAAAACTTGCTGAAAGTCCTAATGCTAGTGCTATAAATTTAGCCTTTACAAAACATATTACAAATGCTCTCATAAAAGCTAGAGAAGAGAAACTAAAACTTGAAACTTCTATTCTTAGAAAGTTAGAAGATGGTTGGGAGCCCATCATTAAAATGAAATTCAATGACTTTGAATGTAATGCTTTATGTGATCTTGGTGCAAGTATTTCTGTTATGCCTAAAAAGATTTATGATATGCTTGACTTGCCACCATTGAAGAATTGTTATTTGGATGTTAATCTTGCCGATAATGTTAAAAAGAAACCTTTGGGGAGGATTGATAATGTGCATATTACGGTTAACAATAACCTTGTCCCGTTGATTTTGTTGTCTTGGATATCGAATGCAATGCATCTTGTCCTATTGTGTTGGGAAGACCTTTTCTTAACTGTTGGTGCTGTTATTGATATGAGGGAAGGTAATATTAAATATCAATTTCCTCTCAAGAAAGGTATGGAACACTTCCCTAGAAAGAGAATGAAGTTGCCTTTTGATTCTATTATTAGAACAAGTTATGATGTTGATGCTTCTACTCGATGTTACTTGATTTGCACTTCGCGCTGAAAGGCGTTAAGAAAAGCACTTATGGGAGACAACCCATGTTTTTACCTACAGCAATTTTTGTTTTGTTGAGTCTTGAAAGTTGTTTACTACTCTAGCAACCTCTCCTTATCATGTTTTTGTGCCAAGTAAAGTTTCTATGTCAAAGTTGATGTTATATTTGGGATCGCTGCGCGAAACAGCATTGCTGTCTGTCACGAATCTGGGCACAGTTCTCTGTAAAAATTCGAAAAAATCTGCCAATTTACGAGCGTGATCCTCAGATATGTACGCAACTTTTATTAGTTTTGAGTTTTTCCATTTGAGCAAGTCTGGTGCCAGCTTTAAATTCGTCTTTACGGACTGTTCTGTTTTTGACAGATTCTGCCTTTTATTTCACATTGCCTCTTTTGCTATGTTGGATTTATTTCTTTGATCCATTAATGTCCAGTAGCATTATGCAATGTCCAGAAGTGAAAATAATGATTGTGTCACCTCTGAATGAGTGAATTATTAATTGTGCACTAACCCTCTAATGAGTTTGCTTGAAGTTTGGTGTGAAGGAAGTTTTCAAGGGTCAAGAGAGGAGAATGATATACTATGATCAAGAGGAGTGAAAGCTCTAAGCTTGGGGATGCCCCGTGGTTCACCCCTGCATATTTTAAGAAGACTCAAGCGTCTAAGCTTGGGGATGCCCAAGGCATCCCCTTCTTCATCGACAACATCATCGGGTTCCTCCCCTGAAACTATATTTTTATTCGGTCACATCTTGTGTTCTTTACTTGGAGCGTCGGTTTGTTTTCGTTTTTGTTTTTGTTTGAATAAAATGGATCCTAGCATTCACTTTGTGGGAGAGAGACACGCTCCGCTGTTGCATATGGACACATGTGTCCTTAGGCTTTACTCATAATGTTCAAGGCGAAGTTTCTTCTTCGTTAAATTGTTATATGATTGGAATTGGAAAATGCTACATGTAGTAATTCTAAAATGTCTTGGATAATGTGATACTTGGCAATTGTTGTTTAGCTCTTGCATCATATGCTTTGCACCCATTAATGAAGAAATACATAGAGCTTGCTAAAATTTGATTTGCATATTTGGTCTCTCTAAGGTCTAGATAATATCTAGTATTGAGTTTTGAACAACAAGGAAGACGGTGTAGAGTCTTATAATATTTACAATATGTCTTTTATGTGAGTGTTGCTGCACTTGTCCATCCTTGAGTTTGCTTCAAATAACCTTGCTAGCCTAAACCTTGTATCGAGAGGAAATACTTCTCATGCATCCAAAATCCTTGGGCCAACTACTATGCCATTTGTGTCCACCATACCTACCTACTACATGGTATTTCTCCGCCATTCCAAAGTAAATTGCTTGAGTGCTACCTTTAAAATTCCATCATTCACCTTTGCAATATATAGCTCATGGGACAAAATAGCCTTAAAAACTATCGTAGTATTGAATATGTACTTATGCACTTTATATTTTATTAAGTTGCTTGTTGTGCGATAACCATGCTTCTGGGGAACGCCATCAACTATTGTTGAATATCATGTGAGTTGCTATGCATGTCCGTCTTGTCTGAAGGATCTATCATTTTAGTGGTTGGAGCATGCAAAATTGTTAGAGAAGAACATTGGGCCGCTAACTAAAGCCATGAATCATGGTGGAAGTTTCAGTTTGGACATATATCCTCAATCTCATATGAGAATAATAATCATTGCTACATGCTTATGCATTTAAGAGGAGTCCATTATCTGTTGTCCATGTTGTCCCGGTATGGATGTCTAAGTTGAGAATAATCAAAAGCGAGAAATCGAAAATGCGAGCTTTCTCCTTAGACCTTTGTACAGGCGGCATGGAGGTACCCCTTTGTGACACTTGGTTGAAACATGGCATGCAAAGATCCGGTAGTCCAAGCTAAGTAGGACGAGGTGCGGACACTATTAGTATACTATGCATGAGGCTTGCAACTTGTAAGATATAATTTACATAACTCATATGCTTTATTACTACCGTTGACAAAATTGTTTCATGTTTTCAAAATAAAAGCTCTAGCACAAATACAGCAATCGATGCTTTCCTCTTTGAAGGACCTTTCTTTTACTTTCATTGTTGAGTCGGTTTACCTATCTCCTTCCACCTTAAGAAGCAAACACTTGTGTGAACTGTGCATTGATTCCTACATACTTGCATATTGCACTTGTTATATTACTTTATGTTGACAATATCCATGAGATATACATGTTATAAGTTGAAAGCAACGCTGAAACTTCATCTTCCTTTGTGTTGCTTCAATACCTTTACTTTGATTTATTGCTTTATGAGTTAACTCTTATGCAAGACTTATTGATGCTTGTCTTGAAGTACTATTCATGAAAAGTCTTTGCTTTATGATTCAGTTGTTTACTCATGTCATTACTTTTGTTTTGATCGCTGCATTCATTACATATGTTTACAAATAGTATGATCAAGATTATGATGGCATGTCACTTCAGAAATTATCTTTGTTATCGTTTTACTGGGACGAGCAGAACTAAGCTTGGGATGCTGATACGTCTCCAACGTATCGATAATTTCTTATGTTCCATGCTACTTTATTGATGATACCTACATGTTTTATGCACATTATATGTCATATTTATGCATTTTGGAACTAACCTATTAACAAGATGCCGAAGAGCCAGTTGTGTTTTCTGCTGTTTTTGTTTCAGAAATCCTAGTAAGGAAATATTCTCGGAATTGGACGAAACTTTCGGGTCCTACGAAGCTTCCGAAGACCGAAGAGATAACGAAGTGGGGCCACGAGGCAGCCGGGGAGGGCGGCGCGGCCCGGCCCTGGCCGCCCTGGGCACCTCGTGTGGCCCCCGCGCCTTCCGCCTACTTAAAGTCTCCGTCGCGAAACCCCCACGAGAGCCACGATCGGAAAACCTTCCGAGACGCCGCCGCCCGCCCATCTCGGGGGATTCGGGAGATCGCCTCCGGCACCTGCCGGAGAGGGGATTCATCTCCCGGAGGACTCTACACCGCCATGGTCGCCTCGGAGTGATGAGTGAGTAGTTCACCCCTGGACCATGGGTCCATAGCAGTAGCTAGATGGTCGTCTTCTCCTTGTTGTGCTTCATTGTTGGATCTTGTGAGCTGCCTAACATGATCAAGATCATCTATCTGTAATTCTATATGTTGTGTTTGTCGGGATCCGATGGATAGAGAGTACTATGATTATGGTGATTATCAATCTATTGTTTATGTGTTGTTTATGATCTTGCATGCTCTTCGTTATTAGTAGAGGCTCTGGCCAAGTTTTTGCTCTTAACTCCAAGAGGGGTATTTATGCTCGATAGTGGGTTCATGCCTTCATTGACACCTGGGGTGAGGTTCTAAGGTTGTGATGTCTTGTTGCCACTAGGGATAAAACATTGATGCTATGTCTAAGGATGTAGTTGTCGATTACATTACGCACCATACTTAATGCAATTGTGTTGCTTACTTAATACTGAATGGGGTTCGGATGATAACGAAGGTGGACTTTTAGGCATAGATGCGGTTGGATGGCGGTCTATGTACTTTGTCGTAATGCCCAATTAAATCTCACTATATTTATCATATCATGTATATGCATTGTTATGCCTTTCTCTATTTGTCAATTGCCCTGTAATTTGTTCACCCAACATGCTTTTATCTTATGGGAGAGACACCTCTAGTGAACTGTGGACCCCGGTCCTATTCTTTACATAGCATACAATCTCTTTTTTTTGTTTTCTTTGCAAACATCTTCCACTCGATACGTTTAATCCTTTGTTACAGCAAGCCGGTGAGATTGACAACCTCACTGTTTCGTTGGGGCAAAGTACTTGGATTGTGTTGTGTGCAGGTTCCACGTTGCCGATCACATTTCGCATCAACCTTCAACGTGCTTCTTGGCTCCTGGTTCGATTAAACCTTGGTTTCATACTGAGGGAAACTTGCTTCTATACGCATCATACCTTCCACTTGGGGTTCCCAACGGACGTGTGCATCTACGCGTATCAATCCGCCACCTACGTCTTTTTCTACGAGACTGGGCAAAAAATTGAAGTAGTTTTTAGAAGAAAGAGAAACACAACTTTTAGATATTATTGATAATTTAGATATCAAGGCCGAACAGTGCCTCTTGATGTCTCTGAGAGAGACGTAATGAGAGATGCAAATGAGCAATTGGCTAACTTACGCAGAGATGAGGAGACAAAATGGGCACAAGGTTAAACATATTGAAGAAGGGGGTAACAATACAAAATACTTAATTGCCAATGGAAAACATAGACGAAAGAAGATATTTCAATTAGAGCAAGATGAAGAGACAATTATTAGTCAAGAAAAGTTTAAAAAACTACATAACAGACTTCTATAAAAGACTATTTGGGGCACCCGCCCAGAATAGTTTTTCCCTGGTAGAGGGTCAAATTGATGATATTGCCCAGTTGTCTGAATAGGAGAATGGTATCCTTGCAGTAGACTTTGATGAAAAGGAGGTTCATGATGCTATTATGCAAATGAAGAAAATAAATCAACGGGTCCAGATGGATTCCCAGCTGAGGAAGTAATTGAATTTGATCTTATGAAGTTGTTTGAGAAGTTCCAACAAGGGGAACTACCTCTATTCCATTTGAATTACGGTACCATAATTTTACTTCCTAAAAAAGAGAATGTCATTCAAATACAGCAATATCGGCCTATTTTCTTGTAGAATGCTAGCTTCAATTTTGTACGAAGGTTGGTACTAATCGTGTGACAAAGGTCGTACATTTACTTATCAGTCCTACTCGAACGACTTTCATGCCGGGGATAGATATTTTAGAGGGGGTGCTGATTTTGCATGAGAAGATCCATGAGCTTCATAGGAAAAAATGGATGGGGACTTACTTAAGACCGATTTTGAAAAAGCTTATGATAAGGTTAAATAATTATTCTTACAACAAGTCTTGTGTATGAAATATTTTCATCCTAGATTGTGTAGATGGATAGATGATTTTGTCAATAGGCGAAGTGTAGCGATAAAAGTAAATGATGACATAGGTCATTACTTTCATACCCATAAAGTTTTAAGACAAGGAGATCCATTGTCACCTATGTTCTTTAACTTGATTGTGGATATGTTGGCAATTTTGATTGCTAGAGCAAAAAGGGATGGCCAACTTGAGGGGCTGATTCCGCACTTATTGATGGAGGATATTTATTTTGCGGTACGCCGATGACACAATAATTTTTATGGAGCATGATATTGAGAAGGTACTTAATATGAAGTTCATTCTTTGTATCTTTGAACAATTATCGGGACTAAAATAAAATTTCACAAGAGTGAAGTGTTTTGTTTTAGCAATGCTCAGGATGCTCAAGAAGATTATAGAAATCTTTTTGGTTGTAAGTTAGGTTCTTTTCCTTTGAGATGCGTGGGCACCCCATTCACTTTAGAAAGTTAAAGATCGAATGGTGAATGGAAACCAGTTGAGGATCGCTTCGACAGAAATCTTACGAGTTGGGTGGGTAAGCTTCTATCCTATGGGGACCGTCTGATCCTCATTAATTCTATCCTAACGAGCTTTCCTATGTTTATGCTATCCTTCTTTGAAATACCTATAGGGGTTAGAAAAAGAATGGATTTTTATAGATCAAGATTTTTTTAGCAAACTGATGGCCATAAGAAAAGGTATAGACTTTCGGAACATTTTTTATCGACTGAAGGATCAAGGTTTTAGAGATTAATAATAAGTGTTTACTGAGAAAATGCCTCGCTAAAGTACTAACTGGGCAAGGAGTTTGGCAGGAGTTAATCCAAAATAAATATCTCCACTCTAAATCCTTATCACAAGCATTAACAAAACCCTCCGATTCTCCATTTTGGAAGAGGCTTATAAAAGTAAAAGGTGAGTTCTTTTAACGTGGTTCTTTCACTGTAGGAGGCGGCGGGAGTACTAGGTTCTGGGAGGATTCATGGATAGGTGGCAGCCCACTTGCTAATCAATATCCATCCTTATATAACATAGTCCAAAGAAAACAAATTTCGATGGCTAATGTTATGGGTCAAGTGCCTCTAAAAATAGGTTTTAGACACTGGTTGGCAATGTAGCTGACAGATGGACCCATTTAGTACTTCGTTTGATGGATGTCCAATTATCTTCACATCTAGATAAGTTTGTTTGGCAGCTAACAACATCAGGATCTTTTACAGTTAAGTCTTTATATCTTGATTATATGAATGATCACACAAGGTTTCTTAGAAGATACTTATGGAAAGTGAAGTTACCATTGAAAATAAGAATTTTCATGTGGTTCCTTCACCGTCGGATTCTACTTACAGAGGATAACTTAGCCAAAAGAAATTGAAATAGTTGTAAAAAATGTTGCTTTTGTAATCAAGATGAATCAATACAACATCTTTTTTTAGAGTGTCCGCTAGCAAGAATGGTATGGCTAATAGTGCATATGGTGTTTAATATTATCCCCCCAACGAATATAACGAATCTTTTCAGCAATTGGCTAGCTGGTGGTGCTAAAAAAGATAGAGTGCAGATTCGAGTTGCGATGTGCGCTCTAGTTTGGTCTACACTAGTGGAAAATAGGCTATCTATGGCGCACCAAATTTCAATTCTGTGGCGCATATCTAGGTCGCCACAGTTGCCACGCGACTAATATTTGAATTATGTGGCGCATATATACATGCGCCACAGAATTTTTGAAACTTCTATGGCGCACTAGGTCAGTATGTGCCACGGATTTTTTTAAATTTTTTTAAAAAAGTGGCGGGCAGATCTAGATCTAGATCTAGATCTGGGCCGCCGAAATTTCGCTGGTTTTTTTGGAATATCGCCGGAAGGTGAGTTGTTGGGTGGGTTGGGTTGGATGGCGTGGGGTGGGGTGGTGGTGGTGGTGGTGGAGGAGGAGGTGGTGGTGGCCGGAGAAGGTGGTGGTGGTGGTGTTGGTCGGAGGAGGTGGTGGTCGTGGCCGTAGGAGATGGTGGTGGTGGTGGAGGAGGAAGTGGTGGTGGAGGTGGTGGTGGTGGTGGTGGTGGCCGAAGGAGGAGGAGGAGATGGTGGTGGCGGTGGTGGTGATGGCCGGAGGAGGAGGAGGAGGAGGAGGTGGTGGTGGTGGTGGTGGAGAAGAAGGGAGGAGGTGATGGTGGTGGGAGGAGAAGTGGAGGAGAAAGAGGAGAAGTGAGAAGATGGAGGAGTGAGAGGAGAAGTGGTGGAGGAGAAGTGGAGGAGGAGAATGGCGCCTCCGAATTTCAAATTTCGGGACAAAACTTCTGTGGCGCATGGGCACAAGATGCGCCACAAATTTTTTTTTTCGAATTTTCTATTTTGCAGGAAAAAATCTTTGACTTGCTGTAACTTTTTTACTCTTTTCGAATTTGGCGATTCTAAAAATTGTCCAACCGGGAAAAGAGAGACCTATATATTTGTGTTATATTCCCTCCGTCACACCAAACTTGTCTGAGATTTGCTAAAATTTTGATGTATCTATATGCTTTTAATGTCTAGATACATTCGAATTCGGACAAATCTCAGACAAATTTCGTGGGACGGAGGGAGTACATATAAATAGAAGGAACAAAAACCCCCTTTGACCTATATGTGCCATGGACTTTAGCTCTAAATAAATTTCATCTGCAGCCTGTAATAGACATTAACTAGTTTAGTAGCTGAAGACCAAAGGGGAAGAAGATGAATCACTTCCCAAGCATATATCCTGTTTGACCTAAGGCATACCCTTGTTAGTATTACTGAAATTACTCCACATACTAATAGTGTAGGCAGTGTAATTATAGGTGAAAGACTCTCCTAACGAAAGCTAATACACAATGGATTTGTGGGAAACAATCAAAAAACAGATAATATATAGTACTCCAGGGTAATTGTCAAAGAGATAATAATAGCACTGAACATCATAGTAATTGTCATAGACATGTATTAATCCTAATACAACGGTACCTAATAGCACGATAGCAGTAGCTAACAATATACTAGATGACCATTCAGCTAATTACGACGAAGGACACGGCAAGAGTTAGAAACGGCTTAGATGTGTAATGTGTTCTGCTTCATCCTCCAGATCCACCTCCTCGTACTGGTCGTCGGGGAGGTTGGCCTCCGGATCATCGTCATCAAAGACGTCGACCTGGACGTAGGCGTAGCCGCAGCTCTTGTACTGCGCGAGCACCTTTTCGTGGTGCGCGTCCTCCGCCTCGAAGGCCTCCCTGGCGACGCGGAGCTCCTCCGGCCAGTGCCGCAGCCGCAGCGACCGGCGGGGCTTCTTGTCCCAATCTAGCAGCCACTGGATGTAGCTGTTACGATGGTCCATCTTGACCATCATCGTCTCGACCTTCTTCTCCCCCTTCGGCTGATTAAAAGCCTGCTGCTCCATCGAGAAGCCCCTTGTCGAAACCCTAGATGTGATCCCTCTCGATCTGAATCCGTGGCGTTGGCTATTGTGTTCGACCGCCTGAGCCCTTGGATGGACATATATAGTCGCCACAACCATCGACCCGGACGTTTGGAACCTGGGTGCGCGCGCACCCGTTTACGAAAAGTTCAAAAAATGTTATTTAAAAAATTTCAAAAAAATGTGAAGTAAATTTTTGCATGTACATATTATGTTGATACTTACTCGTGTAAGTTTTCACGAAAAAATACCATTGTGTGTGGCCTGCATAAAAATGACAAAATGTCCAAATGAGAATAGTGAACAGGAATTGTACTATTCATAGGAATAGGAATTTGCATTTTGTCATTTTTGTGTAGGTCACATACAATGGTATTTTTCCGTGAAAACACACACGAGTAAGTATCAACATAGTATATACATGTAAAATTTTACTTCACATTTTTTTGAAACTTTTAAATAGCATTATTTTGAACTTTTCGTAAACGGGTGCGCGCGTACCCAGGTTCCATTCACCATTTCCGCCACAACCATAGGCTTTTGTCGGAAACTAGCGAAGTCCACTGCCTAACTTAGACAAGGCCGAAGAAGACGTCCCATGGGCTCATATATTTAGACAGGACCCTATGGACTCTTTTCCTCCATTTCGAAAAAAATGGACTCTTTTCCTAACGCAATCGTATGGGCTCTAGCATAGCCCAAATAGACTATTGTTTTAGTATTTTACTTGCAGATTAAATTATTAATCGAGTATATCTCTTTTACAGCGAGCAACTGAGCATCTTTACAATTTATTGATGCATCGTACACATCAACATCTTGTGAACTATTTCACGGCATCTTAAAATAAATACTAAGAACCATTCTATTTTTTCTAGATCGAATGGGTCAAAAAAGTTGTACTCCAACACAAGTACACCCTCCGTCCCAGAACAAATGCATGTTTGCATCATCGAGCATGCAGCCGGACGGGAGCAACTTGTGCTGGCGGAGAATCTGGAACGCCAACGTTCCTCCGAAAGTTAAAACTTTTGCATGGAAAGCAACCTCCAATGCGTTATCTACAGAGATAAATAAACGCTCGAGAGGTATACAAGTAACCGGTATATGTTTGATATGTGGCCGTGAGTGCAGTTTAGGAAAAGAACGGGCTGCAGATTGCAAGCCTCGTCCAGCTCTTATACAAATATATATACGGTTACAATGAGAGTTAGGATTGCATCCCAAGTTAGCTAGTTGACTTGGCGTGGAGGCCAAGATGATACGGTAGCTGTTACAGAATCTACATTGCCGGATATACGAGATCCTGCTGATACGTCTGGTGCGATATACTCCAACATGCCCCCGCAGGCTGAACCGGGGAGAGCAGCGACGTGAAGACTGTTCCGGAATTCTTGAAATAATGTGGTTGGCAATCCTTTGGTGAAAATGTCCGCAAACTGAGAAGACGAAGGAACGTGAAGAACACGAACTGCACCAAGGGCGACCTTCTCGCGGACGAAGTGAATGTCCAACTCAATATGCTTCGTCCGACGGTGTTGAACCGGATTGGCAGAAAGATAGACTGCACTAACATTGTCGCAATAAACGATTGTAGCACTGTCAATGGGTCGATGGAGTTCCTGAAGTAATTGACGAACCCAACAAGATTCAGCCACCGCCGTCGCAACAGCTCGATACTCTGCCTCTGCACTGGAACGTGACACTGTCGTCTGGCGACGCGAGGACCATGAGATCAGATTATCACCAAGGAACATGCAAAATCCCGACGTCGAACGTCTGGTGTCCGGGCATCCGGCCCAATCAGCATCCGAGTAGGCTGTTAGGGAATGAGAAGAGGAAGAATGTATGAGGAGACCATGATCAAGGGTGCCCTTAAGATAACGTAGGATGCGTTTGATAAGGTTAAAGTGGGGCTCTTTAGGATCGTGCATATGAAGACAGACTTGTTGTACAGCGTAAGCTATCTCGGGACGAGTCAACGTGGCATACTGGAGAGCTCCAGCGAGACTCCGGTAGAGAGAGGGATCGGCCACCGAGGGACCAACTGAGGAAGATAATTTGGCTTTGGTGTCGATAGGAGTCTGAACAGGATGACAGTCACGCATGCCAGCTCGAGAGAGGATGTCAAGGATATACTGTCGTTGGGAGAGATGGATACCAGAGGTGGTTCGAGTGACAGAAATTCTGAGAAAATGATGAAGAAGACCAAGATCTTTCATGGCAAATTCGGAGCTAAGAGATTTGATGATGGACCGAAGGAGGGTGGTGGTGGAAGCGGTGAGAATTATATCATCGACATAGAGAAGGAGATATGCTAATTCATGGTTGCGTTGAAGAATAAATAGGGAGGCGTCGGACTTGGACTCGATGAATCCGATGGTTCGAGCAAAGGTAGCAAATCGCTGAAACCATGCGCGAGGTGCCTGTTTAAGGCCGTAAAGAGATTTGAGAAGGCGACATACATGAGTGGGATGTTGAGGATCGACAAAGCCTGATGGTTGTTGACTGTAGACAACTTCGTCGAGGTTTCCATGAAGAAAGGCATTCTTAACATCTAATTGATGAATCGGCCAGGAATGTGATGTAGCAAGAGAAAGGACAATACGAATGGTGGCGGGTTTGACAACAGGGCTAAATGTCTCATCGAAGTCGACTCCGGGTTGTTGAGAAAACCCGCGGACAACCCAGCGAGCTTTGTGGCGAGAGAGAGAACCATCGGGATTGAACTTATGACGAAAGACCCACTTGCCGCTAACAATATTCGCACCGGGAGGTGGAGGAACAAGCTGCCATGTTTGGTTAAGTGTGAGAGCGTCAAACTCTTCCTGCATGGCGTGTCGCCAAGAGGGGTCACGTAGAGCAGTAAGATAGTTGTGTGGGATGGGAGAGGCAATGGCAGATAAATTAAGGCGATCTCTGGCTGGTGGTAATCGCCCTGTGACCGAGCGTGTACGATGGAGTGGAGGTGGTGTGTGTGCAGTCAAGCGAGGCTGAGGTATGGGGCTGGGAGAATCGGTTTCAGCTGGAGATGAAATTGGTTCAGGAGATGCAGGTGGAGAGACGTGAGAATATGAGCTAGGTTGGTCGTGTTGGTTGCATGGGGAACTGTGGCCGGAGAATCCATGCATAGTGGGTGTATGCATAGCAGGTTGCGGAGCTGGTACATGTTGAGCATGATTTTCTCTAATGGCTGACGCTACAGCATGAGCTGGCTGAGAAGGCGTATATAGAGGAGCTGGTGGTGAATCGAATAGAACTGGAGGTTTAGGTGGTGGAGATTGCGGAGGATTTGCATAGGGGAAAGTAGTTTCATCAAACACAACGTGCCGAGAAATGATAATGCGTCTAGTTGTAAGATCAAGACAACGAAACCCACGGTGGCGTGTAGGATAGCCAAGGAAGACACATCTAGTGGAACATGCGCTAAGCTTGTTAGGAGAAGTGGAGGAAGTGTTAGGGTAACAAAGGCAACCAAAAACGCGGAGATCATGGTATGGCGGAGGGATGCCAAACAGGACGGTATAGGGTGTAGAGAAGTTGCGCGCGGATGTTGGGCGGATGTTTATGAGGTAGGTGGCGGTGTGGAGAGCCTCGGCCCAAAGAGATGGTGGCATAGAAGCTTGGAAGAGAAGGGTTCGAATGACGTCGTTAGTGGTCCGAATGGCTCTCTCGGCAGTGCCGTTTTGTTGGGAGGTATATGGACACGAGAAGCGGAGCAAGATGCCATGTGTTGAACAAAATGTGTTCATGTTGGTATTGTCGAATTCTCGACCATTGTCACATTGGAGGGCGGAAATAGAGAGCTGAAATTGTGTATGAGCGTAAGCATGAAAGGCGGTAAAGGTGGCATAAACATCAGACTTTTTGCGAAGAGGAAAGCTCCAAAAATAATGTGTATAATCATCAACAATGATAAGATAATAGCAGAAACCAGAGGTGCTAGGAACTGGTGATGTCCATAAATCACAATGTATTAATTCAAACGGGCGGGATGTAGAAGTTTGGGAAGCATAAAATGGTAGCCTAACATGTTTTCCTAATTGACACGCGTGACAGAGGGAAGGCCCTCCCTTATTGTAAGAAATATGCTTGGAGCTATGGAGACGTGACATGGTGTGGTTGCCGGGGTGTCCAAGGCGGCGATGCCAAAGCGAGATGGAGGCGATGATGGTGTGAGCTTCGGCGAGGGATGGTTGGTGAAGAGGGTAGAGTGGTCCGGAGCTATTGCATCGAAGAATCACGATCCCGGAGGGAAGAGCCTTCACAGAAAAACCGAAAGGGTCAAATTCAATGGAACAATAGTTGTCAGTAGTAAATTGTCGAACAGACACGAGATTTTTAATAATATTGGGAACGACGAGAATATTGCGAAGATATAGAGGTCGAGAGAGAGATGCAATTGTTTGAGAGCCAATATGAGTGATTGGAAGAGATGCGCCATTGCCTACGGTGACTGTATGAGAAGATGAGGGCTTAAGGGATGAGAGATTACCCGGATCGGATGCCATATGGGAGGAAGCGCCGGAATCCATGTACCATTCGTTGTTGGGAAGGTGCATGCTATTCAACGCGGTGACGAGTGCCGGATCGAGCTGGTGCTGCACGTTCTGCTGCGGGGCGTTGAAGGGGAGCTGGGTCTGTTGGACGTTGAACAGAGATGGTGCCTGCTGCTGCATGTTGGTGTAGCCAGAAGCTGGAGCGTATGCTGCATACGCCTGCGGTGCAGTGGCCGGACGTGGACCAAGGAGGCCCGGCGCTGGAGCACGCCAAGCACGCTGCTGCCACGGCTGAGACTGGGACGGCGCCGTGTGATGAGCATGACCTGCACGAGTGGGCAGCCCAGTCCACGGATTGAACATCCATGGATCACCGCGTCCACGGCCGCGCCCGCCGCGTCCACGGCCACGACCCCCGCTGCCGCCGCCGCGGTAGCTGTGCTGCTGCATGTCGTTGGAGGAGACCGAGTTGCCGCGTCCGACGCCACCGGATGGCAGTGCATGTTGCCCCCCGGCACTTGGGATGATGCTGTTGCCACTAGCCCAAAGTGCTGTAGCAGCGGCGTTCTTGACGTCCGTCTTCTTTTGGGCCTCCTCAAGAACAAGTGCCGATCTAGTCTGCAAGAAGGCTGGGAAGGGCACTTGATATGGAAGAAAGGAGCGCAGGTGTGCATACTGCTCGTTGAGTCCGCGTAGCAGGGTGAGGACGAGGGTGTCGTCGGAGACCGTCTGCCCGACATCGGCGAGGGCGTCGGAAAGATTCTTCAGCTTGGCGCAGTACTCGGAGATGGTCATGTCGCCCTGCGGAGTGTTGCGGAACTCGGCGTCGAGGGCGATGGCGCGGCTTTTCTTGTTGTCGCGGAAGAGGTTGTCGATGGCGTCCCAGATTTGGCGCGCCGTGGAGCCGGGCGCCATGATGATACCGAAGAGCTCGAGGGAGATGGACCCGTAAATCCATGATAGCACGGTGTAGTCGTCGCGCGCCCACTCGGAGGTAGGCGAAGTGTCGGAGGGGCTTGCATCCTTGTCGCTGATGACGTGAGAGGTGAGGCCGTAGCGGCCAAGCGCGACGAGAAACAGCTCGCGCCACTTGGCATAGTTGGAGTCCTGAAGGTCTAAGGTAATGGGAACATGGGTTTTTATGGAGGCTACATGGGTGGAGGCAGGGATGGGATTGATTTCAGAAATCTGTTTGCCCTTGGCGTCAGCTTGCCGGGCGAGCTCGGCCTCGCGAGCCTTCAGGTCATCTTCGCGCTGCTGGAGATCAGCCTCGCGCTGCTTGAGTTCATCGGGAGACATGGTGGCTGGAGGGGAGGCTGGAGATGAAAACTAATCTAGGGTTTAGGAGAGGGAAGGACCGACTTGCTCTGATACCATGCAGTTTAGGAAAAGAACGGGCTGCAGATTGCAAGCCTCGTCCAGCTCTTATACAAATATATATACGGTTACAATGAGAGTTAGGATTGCATCCCAAGTTAGCTAGTTGACTTGGCGTGGAGGCCAAGATGATACGGTAGCTGTTACAGAATCTACATTGCCGGATATACGAGATCCTGCTGATACGTCTGGTGCGATATACTCCAACAGTGAGGAAGAGGACACCATGCATGCCTTGCTTACATGTACACATGCAAGTCAGCTGTGGGCAGCGATGAGGGGTATATGGTACCTACCAACACCAGCGGATCTCCGGCTGAATTCACGTACGTGGCTCAAGGAAGTTCTACCATCAGCCAAGCCTCAGACTATTGATGCATTGTTGTTGACCATTTGGAGTATCTGGTATGCACACAATGAGGTTACCCATGGAAAACCGTTGCCCTCAATTGAGGGATCTAAAAGGTTTCTCATTAATTATATGCACACCTTGAGAAGGATTCCTGGTCATTCGACTGAAGAGGTAATTAAAGGAAAACAAATCTTGTTGAGTGGTATTTGAGACGTCCCTAAAACAACACAGCAAACGAACTCTCCTGAGAAAAAATGGGCCAAGCCTTCCCCTGAATGGGTTAAATTAAACTGTGATGGATCATTCAGAGTAGAAGATGGTACTGCAGGGGCTGGGATGATTCTTAGAGATGCAGATGGGCAGATAGTGTTCTCGTCCTGTCGACTGCTAGTCCAGTGTTCAGATCCTCTGGAAACATAAGCTATGGCGTGCCACGAAGGATTGATGTTACCTCTTCAACGTAGTAGCAAGCCTATCCAAGTGGAACTAGATTGTTCAGTTGGATGCAATCAAGGAGAAACAACAGAACCGATCTCCGATTTTCAGAGATTAAGGATCTAGTTTCAGGTAGTACAATCATTTCTTTTGTAAAAGGGGACCGATCGCAAAACAGGGCCAATCACTACCTCGCGAATCTTGCGAGAGTAGAGAGCCGTTCATTCGTTTAGACTGGGTCAGGGCCTGAGGGTTTGTCTCAGGTTCTCATCCAAGACAACTCTGTTACCTGTTGTTTCATATATAGGATATAGCCCTTTTACCTGCAAAAAAAAAGTACACCCTCCGTCCCAGAAACATGTCGGAGGTTTGTCAAAATTCGGATATATCTAGGTACTATTGAGTATGTACATACATCTAAATTTAGATAAATTTCATAAGACACAGGGAGTATAATGGATACCAATGTTTTGCGAGTGAGTTTGCAATCAAGAAATGATTTATTATTTCCTCGTCTGATTAGCTTAGCAATTTCATCGTATTTTATAGTGGTTCCTTTGGTTTTATGTCTCATCTTCTCCTCATCCTGGATTCTAAACTTGTGTATAATACTATCATGACACGCGTCCTACCACATATGAGGATTGTAAGTCAAACCCTACCTATTCAATGAAAAGAAACGAAAAAGATCCTCTGTGTTTTCTAAATAAAATATCCAAGTGAAAATAATTGTGATATTGCTCCATCCAACGAACATGCTAGGGGACTTGGGTTATCAAAGCTCTAGGTATGATCTAACACTTTGCGTCATAATTTTAAGTTCAGTTCGACGTTATTGAAATATTACCCTATAATATAGTACTTATGATAACTCATCTTGCCCCTCACTAACTCTTATACTTCATAGTTTTGCAGTATCACGTTGTTGTCAAAGCTGCCCGCAAAAAAAAAAAGTCAAAGCTGCAGCATTGGGTGTTTATTTTTCTTGTCAGTTGTACCCAGTAACAATTAGGCAAAGGTAGCCAGAGGCACCCGATGCCAAGTAATTTGCAGGTTGGGTCTTGTTAGACATCTATGTATTTTCCCTTGTATGTATTGAGTATGGAGTAGTACTCCACCTCTCTACGTACACCAATGTACTGCCACCGATGGGGCTATTCCATCGTCTATATAACACGTACCCGATGCCCCCAACGGGGCTATCGTTTCCCTCCTAGATCGATCACATGGTATCAGAGCTAGCCTCTTCCTAACCTAGCCGCCGAAACCAGAAAACCCTAAAAACCCATCTCCCTCCTCACGCCGCCGCCGCCGCTGCCATGGCCTCCTCATCCTCGGTGACCGCCATGACCGCCGCGCTCGGTACACCACCCACGCAGCTGCTGACTCGGCAGAACTTCCTCGTGTGGAAGGCCCTTGTCTTTCCAGCACTTCGTGGAGCACGGGCTCTGTCCCTGATCGATGGATCAGACAAGGCCCCGCCAGAAACAATGGAGGTTGAGGACGAAAACGACGCCAAGAAGACGGTCACCGTCGCCAACCCTGCGTATGATCAATGGATCGCGCGGGACCAACAGGTATTGCGGTTCCTCCTGAACACGCTCTCGCCAGACATCCTCGCCGACGTTCTCGGCCTGGAGTCCTCTGCTGAGGTTTGGGCCACCATCACTGCAATGTTCTCCTCCCACAACAAGCAGCGGATTCAGAATCTGAGGTCGGCCCTCAATGACACAAAGAAGGAAAATCTGTCAGCCGCAAAGTACTTCGCGAAGATGAAGATGTTTGCCTCTGAACTCGCCGCCGGCGGCAAACCCCTTGATGAAGACGAACTAGTCGGGTACCTCATTCATGGACTCGACCCACGCCACTACAATCCCCTTATCACATCTGTACAAGGAAACTCCAGCACCACCTGTCAAGATCTCTACAACCTTCTTGAAGCCTATGATCAGCGCACTGCACCCGAGGACTCGGGTTTTCAGTCTTCCGCCAATGCTGCTCGCCGTGATCGTGACAAGGGTCCTCCGCCTCGTCGCCAGGAAGATCGTGGTCGCCAGTATGATGACCGTGATCGCGGTCGCCAGTATGATGATCGTCAAGACCGTCAAGATGATCGACGCTATGATCGCCAGGATGATCGCCGTGACCGCCGTGAGTATGATCGTCGTGATGGAGGTGGTGGCCAGCCCCGTCGTGACCGTGGCTATGATGGTCCTCGTGATGGACCTCGCCGTGACCGGCGTGATGACAATGGGCGCCGTCGTGGACGTGCGCCTACACCTTATGTTGATGTAACCTGCCAGATATGCACAATCCATGGACATCCTGCCAAGGCATGCTGGTGGCGTTACCAAGATGACAACCAAGATGATGGTGGGCGGGATCAGAAAGGTGCTCACTCTGCCTCCTATGGCATTGACACAAACTGGTACTCCGACACCGGTGCAACCGACCATATTACTGGAGAATTAAGCAAGCTGACGACACATGACAAGTACAAAGGCCAAGATCGCGTCCACACTGCTGATGGTAATGGTATGCTCATAAGACACATTGGTCATTCAACTTTGCACACCCCACATAATTCTTTGCAACTCAAAAATATCCTTCATGTTCCTAGTGCTTCCAAAAATCTTTTGTCTATTCATAAACTTGCACGTGATAATGATGTCTTTGTTGAATTTCACGCATATTTCTTTCTTATTAAGGATCGGGCCACAAGGAGAATTCTGTTTAGAGGACCATGCTATGGTGGCCTTTACCCACTTGTGCCTCTCGCAACTGGGACTTCCAAGCAAGCATTCATCACAATAAAGCCTTCATCCTCTACATGGCATCTTCGTTTAGGACATCCTTCATCCTTTGTAGTTCAACAAATTCTTAGGAAGAACAATATTTCTCATTCGTCTGAAATAAATCCTTATGTATGTGATTCTTGTCAACTAGCTAAGAGCCATCAATTGCCATATCCTGTCTCTACTAGTGTGTCCACTGTTCCATTAGAACAAGTCTTTTCTGATGTATGGGGACCAGCCCCAACCTCTGTTGGCAAGAACTCATATTATGTAAGCTTCATTGATGATTATAGCAAATTCTCTTGGATATATTTGCTTAAAAAGCGTTCTGATGTTTATCAAGCTTTTCTCAATTTTCAGCAATTTGTTGAACGAAAATTTGACAAGAAAATCATCACCATGCAAACTGATTGGGGAGGTGAATATGAAAAACTCAATAGTTTCTTCCAAAAAATTGGCATTACACACCATGTATCTTGCCCTCATGCTCATCAGCAAAATGGTTCTGCTGAGCGTAAACGTCGTCACATCGTTGAGGTTGGGCTTGCTTTACTTGCCAACGCATCTATGCCTCTCAAATTCTGGGATGAAGCCTTCCTTACAGCCACTTTCCTTATTAACCTTCTCCCTAGTAAGGTTATCAATGGTGACACTCCTGTAGAACGTCTACTTCAAACAAAACCCAACTATGAGTCTCTTCGAGTTTTTGGCTGCGCTTGTTGGCCAAATCTCCGCCCCTACAACAAAAAGAAACTCTCATATCGCTCCACTAGATGTGTGTTCATTGGTTATAGTCCCAGGCATAAAGGAGTCAAGTGTCTTGACACGTCTACTGGTCGTGTCTACATTTCCCGTGACGTTGTCTTCGATGAGCAAGTCTTTCCTTTTGCATCCCTTAATCCCAACGCTGGCAAACGTCTCAAAGATGAAATTCTTCTTTTGCCTTTTGACTCACCTTCCATCACATCCAATAGTGGGGTTGCACATGTTGATGATTATATGCCTTTGCCTTATGTACCAAGTGTTACTAATCCACTTCAAGTTGCTCCAGAAAATGTTGTTACTGCAGATGCTCCTACTCCTATACACACACCGGGCGGAAATTCTGGTTCAAATGGTGCCCAAATGACTGAAAACAGACATTTTTCGGATTCAGAAGAAGACAGACTGGACACTGAAAGCGAGGAGGATTCTGCTGCAGATCCCGAACCTGCTTCGCCTGCCACCTCGGATCATGTGCATTCGGATCCCCATGATGATTCAGCCTCGACTGACTCGCCCGCGCAGGCGCAGACGCAGTCTCCGTCCCGCCCTCGGTCGACGGAGTGGCCAGCTCCAACCTCGCCACGTGCTGCCACCCCAGTGGCGTCCGCTCGTCGGTCCCCGCCGCGGTCCCCGCCACACGTGCAGCCGACGCCGTCTGATTCGTCCACGGCGCCTGGCTCTGCTCAGCTGTCGGCCGACAGCCATAATGGCACTGCAGATTCTCCTGCCAACTGCAGCTCCTCTGGATCCTCTGTGGCTTCACCTGCTACATCAATTCCTGTGCCTCTGGTTCCTCCGCCACCTCCTCCGCCGGTGCTCGAACCTCGCACACGATTACAAAAAGGTATTAAAAACCCTAAAGTTTATACTGATGGCACTATCCGCTATGGTATGCTTACATCTACAGGTGAACCTCGCACACTTCCTGAGGCTCTCAAAAATGATTCTTGGCGTCAAGCTATGCAAGATGAATACAATGCTCTCATGGAGAATAAAACCTGGCATCTTGTTCCTCCAAATCCTTCTAAAAATCTCATTGACTGCAAATGGGTATATCGTATCAAGAAACATGCTGATGGTACAATTGATCGATACAAGGCTCGCTTGGTTGCCAAAGGATTCAAACAACGATATGGTATTGATTATGAAGATACCTTCAGTCCAGTGGTTAAAGCAGCTACCATCCGTCTTGTTTTGGCAGTTGCTGTCTCTCGTGGCTGGAGTCTACGGCAGCTAGATGTTAAGAACGCGTTTCTTCATGGCGTTCTGGAAGAGGAGGTATACATGAAACAACCCCCTGGTTTTGAAGATACTCACACACCTCATTACATATGCAAGTTAGACAAAGCACTCTATGTTCTCAAACAAGCTCCCCGTGCATGGTACTCTCGTCTTAGTACAAAACTTATTGCCCTTGGTTTTGCTCCATCCAAAGCTGATACTTCTCTGTTCCTCTACCGCAAGTCTAGCATCATAATTTTTGTGCTCATTTATGTTGATGACATTATAGTCACAAGCTCATCTACCAAGGCTATTGGTGCACTTCTTCATGATCTTGCTGATGACTTTGCTCTCAAAGATCTTGGACCCCTGCATTATTTTCTTGGTATTGAAGTTAAAACTACACCAAATGGCTTGCTCCTCACTCAAGAAAAGTATGCGGCAGATCTGTTGGCCAAAGTTGGTATGCACAAGTGCACTACCTCTCCTACACCACTATCCTCCACGGAAAAGCTCTCTCTGGATCATGGCACCCCTCTTGGACCGGATGATATCTCTCAGTATCGCAGCATTGTTGGTGCTCTCCAATATCTTACGTTAACACGGCCTGACATTTCCTTCTCTGTCAATAAAGTTTGTCAATATCTGCATGCTCCCACTACATCTCATTGGACAGCTGCAAAGCGTATACTACGTTATGTGCAAGGAACTTTGAAACTTGGTCTAACTTTTGTCAAGTCTGCTTCCAGCTTACTCAGTGCCTTTTCTGATGCTGATTGGGCTGGGTGTTTAGATGATCGCAGATCCACTGGAGGCTTTGCTGTTTTCTTTGGTCCAAATTTGATTTCTTGGAGTGCCAGGAAGCAAGCTACTGTATCAAGATCCAGTACAGAGGCTGAATATAAGGCTATTGCAGATGCCACAACTGAAATCATATGGGTTCAAGCTCTTCTTACAGAACTTGGTGTTGCTCTTCGTCAACGACCCTGCTTATGGTGTGATAATTTGGGTGCCACTTATCTCTCCGTTAATCCTATTTTTCATGCCAGAACGAAGCACATTGAGATTGACTACCACTTTGTTCGAGAACGAGTAGCTCGTAAGTTGCTGGACATCAGGTTTATTTCCAACAAAGATCAAGTAGCTGATGGATTTACCAAGGTGTTACCTGTTAAAAATCTTCAGGACTTTAGGCGTAATCTCAACCTTTCAGCAGGTTGTGATTAAGGGGGGCTGTTAGACATCTATGTATTTTCCCTTGTATGTATTGAGTATGGAGTAGTACTCCACCTCTCTACGTACACCAATGTACTGCCACCGATGGGGCTATTCCATCGTCTATATAACACGTACCCGATGCCCCCAACGGGGCTATCGTTTCCCTCCTAGATCGATCACAGGTCTTACTTATGTTATGCCTTAACTTCTGTTCTGCATAGTTATAGTCCTCTACCTCTAGTATGTTCCTCTTATACCCGACTTATTGACGCTGAAATATGCTTGATTAGAAATCGGGAGTGGTGTTTATTGCTGTCCATTTACACCTGGTTTAGAAAATTATATGGTGTATGTCCAACCATTGAGTATTTTAAGTTCCTGGTTCATATCTTTACTTTAAATTCATTTTCTGCTTCAAGAATCAATGTGTGTAAACCCCTTTTAAGGTAGCTCTATATATGACACGAGTTTTCTGGTTGAATGACGGCCATTTTCAAAAGTGTGAGTGCATTTTCTCTTCTTGAGATTATAAGGCAATCATGGATTGAGAAAGCGCCATATTGTCCAAATAGATGAACTTCAGCCAACATTGGCTTACTAGGAAGTAGTAATGGCATCTCCAAGCTAGCGGTCCGGCGGGTCCGTTAGCATCAAAACGGACACGCGGAGGCTAAATCCCCAGCCCAATGGTACGGCGTGGAGTGACCGTGGAGTGACCGCTGTGTCTGCATCGACCCATTTGCAGCCAAAATTTGGGTCCCAAATGCGTCGGTCATCGCGTGTGTCCGCGCCTTTCTCTTCTCCTTTTGCGCGCCAGTAATAGCGGGTAGCATCTATGACGGTTCCCTGTGTCCATGTTAACGCGACGAGTAGGCGTTCATGGCGCAAAAACTAGATAGGGTGTTATTTTTAAGTCTTTCTTTTCGCACTATGTAAATTACTTCTCTATTAATAGAAAAATTGTATTGAAGAAAGTTGTGTCGGGCCACTAAGACGGATGCAACCGAAACAGACAAGCGCTCAAAACTGGCTATTTTGGTGTCCGCGAACAAACATTTTTGATGTTTGAAATATATTGAACCACTGGAGATGCCAAGGACTAGGAGTAGCATGAGCAGCGGCAGCAAGCAAAGCCTGGAGCCACGTTGAGCTCTCATGAAAGGGGGGAGGGAGTTAAGATCAGACGGGAAGCCAACGAAACGCGCAGCAGCAATGGAGGAAGAAGAGGTCGGAAACGCCAAGGAGCAGTGCCTGCGAGCGCTGGTGATGCGACGAGCGTGGAGATGCACACATCAGGGCCGCGGCAGCTGCTGCGACAGCTAAGCTAGGTTTATGATATGTACATGCATGAAGATGAAAAAAAAAGTTTTAAAAATAATTTACATATACACCTTTTAATTTACATGGGTGCTGTACAGTGTACATACATCACACTACAATTTTGTACACATACATACATTGTACACCGGTGTACCTGTACAGAGAACGGGCTCGATGCCCGTACCCCCACCTACTGTGGGGGCAAGGAAGCTGTCTGAATCCCCGCTTTTAAACCACAAAGTCCCGTGGTAGCCTTGCGATGTGGTACAAAAAAAAATCCAGTTTAACGCGTACTGTTGTTTCATGGGCCGGTCAGTCCACGGACCACGGCCCAATCTGAAATATACCCAAACACCTGCAAACCCTCTTCCAGAAAATATTCTCATCCCCCTCAAAAAAAATTATCATCACACGAGCTCCAGTGGAGGAAGCTGTCCGGTGCCCATAAGCATCCACATGGATTTCCAAATCTAACCGGTCGATCTGCACATTTCTTTCCCTGATCTTTAATGGTTGATGAACTGTAGCAACTTTCTCCATTGTCTCATCGTTACTTTGCTAGTGTGAGCAGGGGAAGAAAACGGCACCTGGAAAACTTAGCTCTACCGTTCCACGGTTTGTGAATTCATGAAGCAGAGTGGAACTTAAAAACCACACAAGGCTCACAAGCAATAATGTTAATGGGACCTTTGTACTACAAAATGATTTTATATTTATTTTGCATAGAATGGACAGTAATTCACATTTTAAGGTACAACCAATAAGAACGGTACAGCACCGACTGCTCAAACCGTTTTTTGGGGGTCCCTTTGGGGACATCCAATGAAATTGGAACGATAGGTGAAGCAGTTTTCAGAGACAACATGACATGAATACCAAACAAGATTCCAAAGCCACGTGGAATCAAAAACAAATGTACTTAGCATCTAAAATAATTGTGCGGCTTAAAAAAACTTTGCCCTGGTCTATAGATACTGAACAATTCAGCAGCACTAACAGTTGTGGGAAACTAGACACCATCATGATTTCACAGATTTAAGCACTGTAGCGCACTAAACAGTACTGAAACTATATGGGGTAATAATCTCGTCACTAGCGATCAGTTCGAACCAAGCATCCAAGCTTCAGCCTTATTTATTTCAAAAGTAAAACTAAGGCATGTCCGTTTCAAAAGTAAACTAAGTCATGTCATAGTAGCATTAACTTAGCTAGCTGGATTCCGTAAGGCACCGAAGCCTCCGCCTATCCGTTCTTCTATGCAGGCGAGCCTCCTCTCAAGTTACAACACGCTAGCGTGCATGATCCTAACATCGACTTCTGCGAGCTTGGCAAACGAGCATACCAACATGTAATAATCAGCATGTCCGATGCAAGCAAGGCTGCGAGCTGTTGTCTTCCTTCCGTGGTGAAGATAACTGTCTGATCTTGGATACTTCCTTGGCAGCATATAACAAAATCCATGGTCTTCCATATTCTGACTTCGTACTTTGTATCCCTGATGATGATGAGGATGCAGGCAAGCACCTTGCAGCAACTGTAGTTCTGTCCCAGCCTCGTTTGTTCGCTCCATTTGTGTTTCATGTTTCCTCCGTGTGCACCTTTGGATTTTTGTCCCAGTGCAGCAGGTTTAGCCATGAAATCAACAACAATCACCCTCAGAAGATGTGTAGATAGCCCTCGAG
The DNA here is from genome assembly GCA_030979885.1 of Lolium multiflorum. Taxonomy (NCBI): domain Eukaryota; kingdom Viridiplantae; phylum Streptophyta; class Magnoliopsida; order Poales; family Poaceae; genus Lolium; species Lolium multiflorum. The sequence goes on along the minus strand of CM061749.1, from coordinate 59,705,048 downwards.
GTGCTACAACCGTGCAAATTTTAAGTTTACCTATGCTGCAAATCAAATAGACTTTTCTTATGAGTAGCAACTTTATTGTTCTCCATATTTAATTTTAAAAAAATTCAGTTAAACTCATTTGCAATCTTTTCTTGATGCTAATTTTGTCCCTAAAATAAAATCCATATACAAGGTTGTTAATGGTTTGTACTCAAGGTTCACCAAGGCTAGCTCAAAATAAATATGTGATGACAATAAAATATACTGTTCTTTTCATGAATGACAACTTTCTTGTTCTTCACCTTTAAATTAAATAATTTGCCAGTTCGTCAAAATAAAAAAAATCCTTTGAACCAATTGTGTTGGGTTTCTAAGAGCATTTATGATTATTTTTTGTGTGCTGATTTTGTTCCTGAAATAATATCCATACATAGAAACCTTGTTAATGGTTTGCATTAAAGGTTCAGAAGGGCACTAGGTGCTAACCGCCTAACCGTTGATCACCTAGCGCCTAGTCTGTCTAGTTGGGTGTGAGTAAAAACAGCTCTATCTCTTCTTCTCCTTTCTTCCCCAGTGAGGTTCCTTCCCCCTGCCAAGGAGGTCGATTCCTGGCTGTCTATCTAGACCACCACCTAGTGCCAAGGTGACTCGTTCCGTTATCACCTAGCACTTATCAGCGTATAGTATAGGTGACTGCCTAGGGACATAATATTTAAATTTGCTCACACTACATACTGAGTCTATCATAATGCCAATACAAGTACACAACTAATAACCTCAAAGCAAACTGATCCAGCCCATGAGAGGTAAACAATAAAAAAATTGATAAAGGGTGCTTTACTGAACTCATAAGTTAGCTTCACGCTGGTACAATCAGTAAGAGCTTACACCCAGCCAAAAAGGTAAACATTAAAATAGAGCAAACCAAATTAGTGGCAAGAATTTGAGGAATCAAATAAAATAAGCACTAATCCGCAATGGAACAAGCTTCAAGAGGCACACCACGATTTTACAACTTGATTGAAAAAAAAAGTATAAGAATTGACAACAACATCAAGTTGGGTGCATTACCTCTCGTCCTTTGTACATTTCCTGAAAGTTTTCTATTACATGCTTCTCTTCAACTGAACATGCAATCCCAGGAAAAAACAACATCTTTGCAAATATTTGAGATAAGAGTGAAGGTCCTTCGAATAGTCTGGCATCACGGAGGTTAAATTATGTTATTCTCAAGTTTTATAAGGCTGAAACATACTTGATCTCTTGATCATATCACTTGATTACATATGTTCGAAACTCAAGAGGGATCCCTACATTACAGTGGAAACAAAATGGAATTAAAGAAATTAATAAAGTTGGTTCCTTGTGTTCGGGTCACTTTGGATCAAAACAGGGGGAAATAATGAAATCAAAGAAGCAACAATAGTTTATATGATTCGCAAAAAAAAACAATAGTTTATATGAAAAGGATAGCTAGAACTGTACCTAGGTAATATACTCCCTCCGCCCCATAATATAAGATGTTATTACAACCAATATAGGTTGTAATTGGTTGTAATAACGTTTTATATTACGGGACGAAGGCAGTACATTGGTTGCACATCCCAATATTTAGCTATGACTCACTAGCAGTGGTAGTGAAAGACTTTTTTCATGGGTCAATCCTTAGTTACTGTGTACAACCTTATTACTAATTAAATGTCCTAATATTTTAAAATATGGTTATAACAATGGTTCGTACATATCATACCTCGGCAATGAAAATTACCATTACAAGATAGTCTAGTGGCTCTAAACATAGGAGGGTATAACCTATTAAGAAACAACATACGATATGGCTACCATAGTAGTCTCGTGTTGCCCCGGAAGCAACCCTACCGACCGAGGTGGGCAATGGAGGGTAAGCTTCCTTATGTGGCAGTGTTTACCCAAGTGGACAAACTTCTTGGGACCCCTCTAAAACACTGTCCTTTGAGTGCAAGACAACTATTCAGGCCAGTCCAAGTGATTGGAGTATGGCAACTGGAAGCTACAGCTGGGCCCATAGCACAAAGAATAGGCTTGCGGCTTCCTTCGGTTAACTTCTATGCTATTGCTCAACGCTACTTGAATGAGTTGTCTCTGCTGATTGAAAGAATCCTGCCTCATGCTTGCCGCATCTATCAGTGGGCGATGCCTGCAGAACTGTGGCTGTAGCAATCCAGCTAGGGTCCCTACACGGGTGTGTGTAATGGCTATTACTAATATTGGCTCTAAGAGTTCAGTATAACATCATTGGTCAAGGGGTATGGGAGGGACACATGACAGGCCAGGAAACAGACGGACAATGTCGAGTACACTGGCAGCATCATCCTCAATGAGCGCAGAAAGCTGAAGTCAAACCTTCTCCTCTATTTTCGAATCAGGGCTTCATCCTCACATTCGCATACAAAGAGAAGCACCTCCGCTGGAAGAACGCTTCAGTCCCTGCGCAGCCTCGTCCTTGGCGAGCACCTCCCGCGCACACATTTCGTCGAACACCTTGGAGGCAGCCGCCCAACGCACCCATAGAGTTCCAGCCACGCCGCAGACGAGCGCGCCCACACGGTGCCTCTCCACCATCACTTGCAGCTGCTGCACCTAGCGCCGCCGGACCCGAGTCTCCAGCTCCTCTGGCTCGGCGCCCCAAGCGTCGGCGGCGCCGGGCACGGAAGGTCGATGGAATCTGGTTGCAGCTTATCTGACTCGATGTGGGCCCAATTTGTAGATGGGCCTCGGCGCCTCGCAGAACGGGAGAAGGTGGCGGATGGATAGAGCCTAGAAAACATAGGGGTCAACCTGGCCCAACAGATACATGACTCGCCAAAATCCCATGGGCAAAAGAAAAAGGCCACATGTGTTGTAACTTGTAAGAAAGAAGGTGCAAGCAAAGAAGCATGGAGCTACTTTTCATATGGAAAAAGCGTAAAAGTACATGAAATATGAGCGATTGATTAAACACAATAGTATAAGTCGTAGTACTAGCATACAAATGCAAGATTCACACTTCTTAACAACAAAAACCTAACTAAAAGTTGTGAGCATGCATACCGTAGGGCAGGGACGGAGCTAGAAATTTGATGTGATGGTGTCAGCTCTATGTTTGTTGGTGTCATCTTCACAAATAATGAGTGCTTAGTGTAGATTTAGTGAGAGATTTACAAAATTCGCTGGTGTCAGCTGACACCAGTATCATTGAAGCAGCTCCGTCCCTGCCGTAGGGTCGCACCACCCATCTGCGCGAAAACTTGGCTAGTGCATTAGTTTAATATGGTCTCGGAGAATAGGTCTTAAGTTCAAGTCCTAGACTTTTTGCTTACCAAAATGTCTTGGGAGTGATGTTTTGGCACATGAGACCGTATGCTCCCTTTATTTTGAAATGCATGTTACACGCATTTTGAAATGTCAAAAAATTTGAAACAAAAATTTTGCACGTACATCTTCATTTGCTACGCGCTCACAAAGTTGTTTCATAAAAATCGACTTGTCGTGTGGCGTGTGTAAAAAGAAAAAATTCGGTGCTAAAATAAAAACTTGTCACAAGATACATTTTCTCGTTTTCACGTAGACTATAAAAATATCATTTTTCCGTGAAACTTAGCGAACACACATACATTATGGAGATGTACATGTAAATATTTTTGTTAGAAAAATTAACACTTGGAAATATGTTTTTATGGTAGAAGGATCATACGCACCCGGGAGCCGAATTGAGTTTCTGAAATGTCTTATATTTTACAATGGAGGCAATACTTTGGATGTAAATTTTATCATTATGTGCAGCAGTGGTGGAGCTAGCAGGCGCGCCCCACAGTAATATTTGATCCAGCCCATTTATTTATATAGATAATAAATAAGAAATGCCAGGCCAAACTAAGTCTACCCACCTAGCAAAACAGGTTGGATTCGGCACTATTGTAGCAACCCAAAATATGGGGTGTCTCTAGTTGACATATTTTCATGTTTGTAGATTACATTGTTTCCTACATCTTGAAATTCTTATTAGAATTTTTCCAAACTTCAAAATGAATTTTTTTATTTGTTCCAAAAAGGGGCTCCAAGTAACTCGTGACCCAAATGAACACCATTCTTACTTGGCTCTTGCGTGCCCAAAACCTAGTTGGTGTCTGTTTCATAACACACTTGGTAGAAAAAGAAGCTACGTATAAGTAAGGATGGGAGGGATGGTTGCCTTCGTTCACAAGGAAGAAAAGGCAAAAGGCACAGGAAACAACAAGTGTAGCCCGAGCTATATGTAGTATGTAGCTTATTTTTTGAAAAAAAAACTAGAAATGGCATTTTAAAGTTTAAAAAACTGAAAATAAATCCAGGTGCTGATAATTTTGCGTTTTACCAACATGAAAATTTTCAACTCAAAATACCTTATAACTGGTTGTGCAAAAATGACAAAATCAGGCATGTACAATTGTGAATAGTGCAAACTTTCAGAACCTCAAAATCTGTCATATTTTGTTATTTTTGCACAGCCTTGAATATATGGTATCTAGAGTTCAAATTTATAGACTCAACATTGTCTACATGTAGATTTTTTCGAAAAAATCCAAAACTTTAAAATGCCTTTTTTGAATTTTTGAAAAACCGAGCTACACGTTCTACAAATATCTACACTCCAAAAGGCACCCTCAAAAACGAGAAGGGGGTAAACGCCTCGAGTCAAACCTTCACACGCTGGGCCGCACGGCTCACGTCTCATCGTATCTGACTTACCTCCTGTCCTCCTGTATGGCTCTTTCCATGGTAATCTTCCTGTGCAGCCTAGAGACCGCTGACCACGTACAATACCCTTTCCATACTGTATGTATTTTCAGTACTACGTACTAGTTCTGCTTCATGTTTTCCCATACATCACCCTGAAACAGCGTTAAATATAGCGTGTGCCAGACAACAACCACCTGTGACCCACATTGACCCCTGGTGCACGTCTACCTTCTGACATCTCCCTTGTCCCATACCGAGTAGACGTCTACGGCCCTAGTTCTGCCGTTGTGCAGTGCCTCACCTCGCGACTTTCGTCAGTCAATGATGAACAGTGGCAAAATTAACTTGCCTGGTGAAAAAGCATGTTCGGCCCGTCAAAGCCTAGTTATTGACCCCAGGGGGGTGAGCTAAGCTATACATATTGATCAAGAAAAAATCAGGGAGCTAGAAAATGAGGAAAAAGTAATTTACAAATGCTCAAAATCACTGATGAATTCCATTACAAAATAAAGCCTATTGTAGTTGGTGGCTTTGCATCGGATGAGTGGGATGGGACAGTCTAATGAGTAACACTAATAATTTTTATTACTTTTTGCTTTATTAATTTATACGAAGAGGCTTCGAATGAAAAACACCAAATTTGATAATTTATGTGCATTAAACATGTTGTTACCAGTCCATGATTTGGACACGGCGAGATAATTTATTTTCGTCATAGTGCTTGCATGACACATTAAAAAGATGCCACTTTGGGGCTTGCGTTCAGATTGATAATTGCATTACAATTTTGTTGTTCATGCAATTAATAACAAATGATAACTTAATTACCGATAAATTATTGATTTTCTCCGGTGTAAACGGAATAATGGTGGAAACCGATGAAGATCACATGGCAAACATACTTTCAAATTTTTTTTAAGCAAATACACCGGAGAATCAAGGTTCTTCGAGGGTGTTTCAGTAAAACCTCAACTACATAAGTCAAATGATCAGTTAAAAACATGGTAAAAACAATTCTCCCATGAATACTGATAAATGTTACATAATCCATATACATGCACAATCTGTTTTCTACATCTTGAATTAATACGAGAATGAACCACAAAACAAAAAAGAAATTTTAACTACCATTATCTGGCTAACATGCTAGTTTTTCCATTAGGATTCTATGTCTTCTTTATAGATCTTTGCAGCAATATTTCATAATAAGAAGTTTTTTCGTCAAATCAATAATTTCACTTAACTTTATAAACAATTAGATGAAAAAACAGTGAAACCTTACTTCTAGTTATACATATATAAAATTAGCTATTTTGACAATATATTTAAACTATAAATTAAAAATGCGCAAAAATATTTATAAACTACATACATCCTTACAAGTATGACTGAAGGTTCCCAACATTATCACAACATCTGGGTACTTTTGATGCTTACATCATAAGTAAATAAGTGTATTGAAAAGTTTGAGTTCACAAAATCTAAATTTGGCAGAAGCTAATATTAGCAAGGATTAATTAAGGGTACTTTTTTATCTACAAAGCTGATTGGTAGTATATATGTAAGTGTATTTAAGATGTGAGATGGTTATTATGGGTGCTCTGTTTTAAACCATAGCAAATAATGTATTGTATTGTTATAATTTGAAAACAGAGGCCTATTTCTATGACACTATATAAGAGCAGCCACTCTTTAATAAAAAAAATGTGGCGATATCAATAAGCAACAAATATGTGCATTCTTTCTTCCTTGCTATTTATGTGTTGTTTAATATTTTCCTGGCTATGTGTGTAAAATTTGAACTTTTCCTAAATATAATCTTATTTTGAAACCATATCAATCCTTGCTTTTCTTCTCACATTTTCCATCTTTTTTCTTGACTTTTCTCTTTTGAAGCAGAAGGCAATACGCTCTATCTAGAGTGGAGGAGCTTGGATTTGAAATAGGAAGATAGTAATTCTCGCTCTTTCCCCAACTTTGCCTTTCCGTCACTTTTGTGTACAATTTGCAGTATTTCAGTATGTGAATATATATTTCAATTTAATTCATTATAATGCATATCAACTATTTTTTTGTTGAACAAGTGTCGAACAATTCTACATGTTGGATGTTCTAGCCTGAAATCGTGAGCAAATGAGAGAAGGCGTTTCAGTATCTTTTCACGCCTCTTCTTTGCTAAGGAAAATACATAACCAAAGAATCTACCATGCATGGAAGCTAGTCCTAGGTGTTAAGTTTGATATCTTACATTGTATGTTCTGTTTAGCTATTTGGATTTGTTGACTTGTAGTATATGTTACCTCTTTTTGTTTGTTTGTTTGTAGGTTCTTGAGGGAAAGTCTACTGCCAACATCAAGTTGCAGATGTCTACCATGGACCGGATGGTTGTTCAGCGTGTCCACGGAACCACAACCAAACTGATGGACGTTGAATTTGTTTACCTAGGTATACAGTCAGAAAAATCTCAAAGTCTTAGTGTTTATCTCTACAACACTGATAGACACCAGCTAAGCATCTATCATAGATGTATCTCTGGCCTGTCCCATCCAAGGCCATTATACCTACATGCGCCTTCTAATGGTTGTAACAGGAGAGCATTATCTTTAACAAGTTTTTAGCTCATCACTGATACATAGTCGTTTCTGACAAACATGTTCTCACGGTTGAGTACCCTATCATAACAAGGATATAAGTGTATGTCAAAATAATGTATCCTGTACTGGTGAATTACTATCTATTTCACAACGCACTAAGTAAAAAAAACTCAAAATACAAGGAAAAATAAGGAGGTTAGCCATCGTTCTACGACGAAAAGGCAAAAAGCACCCAAAAAAATAGAAGTAACAACACCCCGAGTCAAACGTTAAGTACATGCATGCCATGGTCGTGCTCATTTTTGTTTTGATAAAGTACTTAATTTTCAGTTTCAGTTATAGCTTTGTATTATTACATCCTTGTAGATTTTTTTTTGTAGAATATAAACTATTTCAATTATAATGATAAAACTATATGTTTCCAAGTAGGTCTCCAGTTTGGGTTGAATCATTCTAGGATGTGAAAGGTGTAAAGAATATTTTTGGCTCAAGAGACATACCCATCGGCCATCAATGTAATTAAGAGTATGAAAATTGGGAGAAATTGTCTAGTGTGACACACAACATAGCAGGGAAACTAATTCCGGGCTTCCCTGCTATCTAATCAACTTATGTGTACCCAAGCACAACTTAATCATTTGGAGCAATGCATTGATTTCTCTTTCTCAAAGGAAAAGCACAATCCTGTTGCCAATGCTGTACAAGGTATCATGGTTAATTTAGTTTGTCCATGTTCTCTTGCCTGCATGAGAGAGGGGATATACAACCAACCAGATGACCGATGCACGCTGATGGACACACGCAACAATATTTATTTTGGCGCCTAGGATATTCAGGAATGGCTCTTTACCGCGCGACGTGGGACAAGTGGATTGTTTTATTTATCTAAACATTATGTATTTAATTTATTCTTACCTAAGCTATTGACAAGCACTCACCCTATTTATTATCTTATTTTAATGGGGTTTCAAAGAGGAATTTCATATTTAGACACACATGATTTGAAATGAATAACATTTTTTTAGTATAAATGATGTATCTTCAACTAAGTATATCCTAACATCTGGACAAACCTAAAACTTTTCTATCATCATTTTTTTTAAAAAAAAACAATTATTCCTCTTAATAGTATCATTGATGACATGAAAAGACATGACAATGAGTATTGAGAGTGTACCCTTTTGGTATATATAAACATAGAGGAGAATATATTTGTTCGAAAACCACAAGATATATTAATGTCAAATAAATCTTGTGTGTATTTGTCAGGATAGATATTTTGAAGTGATGATGGTCCAATCAAGATTTTTATGAGCATGAAAGCATGTAAAGTAAAGTAAGTTGAAGTTATGAGCATGAAAGCATGTAAAGTAAAGTAAGTTGAAGTTATAATGCATGTTACTCATTTTCAAAATTTAGCAGAGCAACATATATGTAAGGTCTGTATATTAAAAAAAACCAATTAACGTTTTTGTAGGATAAAATAATGTCCATTTTCTAATTTCAACAAGTACAAGAAAATGTGGTATTCTAAGGCTTAAGTTCAAAACCCTAACGATAGCACCTTTTAATTAGGTTCTACAAATGGTTTTGACGTACTTCAAAAAATCCGCTCTGCGTGAAATGGTAAATCGCATTACTAGGTTTTGAAGTCCACTCTACACCAATAGCATACACATATGTTTTTCTTGCCAAAGCTAAACGGTAAGACAAATGAATGAGGTCCAACTACAGATGCAAGAACTCCGTTGTCTCTATTGCAACAAAACAAGCTACTTTGCTATGTATATCGCTAGTTGCATTCGGTTTTCCGTTGGCCCAAAGGTTAGTGACGTCCACCCTCGTATATGTAGCTCCTGTCGCATCACACTTATATGAGTAGGGCCTACAATGAGGGACCTTATCAACTTGCCCCGAGATGGATGTCATGGTTTTATTCCTGGTCATAAACTTTTATGGTAGGTTGGGCTTGTGATCACGATTCTATGAGCTCAAAGTGTGACAATGTGGGGGTGGTGGACAAGCCTGTGAAGCTGGCATGCTGCTCTTTTCCTTTTGTAGAGAGGAATCGTATTTGGATATGGTGGAAAATGGGGTGGAATGGGCTCTGTGAGCTTCTGGTGGTGTGTGTGCATGTGCGGAATGGATGGATCTCTAGATCTTTGATGGCATCTTCTATGATGAGATATAGGTACATGGAGTTACACTTTTCCCCCAAGTTTTGAAAACTTAACTAGATACATAAGAATCTAGACAAAGTGGAGTCCATTAATATGGACTGGAGGGAGTAACTACATTCTAATGTTTTGAAAAAAATCGAAAAGAAAATGACTTTTCCGACTTGTGTAAGAAACGTCTCCATGACCGAAAACGCTGCAGTCATGTTAAACTTGGTGTAAACATATTAATACTCGAAATAGAAAAAAATTATAAGCATAAAGGAAAGTGCTAAATCCAAGACGAAATCTGCAGAGATTTTCGCAAGATCTCCGGAGATAGACCTAGACAGCAACCGGTACGTGGCCCCTATTACCAATCGAGATATACACATAAGTATACATATTAAAACCTGTATGTATCGTTAAGGTATGATGATGATGCCAACGTTATGCGCCAAATTAGTTTAGAATATCCCCCGGACGAACGCAGCAGCAAGAGCCACGAAAAGGGCAGCCGCGGCCGAACTATTCTGGCTGTTTCGTGCCAAAAACCCAGTTGGTGTTGGTGTCCGTTTCGCAACGCGGTGAGCAGAATCGGGGGCCAACAAAACAAAAGCTTGGTCCAAAAGATTTTTTTGCCTCGTGTTGGTTCGAGCAGGAAAAGGCTACGCTGAGTTGAGAAGGAAAATAAATGTGGGGAAAAGGCAGAAGGCAGAAAAGGCAGGAAACGCGGGGCGGGAGTCAAACCCTGCCGCGCGGGCCCCACTGCCCGCAGCTGAGGTCCTGTCACGGCGTGCCTACCTCATTTATCCCTCGTATCTTCCTTGCCGTCGCGTGGATCCTCTCTCCCAGCGGCCACGTCTCTACAGCTCTCTCTCTGGGTGGCCGCTGGCAGGCGGGGCCGGGCGCGGACCCGATTCGAATTTTGAAAGCAAGCCGAAGCCGAAGCCGAAGCCGAGCCCGATACCGTACTAGTATTTCCTCCTTCATTCATTTTTGGCAAGGAGTAAAGTGACAAGACAGGCAGGCCCAGACGGCGTGGACCCCACCAGCAAGGCAACTCCTTCTCCGCAACGCTCACCACACCACACCGCTCCCGCCCCGCCGCTATAAAGGCGCCTCGCCCTCCTCCCACCCCACCTCTCCCCTCCCCACCCACGCGGACTTATTTCGCTCGTCTCCTCTTCACACCACCGAGCCGGCGACCACACCCAGCCGCCCGCCCGCCGCCGCCAGCCGGGGAACCAGTACCCGCCGCGACCGATCTGCACGGATCGGCCGCCGCCTTCCATAGACAGGTACGGCCGCCGCTTCGATTTCCTCTTTTCTTCCTGTGCCGTGTTCTTCTAGCTTTGGTTCCGATTGGTTGGAGTTCTACGCCCTCCCCCCCCCTACTTGTTCGGCGGCGGCGGCGGGCGGTCGGTGGGTAGGTTGACCCGCCGCCCGCCGATCTCCCCGTCGGCGCGGGGCGGGGACGGATTACGCGTTTGTCCTGTTCCGCCGCCGCCTAGATAGCCTAGTAAAATTAATTAGCCTGACGGTAGAGCAGAGTTCGGTCACGCACGTGCTAGATTGCTCCCCGTCTGACGGACGGAGCCGGCCGCTACTATCCCGATCGGTGTGCTCAAGGAATCGCAGCTGTTCTATCCATCCGTAGACAGGCTACAGGTTATCTGTAAGGGGTCTACCAAACCTGCTCCCACCATCCATTTCCGGTAGCTTACCACTTCCAACACACAGAAATTTCACATGTTTATCTCGTGCGTCTCTTGGCTAAGGATAAGGATGGATGCCCTGTTCTTTCATAACCTGCCATATCTGACTGACCCCAAGTTTAAATCACACAACCACGGCTTGTTATTTATTTATACAATTAAGAGGGGGCAATGCTGTCCCCTTTTCTGGCAATTCTTCTGTTGTGCATATGTTTGCTTTACACGGATATAAGCATTTTCTAGGTCCTGATGATATATTAGTATAGCACAAAGACCATTTCTTTTCATTACCAAATGGCTGTTAATGCTGGGGTTTGTCTTCAACCAGGACATACCTGCTGAAACCAGCCAAATGAGCTCCGATCTAGTCTGATTTTCAGTTTTTTGGGGATGCCATTACATAGTAACTTGCATTCGTTACTTTTGAGGAGCTGTATATGCACGTCTTTTACCATTTCCCTCTGCAAATTTACCCCCAGGCTAGTAAATAATCGCAGGATTTGTAGTTGCAGTCCACAATATTTGCTTAGTTACTTTTGGGGTTGGCCTACTGATAATCTACAGTCATGTCTTGCCAATTTTGGGATCAGTCATACAGGACTGGATGTCAAGGGGGTAACTGACTCGTGGGTCGGTGGATTGAGCTGCCGTCCGCCCATCTCTCAGTCCCTGCTTGGCAGGGCGGGATTACGTGTCTGTATTGTTCTGCGGTAGCCTAGATAGACAAGTAAAATTAGAAACCCCTACTCTTGGATGACGATAAGGATGGCCCATTGTTTTATAACCTTCCATGTCTGACCTCAAGTTGAAATTATCCAACCACAGATGAGACAATAGCTTGTTATTAGAAGCCAATAATTCTACTCCATTTAACAGGGCAATGTTGCCCCCTTTTGTGGTAATCCTTTGATTTTGCCACATCCTTGCCACCAATAAGCGTTTGCCATTAGTCGCTGCTGTTCTATCCGTAGTTGGGTTATCCATTATGTGCGTGGCGTGCAGCGACCTGCTGTCAGCTACCATTTCCGGTCACTTTGCTTTGTTACCCCGTCAAACAGATATGCTAGAGAATTTAACATGTTCTACTCCTCCATCTCTTGGCTGATGATAAGGATGCCCTGTTGTTTTATCACCTGCCATATCTGGGCCCAAGTTAAAATTATACAACCATAGATGACACAACAACCTGTTATTGTACAAGCCGATTTATGTACTAGAGAATTTAACATGTTTTACTCCTCCATCTCTTGGCTGATGATAAGGATGCCCTGTTGTTTTATCACCTGCCATATCTGGGCCCAAGTTAAAATTATACAACCATAGATGACACAACAACCTGTTATTGTACAAGCCGATTTATGTACTACATTTAAGAGGACAATGTCCCCCCCAACCTGTTATTGTACAAGCCGATTTATGTACTAGAGAATTTAACATGCTTTACTCCTCCATCTCTTGGCTGATGATAAGGATGCCCTGTTGTTTTATCACCTGCCATATCTGGGCCCAAGTTAAAATTATACAACCATAGATGACACAACAACCTGTTATTGTACAAGCCGATTTATGTACTACATTTAAGAGGACAATGTCCCCCCCCCCCCAACCTGTTATTGCACAAGCCGATTTATGTACTAGAGAATTTAACATGTTTTACTCCTCCATCTCTTGGCTGATGATAAGGATGCCCTGTTGTTTTATCACCTGCCATATCTGGGCCCAAGTTAAAGTTATACAACCATAGATGACACAACAACCTGTTATTGTACAAGCCGATTTATGTACTACATTTAAGAGGACAATGTCCCCCCCCCCTTTCTGGTAATTCTTCAATTTTGCATATTTGTTTACACCAATAACCATTGTCCATGTCCCCTCAGGTACTGATTCTTTAGTATGGCACAAAGACCATTTCTTTTTTGTTTTGAAAATGCCTGTCAATGCTTGGATTTGGCTTGAACCAGGATATACCTGTTAAAAGCAGTGAAATGAGTTCTACTGTAGTCTGATTTCCTGTATTTGGGGATGCGATTGGGTAGTAACTTCAGACTGAGACTTATTCAGGCGCTGTATACATACGTCTTTTACAATTTCCATCTGCAAATCCATCTCCAGGCTAGTGAATAGTCCCATATGTTTTGTAGCTGCACTCTAGCAGATTCCTATTGATCACTCTCACGATTGGTCTATTGAGAATCTACAGTCATTTCTTGCCAATTTTGGGGTAGGGTGAGCAGTCATGCAGGGCTGGATGCCAAAGGGATAACACCTCGTGGGCGGGGTTACCCAATGTGTCGTCTCCTGACAGTGTGTCTAATTTGCCTGTCTAGGTCCAACTCGACTGATTGGTGGCGAATAAATGCAGTGGGTTTACCATTAGACATAAATAAGGCCACAGACACTTTCGTTAATGTATGAATAGATTAACTATTCAATATGCCTTGTAGTTTTAGGAGCAGATGAGGTTATTTCCATGTTTTGTCCATCGTCCATGTTGATCTATGCTAGCACATAATTTCAGTGAAATTTGCAATGTTGTCTGAGCTGACGTTCATCCAATTTGTGATTCCAGGTTGAGGACAGTAACCAAACCAGACTGCTTCTTGGCTAGGCATCATCAGAACCATCTCCAGGTGCAGAAATGGATCGCATTCAACCCAGGGATGGGCAGCACAATGAACCTACGCCCTTAGGTAGCTGGACTTCACCTGTGCTCTATCAGGCTTTTCATCTCAATTATGATATAATAATAGCAACACTCTTTTGTTCCAATCTCAGATCAGAAGCTTTTTGAGCATATGGGAGGCGATGCACCCCTTAGACTTGGTCCTCCAGGCTTTGGGGGTATGGCAAGTAGATCAAATGACGCTACTACATCTTCAAGCCATGCTATGCAGTTTCCAGGTCATAGAGTTGGAAACCAAGGAACCTCGCATGTGTCCTTTGTTCCATATCGTCCTGGAAGATCCAGTAGCAGTGTACCATATGATGCTCAGCCAAAACCTGCTCCAAGTTACCCACATGGATCTGAGGAATTGTTTGCTCCAATGAGTTCCCATGTGGACAGCAGAAGGGTTGCGGTGAAGCGAAAAAACCCTGTGGATGGATTGGGTGCCGGTGACTATTATGTGGGAAGCTCTTCCAGTAGTCGGTTCCCTAATATTGTGCAGCCAAATTCTACTGCACGTACTGAGCCTTTATTTCCTCAAATGCCTTTAAGCATTGGTCCAAGCAACTGGCATGACCAACCCTTGGTTAATCAAGAAGGGTCTCAGAGGAATGTCAGAGCACGCCATGATCATGCCAATATTTCTGTCGAACCTAGACCAGGTTCAACTTCCACATCAAGCAACAATCACCTGCCGCTGTTCCATTCAGCTGCAAGTGCTTTCCGGAGTACATCAGCAGAAAGGAACCCAGCACTTTTTTCTCTGCAGACAAGAACATTACCTTCAGGTTAGTTACCTGCAGAAAAAAATCTTACTTTAATTTGCTAGATGTATTATTATTATCTTTCTAAGGCACTTCCCCGCATGAAATCTTTGGTTCATATGGTAAATGCTGCAACCAAACATAAGCCATCTTAATTTCGGTATGGATTGGATTTTTGTGACTTGACATTAGTAGTTACCTTCTGTTTTTAGTCCTGCGCTGTAGTTTTACCGAAAAATGTGGATTGTTAGTGTCCCTAATCTTCTATATGATATAATAGCATATTCGGTTATCTTTTCTTGCTGTTTAATACTGTTGTTCAGGCTTACAGTACATGTGTTATGCCTGTGTTTAGGGGCCACTGGGATCACTGGTAGGGCCTCGACGGGAAGGCTGCACCATCCTGCTATGCAGAGCAGCAGCTCAAGTGTTGCTGCTGCCCCACCTGTCCATGGTTCTTCAGACACTGCAATGTTTGCCAATGGTGGCTATGCTGCTCCTAGAGCTGTTCATGGTGACGGCGTTTCTATCTACGCTCATCCATCATCTGCAGCTTCCTCCAGCTCAAGAGCAATTCCCCATAATGCAGTCATTGCGAGCTATCCACCTGCTACTTCTACATCCATGAGGATCAATCAGCCATCTCCTGTCGGCACCGCTGCATCTTCTAGACAAGCAAGGCATGTTTCCATGGCACATGCTAACAGTGGAAGGAACAGAATGGCGAGGAGCTCATTCTATGGTCATCCTCTGATGCTTGAGGCACAGGTAGATGTCTTGCTTCCTGTTTTCAGATAATTTAGGTTGTATCCATGTAGGTTTGAATCTTTAATTGATCTAGTTGTTGTTTTGTGAAGCGCCTTATGCTGGAAACCCAGTTGGCTTACTATCAGTCATCAAGGCAAGCAGTTGCTGACCCCCACAGGGACTTGAGACTGAACATTGATGAGATGAGCTATGAGGTACAGCTGCCGTTTGATTTTTCATCCATGTTCTCACGAAACTTGGTGATCTTTTCTAAACCTTTTAACGTCTTCTGTGTGTAGGAACTGCTGGCTTTAGAGGAAACCATAGGCAATGTCAACACTGGCCTTGCTGATGAGAAGATATCAGGTTGTGTGAAAGAAGTGGTCTGTTGCAGCTCTGATCAGGCGGAGGACGACGAGGATGAGGAGGATGGGAGGTGTTTAGTCTGCCTGGTACAGTTTTGTTCCACTGCTCTGTGTCTGATTGCCAGTTCCATGTTGACCAATTTTGTTACGGCCATGTGTTGAATCATTTCCTCCATCCAGTTCTAATGTATGGCCTTCGAATCATGTGCAGGAGGGATACATAGACAATGATCTCCTGGGAGTACTGAAATGTGGGCACGACTTCCACTCAGGCTGCATCAAGAAGTGGCTGCAGGTGAAGAACGCGTGCCCGGTGTGCAAGCAGGCTGCGGCTTAGAACGTGAGAGGAAGCAAGCCGCAGCTTAATAGACGAGGGGAAGCAAAATAATTGGCGTTCCTCTCCATTTATTCTAGAATCAGGCTCAGTTATGCCTGTCTATTCTTTCGCGTCTTAGCCATGGAAATAAGTGCGCTAAGACGGCTCATTTGGTGGGTTGCTGCAGTAGCCGTGTTCTGTCTTGCTGTAGAACTTTCAACATGCAATTGCTAGAGATTCTCCAGCTATTTATTTAACTATATATCATGGTGTCTGGCTTCTGGGTGGACACGGCACATCAGGTGCCGATGGTTAGTTTAACGTATCGATGCCGTTGGTCTGAGTTGTGAATGTCTGGTGGCAAATCAGGCGTGATTGCTTAAGCAATGTTGCCTGCTAACTGGATATTTTCTTTCGGGTTAGCTTTCCTGCTGTTTGCTATTATTGTGTATGTGGCTGCGTACATGCATGCACGTGGGCGCACCATCGGCCTGTCCCAAGTTGCTATCTTCTGCAAATTTCTTGAATGAAGGAGTACTAAACCAAAAAAGTATGGTTTGTTTTCTGTCGCACGCCAAATTGAATAGATGGACATCAACACTCCGTCTGTCTGTCAAACGGTCTGTATGTGGACTGGATAGACAACTGTGGTTGGAAACAAGGCTACAATTGATATCATTACAATTTACAGGTACCTGCAGCTGATCGTACAAAGACAGGAAACTTGAGCTTTCGATGAAAAACTGAAACGCCAGAAATCTGAAACAAAAACTTCACTGGGTATAGCAACCATTTGGCATCTACTACTCTCTAGCCCATATACTATGTCCAGAGATGACTTAGGAAGCAATGTTTTGTTCAAAATAGTCTTGAGTATTTTGTGGGTAAACAAGGGCCTTGTTCTCGGTGGCGAAGGAGGACACCATCTTCTCGATGGAGGCGTTAATGGCAGCCAATACTGGCGCCCCACTCCTCTCGTCCTTTGCCTTCTTGTTGCCAATTGGGTGCCCCGTCGAGGCTGACGCCGGGGTTACCGGTCCTCCTTCACCATCATCTTTCTTCTCGGTGAGGGTGGGCCGGAGGTTGTCCCATTTTTTGCAACCTTCAAGCTTGAAGCAATGCATCCATGCGAAATCTTTGCCCTTCTCCTCATGCTTGTAGAAGTCGATGGCATCGAGCATCTACCAATTCACAAATTCATAGCATGAACACCACGACAGTGAGAACATAGGCATGGGAATTAAGAGATAGTGACTTACGACGTCCACCATTGACTGCCCGCTCGCCTGCCGGTTCACCGCCTTCATGTAGCATCCATGGAATTTGCTGCAAGCCTTCTTGATGATGTTCCATCGGTGAGACATGGCCGACTTGTTGCGGATCATGTGGATGGTGGCGTAGTCACCGAAGTTCTTCCTCTCATTGAATTGCCGATCACCTTCACTGAGAAGAAAATATTCAATCTTTTGCACACAAGTAAACGGTCAAGCAATAAAATTGCAAACTTTACCTCATCCTTGCCCATGCGTGTGCCGAACACATGGTGGCCCTGGATGTTGTCGCCACTGAACAGGGAGCGAGGCAGCCAGGTGCCACCAATCACGTGGCCACCGCTGCTACTAGACCCTCGACATATGCCCGACAATTCGGTGTAGTCGCTGTTGAAGTCCAGCACGTGGCCGTGGCGTCCTGGCACGGTCACCGACGAGAATGGGGCGTTCGGATGGACGGTCACGTCGCTTTCGACGTATTCATGGGAGTCTGGGAGAACCGCATCAGCAACAGCGATGACGGTTCCGTAAAGAATGCCGACAACGAGGGGGAGGAGCTCCTACGTACGGTGGTCCTGCCGAGGCTGAGGCATACGTACGCCACAGCTGCCTCAGCCGCCGCCGCGGTCTGGTTCACCTTCAACATAACCTGCGCGGCTTCGCGGACCCCTTTGCAACTGCCTTCTTCGGAGGCATGCCGGAAACGACGATAGCGTAGCTTGCGCTCGCTGGAGAAGAGGGCGGGAGCTCGAGTGGCGGGGCAGGATCTAGATAGGATGGCGGGATAAATGAAGCGACATACGGGAGGGAAGAGAGTTGGGGAATAGAAGTAGGGTTTTGGGGCTAGTGGCTGCCAGGCGACGCCGAGGGCCGAAATCCTATGTGGCGCGAGGCGCCGGCGTGCCCAATCGGCCCCCGGCGCTTGGGGTCCGACACAAGGTTACTGGTGATTGTATTGGGCTCTAAAACTGGTTAGCTACTTTGGGAAAAAATGCTATTGGGATCGCTATGGGGAGCGCCGGTGGAGATGCTCTAAGGCAAGGATAGTTGTTGAATTCTTCCATATTTCTAATGTTTTTATTTCGTACCGTGAGGTCGTGAACTATGACATGCATAGACAAGCTTGAAGCCGAACTTTCGAAACAATTGACGTACGAAAATAAGCAAACACCATCTCATATAAGTATAAGAAAACATTGCCATTTCACTATTGCAGTGACTTTTTGGAGTTTTTCCTTTACCATAACGGTTTATAAGAAAGAGAAACATGGTGAGAACCAACTAACTAAAGACGAACTAGCACTTCATTAAATGGTCGAAGCCTCGCCGAAGAAAGCAGCCAGAGTACTACTGTTTGTCGCACTGCATGCTGCGCGTTGGTTGTTCGTTCACTGTGGTGTGGGTTGGCCGGCGTAGATGGCGTCGACATGGCCGGGTCCGTGTTGCTGCTGGGGCGGCGGCGCTAGAGATACAAAAGAAGAAGAAAACATAGCATGTTGATGTCGTCAGAGTCGTCAGAGAGATCCACAATGGAAAAGTAGAAATCAAGTCGCAGTTAAAAGCACGGCTGACCATTACCGGAGCATCTGTCGGCGACGAGCTGGACGGCCCTGCTGTTTGGGCCGCCGCAGGCTACGTAGATATCGGGGAGCTCCTGTATGGTGAGGTCGCTCACGATGAACGCTGGCTCCTCTTCCAGGTGGCAGATGCAGAGGGGGTCTACTGTCAGCGACATCTCCACGGCGGACCGCACCGCCTCGCAGCAAGCTGTGCCATGGCGGCGGTACCCCTCCTCGTCCGGCCGGCAGAACGAGTCCAGTTGGTCGGCGATCTCCGTCGTGTCGCACGGCTCTGCTGTGGCGCAAGCTGCCGCTGCGAGGAGTGCGACTCCGACGAAGAGGATGGCATGGTTCCAAGAGCGCTCCATGGTCCAGAGACTGCCGACGAGGATACTCAGCCGCGTCAGGACTCTCGAGGTGCTGGTGGGGAGAAAGAGAAGGGTTTATGCGTAGCCATGGGGCACAGACTCGAGGGAAGATTTGTAGGCGCTCTGAGAGCTGTCACAATGTTTGGTCCGAGGCAGAGCGACGAAGAGATGAGCGACCGGCCGCACGGGGAAATGACACATGCGTGACTAAACCGTTGCATGAGCGGAGTGCTGGAGCATGGAGGCAAGAGTGAACGAAGGATTGCCTGAGTAGAATGCATGTGAAGAAAGAGAAAATGCTGTCACATCATGCTCTTGCTCGACCATCATGTTAGTATGTTACGCATGATCACACAACGTGTCATCACCTCATATATGGTTCCAAATTGTTGAGGTTCTTGAGCTTATTGCTAGCTCTTCAACAAGCCCAAGTCTAGCAAAAGCGGAATTCATATGCATATTCTCTTGTGTTTTCAAGTTCGGAGGTTTTACCGGTTCTTCTTTTAGGGAGGTTTCATATCTCTTCTTATTTGGTATTCTACCTCTTGCTATTTCTTTAGTCTTATACCCTCTATAATAGAGCTTGTTCTTAACTTTTTAAAAAGCTCAAGTTTGCTAAAATCAAAGTCCGAATAAAAAAAGTTATCACCATTTTCATATTCTGTTTGAAAAACCAACCTAGAAACCGGCGCCGTTGGGCTCATCGCCAGAACAAACCGGCAGCTGCCGGAAAATTCCAGTATATGCCAAAAGGCTATACAGAGTGTCGTTTCGGCGGCTCGCCGGATATTTCGGCGTGGAAACCGGCACGCCAATTTGAACACTGCAACGGGGAAACCGGGTGACAGGTTCCTCACCAGTTTCACTAGTCGATTCTAGCGTGACGGAATTTTAACAAATATTGACTAGACTGCTCGTTTTTATCCCAAACGGTATCATTTGCTTTTTCTATAAAAAGGGCTTCTTTTTGAGCATGTTTTTGACTACCATTGTTAAACCTCTTGAGCTTACTTCCTCTCTCTTCCCTCTTATGGTTCTTGCATATTTTTGAGAGTTCTGAAAGAGAAGATCTAGATCTACAACCTCCATCAATCCGTTTGTTGTGGATATGCTAACTAGGTACACCATACCGGAGTCTCAATTCTGGTAAGCCCGGATGGCCCACAAATGGTGGTGGGGCCTATGGTGCAACCGGGTGGCCTAGTTGTTGGAGAATCAAGATGAATGAGTCCAGCCCGGAGCCCAGAAGGTCGGATCCGTACCGAGATAGATGGTAGGCTGAATCCTTAACGTGTGCAAGGCAAGATAATGTAACGTAGGTAGACTTGGCCATATTAAGGTGGATCTCTAGTAGGTAACTCTAGATTTGTGTGTGTCTTTATAAGCCGGATCCCGGGAGCCCTATAGGCACACACAACACAACTCATTGCAATCTCACACTTGTTGCCTGATAATTCCATATACGCAATAACATGGCCTCGTCACCGTCGTGAGGTTTCCGAAACTAGAATAACTCGTGTGTCCTTGTCCCGGTCATTCCTCGTCCCATGGCGTCACTCTCTCTCCCCACTGTGAGGCACCCCTCACCGGAGTATCGTCGAATACGCAACGACAATTGGCGCCCATTGTGGGGCCATTCATAGGTACCAGCGACACAATTATTGTCGGACTTATGCTTTACGCCGACAACTACCCGATCGGCACGACGACGAGTGCTAGATTCCGGCTAAGGAGAACGCCATCCATTGTTCCACCGTTCCAGTCGGTGGAATCCACCTCTTCATCGGCGAAACTAACGATCAAACTAGATTTACTGGAACAAGCCCCGTGACCGCCGTTAAGCCAGATACGTCAGCGGGAGATCAATATGGGTAGGTCCATCCTAGATCTGAAAAATTCAGAACCCACCTAAACTGTCATGTGCTAGATATGACGGTGAAGATCAATGCAGATCCACCTGCTTTCCCATGTGTTAGAGAAGTAAAAGGTGTCACTTTGTCAACTTCAATGATGTACGTCCAGGAACGACGAGTTCATACTGGGTGCCCTCGATGGTGAATAGGAGTGACCCGGCGATCAGGGAGGTGCTACACACCGACCGGGTCGGTGCGGATGGGTGCCGCACACCTCCCGACCTGGCGGTTCTGTAGTGGGCTGATACGTCCCAAACGTATCTATAATTTCTTATGTTCCATGCTACTTTTATGATGATACTCACATGTTTTATACACATTATATGTTATTATTATGCATTTTCGGCACTAACCTATTGACGAGATGCCGAAGAGCCGTTCTTGTTTCTGCTGTTTTTGGTTTCAGAAATCCTACAAAGGAAACATTCTCGGAATTGGACGAAATCAACGCCAGGGTCCTATTTTTCCACGAAGCTTCCAGAAGTCCGAAGAGGAAACGAAGTGGGGCCACGAGGTGGCCACACAACAGGCGGCGCGGCCCAAGCCCTGGCCGCGCCGGCCTCGTGGGCCCTCGTGACGCCCTTGACCTGCCCTTCCGCCTACATATAGTCTTCGTCGCGAAACCGAGAGCCACGATACGGAAAACCTTACGAGAGGCGCCGCCGCCAATCCCATCTCGGGGGATTCAGGAGATCGCCTCCGGCACCCTGCCGGAGAGAATCATCTCCCGGAGGTCTCTTCATCGCCATGATCGCCTCCGGATCGATGTGTGAGTAGTCCACCCCTGACTATGGGTCCATAGCGATAGCTAGATGGTTGTCTTCTCCTCATTGTGCTATCATGTTAGATCTTGTGAGCTGCCTATCATGATCAAGATCATCTATCTGTAATGCTACATGTTGTGTTTGTTGGGATCCGATGAATATTGAATACTATGTCAAGTTGATTATCAATCTATCATATATGTTGTTTATGTTCTTGCATGCTCTCCGTTGCTAGTAGAGGCTCTGGCCAAGTTGATACTTGTGACTCCAAGAGGGAGTATTTATGCTCGATAGTGGGTTCATGCCTCCATTAAATCTGGACAGTGAAAAGTTCTAAGGTTGTGGATGTGCTGTTGCTACTAGGGATAAAACATCGATGCTTTGTCTAAGGATATTTGTGTTGATTATATTACGCACCATACTTAATGCAATTGTCTGTTGTTTACAACTTAATACCGGAAGGGTTCGGATGATAACCTGAAAGTGGACTTTTTAGGCATAGATGCATGCTGGATAGCGGTCTATGTACTTTGTCGTAATGCCCTGATTAAATCTCATAGTACTCATCATGATATATGTATGTGCATTGTTATGCCTTCTTTATTTGTCAATTGCCCAACTGTTATTTGTTCACCCAACATCTGTTTATCTTATGGGAGAGACACCACTAGTGAACTGTGGACCTCGGTCCTATTCTTTACATCGAAATACAATCTCAATTGTTCTTTCTTTCTTCGCAAACAAACATCATCATCCACACTATACATCTAATCCTTTGTTTACACAAGCCGGTGAGATTGACAACCTCACGTTACGTTGGGGCAAAATCTGTGATTGTGTTGTGCGGGTTCCACGTTGGCGCCGAAATCCCAGTGTTGCGCCGCACTACACTCCGCCACCAACAACCTTCAACGTGCTTCTTGGCTCCTACTCGTTCGATAAACCTTGGTTTCTTTCTGAGGAAAACTTACTGCTGTGCACATCACACCTTCCTCTTGGGGTTCCCAACGGACGTGTGTCTCACGCGCATCAAGACTGTTTAAGTGAGATCAAGACACGCAGGAGTCTCCACTTCCAATCTCTTTACTTTGTTTTTGTCTTGCTTTATTTTATTTACTACGTTGTTTGCTGCACTAAAACAAAATACAAAAAATTTAGTTGCTAGCTTTACTTTATTTACTATCTTGTTTGCGTTCTCCATATTAAAAACACAAAAAAATTAGTTACTCGCATTTACTTTATCTAGTTTGCTTCATTTACTACTGCTAAAATGAATACTCCTGAAAACACTAAGTTGTGTGACTTCACAAACACTAATAATAATGATTTCCTATGCACACCTATTGCTCCACCTGCTACTACAGCAGAATTCTTTGAAATTAAACCTGATTTACTGAATCTTGTCATGAGAGAGCAATTTTCTGGTGTTAGTTCTGATGATGCTGCTGCCCATCTTAATAATTTTGTTGAACTTTGTGAAATGCAAAAGTATAAGGATGTAGATGGTGACATTATAAAATTAAAATTGTTTCCTTTCTCCTTAAGAGGAAGAGCTAAAGATTGGTTGCTATCTTTGCCTAAGAATAGTATTGATTCATGGACTAAATGTAAAGATGCTTTCATTGGTAGATATTATCCTCCTGCTAAAATTATATCTTTGAGAAGTAGCATAATGAATTTTAAGCAATTGGATAATGAACATGTTGCTCAAGCATGGGAAAGAATGAAATCTTTGGTAAAGAATTGCCCAACCCATGGACTAACTACTTGGATGATCATCCAAACCTTTTATGCAGGACTGAATTTTTCTTCGCGGAACCTATTGGATTCAGCTGCTAGAGGTACCTTTATGTCCATCACTTTGGGGCGGCTACAAAGCTTCTTGATGATATGATGATAAATTACTCTGAATGGCACACGGAAGGAGCTCCACAAGGTAAGAAGGTAAATTCTGTCGAAGAAACCTCCTCCTTGAGTGATAAGATTGATGTGATTATGTCTATGCTTGTGAATGGTAGATCTAATGTTGATCCTAATAATTTTTCTTTAGCTTCATTGGTTGCCCAAGAAGAACATGTTGATGTGAACTTCATTAAAAGTAATAATTTCAACAACAATGCTTATAGGAATAATTCTGGTAACAACTATAGGCCATATCCTTCTGCTAATGGTAATGGTTATGGTAATTCTTATGGGAATTCTTACAACAATAATAGGAATGCACCCTCTGGTCTTGAAGCCATGCTTAAAGAATTTATTAGTACACAAACTGCTTTTAACAAATCTGTTGAAGAAAAGCTTGATAAAATTGATATCCTTGCTTCTAAGGTTGATAGACTTGCCTTTGATGTTGAAAGTTATGCCTAATAAGGATAATGAAAATAAGATTGTTACTACAGTAAATGCCATCCAAGTTAGAATTAATGAGAATATAAGATTGATGGCTGAATTGCATGCTAGATGGGATAGAGAAGAAAATGAAAAACTAGCTAAAGAGAATAATGTATCTAAAGTTTGGACTATTACCACCACTAGTAATGATAATGCTTCACATTTTGCTACACCTCCTACTATCAATGGTAAAATAATTGGTGTTGGCAATGTTTCTACTCCTAGTGCAAAGCGTGCAAAATTACCTGAAATTGCTAAAGCTGAAACTGCTTGTGATAAAACTGCTGAATTTTTTTCCAACATTGGGGACAATGATCCCATTGCTGTAGGTAATAATGATTTAGACTTTGATGATTGTCACATCTCTGAAGTTATAAAGTTCTTACAAAAACTTGCTAAAAATCCCAATGCTAGTGCTATAAATTTGGCCTTTACAAAACATATTACAAATGCTCTCATAAAAGCTAGAGAAGATAAACTAAAACTTGAAACTTCTATTCCTAGGAAGTTAGAAGATGGTTGGGAGCCCATTATTAAGATGAGGGTCAATGATTTTGATTGTAATGCTTTATGTGATCTTGGTGCAAGTATTTCTGTTATGCCCAAGAAAATCTATGATATGCTTGACTTGCCATCATTGAAAAATTGTTATTTGGATGTTAATCTTGCTGATAATGCTATAAAGAAACCTTTGGGGAGGATTGATAATGTTCGCATTATGGTTAACAATAACCTTGTCCCCGTTGATTTTGTTGTCTTGGATATTGAATGCAATGCATCTTGTCCCATTATATTGGGAAGACCTTTTCTTCGAACTGTTGGTGCTACCATTAATATGAAGGAAGGTAATATTAAATATCAATTTCCTCTCAAGAAAGGTATGGAACACTTCCCTAGAAAGAAAATGAAGTTACCTTATGATTCTATTATTAGAACAAATTATGATGTTGATGCTTCATCTCTTGATGTTACTTGATTCACACTTTTTGCGCCTAGCTGAAAGGCGTTAAAGAAAAGCGCTTATGGGAGACAACCCATTATTTTACTTCTGCACTTTGTTTTATATTTGAGTCTTGGAAGTTGTTACTACTGTAGCAACCTCTCCTTATCTTTATTTTATTGCATTGTTGTGCCAAGTAAAGTCTTTGATAGTAAAGTCAATACTAGATTTGGATTACTGCGCAGAAACAGATTTCTTGCTGTCACGAATTTGGGTATTGTTCTCTGTAGGTAACTCAGAAAAATCTTCCAATTTACGTGCGTGATCCTCAGATATGTACGCAACTTTCGTTCAATTTGGGCATTTTCATCTGAGCAAGTCTGGTGCCTCTAAAAAATTCGTCTTTACGGACTGTTCTGTTTTGACAGATTCTGCCTTTTATTTCGCATTGCTGTTTTGCTATGTTTGATGGATTTCTTTGTTCCATTAACTTTCAGTAGCTTTGTGCAATGTCTAGAAGTGTTAAGAATGATTATGTCACCTCTGAATATATTAATTATGCACTAACCCTCTAATGAGTTTGTTTTGAGTTTGGTGTGGAGGAAGTTTTCAAGGGTCAAGAGAGGAGGATGATACAATATGATCAAGAAGAGTGAAGAGTTTAAGCTTGGGGATGCCCCGTGGTTCATCCCTGCATATTTTAAGAAGACCCAAGCGTCTAAGCTTGGGGATGCCCAAGGCATCCCTTCTTCATCGACAACTTATCGGGTCACCTCTAGTGAAACTATATTTTTATTCATCATCTTATGTGCTTTGCTTGGAGCGTCTGTTTGCTTTTATTTTTGTTTTGTTTGAATAAAATCGGATCCTAGCATTCTTTGTGTGGGAGAGAGACACGCTCCGCTGTTGCATATGAACACATGTGTTCTTAGCTTTATTCTTAATGTTCATTGCGAAGGTTGAACTACCTCGTTCATTGATGGAAACAGAAAATGCCGCATGTGATAATTGGTATAATGTCTTGAATAATTCGATACTTGGCAATTGTTGTGCTCATATAGATCATGTTTAAGCTCTTGTATCATATACTTTGCACCTATTAATGAAGAACTACATAGAGCTTGTTAAAATTTGGTTTGCATGATTGATCTCTAGAGTCTAGATATTTTCGGGTTAAGGTGTTTGAACAACAAGGAGACAATGTAAAGTCTTATAATAGCTACAATATGTTCATATGTGAGCTTTGCTGCACCTTTTATACTTGAGTTTGCTTCAAACAACCTTGCTAGCCTAGCCTTGTATTGAGAGGAATTCTTCTCGTGCATCCAAATCCTTGAGCCAAATACTATGCCATTTGTGTCCACCATACCTACCTAGCACATGGTATTTCTCTGCCATTCTAAAGTATATTACTTGAGTGCTACCTTTAAACTTCTATTCTTTGCCTTTACAATATATAGATCATGAGAAAAGTAGCCTTAAAAACTATTGTGGTGAAGAATATGTACTTATGTGTCTTCTTTCTTAATAAGTTGCTTGTTGAGCGGTAACCATGTTTCTGGGGACGCCATCAACTCTTTTACCTTTGTTGAATATCATGTGAGTTTCTATGCATGTTCGTCTTGTCTGAAGTAAGGGCGATTTTCATGATCAAATGGTTTGAGTATGCATATTGTTAGAGAAGAACATTGGGCCGCTAACTAAAGCCATGAATCATGGTGGAAGTTTCAGTTTGGACAATAAATCCTCAATCTCTTATGAGAATATTAACTGTTGTTGAATACTTAAGCATTAAAAGAGGAGTCCATTATCTGTCTATGTTGTCCCGGTATGGGTGTCTAAGTTGAGAATGATCAAAAGCGAGAAATCCAATGCGAACCTTCTCCTTAGACCCTTGTACAGGGCATAGAGGTACCCCTTTGTGACACTTGGTTGAAACATATGTTATGCAATGATAATCCGTGTTAATCCAAGCTAATTAGGACAAGGTGCGAGCACTATTAGTATACTATGCATGAGGCTTGCAACTTATAAGATGTCTTATACATAACACATATGATTTATTACTACCGTTGACAAAATTGTTTCTTGTTTTCAAAATGAAAAGCTCTAGCACAAAAATAGTAATCCATGCTTCCCTCTACGAAGGGCCTATCTTCTACTTTATTATTGAGTCAGTTTACCTATTCCTTCTATCTTAGAAGCAAACATTTGTGTAAACTGTGTGCATTGATTCTTACATGTTTACCTATTGCACTTGTTATATTACTTTGTGTTGACAATTATCCATGAGATATACATGTTGAAGTTGAAAGCAACCGCTGAAACTTATATCTTCCTTTGTGTTGCTTCAATGCCTTTACTTTGAATTTATTGCTTTATGAGTAACTCTTATGCAAATCTTATTGATGCTTGTCTTGAAAGTATTATTCATGAAAAGTCTTTGCTATATGATTCATTTGTTTACTCATTATCTTCATCATTGCTTCGAATCGCTACATTCATCTCATATGCTTACAATACTATGATCAAGATTATGATAGCATGTCACTTCAGAAATTATCTTTGTTATCGTTTACCTACTCGAGGGCGAGTAGGAACTAAGCTTGGGGATGCTTGATACGTCCCAAACATATCTATAATTTCTTATGTTCCATGCTACTTTTATGATGATACTCACATGTTTTATACACATTATATGTCATTATTATGCATTTTCCGGCACTAACCTATTGACGAGATGCCGAAGAGCCGTTCTGTTTTCGCTGTTTTTGGTTTCAGAAATCCTACAAAGGAAATATTCTCGGAATTGGACGAAATCAACGCCCACGGGCCTATTTTTCCACGAAGTTTCCAGAAGTCCGAAGAGGAAACGAAGTGGGGCCACGAGGTGGCCACACAACAGGGCGGCGCGCCAAGCCCCGGCCGCGCCGCCCGTGTGGGCCCCCGTGACGCCCTTGACCTGCCCTTCCGCCTACATATAGTCTTCGTCGCGAACCCCAAAGACCGAGAGCCACGGAAAACCTTACAGAGACGCCGCGCCGCCAATCCCATCTCTCGGGATTCAGGAGATCGCCTCCGACACCCTGCCGAGAGGGGAATCATCTCCGGAGGTCTCTTCATCGCCATGATCGCCTCCGATCGATGTGTAGTCCACCCCTGGACTATGGGTCCATAGTAGTAGCTAGATGGTTGTCTTCTCCTCATTGTGCTATCATGTTAGATCTTGTGAGCTGCCTATCATGATCAAGATCATCTATCTGTAATGCTACATGTTGTGTTTGTTGGGATCCGATGAATATTGAATACTATGTCAAGTTGATTATCAATCTATCATATATGTTGTTTATGTTCTTGCATGCTCTCCGTTGTAGTAGAGGCTCTAGCCAAGTTGATACTTGTGACTCCAAGAGGGAGTATTTATGCTCGATAGTGGGTTCATGCCTCCACTAAATCTGGGACAGTGAAAGTTCTAAGGTTGTGGATGTGTGCTACTAGGGATAAAACATCGATGCTTTGTCTAAGGATATTTGTGTTGATTACATTACGCACCATACTTAATGCAATTGTCTTGTTTACAACTTAATACAAGGGGTTCGGATGATAACCTGAAAGTGGACTTTTTAGGCATAGATGCATGCTGGATAGCGGTCTATGTACTTTGTCGTAATGCCCTGATTAAATCTCATAGTACTCATCATGATATATGTATGTGCATTGTTATGCCTTCTTTATTTGTCAATTGTCCAACGTAATTTGTTCACCCAACATCTGTTTATCTTATGGAGAGACACCACTAGTGAACTGGGACCTCGGTCCTATTCTTTACATCTGAAATACAATCTACAATTGTTCTTTCTTGTTCTTCGCAAACAAACATCATCCACACTATACATCTAATCCTTTGTTTACAGCTTGAGATTGACAACCTCACTTACGTTGCAAAGTACTGATTGTGTTGTGGGTTCCACGTTGACGCCGAATCCCCGTGTTGCGCCGCACTACACTCGCCACCAACAACCTTCAACGTGCTTCTTGGCTCCTACTGATTCGATAAACCTTGGTTTCTTTCTGAGGGAAAACTTATTGCTGTGCACATCACACCTTCCTCTTGGGGTTCCCAACGGACGTGTGTCTCATGCGCATCATGGGCCGTAGCCTATCAGGTAAGTTCGTTTTTGTTTTTGTTTTACTCCTTTTCTTTTATGTTTACATATTTTTGTTATTTAAAAAGTAAAAATATTTTTAAATCCATTTATTTTAAAATCTGAAAGTTTAAGTTTTTATGAGTTTGTTTAGAAAATAAAAAAATTAAAAACAATTTTCAGAATTTAAACATTTTCAAATTTGAACATTTTTCGATATGAACATTTTTCAAATACAAACAATTTTTTTAACTTTGAACCTTTTTTAGATTTGAACATTTTTTAAGTTTGAACATTTTTTAGTTTGAACATTTTTTAGTTTGAACAATTTTAAAGTTTAAACAGTTTTCAAAATTATTTTTTTTGAAAATTTGTACGATTTACTAATTTGAGAAAAAAAAGGAAAAGAAAAAATAGGAAAAAAACAGGAAAAAGAAACAAAAAAGAAAAGAGAAAAGAATATACAGAAAACGGAAAAAGGAGGAAAAAGACTGAAATGGGCCGGGTCCTATACCCGATCAGGGGTGTGCGGCATGGCGTACACACCGATCATGGGGAGCTGCTATACGCCGACCGGGTCGGCAGGTACGGGGTGCCGCACACCCCACCGACCCGGCGGCTGTTAACTGGGCTGCGGCCCATCAGGTAACTTCTTTTTCTTTTCTGTTTTCTTATTTTTTTCCTTTTTGTGTTTATAGTTTTGTTTTTAAAAACTAACATTTTACAGGCTTTTTTATGTTTTCAAATTTGTTCAAAATTTTATGTCTACAGATTTTTTTTAAAATCGAATTCAAATTCGTTCAAAATTTGAAAATCGTCAAAAAGGTAAAATTGTTTAAAATATATAATTTGTTCAAATTACGAAATTTGTTCAAATTTGAAAAAATGTTCAAAAATTAAATTTGTTCAAATTTCAAAATTCTTCCAAAATTGGAAATTCGTTCAAGATTATATTTTGTTCCAATTTCGAAATTCGTTCAAATATAAAATATGTTCAAAATTTAAAATTTTCAAATTTCAAAATTCGTTCAAGATTCAAAATTTGTTCAAATTTTGTCAAACTTGAACATTTTTTAAATTTCAAAATTTTCAAAATTAAGCAGGAAAATAAAACGAGAGAACAAAAAAGAAAACAGAAAAGAAAAACAGAAAAAGGAAAAGAAAAGGAAAAGGAGAAAAAACAGGGAAAATGGCCTAACCGGGCCGGCCCACACCGCGCACGGGGGTGTGCGGCGCGGTGCAGGTGCCGACCTGGTCGGCATATAGGAAACGGGAGCTGCTTTACACCGACCTGGTCGGTGTGTAACAGCCACCGACCACCCCCCAGTATTTGTTGGGCCGGCCCACGGTTCGCTGTGGATTCGGTGCGGACGGAACACTGCACACCCAGGCCAGGTATGTTGGGCCGGCCCAAGTTTGTTTTTCTTTTTTCCTTTCTCATTTTTTCTCTGTTTTAAATCTGAACAGTTTCAAATTTGAACAAATTTCGAATTGAACGATTTTTGAATTTGAACAAATTTCTAAAGTGAACGATTTTCGAATTTGAACAAATTTTGAAAGTGAACGATTTTCGAATTTGCACAAATTTTGAAACTGAACGATTTTCGAATTTGAACAAATTTCGAAACTGAACGATTTTCGAATTTGAACAAATTTCGAATTGAACGATTTTCGAATTTGAACAAATTTCGAAACTGAACAATTTTCGAATTTGAAATTTTTTCAGATTTGAACAAAAAGAAGAAAGAAAAACAAAATAAGAAAGAAAACAGAAAAGAAAAAGGAAAAAAATAAAAAACGAAAAAAGAAACAAAAAACCAGAAAAAGACAGCGAACTGGGCCTGACCCAAACCCGACCAGGGGGTGTGCGGTGGCTGGTAGCCATCGATCTGGTCGGTGTATAGGTTTTCCCTAGGAAACGCCCCGATCATGCCGGGGATCTTTGTTTCAGTCAAAACGTTGGGCTGTGTGGGCCAACGAGGGGAACTGTCACAAGTTCCTTAGGTTTGAGAAACCCAGATTGGTACATGGCCGGCCCACCGAAAGGAGACAACAGGCCCGCCCGTTGTTTCGTCACATCTTTATCCTCTCTCTCTCTCTCTCTTTCTGTGTGCCTTTGCCGTTCCTCTTCTTCCTTCGGCACTCCTCTGCTGCCATCTTGTCACCTTCCTTCCCCGCCATTGGAGAGACTGCGCTCTCCGGCTCCAAGCTCAAGTTGCTGGCGAAATTCCGCCTCCGCCGAGCTTTTGACAGATGGGGATGAAGGCGCTCGTCTCCGGCCAGCCCGCGCTGCTCTGCCCAAGGCCTGCCACTAGGCCTAGGAGCACTACACGCGCCGCCGCCGCCGCCGTTTCTTGTTCCCCTACTACTAGGGGGAGGACATCCCTATCTCTATCCCTAGAAACAAGCAAACCAACCGCCATCGTCCACGTTCCCAGCGATTTGGCAAGGCGGCGCACCGCAATTCCATGTCCTCCCCGCGCGCTATCGCAGCCTCAGGATGCTGCTGCTGCTGACGACGACGACGCCGCCTCCTCTCTTGCTGCAAAGGCAAATGACGCTCTATTGTAAGATTCCGTTTCCTCTGTTCTGTACTTCTCATTTCTCAATACTGAATTTTATCCATTCATGACGTCGTCTGTGGACACTATGATCCTGTTTCAAGTGGGATTACAGCATGCACTTCCTGTCTGTCAGATGTTTACCAGCTTGGATCAACACTTACGTACATCTGTTACCGAACTGAAAAACCATACCGTTGATTGATTGCACAAACTATATATGCCAGGGACTGAACTTTTCTCTGACACCCCAGACTTCTGTCCAGTTGCCTTTCTAGTACCATTGTTATTGACATTCATTATAATAATAATCTCCGCATTCCTGCATGATATGTGTCTGCCTTCGTGCAACAATCGGACAGTGGGCTTCATCCTGGGAGCGTCGGCATCGAGCTCATTCTTCTGGCCCTGCCAGCAGTTCTAGGCCAAGCCATCGACCCCATGGCGCAACTCATGGAGACCGCTTACATCGGTAAATTAGGTAACTACTTTGTGCTGCTATATCTTTTTTATTTGAAAGCTGTGCTGCTATATCTTGTACCTCCTCACAAGTTGTCTCTTCATTTCTCAAGATCGCTGAACATAACCCCCCCCCCCCTGCCCTTATTTATCAGTATCTTTTTCTTGTTGGAGAGTGACTCCGTGATCAATATCACTAATGTTTCTTGCATATCAAAATTATGTGGAATGTGACCCCCGTAAAGTTGTCTTCTGCTCAGTTGCCTGAACTTGTCTATGTCCTACCAGATTAGCATATGTTATCATGTACTACTTGAACAGCAAAATCTTGTGAAAGATCGAATTTACAGTTGCACATCACATTATGATGTTAATTTAGGAATGAGTGGTTAAATATTTATTTATTAGCATGAGCCTGTTTTATTTTGCCTACCCCAACTTGCTTGGGAAAAAGGCTTTGATGTTGTTGATGTTGAGGCTGTTCTATTTTGTGAAATCACACAACATGAGGGTTGATATTATGGAGTACCTCATATGGGGAGCCTTAGGCATGCTACTACACACTCTCAGCATTTGGTTTGCCCTCTTAAGGTGTTTTGTACACATCTGTGCTGCATAAAGCAAGCTGTTAGTTATTTTCTGATTCAATCTTGGCATATGTTCTGAAGGTGCCCTGGAGCTAGCATCGGCTGGTATCGGTGTGGCTATTTTCAACATTCTATCCAAGATTTTTAACATTCCATTGTTGAGCATAGCAACCTCATTTGTGGCGGAGGATATTTCCAAGAATGCTACTAAGCATTCTAGTTCAGGTAACAGGATCATCTCATAAATACAAAATTGAGCCTGTGTACATCATGCTTATTCAGGCAATGGAACTTGACTCTCTGTGTTGCAGGCAAATTAGAGCTGCCATCTGTCTCATCGGCTTTGGTTTTAGCCGCTGGTATTGGTATAATTGAAGCATTGGCATTGTTCCTAGGATCAGGATTGTTTCTTAAACTAATGGGTGTGTCACATGTACGTTCATATTATGATGACGCCTGTTGTTATCTTTGACGTTCTCATTTTAGGGAGTACTGTTTATCATTTATTTCTTTTACGCACATTATGGACAATGGATCCTAAACTGGATTCAGAACAACGATTTTTCACCTGTGCATGTTAGCCAAAAGTCTAAGTTTAGTTCTTACACAGGCCTCTCCAATGTATGAATCTGCGCGACTCTTTCTTTCACTGAGAGCTTTAGGAGCACCTGCAAATGTGATTATGTTAGCAGTGCAGGGTATCTTTCGTGGCTTCAAGGATACCAAGACTCCTGTACTTTATATAGGTAACTACCAAGGAATGCTCATCGTTTCCTCATTGGCAGTGCCTTTTCACAAGTTGTGAGTGTGATTGTGTGAAGAGTACCTTTTGATGTATATAATGGTGTAGCATCCCCAAATTTTCTGATATTTTAATTTCTGTGCCTAACAAATATTTTGCAGTTACATACTAGTACGGCCTTTTTTGTTTATGTTGCATTTCCCATGTCAAAACCCATGAAATCATTCATGCATTTGCATATTAATGATGTTTGTAAGAAAGTCTCATTTGAATTGGAGCGTTCCATACAAGTTATCTGATGTAAAATATCTCCCTTCTCTCAAACTTAATGATTCTTTAAAACATCTGTAGGTTTGGGGAATCTTTCAGCTGTAGCCCTTCTTCCTTTACTTATATATGGTTTTCAGCTTGGTATAACAGGAGCCGCAATTTCTACAGTTGCATCCCAGTAAGTTTTCTGAGTACCTAGGTCGGTGTTATCTGAGTACAGCGAAAATTTGGAAGGCAAATAAGACATACACCAGCAAATGTCTTCCTTAAGTTTTCCATTTCTTGTGAATAATCAAAGGAAACAACACTTGCTATTAAAATTGAACTTTCCTTTTCCCTTATTTGGGTACATTCAAAATGCAGAACATATGCAGCGGGGGTCTTAGCGGTATTATAGGATTTACTGGTTGTTAGCAGATCTGCTGGTATTGTGAAATGCAGTTTATTGGCTATATGATTACCCATGTCAGATTTACTATCAAGAGATGGAGTGTAGTACCCATAATATTTGGCTGTTGGGAGCCTCACGTTTCTTGTACTTACAGCATGAGCTTCTCTCTGGTACAAGTTCTAACTTTGTTTCTGTTCATGACATAGGTACATTATTGCAATTTTGCTTATATGGTCTCTAAGTAAAAAAGCTGTCCTGCTTCCTCCAAGGATGGACCAGTTAGAGTTCAGTGGATATTTAAAATCTGGTGAGTCTCTGATGCTACTGTCCTACTCATTCATTAGTCAGACTCTAAATCGAAGTTCTTCATATATGCTTTTCTTGGCCCCCAGAGTATGGACTTCGTTTATTCAGATTGCAGTTTACTGGAATCTGGATTCCTTTCCGAGACTCCGTATTTTTAGGCAAAACATGGAGGCTTGTTTGGTCCTTCTGTAGAAGTTTGTCCTGCCAAACATTCTATATTTAGTGCATTTGTATTGGAATGGACACTTTAGTGCTTCAAAAGACAGTCTATTTCAAGGCCTGATGATGACATGTACAAGAGCAGGAAAATAATTGTAAACACCCTACACAAGTAGCTAACGACGGCATACAATACATTCCTGACAGTTCAAAAGAAAGAAGATGTAGCCTGATTTGGTATATTTTTCAGATAGGAAGACCAACTTATCATTAACAAAGCTCTCACACTGTATCTTCTCATGATACATTATGTGTCTGCTGGCCAATAGGCAACAAAAGATCCTTGTGTCCCTTTTGTTACTGTGATAGTCTTTGGAGATCTCATTCCATCTTGCTTGCACTAAACTTGTGCTATTTTTCTATATTTTCTTTCTATTTCTCTCTTCTCACCTGCAGCTTTAATTTCATCATCTTTGTATTCTTGAAATGCTAAGGGGGCATGCTGTTGGGAAGAACCCTCTCGATTCTATTAACCATGACCATTGGTACGTCGATGGCTGCTCGACAAGGCCCAACAGCTATGGCTGCTCATCAGATCTGTTTGCAAGTATGGCTTGCTGTATCTTTGCTTGCAGACTCTCTAGCAGTTTCTGCACAGGTATGTATTTTCTATTGTAAAAATCATCCCGACTTCTAAATCAGCTTCCTTTTGCACCTTCCTTTATGTATTTTACACTTTATTATACATAGAGCCTCATAGGACATGCTACCAATATCTAAGACATAATACTAAGTATTTTACACTTTATTATACATAGAGCCTCATAGGATATGCTACCAATATCTAAGACATAATACTAAGTACATTACCATAATGCAGAACTACATTAATACAGAAATTGTCCCTCCGCCTAAAGGTCTATCCGCTCCACAAGTCCAGTCTAACTCTGCTTGTGTTTTTTAGGCTCTGATAGCAAGCTCTTATGCCATATTAGACTACAAAAGGGTTCAGAAGATAGCAATGTTTGCTTTGAAGGTGATACATACTTTATTTTTTTTGTATTGCGAAATTCAGTTTATGTACACAGACACACTTCGCTGATTTTGTAATTTTTTTAGAGATGCATCAATGTCTCTTTTCATGTAAAAACAACAATTACTGTCCCTTGCAGACAGGAGCATTCAGCGGATTAGCTTTAGCAGCTGGCCTGTATATCTCATTTGGCAATATAGCAAGGCTATTTACCAATGACCCCGAGGTTCTAATGGTTGTGAAGTCATGTGCACTGGTACACCTTCTTACCTCACCATTTCATCGTTACATACACCATATCTAGCCTTACCCTAAAACTCTCCGTTTTAGTTTGTGTGTGCCAGTCAA
Organism: Lolium multiflorum; assembly: GCA_030979885.1. NCBI lineage: Eukaryota > Viridiplantae > Streptophyta > Magnoliopsida > Poales > Poaceae > Lolium > Lolium multiflorum. Next base: position 59,668,797 of record CM061749.1, on the reverse strand, counting down.
CCAATCAATGCCTTGGCATTCATCTTTGATGGTCTGCATTATGGCGTCTCAGATTTTGACTATGTTGCTCAGGCTACGGTATGGGAACAAGTCGTCGATAGATTGCAGATTGTTCTTCTTTCTATTGGCCATCAAATTTCTTAATTTTGTTTGGATTGGGCAGATTGTGGTGGGGATAGTTTCATCGTTAGTCTTGTTATATGCTCCATCGGTCTTTGGCCTGGCCGGAGTTTGGGCTGGTTTGACAACACTTATGGGACTGCGCATGGTTGCAGGCATCGTAAGGTGATTATGGTTCTTGTTTGTTGTTCTGTTATGTGCAAAGTATACATGTAAATATGATACTACATGTAACAAAATAGTCTGATGCATTCCTTATCACATGCCACTTGGCAGTGTGTGGTATTGTTTTTTCTTTTGAATATGGAGCACACCGTTGTTTTCCGATACTCTCCTATGTTCTCGTCTTAGTGCAGTCATTGGCAAAATTTCAGGTTGATGTGGAAATCAGGACCTTGGTCATTTTTGCATAAGGAGGAACCAAAATCCGAGGTCTGTTGACTATTATTACCTGGTGTCTTCTTATAACATTGCATGTAGAGACGCTTTGTATCCTGCGTCAAATTATGTTTACCTGGGGGAATATTATTCTAAATTGACTAGATATGAGGTAATGTGACTATGTAACTCACTGCGAACTGTAAGAAGCTGAGCAGATGCTATCCACCATGAACTGTTGGGTATCATGTCTCAAAGCTCTACCTGACAGGCAACAGCCAGCAATGCATTCATAACCCTCTTTGGATATGCAAAATTTACAAGGCATGGCCAACAAAACTGACATCAGTATAGCAACTTCAAACTAATCCTCTCAACAAGGAGCTAGCGTATTTTTCATTATGGTAATGAATCTGGTAAAACATAGTACTCATGATATTATGCATGTGTGGGATGTATTGATTATCTTTTGCATCATCATTATTATGTGGAGCGGTCTTTAACTATTGTAGCTCCAGGTGCAGCGATTTGCATAATCTCTTTATCCAGCAAGACAGCCAGCGTAGAGCTAGGGCAGGTGTTAGAGGTGAGGTGGGAGCGGCTTCTTCAAGACTGAACAAAACCAAGACAATTGAAGAATCAAGAAGACCAAGAGCCAAGAAAAGGTTGGCGATTGGGAGGGTGATGGTTGTTGTTTTGCATTTGTGTTCATTCTTCTGTTGATGATTCCATATATAATTAAATTATATCATAAATGGGTCTTGTACCCTCAATGCCAGTTCCTTGTGTTGTATGATACATGTTATTTGCGATGTCGACTACCTAGATATCCATACCAATTCATGTCCTCTAGACCAAGAGTAGGCAGTTCACTTGATATGCTATTGTTTTGAGATTATTTGATGCATTACAGCAACTAAATAAACACTATATAATCACCTAGTAGATTTACCAGATATATACTACACCCAGCACCACTCCTGAAACTCTATCTACAATAGACCAAACAATTTTGTTGAATCTCAACATAACCTGGCCATTTTAATGGTAAAACAGCAACAAAACTGCACATCCACTAATAGAGGAGCAGAATATTTAAGCAAAATAAAAGTTAACGCGATAACTTCACTAGATCAATTACAACAGCCTGTGGGTCAGGAGTCAGGACCACCCTGGCAATGGACAGAACTTGAGAGATCTCCCGAATTAACACAGCAATCTCATGGGAAGCGAGTACCTTGTTCTGATAAATCACCCTCTCCTTTCATTCAAAATGCCCCACCACAAGGACTCAAGACACACGTGTGTATAAAATTGTGGATGGATGAAACAGAGTCTATCAAGATTTTCCTTTTGCAAGGGACCTTAAAATAGATAACTGTATGCCAGCTAAAACTCCAACACTAATATATACAGCCTAGGTCAAACATAAGCAGTTCCTAATGAGAAATAGGTCACCTGATAAAAAATCACCAGTGTTGTTGTGTACTACATTTTCAAGCAATTCCATTTTAGCAGAAAATAGTAGAGAAAATGACTTAGAATTCATGTGGCAGTCTAGTCAGATAATTAAGGAACCATATTAGCAGAACTAAAGCTACACCAAAGGCTAGATATATTTGCGATAAAATGGTCGGATAACTGATAATATACAGACTTGAATCTCAGATGATTCCAAAGCATTCACAAAACTTCAGTTACAATGTAGACAATAAGGTTATGTTGCCCCATCACAACACTTGCACAAAACAAAATTCTCAACTATTAGGCATATTTCATTTTCAAGTTTTGAGAGAAAAATAAGTTCATGGTGGCACTAAAAAAAAACAGATATCAGCCCCAAGGCATTGTCTCCAGTGTAGACACAATGTTGACCCAAGACACATCATTATGTGAAGGAGAACCCACATGAGGAGTGTCGGCCGCCCCTCCGTTCCAGTTACACTGACAATATTTCATATATTGCTATTCTGGCTGACTAATTTTCATATATTGCTATTCTGGCAATATTAGAACTTAATATTTCCTACTCCTAACATTGCAGAATTACTATATCTTAAGTTAATATATACAGTCGCTCAGAATCCACACAAGAGATTGCAAGGGACCATAAAATAGATCATTGTATGCCTGCACAAACCCCGACATTGGCTAGGTTATACATAAGCAGTTCCTAATAGGCAAATTGGGCACTATAAATAAGAAAATCGCCATTGTCACTGTCTACTCCATTTTCAAGTAAATCCTTTATAGTGGAAAACAGCAGGGAAAAGGCCTTACAATTCTTATGGCAGTCCAAATAGGAAATTAAGGAATGTGGTCTGGAATTGAAGGAGCATTTATCAGAAAATCATATTCATGGAACTAACAAGGCTAGATATATTTTGCATAAAATGATCAAACAATTCACATACAAACTTGAATCTCAGATGACACCAAAGCATTGGCAAAACTTCAGTTACAATGTAGACAATAAGTTTATTTCTCCCCATTTACAACATTTGCACAAGACAGAATTCACAACTAGTCGACATTTTCCAGTTTCAAGTCTTAAGAGTAAGTTCAAGGTGCCACTGTAAAGAAAAAATACAATCCCCAAGGCATTGTGAACTCCATATATTTTTGATATCTTAATTTCCATCATTGGAATATTGTACAGCAAGATAACCAGGCTCTGAATGTTTGCCTATCAAACCATATAGCTCATAAAGACTTGGAATGAAAATCAGAATATCGGATAAGCTTGAAGGACAAAACTGAGATATGTACTGCAAGTTCAAAAACCCAATACAACACCATGAACCCAACTACTAAAACAACTTCTTATTGTGATACACACTAACATCCATCCATCTGTTCATATGTAGTAATCATCCTCACCAGAAACACAGTGCTGCTAAGCGCAAACCGACACCGGTAACAAACTTTACACTGCGAGTGACTGTTACAACTGATAGAATCGGTTGAGAAGCAGCATGTATACTGACCTATCCCCCGTGGTCAGTCGCTAGGACGCATACTGTGGCGGTGCCCGCGCGGCCATCCTAGCAACCTGCGCCTGCTGCTGTGCCTGGTTGACCTTGGTGCCGAGCACACGCTGGAAGAACTGCTCCCTCGCCAGCGCGCGCACGCTCCTGAGGTAGCCGTCGAAGGGCACGGACCCTTCCTGAACGGCCTTGTCGAGGGCATAGATGGCGTCCTCGAGCGCCAGATCAGTGGCGGTGCACTCAAGCATCTGCCTGGACAGCGTGTCTGCTGGCTGAATGGCTCCCTCCGCTCCGGCGTCGTCGGCGGTTCCCTTGCGGTTCTCGGCGACCCAGGTCTCGATGACGTTAGTGGCACCCATCACGTCCTGGAGGCGGCGCTCGAGCGCCTCCTTCTCCTCCGTGATCCTGCGCACGCCCTCGCTGACCTGCACCCCCCGGCCACGCAGCTCGGCCTGCACCGCGAAGAGGGCCTCCACCTCGGCCTCGCGTGTGGTGCGCAGCGCGGCAGCGTCGGCGTAGGCGGTGTCGACGAGCTTGGCGATGGCGTTGCGCTTGAAGACCTCGGCGGGGTCCTCGGTGGGCGGGGGGCGGGATGCTAGCTGGGGCGAGGCGGGGAACCTGTATGGGCGAGGGGCGTACATGGCAGCTTCTGAAGGTGGCGGGCGAGGAGAGGGGGCGGGAGCGGGGGTCATGGAGGAGGTAGGAGGAGGGGGATTGGGATTGGGAGGAGCGGATCTGGTGAAGAGTGGCGGGTCGAGGCCGAATAGGTGGGAGAGGGACCTGGCGAGGTCGAGGAGGTTGGAGGATGGGAAGACCCAGGAGCGGAGGTATGGCGCGCCGGCGACGAGGCCGGAGCGGTCGACGAGCGGGTGGTTGGGCTTGATGAGCATGTCGCGGGTCGGGGAGAGGAAGACGAGCGGCGGGGCGCGCGGGTAGGGCTCCGGGAGCCAGATGACGGCGGGGAGGTTGTAGACGTGGCCGCCGTGGGTCATGGGGATGGTGCCGTCGGCCTGGAGCAGGTGCGCGGCGCGGCCGTCGTTGTGGGTGAAGAGGGCGGCCCTGGGGCGGAGCGAGGGGAAGGCGTCGGCGAGCGCGACGAGGTGGTTGCGGATCAGCCACTTGACGTCCTCCGCGTAGGGCAGCGCCGAGGGGCCCCGCTGGGAGAGCGCCGTGTTGAGGAACTGGTGCGCGTACTGCGCGCCGCTCGCCGCCGGCGGCGGCGGCGACGGGGCCATCGGAGATCCGGGTCGTAGGGTTTCCGCTTGCTTTCGTGATGGATTGGGATTGGGTGGGGAGGGAAGGGAAGAGGAAGACTCCGGTTGCTTGCTTCCCTGTAGCCTTTGCAACCAAGGAAGGAAGGAACCGGCCGCTACACGTTTTTCGATTTGTTTTGTTTTGGTCAAGGAATTCTCATAGGCTTTCTAGACACCAATAATGAGGGACCGATCAGACAACGTGAGATTTGGCCATCAACCGCTACTTTAAAAATCCAGCGGCTGGCAGCTCATTCATTCTAGTATGTTCTAAAAATCCAAACTTTTACTTTTATAATTTCCTTTATTTCATTTCAATACCAGAGGAAATTATTTGGTAGAAACTCAAGTATACATAATTCCGCTCAATTGAGAAGAAAATAGTGTGTGACAATGTGGGTACTTACGGTATGTCTAAGTCTTGGTCCAAATTTTCTAAAGTCTGTCAAGAGAAGTGCAACTTTTTTTCTTCGAAATGGAAGAGAAGTGCAACTAATTTAAAGAAAAGTGCACTTCCTCGTTTCAGTTACACTTTTCTACATTTTAGCACGAGTTGTACTTTTTTAAAAGAAAATCTTAGGTGACTCACTTGAGATTTAGCAAAACTAGGGTAGTTATGGTTTCTTGATCAAGTTCTTCGTGGACCTTCTGAAGATTGTAATATTCCAAAAAAAAAACTAAGTTTGTAATTTCACTCAATTGAGAAGAAATTAGTGTGTGACAATGTGGATAGTTACGGCCTATCTAAGTCCCACTCAAGAAAATTGCAACTATAGTTTAAAGGAAAGTGTGACCCATTCTAGTTACGTTTTTCTATCTATGTCTTAACTTTTAAAAAATATGGTTGCACTTTTCTTAGGTGACTATGATAAGGTTTAGCAAAACCGAGGTAACTATGGACATCTCAAACTAATGAAAATTTCCCTCTTCCTCTCCCACCGAGAACATTAGTTTCCTGCAAACAAGATCCTTCCAAACTCACCGGCCTTGCCGGGAGAGATTTCAGGCCGTGCGAAATAAGTGGTCTGTTCCAGTGTTGATCATACAGAAGACAATTAAGAGAGATGGGAGCTGTTTAGTCTGCCTGGTAAAGTTTTCTTGCAAGCAATAGCTGGTTATTAGGATGCGCAGTTAACTGCTCCCCAATCTAGTTCTTGGGGATTTTTAGGAAACCAAAACCATGTTTTGACGGGAACCAACAACTTTAGCAAAATTTGAGGAATGTGAATTTGCTTCCGTGGGAAAGAAATTTCTTTCCGATTTTATTTATTTATGCTTCATCTGTACTGAATTTTGCTTCTATAATAAATGAATTTTGCTTCGGTCTAAAAATATTGTTTTGAAGCATTTCAAAATCTGTTTCTGTGTACCGGAAAATATTGCGTCCATGGTGAATGAAAATTCTTGAACGTAGCATATAGAATCTGTGTCATGTATAAGAGGATACATATTCGGCAAAACAATGGGAGATAACAACATGAAATTTGACTGATTCATTCATATTCCTAGGAAGCATAGCGCACTATAGTTAGAAGCATGATTAGCATATTAACAAACATTGTTCACATGCCTATGAAGCATACATGTATTGCAAAACATGCAACAATTCTTTTTTTTATGTGTCAATAGGAGCTTCATTTCTATACTTGGAATACATTTTAGTGCTTCATACAATTGCTTGATATATTTCGGACCAAGCACATATTTGCTTCGTTCAGTTCATCAAAATAAGTAGCTTCGCACTTTCATACCACATGTTTCATGCATGTTACAAATTTGCTCCATTATACAAGATATTGTATGTTAACCAATAATGTGTTACAAACACTTGGTTCATTCCCCTTCGCGCATGTAGACATCATTCCAAAAGTCCTTAGCCATTGATTGACAAGACGCATGCCCCAAGCTCCCTTGCTTCTGCTAGTGGTCCTCCTCGTCAACTATAAGCTCATCAGGATGGAATCAATTGATGACTTGGCTAGGATTTGTAGGCAGAGTGTAGTCTCGGTCATGTTGATAGAATCTACCTGATCTTCAATATAAAAAAAACGCATCAAAAAAAGTCATGCAACACCCAAAAAATAATCTAAAAAAAGCACACAACAACAATTCTCAGGAAAGCATGCTCACTGGTTGGTGTCGAGGATGCATGCTCACGCATGATCAGATCAGACCAGTAATCATACAAAGAGAATAGATCAGCCGCCATAGTTTGATTTCTGGAGGAGAAAACCGAGCGGTGTCAAATCGATTTGTGGGTTTGTGGGGGAGAAAACTGAGCGGGATTTAAGGGATCGATTATGGTGGAGCTGACCGGAAATTATAGGCTGGAAGGTGGGCAACATGCGACGTTTTAGGGGCTAGATTTATTTTTCAGTGGGATGCATGCATGCCGTGTGATGGGATGGAAATCGGACGGCGTCCGATCGGTCCGATGTTTTGCTTCGCATCAGACTACGATCGGCAGTGTTTACCATATAAGACGGCTCATTTTATGGGTTTTTGCCTGTATTTCGTCTTGCTATAAATGAAGCTTTGAACAATCGCCGGAGGAATTCTCCAGCCACTTATTTAACCATCGTGATGTATCGGTGCCATTGATATGAGATCTGATGCCTAAAGAAAATACAAAATAAAATAAAATCTGGCTTGTATTCTGGTGTGAGAGCCACATAGCATATATAGAACGGATGTACGTCGACACATTGTCTGTCTGTCAAACAGTCACTATCTGAACTAGAAAGGCAACTGCGGTTGGGTACAAGACTACCGTTTTTCCTGGACACCACTTCAGGTACCTGCAGCTGATAGCACAAAGATGGAGAACTGGAGCTTTCGATAAAATTGGAACTTTGCACGACAGCACGAGTGAAACATGAAACACAAAGTTTACTGAATATAGCAACAACCAATTAATTGGCAAGCAAGACAAATGACTAACTAAACAAACCGTGTAAACGGTGAGCAGAAAAGCTTACGCACCCCAAATATAGTTGTAATCCTGCGTTCCCTCCCGTCCACTTGTATTTTAGACGATGGAGCCTCCATATAAAAGCCTCCCAGACCCATCTGACTGAACCTTGAAACAGAAAAGAAGAAGAAACGAGCCACCGTTCTGTGGTTGAGCAATGGAGAAGAAGGCGACGCGCGCGCGTCTGAGCCTGGCGGCCCTGCTTCTGGCCGGCTGCCTCGTGATGGCCGGCCTGCAGGAGGCCCACGCTGCGGCGGCGGCAGCGGCGGCGGAGGGAGCGCAGCCGGAGTCCACGGCGGCGCGCGTGCTCCATGAGAATGCGCCGCCAGGGGGGATCAGACCGGTGGAGGCGAACAAGCACAACAAGGGATGCAGCGCCATGACTGGCTGCCGCGGCCCCTGATACGTTAGGACGTTACGTACGTCCATGGGCGTCGCTGCCCGGTCATGTGTACGTAGAGCTCGATCAACCTTTGTTAAATCCCGGTGTGCCTTTATCTGTTTGTGTATCGAACATCGTTTGTTCTGATGTTTTCCCGCACCTCGTTCTTCACAGTTGGGGTGTCCTCCTCTTTCACTGGTTCACTTGCAGGTGGACTCGCTTGCGACCTTGGAGGTGGCCTCCACACCACCGCCGATGGAGGCATGTCGTAGTGGCGGTAATATTGTCGAGGCAGATGCTTTGGTGTTGGGCTCTTCTGAGGACTTGGCGGTGGCTACGACGCCCACGCCACCGCAGCCGGAGCCTTGTCAATCCCTCGCCTCTTTGGACTCTAGAGGAGTGTTGGCTGCTAGCTCTGATGCTCTTTTTGCTAAAGAGCTTTGTGGCTTACTTGCTAGTTTAGAAGCGGCTTGCCCTGGATATGGCAAGGATATTGCCTGCGTCCTGGCGGGGAAGGCCTCAGAGACCATGATCAGGAAAGTGGAGAAGTCCCTTAAGAAAGTAATTATCAGGGGCAAAGGAAGGAAACGAGCCATAGCAAGAAAACCTCCAGCAGCTCATTGAGTTTTGGACTCTTTTTGAGTTGTCAGATCTTCCTTGTGTTGTTTTAGTGTTGGCTACATTTTTCTTGTATTTGCTAGAGTGGGTGCGGCTCTGTTACGTTTGGTTGTGGGTGCGTGGATGTGTTGTTTGTGTGGGTTTGATCCCGCCGTTGAAGGTTTTCGCCCGGTTTTCTCCTAAAAACGGGACACTCTCTTCTTAATTAATAGATGAGGCAAAGCTTTTGCCTCCGTTTCAAAAAAAAAAAAAAAGTTGGGGTGTCAGGACTAGCACCTTAGAACATTTTCACTGCCGCGTTCAAAAAAAGCGTCCCTCTCAGGCCGCCGTTTGGTAGCTCGCATTCTTCGAAACTAACTCGATAGGAATGACAACAAAATTTCTTCCACGTTGGGTACTGTAGGCGTTTCTTTGGGTCGCACTTCGGAGGAGATTTCGGTTTCTGCCCACGTCTTAAGGCATTTGGAATATGACCGTATCACGGTAATTTCGAAGGCTTCGGCGGGGGCTGAACTATCTTCTCTAGAGGAGGAGGAAGATGATGTCATCTCAGATGGTCGTCTTCTTTCTACTCTAATAGGTGGTATTTCGGAGGTGGACTTAGAACAGTCAGGGTTAGAGTCATTTTATGACGTAAAAGCCTCTCGACGGTCTTCTAAGTCTTCCGCTGAAAAGAAGAAAAAACATAGGTCAGGTTTAGCTAAAAAATCTAAAGTAGTTTCTAAATGAATGACATGTTTAGAAATAGCATAGGTGTTCGTGACTTGGCTAAGCACTCTCATATTACCGATTGTTGTAAGGACTATAATTTAGATTATATTGCTATTTCTGAGACGGGTAAGCGTGATTACTCTCAAAGTTTCTTAAACCGGTTATACGGTGGAATGGACTTTGACTGGTTTTCTCGCCCACCTAGAGGTAGGTCCGGTGGCTTGCTCATTGGAGTCCGGACAGATTCCATGGAAGTTTTGGCTAACTCTGATGGTGAGTACCATATTAAACTCACTATTCGGAATAGGGCTGATAATTTCATTTGGAGTCTGGTCTCCGTTTATGGTGCGGCTCAGGACAACTTTAAGGCTGACTTTTTACGTGAGCTTGTGAATCTTGCAAAGGATGATCCCCACCCTATTCTCATAGGGGGAGATTTCAATTTGCTGAGATTCCGCTATGACAAAAGTAAAGGCCCTTTTAATAGCCATTGGCCTTTCTTGTTTAATGCTATCATAGATAGCTTAGACTTGCGAGAGGTCGAGATGGCATGCCGATAGTTTACATGGGCTAACAGTTTACCTGACCCAACATACGAAAAATTGGACCGCGTGTTGGTGGACACCAGGTGGGAGGATAAATACCCGATGGTGTCAGTCCGCGATCTAGAACGTATTGAAAAACTGTCGGACCATGCTCCCATACTTTTAACTACCGGGTTAACAAGACCGCTGTCTAAGAAATCATTTAAGTTTGAACTTGGATGGTTACAACGGGAAGGTTTTCACGATATGGTTAAAAATATATGGGAAAGACCAGTGTATGCCGACAATCCAGTTATAAGGTGGAATAAAAAGATGCGAGTTGTTCGCAAACACCTTTCTGGATGGCGAGTCATACAGCTGGCATTCTTAAAAAGGAGAAGCTTCGCTTATCGAGTATCATCGATGAGTTAGAAGCGCTTGCTGAAGTGAGACCGCTATCGAGCACGGAATTGGATTTGAAAAACCAATCTAACGCTCAAATAGCAAGTCTTCTTCGGGAAGAAGAGTTGAAATGGTACCAGCGTTCAAAATCCCAATTCATTCTGGAAGGAGATTCGTATACGAGATATTTTCATGGGATTGCCAATGGGCGTCACAGGAAAAAGCGTATTCATTCTCTAGTACAAGATGAGGGTTTAATTGAAGGCCATAATCAACTCAAGTCCTATATTACTAATTATTATAAGGGTCTATTTGGTCCGCCAGATGAGAGTTCCTTCTCTCTGGATGAGTCCCAAATAGCAGATATACCCCAAGTGTCTCAGGAGGAGAATGTTGTTTTAACGGCTCCTTACTCGGAGGAGGAAGTTAATAAGGCTATTTTCCAAATGGAACATAATAAAGCCCCGGGTCCAGATGGTTTCCCTGCTGAATTCTATCAGACATTTTGGGATACCATTAAAGACGACCTTCTAGAAATGTTTAGTGTTTTACACGCTGGACAGCTAGAATTATTCCGTCTAAATTTTGGTGAGGTTATCTTGTTACCCAAAATTAAAGAGGCAGAAAGGATCCAACAATTTAGACCAATTTGCCTCTTAAATGTAAGTTTCAAGATATTCACGAAAGTGGCCACCATTAGACTGAATACAGTGGTTGATCATGTGGTCAGGCCGTCGCAAACCGCCTTCATGCAAGGACGCAATATCCTAGATGGAGTTGTGGTTCTACATGAGGCGGTTCATGAATTGCATACCAAAAATATGAATGGGGTAATCTTAAAACTTGATTTTGAGAAAGCTTATGATAAAGTCAATTGGTCTTTTCTCAATTAGACACTCAGGATGAAAGGTTTTTCACCAGAGTGGAGAGCGTTGATCAATAATTTTGTGTATGGAGGAAGTGTAGCGATTCGTGTCAATGATGATACGGGACGTTTCTTCCAGACACAAAAGGTTTACGCCAAGGCGATCCTCTATCACCACTTTTATTCAACATTGTGGCGGATATGCTCGCTATCTTGATCGAACGAGCTAAATCTGATGGTCAAATTGAAGGAGTGATCCCACATCTAGTAGATGGTGGTTTATCAATACTTCAATACGCTGACGATACAATTTTATTTATGGAACATGATCTCGATAAAGCTCGAAATTTAAAGCTAATTTTGGCAGCTTTTGAGCATTTATCGGGACTCAAAATTAACTTCCATAAAAGCGAATTGTTTTGTTTTGGCAACGCTCAGGATTCAGTTGCCGATTATTCGGAACTGTTTGGCTGTGGGCAAGGCAAGTTTCCTATCAACTATCTGGGTATCCCGATTCATTACCGGAGATTAATGATGGCTTAGTGGAAACTAGTCGAGGAAAGATTTCAGAAGAGACTTAGTAGTTGGAAAGGTAAAATGCTATCCCTTGGAGGAAGATTGGTTCTCATTAATGCAGTTCTCACCAATATGGTGCTGTATATGATATCCTTCTTCATTCTGCCAAAAGGTGTATTACACAAGCTCGATTATTATCGATCGAGATTTTTTTGGCAAGGGGATAGTGAAAAAAAGAAATATCGACTGGTCAAGTGGTATGTCGTATGCCGACCTAAAGATATGGGTGGGCTAGGAGTTCATGACCTTGAAGTCAAGAACTCAGCCTTATTAGGTAAGTGGCTTTATAAGCTACTAACCGAAGATGGCGTATGGCAGACCATGGTTAGAAGAAAGTACATAGGCGCCAAAGTGTTATCCCAGATCCTTTGGAAATCGGGAGACTCGCACTTTTGGGCTGGCCTAATGGCAACGAAGAAATTCTTCTTCAGATATGGTACTTTCAATATTAAGGATGTATCGCAGATACGGTTCTGGGAGGATACATGGCTAGGTAATAGGCCTCTCTCTGAACAATATCCAACGTTATATAGCATTGTTCGTCGCAAAAGTGATACCATTGCATTAGTAATGGCAACCTCACCCCCGACAGTGACGTTTAGACGAGATTTAATCGGTCCAAGACTTCTCGCATGGAATGCCTTACTGTTACGTTTGGAATCCATTCAGTTGTCTGAAGGGCAAGATGAATTTCGTTGGAACTTACATTCCAATGGAAAATTCTCTGTAAGTTTTTTTTACAATGCCATTATCCAACCAGAAATATCAGTTGATAAAAACAAGAAGATTTGGAAGATGAAAATACCCCTTAAAATTAAATTTTTTGGCTGTTATTTACATCGAGGAGTAATCCTCACCAAAGATAATCTTACGAAACGCAATTGGCATGGGAGTACGCAATGTGCTTTTTGTCAACACAACGAGACAATTAAACACTTGTTCTTCCAATGTCTCTTTGCCAGGTCTATGTGGTTATGCATCCAAGTAGCTTCTGATCTGTATCCCCCGACTAGTGTGGCCAATATCTTTGGTAATTGGCTTCATGGTATCGATCACAGATTTAGAACGTTTATTAGGGTGGGGGCGCTTGCCATTATATGGTCGCTATGGCTATGTAGAAATGACAAAGTTTTTAATAACAATTTTTTTTTCTCTCTTGCAGGTTATCTACAGATGTACCGCTACTCTCCGTTCATGGTCTGCACTGCAGAGGGTGGAGAACCTTGACCTGTTTACGGAGGTCTGTACACAGTTGGAGGACACGGCGAGGGATACTTTTTCCCTACATGAGTGGTAGCATAATCTACGGATCGGGCCTCCGCCTTCACCGTAGGCGTTTTACAATTGCTCATGTCTGATATGTAATCCGCCTTTTTTTAGCACTCTAGACTTTTGAGACTTTTTGAACGGCTGTGTGCATCTTAGCTATGCAGAGGTCGGGTGTAATTGCTTCTCTATAAGTAATAAAGCGTCCATTATAAAAAAAAGGAATGACAACAAAGTGGTTGGATGGGGATCTGCATTGTGGCCTACATGGATCTTAGGGTTAGTTGTCTGACACATTTTGGACACCAAAAGTATCCATTTGTGTCCGTTGGGTCCGGCCACGATACCATAACGGCTAATTGTTAGCGATATTTTTCATTAGAATAGTAATTTATATAGTGACAAAAAAACTAAAACAAAACCCTATCTAGGGTTCGCGCAATAGCAGTCTACTCCTCGTCGTTAGTGTCAACGAGGTTGACGAAGATCGGAGGCGTCCTATACATTTATCTATACATATCTCGATCTAGATTGCCGTCTCTCCCGGTCATACACACTGTACGGATAACTATCTAGTCGAGGACTCGCATGGCGTTTTGGTGGTGGAGCAGCCAGATAGAGGAAGAATTCTATGGTCTGCTTTCCATGTGGAGAGAGGATTTCCAGAGCAGGTGCTCAGAGCGCACCTCTATCTATATTATCTATACTGCATCAATATCCGTGCTAGCTCTTTTTTCCCCTCTTAAACAACTTCTCATTTTCGTATCTCTCACACCACATAATTTTTGAACTTGACATTTTGCAGATCACGTAAGCATAACAACTAGAATGTAGGAAAAATATTTTTTTGTTTCTATGTATATATATATTTAAGAATTGTTTTTGAATTTTAAAATAATTATAAATTTAAAATTACAAAAAATCTAAACTATTTTTACTCCATTCTATTTGTTATTTTTGAGTGACTTGACTTTTCCCATGTTCTTGGCTGCTCACATGTCGACCAAGAATCGCTCTTAATTTATAGTCGACTAATCTACGTCTCCAAAATTCATAAGGGATCTGCCCTTGTTTTTTTACATATGCCACCTCATCCCTTGGCCAAATCCATGCCAATGAATAAAAGAAAATTTCTCGTACATTATTCTACGTGTGAGAAAAGGACATACATAAGACTTCAGAAGAGACTTGGTAGTTGGAAAGATAAAATGCTATCCCTTGGAGGAAGATTGGTTCTCATTAATGCAGTACTCACCAATATAGTGTTGTATATGATATCCTTCCTCATTTTGCCAAAAAATGTATTACACAAGCTTGATTATTATAGATCGATATTTTTTTAGCAAGGGAATAGTGAAAAAAAAGAAATATCGACAGGTTAAGTGGTCTGTGATACGCCGACCCAAGGATATGGGTGGGCTAGGAGTTCACGGCCTTGAAGTCAAGAACTCAGCCTTATTAGGTAAGTGGCTTTACACGCTACTAACCGAAGTTGGCGTATGGCAGACCATAGTTAGAAGAAAGTACATCGGCCACAAAGCGCTATCCTAGATCCTTTGGAAATTGGGAGACTCACATTTTTGAACTGACCTAATGGCAACGAAGAATTTTTTTCTTCAGATATGGTACTTTCACTATTAAGGATGGATCGCAAATATGGTTCTGGGAGGATACATGGCTAGGGAATATGCCTCTCTCTGAACAATATCCAGCGTTATACATCATTGTTCGTCGCAAAAGTGATATCATTGCATTAGTTATGGCAACCTCACCTCCAACAGTGACGTTTAGACGAGATTTAATCGGTCCGAGACTTCTTGCATGGAATGCTTTACTGCTACGTTTGGAATCCATCCAGCTGTTTGAAGGGAAAGATGAATTTCATTGGAACTTACAATCCAATGAAAAGTTCTTTGTAAGTTCATTGTATAATACCATTATCCAACCGAAAATACCAGTTGATAAAAACAAGAAGATTTGGAAGATGAAAATACCGCTCAAAATTAAGATTGTTAGCTGGTATTTACGTCGAGGAGTAATCCTAACCAAAGATAATCTTGTGAAACACAGTTGGCATGGGAGTACGCAGTGTGTTTTTTTGTCAACACAATGAGAGAATCAAACACTTGTTCTTCGAATATCGTTTTGCCAGGTCTATATGGTCATGCATCCAAGTAGCTTCTGATCTGTATCCCCCGACTAGTGTGGCTAATATCTTCGGTAATTGGCTTCATGGTATTGATCATAGATTTAGAACGTTTATTAGGGTGGGGGCGCTTGCCATTATATGGTCGCTATGACTGTGTAGAAATAACAAAGTTTTTAATGATATAAATTGTTCTCTCTTGCAGGTTATCTACTACGCTTCGCTCATGGTCTGCGTTGCAGAAGGTAGAGAACCGCCACCTGTTTATGGAGGTTTGTACACGGTTGGAGGACACGGCAAGGGATACTTTTTCCCTACATGGGTGGCAGCATAATCAACGGATCGGGCCTTCGCCTTCATCATAGGCGTTATACATTTGCTAATGTCTGATATGTAATTTGCTTTTTTTAGCACTCTAGATTTTTGAGATTTTTTAAACAGTTGTGTGCATCTTAGCTATGTATAGGTTGAGTGTAATTGCTTTCTATAAGTAATAAAGTGTCTATTATAAAAAAACATATCGTAGGGTAGTTGGCAGATGCAGAACACCTCGTTCACACATAAGCTGACCATATCGATCATCCCACAGTTACACACAAACACGCCGTCCGTCCTGTACGAAGAGAATGCGGTGACAAGACGCCGTTGCACTCCTATCTACTTGCTTCTTCGTCGCACTCCCACTTCCTCTTCTTGTTGTGTTTCATCATTACACTCTTCCTTGCCCAGAGAGTGTAAGATAATGCTATCCGCGTGCCTGCAAGAAGAAAAAAGGTTGCGGCCGTACGACGAGCGTGATCCTACGGCGCACGGAGGCCCAGTTCTGCTGCCACGGCCGGCCGGTTCAGCGGCGCCTCCCTCTGCGCCGCCGGAAATGCCATTGTCGTCATCGACGGGGTGGGAGAGGAGCGCAACGGAGGCGAGGACTCTGAAGATCCACAGCGAGGCCGAGCGCCGGCGCCGCGAGAGGATCAACGCTCACCTGGCCGCGCTCAGGAGAATGATCCCTGACACCAAGCAGGTTTGCGTCGCCATGCTTGCTCGTGCTCTTCAGTTGTGAAGCATTTTTCAGTTGTATCTTGGCCATTTCATCTGTGTTGTCAAGCTAGCATTAACCAGAAAAAAATCTCAGTTGGACAATGATTATTAGTGTGTGTAACTGGTCACCTTTTTCCTCTTTCTAGAAACTAGCTTTTGTTAGGAAGTTCGAAATGATAATCTTGATCTGCCTTTCTGTCAGTGTCAGACATAATATATGGAGAACATTGAAACTTGCAGTAAAGCCATAACCTTTACGCACACGAGTGTTCGCAATTCTTCAGACTCTCCACCCTACAGTTTATGACTTGTAGCAATATGTTTCTTCACTTGTGCACTGCAGATGGACAAGGCCACTCTGTTAGCCAGAGTGGTGGACCAGGTGAAGCACCTGAAGAGGAGAGCAAGTGAAGCCACCCAGCTTACAACACCCATCCCGCTGGACACCGACGAGGTCTCCGTCGAATGCCTTGTCGCCTCCGACGGCTCCCACATCGGCATGTACATCGAGGCCTCGGTGAGCTGCGACGACCGGCCGGACCTGCTCGCCGGCCTCGGCCAGGCGGCCCACGGTTTGGGGCTGAGGACGGTGAGAGCGGAGCTGACTTCACTTGGAGGTAGGGTGCGGCATGTCTTCGTGCTGTGCAGGGAGGAGGAAGGCAGTGCAGGCTGTGATGGACTCAGGGCTCTGAAGGAGGCGTTGTGGCAGGCCCTGGCCAAGGTCGCTTCTCCGGACATGGTGTATGGCAGCAGCAGCATTACCAGTAGTCCACCATTAGGATTGCAGAGCAAGAGACCTAGGATTCTCGAATCACATTGCTCCATCTTGTCCATGTAGATGATGGTTACTTCTGGCATTTCTGGATCGCCCTGAAACTGCAGTTGGTGCTGTGAGCTAGGTGCAGTTCACTGTATCTTCCTGGCACAGGGTTTTACACTGTGTGTGCACTGTAGCATGACTGTACATGCAGATCGCTCGAGATCTTCTGATGCAGAGTCACACGTAGTTTGAAATTTAAGTGGTTGCTTGAATAAACGGATATGTAAGGCCTCTTAATTGATGAAAAAATAATGGTTGCCCAAAAGAGGACAGGTACGAACTTACAATACAAAAAGCTTCAGCAAAGCGTGAAGTTTATGTTAAACTTGGGAGGAACGGTCATACCTCTTTCGAGAGAGACCGGTTACGTGTTTATATGGGTGGGAATAGCCCCAATCATGGCTTGTAGTACGTATACAGTTGGTATACTAAACCATATTGTATACATACTCATATTACACATCTAATACCCCCTTAATTTAGATCTAGGAGAGGTTTAGATTACACTTGAACTCGTCTAATTTCTTTACATATAAAGTTTTTGTGAAGCCATCTGCAATATGATCCTTGTTTAATATGAACCTGACATCAAGTTACTTGCTAACAACTCGTTCACGAACAAAACAGAAGTCTATCTCAATATGTTTTGTACCAGTATGAAAAACTGGATTGGCAGACAGGTGGCACCAAGATTATCACACCATAAACATGGTTTCTCCTGAAGGTAAACACCAAATTCACAAACTAGTGTTTCAACCCATATAAGCTCAGCAGTGGTATTTGCATTGGCTTTGTATTCAGCCTCTGTACTTGACCTGGACACAGTATGTTGTTTTCTGGCACTCCAAGAAACAAGACTGGGACCAAAAAATATAGCAAATCCACCAGTAGAGCGTCTATCATCTAAATCACCTGCTCAATCTGCATCTGAATAGGCACTAAGAAGAGTGAAACTGGACCTCTTGAAAGTAATACCAACTGTTCTTGTGCCATGAATATACCTCAAAATGCGTTTAACAGCAGTCCAATGTGCAGTAGTAGGAGCATGAAGATACTAACATACCTTATTAACTGAAATGAGAGATCATGTCGAGTCAGTGTCAGATACTAGAGTTCCCCCACAAAACTCTTGTAATGTGTAATATCCTCATGGCCAAGAGGTGAGCCATATGTCAAGTTTAATGTTTCTGTAGTGGAGAGAGGTGTTGGACATTGTGTGCATGAACTCATGCCAGCACGAGCTAGTATATACAAAGCATATTTTTTTCCTGATTTAAAAATAGCCCATTGGACTATTTATGAACCTCAATTCTTAGAAAATAATGAAGATCTCCAGGATCCTTGAGAGCAAAATCAAAACCCAAATGCCGAAGGAGAACTGATATGGCCGAATCTAGTAACAATAATGCCATCAACATAAATCAAGATGAACATAGTCAGACCTAACTTATCATAAAGGATCAGGGAAGTATCAGTCTTTGAAGGAACAAAACCAAGAGTATGTAACTTGAAACTGAGGCGAGAGTACCAAGCACGAGGGGCCTATTTCAGATCATATAGAGCTTTATCAAGTTTGGAAATATAATCTGGAGTAGCGGAAGACTTAAAACCAGGTGGTTGTTTCATATAAACCTTCTCTTCCAGAACACCATGTAAAAACACGTTCTTGACAGATAGCTATCTTAAACACCATACTCGAGAAACTGAGATAGCAAGAAAATTTCTAATAGTAGCAGCCTTAACAACATGACTGAAAGTATCCTCATAGTCTATGCCATACCTTTGTTTAAATCCTTTGGCAACAAGACGTGCTTTGTACCTGTGTCTACAGTGCCATCAACATTTCTCTTGATGCCATATATAAACCCATTTACAATCAATGATATTTTTGTTTGAGTTGGGAGGCAGGTGTTATTAGCAACAAGTGCATCATATTCATATTGCATATTCATATTGCATAGCACGCTTCCAATTTTCACCAGTGAGAGGCTCAGACAATTTTTTTGGTTCTCCTGTAGTTGTCAGAAAAGCATAACGTACGATGCCATCAGTAAAAAAATCGGATGTTTAATACCTTTTTGTAGTCGAGTTTGAACACCAAACACAGGAGGAGGTGCAGGAACCACATGCACAGATGATCCAGAAGAATCTGCACTGCTATCATTGTCACCAATCATTGGAGAATCTGCAATCATTGGAGAATCAGGGGGCATTGACGGGGACCGCTGCATGGGGGGATGGTCGGTTGGGGTGGCCCGCCACGTCCCAAACCCCATCTAGGGCCGGTGGCCAAAAGAGGGGGGGGAGATTTCTTCCCCCCAAGTCTTCCCCCCTAGGGTTTTTGGGGAAACCCTAAGGGGTGGCCGGCTGGGCCTTGAGGGGCAGGTGCGCCTGGCCCATTAGGGTTGGGCTGCACCCCCTCGGCTCATGTTGGCCCTCCTAAGGTCGTGCGCCCACTGGTGGACCCTCGGAACCTTCTAGAACCTTCTCGGTCTTCCACCGCAAAAAATTCCGAACTTTTCTAAACCCCATAAATCAACTTCCCTGTATGAATCCTATTCTCCGAACCATTCCGGACCTCCTCGTGGTGTCCTGGATACCATCCGAGACTCCGAAAACCATTCGGTCTCCATCTCATATTCCGAAGCTACTATACGACATCGAACCTTAAGTGCGTCACCCTACGGTTCGTGAACTATGCGGACATGATCGAGAATTCTCTCCGATCAATAACCAATAGCGGGACCTGGAGATCCCTAATGGCTCCCACACATTCAGTGATAACTTAGTGATCGACTGAACCATTTACATACGATACCGATTCCCTTTGTCACGCGTCCGAGGTTTGATCATCGGTATCTCCATACCTAATTCAACCTCGTTACCGACAAGTACTCTTTACTCGTATCGTGGTATGTTATCTCTTGTGACCTTGTCACATGTTTGCAAGCTAATTAGATGACATTCCACCGAGAGGGCCCAGAGCATATCTATCCGTCATCAGGATGGACAAATCTCACTCTTGATCCATATGCCTCAACTCATACTTTACGAACACTTAATCCCATCTTTATAACCACCCATTTACGCAGTTGTGTTTGATGTAATCAAAGTACCCATCCGGTATAAGTGATTTACATGTTCTCATGGTCGAAGGACTAGGTTACTATGTATCGAAAACTTATAGCAAGATGAACTTAATGACTTGATCTTATGCTACACTTATTATGGGTGTGTGCCCATTATATCATTCACCCAATGATATAACCTTGTTATTAACAACATCCAATGTTTATGATCAGGAAACCATGATCATCTATTAATCAACAAGCTAGTTTAACAAGAGGCTTACTAGGGACTCTTTTCTGTTTACATAACACACAAGTATTAATGTTTCCGGTTAATACAATTATAGCATGGGATGCAAACATTTATCATAAACACAAAGATATTATAATAACCAATTTATTATTGCCTCTTGGGCATATCTCCAAAATCTCCTCCCTCCCCACCCGATCTTCGCTCCTGGTCATCTCGCGCGAGGCGGCTCTGGGCGACGACCCAAACCCTAGCCAGAGGCCGGCCGATCTCCCTCCTCTTGGCCGGTGCCGCCGTCGGGGTCAGCGGTGGCGGCCGCGTGATGACCCACAAGTATAGGGGGTGTATCGTAGTATCTTAGATAAGTAAGAATGTCGATCCCAACGAGGAGCAGAAGGTGTTGACAGGCAGTTTTGATGAAGGATTCAGTAAATGCTCACAGACAAGTATTCAGTGGGTTTTGATGTAACAGATGAATAAAGTACAAGTAAGTAAAATGCGAGAGAAATAATTGCAGCGAGTGGCCCAATCCTTTTTAGCACAAAGGACAAGCCGGTTTGTTTACTTATAATGACCAAACGTTCTCGAGGACACACGGGATTTTAGTCTAGTGCTTTCGCTACATACAGCTTGATTAATCTTCATTGTTTTGATAAGTGTTGTGTGGGTGAACCTGTGCTAATGTACCGCCCTTCCTAGGACTAATACATACTTGTGATTATACCCCTTGCAAGCATCCGCAACTACAAGAAAGTAATTAAGATAAATCTAACCACAGCCTTAAACTCGAGATCCTGCGATCCCTCCGCATCGATATACCAACGGGGTTTAGGTTTCTGTCACTCCGGCAACCCCGCAATTGGCAAACGAGTACAAGATGCATTCCCCTAGGCCCATAAATGGTGAAGTGTCGTGTAGTCGACGTTCACACGACACCACTAGAAGAATAACACCACAACTTAAATATCATAACATTGAATATTACTCAACCATAGTTCACTACTAACAATTAGACTTCACCCATGTCCTCAAGAACTGAACGAACTACTCACGAGACATCATATGGAACATGATCAGAGGTGATATGATGATGAATAACAATCTGAACATAGACCTTGGTTCGATGGTTTCACTCAATAGCATAAACAACAAGTATAAATCAGTATCGGGAGAGTTTCCCCTATCAAACAATCAAGATCAAACCCAAGTTGCTACAGCGGTGACGATGTCCAGCGGTGGAGATGGCGGTGATGATGGTGGAGATGATGATGATGGTGATGGAGATGATGTCCAGCTCGATGGCGGTGACGATGGCGTCGATTTCCCCCTCCGGGAGGGAATTTCCCCGGGATTCCTGCCCGAGAGCTCTTTTCTCTCCGTGTTCTCCGCCAGAGGCGGTAACCCTTCGTGAGGATTCCTCTGTGGCTTAGGTCTTCGGGACGAAGGGTTTCGCGAAGAAAAGGAGGCGGGTCGTGGGCCCCCACCACATGGCGGCGTGGCCACGGCATGGGCCGTGCCGCCCTAGGGTGTGGGCCCACCCTGGTCCTCCTGGCCCCTCCTTCGGCTTCCTTCGTCATCTGGAAAAATAGGATTTTTGTAATCCCTTCCACAGTTGATCTTCCGAAATATTGCATTCGACGGTGCTTTTTCCAGCAGAATCCTGGCTCCGTTGCTTGATCCCCAAATAATCATGAAACATGCAAAATAGATGAAATAACATAAGTATTGTGTCCCAATATGAAATATATCAATGAATAACAGCAAATTATGATATAAAATAGTGATGCAAATTGGACGTATCAACTCCCCCAAGCTTAGACTTCGCTTGTCCCCAAGCGAAACTGAACTCGTAAACAGGTCCACATGTTTATGGAGTGAAGAGTCGATAAATAGAATACGGACAAGAAGCATCATATTCATTCACACAAGACATTATAGTAAACAACTTCCTCATATAATTCAACTTGAAACAAGTATAAGGTAATCACAAATAAAGGTGCATAGGAAATCATAATTGGTGATGGCAAAATTTGTTCTTGGTCAGAGAACATTTAACAGATTATATTCATCTATTGAGCAGCGCTCTCATATTAAGGCTTATGGTAAATTTGCATACTCAATCATATTAATCATTGATGACTTTCAAAGCTATATTCATTCAGGTAAAACTTGTACTAAACAAGAAAGAGTAAAGACATGATGATACAAATCACAATATAATAGTTTAATCACAACAACTCAAATGCTTGCTTGAGATGGAGGGAAATAGGTTTACTGATTCAACATAAAGTAAAAGACAGGCCCTTCGCAGAGGGAAGCAGGGATTAAATCATGTGCTAGAGCTTTTTCAGTTTTGAAATCATATAAAGAGAATAAAAGTAAAGTTTTGAGAGGTGTTTGTTGTTGTCAACGACTGGTAGCGGGTACTCTAACCCCTTGCCAAACAAACCTCCAAAGAGCGGCTCCCATGAAGGACGTTATCTCTACCAGCAAGGTAGATCATCCCTCTTCTCTTTTGTTTACACATGTACTTTAGTTTATTTTAAGGGTGACACTCCCCCAACCTTTGCTTACACAAGCCATGGCTAACCGAATCCTCGGGTGCCTTCCAACAATCTCATACCATGGAGGAGTGTCTATTGCAAAATTAAGTTGCTTACTGATGAATCAGGGCAAAACATGTGAAGAGAATTATTAATGAAGGTTGATTAATTGGGGCTGGGAACCCCGTTGCCAGCTCTTATTGCAAAATTATAGGATAAGTGGATGAAGCCACTAGTCCTTTAGTGAAGGCTGCCTAACAAGACTGAAAGATAAAACACCACATACTTCCTCATGAGCTATAAAACATTGACACAAATAAGGAGTAATAAGTTTTGAATTGTTTAAAGGTAGCACATGAAGTATTTACTTGGAATGGCAGAAATTACCATGCATTAGGTAGGTATGGTGGACACAAATGGCATAGGTTTGGGTTCAGGTTTAGATGCACGAGAAGTATTCCCTCTCAGTACAGGTCTTTGGCTAGCAAGGTTAATTAGCAAGCATAGGAGTTGAGGGAAACAAACAAATATACATGTGATAGAAACAATCATGCATCTTACTTGTAAGCACAAACAGTTTTAACTCTAGAATACTAAGCAAAGAACTGATAAGAAAGATAATAACATCTTCTACATGTACTTTCTCTATTCTTCCTAACTCAAAGTGTTGTTGCTATTGACCATTGCTAAGTTTGCCAAAACCAAATAGATTTACTTAATGCTCCCAAAGTGGTACCAATACTAAAATCAAGATCAATCATATAGTAGAAATTGCAAACTAAAATAAGGTGTGCAATATGTAAATGATAAGACTTCTCATTAATATTCCATGACGATAACTCACACCAAGGGATACATAGGCAAACTAAAGGAGAGATACTTCCACACTGCAACCCATCTCATACGATAACTTCCCTACTCATGATATGACACTACTTGATAGTAAAAAGTAAAAGGTAATGATAATGTGATACCGCGGCACTCCCCAAGCTTGGAACAAACCAAGGGGATGCCGATATCGATGATGGATTACTCCTTTGGTGATGGTGGTGATGAATTCCTGACAAGCTTCTCAATGAGCTCCTGAAGCTCATCAATCCTGTATATGAGGTTGCGAATCATCTTCGAATTGTGCTCGACGCGGTTAAGAAGTCTGTCCGACGACGAGTCCCAACTCTTGGAGTTATTTCCCCAACCTTCAGCTTCGGGCTCCGTCTTTCCTGCATTATTAGAACGATCTATATCCCAATTGCTAGGCAGTGCTGCCTTGGGAGTCCTTTCAATTTGATTATTGTAGATCAGATTGTGGAAAGGATGGTGAATGCCTGAAGAAGATGTCCTTGGAGCTAGGTAATGGCGGGGAAGTCCTCCTCCGGTCCTAATCCGTGCGCTCTTCTTGGCGTTGAGCGAGTTGGTCACCACTTCGACGCTTGCAATGGTGGTGCGTGGATGCTCTTGCGGAACTTCTTCGACTTCCTCTTCATCCTCCTTTGCTTCTTCCTTGACGCTCTTGTCCTCTTCTTTCCACTTACGATCCTGATCATCTTTATCCGGAAACTCCTTGCCCTTGTTCTTGGAGACCATGGTGCCTCTAAACTGAAAACAGATCCAGAAAACAGCTCGAAACAAAACACGTCGAGAAAACGATATACGGACCTCCAGGGGTCCGGGGATTTTATAATAAAAATTTTCAGAACAAACGGAAAGTACCGGTCGAACCAGAGTCGAAAAGGGCGACGAGGCGGCCACCCATGCACGCCCCAGGCCAGCCGCGCCGGCCTATGGCGGCACGCCCTCGTGCGTCCTTTCCACTCCGTTTCGAACTCGTAATTTTTCATATTTTCCAAAAACAACAAAAATAATGTTCGGAAAGTAAATCGCGAACTTTTCATTACCTTACCTATTCAAAGTCGAGTTCTGGCGGACTGTCAATTTGTCCTTTGATGTAAGCCTCCGGTGTTTCCACTCGAATAATATCAACATCAACATTATAAGAATCACCTGAAATATAATGCTTGAGTCTTTGTCCATTCACCACTTGCGTAGCATTGCCTTGGAGAGAGCTAATTTTAATTGCTCCTGAACGATACACCTCCTCGACAACATATGGTCCTTCCCATTTCGAGAGTAATTTCCCTGCAAAGAATCTGAGACGAGACCGATACAATAGGACTTTATCCCCAATATTAAACTCTCTTTTGATGATCCTTCTATCATGCCATTTTTTAACTTTTTCTTTAAAGAGTTTAGCATTTTCATAATCTTCACTTCTCCATTCATCTAGAGAACTTAATTGTAGCAACCTCTTATCACCGGCAAGTTTAGGATCTTTATTTAATTCTCTAACAGCCCGATAAGCTTTGTGTTCTAGTTCTAAAGGTAAATGACAAGCTTTTCCGTAAACCATTTTATAAGGTGACATTCCCATGGGGTTTTTGTAAGCAGTTCTATAAGCCCATAGTGCGTATTTCAATTTACTAGCCCAATTCTTCCTAGATTTATTAACAGTTTTTCCCAAAATAGATTTAATTTCTCTATTTGATAATTCTACTTGACCACTAGTTTGAGGGTGATAAGCGGAAGCAATTCTATGATTAATACCATACCTAGCAAGAGTTTTTCTAAAACCTCCATGAATAAAATGAGAACCTCCATCAGTCATAATATATCTAGGTACTCCAAATCTAGGAAAAATAATATCTAAAAGCATTTTTAAAGAGGTCTCACCATCAGCACTTTTTGTAGGTATGGCTTCCACCCATTTAGTAACATAATCAACAGCAACAAGTATATGCGTGTTACCTTCTGAAGAGGGAAAAGGTCCCATGAAGTCAAATCCCCAACAATCAAACGGTTCAATAACAAGAGTATAATTCATAGGCATTTCATTGCGTCTGGAGATATTACCAACCCTTTGACATTCATCACAAGATAAAATAAACTTCCTTGCATCTTTGAAGAGAGTTGGCCAATAAAAACCTGATTGTAGAACCTTTTGTGCGGTTCTATCTCCGGCGTGATGTCCTCCATAAGCACTGCCATGACATTTACTCAATATCTCTTGTTGTTCATATTCGGGAACACACCTTCGCATAATACCATCCACTCCTTCTTTATATAAGTGTGGGTCATCCCAAATAATGCCTCAAGTCATAAAAGAATTTCCTTATCTATTGAGCTGAAAAGGTTGGAGGCAAGTACTTGGAAACAATAAAGTTAGCATAATCAGCATACCAAGGACTGTCTCGCGAGCTCACCTTTATTACAGCCAATTGTTCATTTGGAAAACTATCATTAACAGGAACAAGATCATAAGCAATATTTTCCAATCTAGACAAATTATCAGCAACAGGATTATCAGCACCTTTCCTATCTACAATATGTAAATCAAATTCTTGCAAGAGAAGTACCCATCTAATAAGCCTTGGCTTAGCATCTTTCTTTGTCATAAGGTATCTAATTGCAGCATGATCAGTATGAATTGTAACTTTTGAATCAACAATATAAGATCTAAATTTATCACAAGCAAAGACTACAGCTAACAATTCTTTTTCAGTAGTAGCATAATTTCTTTGAGCAGCATCAAGAGTTTTACTAGCATAATGAATAACATTTAACTTTTTATCTACTCGCTGTCCAAGAACAGCGCCTACAGAAAATCACTAGCATCACACATAATTTCAAATGGTAAATTCCAATCAGGTTCAACTATAGGAGCAGTTGTTAAGGCTTTCTTTAGAGTTTCAAAAGCTTCCTTACAATCATCATCAAAAATAAAAGGTACATCTTTTTGGAGAAGATTAGTAAGAGGCTTTGAAATCTTGGAGAAATCTTTAATAAATCTCCTATAAAATCCAGCATGTCCAAGAACACTACGAATACCTCTAACATCCCTCGGATAGGGCATCTTCTCAATAGCTTCAACTTTAGCTCTATCAACTTCAATACCTTTCTCAGAAATTTTATGTCCCAATACAATTCCTTCATTAACCATAAAGTGGCATTTCTCCCAATTAAGAACAAGGTTAGTTTCTTCACATCTCTGCAAAACTTTATCAAGGTTTCGCAAGCAACTATCAAAAGAATTCCCGTAGACAGAAAAATCATCCATGAATACCTCCACAATACTCTCACAAAAGCCATGAAAAATAGCAGACATGCATCTTTGAAAAGTAGCAGGAGCATTACATAGACCAAAAGGCATACGCCTATAAGCATAAGTTCCATAGGGACAAGTAAAAGTGGTTTTCTCTTGATCTTTAGCTTTAACAATTTGTGAAAACCCAGAATAACCATCAAGAAAGCAAAAATGAGTATTTTTAGACAATCTTTCTAACATTTGATCAATAAATGGTAAAGGATAATGATCTTTCTTAGTAACCTTATTAACTTTTCGAAAATCAATGCACATTCTATAACCTACAACTACTCTTTGAGGTATAAGCTCATCATTATCATTAGGCACAACAACATTCCTCCTTTCTTAGGAACACAATGCAGGACTAACCCATCTACTATCAGCAATAGGATATATAATACCAGCTTCAAGAAGTCGCAATACCTCATTTCTTACCACATCCTTCATCTTAGGAATTAGACGACGCTGAGGTTCAACAACAGGCTTCGCATCATCTTCCATATTAATGGCATGTTGGCAAATAGAGGGAGAAATCCCCTTCAAGTCATCAAGAGTATAGCCAATAGCACCTCGGTGTTTCTTCAATATTTGCAATAATCTTTCTTCTTCAAAATCTGAAGCTTAGAACTAATAATAACAGGATATATTTTCTTATCATCAATATGAGCATATTTAAGATTATCGGGGAAAGGCTTTAAATCAAAAACAGGATCTTCCTTTGGTGGCGGTGTTGTACCCAAGTCTTCCACCGGTAAATCATGCTTGAGAATAGGTTGGCGAAGAAAAATCTCCTCAAGCTCATCTCTTTCTTTCCTAAAAACTTCACTCTCGCTATCCTCCAAATGTTGCTGCAAAGGATTATTAGGAACAAGAACAATAGATGCACACTGCTCCATTTTAAAATCATTACTAGGCAAATCAGCTTTATAAGGAGTTTTGGTAAATTTAGAGAAGTTAAACTCATAAGATTCACCAGCAAATTTAGTAAACAATTTCTCTTTCTTGCAATCTATAATAGCTCCACAAGTATTTAGAAAAGGTCTACCAAAAATGATAGGACAATAATCACTAGCAGAACCAAGTACCAAAAAGTCAGCAGGATATTTAATCTTACCACATAGAACTTCCACATCTCGAACAATACCAATTGGAGAAATAGTTTCTCTATTAGCCAGCTGAATAACCACATCAATATCTTCAAGTTCACAAGAATCAATTTCGTGCATAATCTCCGTGTAAAGCTCATAAGGTATAGCACTAACACTTGCACCAATATCACATAAACCATAATAGCAATGATCACCAATTTTAACAGATAGCATAGGAACACTAGCTTGTTTGGGTTTATTAGGATTTGAAACAATATTAGAAGCATCTTCACAGAAATAATATGACCATCCTCCACATTCTCATCACAAGATCTTTAACAATTGCAACAGCAGGTTCAACTTTTATTTGTTCTTCAGGTTCTCTAGGTTTCTTTTCACTTTTATGAACCGCACTATTTATAACAGAGTACTCTTTCATTTTAGCAGGAAAAGGGGTTTTTTCAATATAAGCTTCAGGAACAACGCGATCAGTAGTTTCAATTACAACACACTTATTAATAGATGGATCAATTTTATCTTTATACGGTTCGTGATACTTATCAAAATTCTTCTTAGGCAATTCATAGTGAGAGGCAAAAGCTTTATAAAGATTTGCAGCAACTTGAGAATCAAGACCATATATAGCACTCATATTACGAAATTTATCAGTATCCATAAAAGCTTCAATGCATTTATAATCATAAATTATACCTGATTCTCTATCTTTGTCGTTCTCCCAACCTTCAGTATTTTCTTGGATCCGATCAAGAAGATCCCTTTTAAACTCTTCTTTATTGCGTGTAAATGATCCAGAACAAGAAGTATCCAGCAAAGTCTTGTCTTGAAAAGAAAGTCTTGCATAGAAATTATCAATAATAACATTACCGGGAAGCTCATGAATGGGGCATTTGAGCATTAAAGACTTCAATCTCCCCAAGCTTGGGCAATACTCTCTCCATCATGAGGCCAGAGTTATATATGCGGTTCCGATCTTTGTGAATTTCACTTGGAGGATAAAATTTGGAATAGAATAAAGGCACAATGTCCTCCCAATCAAGAGAATCACCATTCTTCAGCAATTTATACCAATGCGCCGCTTTACCAGACAGCGATATAGAGAATAGCTTCTTCCTAACTTCACTCATAGAAATACCTGCACATTTGAATAACCCGCATAATTCATGCAAAAACAGTAAATGATCACCAGGATGGACAGTTCCATCCCCTTCATAGCGGTTATCCATAACATGTTCAATAATTTTCGTAGGTATTTTATATGGTATTACTTCCTCACCTGGCGCCTCATCCACTACCGTTGCAGTAGTAGTAGATTTCCCAAATAGAAATTGAAGAGAAGATCTCTCCATAATGACTTATAGCAGGCAGAAATAAAATCAGCACAAACAGTAAAGTTTTCCTTACCAATTCCGCTTACCAATAGCGCTTCACTCCCCGGCAACGGCGCCGGAAAATAGTCTTGATGACCCACAAGTATAGGGGGTGTATCGTAGTATCTTCGATAAGTAAGAATGTCGATCCCAACGAGGAGCAGAAGGTGTTGACAGCGTTTTGATGAAGGATTCACTGTAAATGCTCACGGACAAGTATTCGGGGGTTTTGATGTAACGATGAATAAAGTACAAGTAAGTAAAATGCGAGAGAAATAATTGCAGCGAGTGGCCCAATCCTTTTTAGCACAAAGGACAAGCCGGTTTGTTTACTTATAATGACCAAACGTTCTCGAGGACACACGGGATTTTAGTCTAGTGCTTTCGCTACATACTTGATTAATCTTCATTGTTTTGATAAGTGTTGTGTGGGTGAACCTGTGCTAATGTACCGCCCTTCCTAGGACTAATACATACTTGTGATTATACCCCTTGCAAGCATCCGCAACTACAAGAAAGTAATTAAGATAAATCTAACCACAACCTTAAACTCTAAGATCCTGCGATCCCTCCTGCATCGATATACCAACGGGGTTTAGGTTTCTGTCACTCCGGCAACCCCGCAATTGGCAAACGAGTACAAGATGCATTCCCCTAGGCCCATAAATGGTGAAGTGTCGTGTAGTCGACGTTCACACGACACCACTAGAAGAATAACACCACAACTTAAATATCATAACATTGAATATTACTCAACCATAGTTCACTACTAACAATTAGACTTCACCCATGTCCTCAAGAACTGAACGAACTACTCACGAGACATCATATGGAACATGATCAGAGGTGATATGATGATGAATAACAATCTGAACATAGACCTTGGTTCGATGGTTTCACTCAATAGCATAAACAACAAGTATAAATCAGTATCGGGAGAGTTTCCCCTATCAAACAATCAAGATCAAACCCAAATTGCTACAGCGGTGACGATGTCCAGCGGTGGAGATGGCGGTGATGATGGTGGAGATGATGATGATGGTGATGGAGATGATGTCCAGCTCGATGGCGGTGACGATGGCGTCGATTTCCCCGGGAGGGGAATTTCCCGGCGGATTCCTGCCCGCCGGAGAGCTCTTTTCTCTTTGGTGTTCTCCGCCCCGCAGAGGCGGCGTAACCCTTTGTGAGGATTCCTCTGTGGCTTAGGTCTTCGGACGAAGGGTTTCGCGAAGAAAGGAGGCGAAAGGGGTGGGCCCCCAGACCACATGGCGGCGCGGCCAGGGCATGGGCCGCGCCGCCCTAGGGTGTGGGCCCACCCTGGGTCCTCCTGGCCCCTCCTTCGGCTTCCTTCGTCATCTGAAAAATAGGATTTTTGGTAAAACTCCCTTCCACAGTTGATCTTCCGAAATATTGCATTCGACGGTGCTTTTTCCAGAGAATCCCGGCTCCGTTGCTTGATCCCCAAATAATCATGAAACATGCAAAATAGATGAAATAACATAAGTATTGTGTCCCAATATGAAATATATCAATGAATAACAGCAAATTATGATATAAAATAGTGATGCAAATTGGACGTATCACCGCGTCCAGCTGCCAAAGGCAGGGGCGATGGTGGCGCGCCCATGGACTCAACTTCGCGTGGAGGCGGGGTCCTTCAGGGGCGGCGATGGTGGACGGGCGGCGATGGTGGTGGTGGCCTTCGGCTACATCACCTGGATCATGGCAGGGTAGGCGATGGTGTGGCGGATCATGGCGGGGAGGAAGGGCGGCAGCGGGATCGGGCAGCGGTGGCAAGGTACATGGTCGCGAGCCGGCGACATTGAGGCTCGGCCAGGCTTTCTTGGCGGGCAGCAGCCGGCCGTCTCCGCGTCGTGGGCGTGCGTATCCGCTATCCCGACGGATGCCGGCCTCCACCGGCCGGGTTGGAGGAGGAAGATGGACCGTGGTTCTCAGCCATGGCGGCGACGTGGGCGTCGGCCATTCCGGCTTTCATGGTGGTGGTCCCAGGGTTCTTCTTTCGCGAAGATGAAGACATTCCGGATGCTGATCTTTCTTCATCTAGCCGGAGTGATGAGTTCCGGAAGGCTCCGACAGCGAATGTAACAGTGCATCTTTTGCCTGGAGTTCACATGATCGGGTGGTATTCGGTCACGCGCACCCATGCTTTTATACAACCGTTTGGTTTTGGAGGGAGTGGCGTGAAGCTCTGTTCTGTATTGACATCAAGAGACTTTTGGTCCATGGTGAAGTCAGATGCAGAGAATATCATGAAGGCGGGATTGGGGGATTAGCTAAAGAAGGTTCAAGTCTTCGCGATGTTGAGGAGCTTGCTTGGTGTTCCGGGATTCGCAGTTGTGGTATGAAAGTGGGGGCGACAACACAGGTGAATTTCAGAGTCCTACCTTTCAGGGTGAAAACCCAAGGTCTGGCCTTAACTGCTTGTGCCTGGCAATGACCTTGTTGGAGGCATTGTTTTGAGAGCGGGGACTATCTTGAGGGTGAAAACCCAAGATATTTGATTGGGCGACGACGGTGCTGGTGCAATGTTTCTTTCTTGGAGGCGTCGCTTTTGGAGAGTCTGTATTTCAGGTGTTGTATTGGTGGTGGTTGTACTGTTGTTGCTAGGCCTGGGATACTGTGGTGGGACTTTTATTTCTTAGTTTTTTTTCTCTTTTTGGTCTGTGTGCATCCGTACTGCCATTAGGGTGGTGCGTTGTTGTAGAAGCTGGGCGTAATTGATATCTTTTGATATTAATATATTCCCTTTATCGAAAAAATGTTGAAGATACCGTCCTCTTGCTGATTGTTGATTCTTAGATTTGACAGTGTGGACCCTTTGAGTTTGAGCTCGGTGAAGCCTGTTCAACTACAAGTGTGGACCCTTTGAGTTTGAGCTCGGTGAAGCCTGTTCAACTACAACTCGGGGCTCACAAACCTCAGGTGCATACGCCAGATAGACCGTTGGGAGAGTCAATCGTAGGGCATCAACTGGTATGTAGCACAAAAGAGAGCCTTGAAGATTGCAACTACAACAAGTTCGAGCCCGAATTGTCGTCGAACAAATGACCGATGTTTGACTCTAGTTGTAGTCTTTGGTATCTTCTATGCGTACCATGGTCATCTAGAATCTGTTATGTGCAGCTCATGCTCTTCACTGAGCTTTGTGATATTGTACTGTGATCGTTGATGGTTAATATATATTTATGTTAAAAAAATGGAGGCCCCTAATTGATGGTGAATTCGACTTCAGAAAAAAAGCTCATCGAAAAGATTAAGCAGATTTGCGGTGTCGACGCTCAAAAATGGAAAAGAAGGAAAAAAGTGAAGTGGTGTCAACTGGGTGACGAGAACTCCAAACTTTTCTACACGATGGCAACCTACAGATACATGAAAAAATAAAATTCCGTAGGCATGGGGAAGAAGAATATTTTCGAGATGCTGACGAGATAAAAGTTGCTACTCTATAAAAAATTCAGTTATCTGTTCGTAGAGAGGAGGCCGTGTAACCTGGATCTATCTCAGCTGTACCACAATTAGTATTACAGAGTCTGGATGAGTGTTTCACGTGTGATGAAGTAAACTGTAAAAGGAGTGATTCAAAAAGCACCATCTAACAGGAGCCCAGGGCCAGATGGACAAATGAATTATAGAAATTCTATCTGGACGAACTCAAAGATGATAGCATGAGACATTTTCTGGACATACACACACAGTCAGTCCATTGATCTCGCAGGGGTGAATCTCGCATACATTTACTTGCTCCCGAAACGTGAGACTCCACAGGATATTAAGGATTACAGCCAGGCAGGTGTCAGTGCAACACTCAATACCCAAATTAATAAGCAAGGTGCTGGACAATAGAGTACAACAAAAGATCAAGGGTTTTGTCGATCAAATGCAGCCGGGGTTTATCAAAGAGAGGTCTATAGTGGAGAATTTTGCTACTACAATCGAGATGGTGCAATGTGCAAACAAACTGAAAAAGTCAGTGATTGTTCTGAAGCTAGACATCCAGAAAGCTTTTGGCATCCGTACACTGGGAAGCCATTAGTCACACCTTAGCTGCCAGAGAGTTTTCCTGAGAAGTGGATCAGCTGGGTCAAGGAGATTCAGGAAACTTCGCAAGCACAAGTGTTTATAAACGGTCAAAATGGTAACAAATTCAAAATTTAGTGAGGTGTACGCCAGAGCGATCAATTATCACCGTACTTGTTCATTTTGGTTGCTGACATTCTACAAGAGATGTTTAAAAAGACATAAGAGTGGGGGTTCCTAAAGCACCCAATTCAGCAGACTCTGTTCATTACACGGATGTAACGCTTCTACCCCTTTATGGTTCAGCACAACAAGCCATCTTTGTGAAACAAATGCGTGATGCCTTTGCGGTGTTCACGTTTGTTCCTGAAGAGGCAAACGAGGTGGCCTCAATTCTTGGTTTCCCAATCAAGCTCACACAGACATAACAGAACCTGGGAAGTGGCTCGTACCCTCTTTCGCAAACTGCTGAAGCTCAGATGCAAATTCTGATGAACGAACTGGGAGACACTAGGCTCATGGTGAAAACAGGGAAAAAGGCTATCATTAGACTGGTAAAAACTATTCAGTGACAGTGGTCAGGTTTGGGCAGCCTGTCATTCCACATAGACATAAAATCTTCTTCTGGTTGGCTTACTAGGGAAGATTAAATACAAAGGACAATATACTGAACAAGAAATGGTGGACTGATGCAGGTTGGACACTCGAATCAGTCCATCATATTGCTCTACATTGCAAACATCCTACTCGAATCAGCATTTCCAGTTTTACGTTTGACAAACAAACATAATGGCTATAGATCTTCATCCAATCCAATCTTATATCTTATATATTAAGTAACAGTAAAATGGAACTAGTAGGACCTCTTCACAGCGATTTCAACTTAAGAGCCGTCGGATCACACCTACGGATGCACAAGATCGACCCGTCATTGCACGCCTTCGCTTGGGCCTCCTTCAGCGAGCCACATCGTTCTTGCCACCCGTACAACCTAACAGGGCTGCTACTCCTCGAATCAATCTGCATGCTTTCTCGTGAACCGGACCAATATGTCCTGAGCGGCCCAAATATTCCTCTTTGTCTCTAGGAGTCCAGTGATGGCTGTGGGCCTCGAGATCCCGGCGGCTGTCCTTCTCGTTCGCCGGATTATGGCTGCCAGGGCCCAACGTCGCATCCCCTTCTTTTTATCGTATATATACTCTGTGGGCTTTCTCAAAGAAAAAAAAAAAAACTCTGTGGGACTGGGACCTGCAACCCTCGCTGGCGACATAATAATGGGGAAAAGCTTGGTAGTCTGCGGTAATCATCCCTGTCCGTTTGCCTACCTAATCAGGTTCAGGGTTTCTCATATATGCTGCTTGCAATGGGGTTTCTCTCTCCCATGTCTGCTTCTTCCTTTCTGTCATCGGCGCATCCATTGGGAGTATTATTTTCTGGTTGTTTCAGGGATGCTCGCTGGTTCGGATCACCGGAGATTATGTGAGAAGAGAGGGTCGAGGATCTTTCGCTTGGGGATGGTGGCGGCTGCTCCCTTCTCCCTTCCAAGGAACGCATCAGCCTCCATGGCTCCATGGCGGAGATCGACAAGAAGGACGTAGCGGTGGAGTCGTGGAGTCCGTGCAAGACCAGTCAGTAGTGCAGGTATATCTCAACAGCGACGGCGAGAGGACGGCAGGCGGTGGGAGGAAAGTTTCGCAAGAGTCAAGGTCGCCGGATGGCCGCCACCCCAATACTTGAACCGGCGTGTGACAAAAGCAGCAAACGTAAGTAGCTAAAGTTTACGAGGAAATATCTATATTCCCTGGATCAAATCTGGTTGCCTCTTGATTGAACAATTTTTCCACCTACTACATGATAAGGTAAAATTTCTTCAAAAGGATTGACGATTTCTGTCATGTTCTGCACGAAAAATACAGAATATGAATAGTCCACTATTTAATTGTTTGTATTTATGTGGCACTTAGACATGATTGCGGCACTTCTCGGGGAGGATAAGGCTGAGCAGGTTGCATCAATTGAGGTAGAACCTTTATCAGCAAAGAAAAACGTATTCTGTAGCATTGTAGGATGTATTTCTTTTGGTCCAGTAGCTTTGCTAACTGTGGGTGAGCATAGTTCATGTTTTACTCACGAGCCTATTACCAACCTTGAAGGATGTTTTTTTAAGACGATTAAACAATTAGTTTTGCCAAAATAAAATGATCATAGATGTCAACATCTTGCAAAGGTTATTTTCTTGTTAACAGGTTCTTATTTTTTACTTTTTTTTTCATTCTTATTTTTTACTTAATAGAGCAATGACAGGAATAACACGAGAGGGTTCCCAGTTTGGTCCTAGGCATCATGAATTAAGAGGCTTATGGCAGCAAGATGACTGAGCTGATGTAAGTCATCTCTCTACCAGTGTTAGCTTTCCAAGGCTTTCTGAAGCACTCTATAGTATTCATATCCTTACTTCGTACCATAAATTCAATAAACATGCAGTAACCAAATTTGACACTGAGGATTTTTTAACTTCGCATGATGAAGGATACGTTCTTATAGAAATAAAAATACTTTTATGAATCAGTTTCTGTAGGAGAGAATTTACTGTGATAGAGTTAGGAAAGGCGATCTGCAGTGAAAGTGGTGAAGAAATTCCTAAACCTGTCCTAGAGAAACATGCTTTCACAGAAGGTGAAATAAGATAATGTGGTAATTGACAATAATACAAGCAAGCCAATATGTCCCCATTTCAATAGACTGTTTCGTGTGTTATGATGTGTTTACTGAAGTGTGTACGAGTAGCTTTTGGTTCGGCAACTTATCTTTAGCTCTTTTGATGCAAGGCAATTGTGTTTAGCATTTGCCAGTGAGAACATAAGTTACCATTTTGACTTCCCTAAATTAGCAATTTGGCTTAGCATCTCTCATCAAATAAGAAAATACAATGTAGTGAAAGATTTAAAGTATCCATCAATTTTCAGGGATGGAGCAGTTTGCTCAGTTTCTCTCTATGTCCCTCTGTCCCTTTGTCCCTCTCTCAAGAGATACATATTTTTTCCCTCTTACACAGGAAAATTATTTAAGCCATTAACTAAGGAAAAGGGCCCAACCTTTAATATGAGGTAATTCCTTTCCTTCAAGTTGGTATATGATATGTGCTGCTAGAAATTTGTTTTGTATGAGTAAGGACAATCCGGCTTTTTTTTCAGGAAACTGCTATTTTGGGAAGCGAATTAAATACAAGATGCCATGAAATTAACAAGGAGCCCTATTGTTAAAACATATCCAGTTACAAGTGTTCCTTCCCCATTGTTCAAAATATTTATTGTTATTTGCATTTATTTTCTGAAATCTAGCCTGCAGCAAAAAAAAAAAAAAACTCATCCTTTACCTACGAATGATATGCAGTAGTGACACTGCTACCATACAAGGTGTCGGCTGTTGTGGAAACCGTGTGGCTGGTAACTTGGTATCATGGTCATGCGGAAATATTTCTCCTCTAAACCTTGCAGGTTGCCGCTCAAGAAATATAATAGATACTCCCATGTGTATTTTATTCTGTTTTTGGTACAATTGACATTCTCTTGTGCAAATTATCTTCTATTCATCATATATATATCTCTTTGCTATTCATACTATCGTTTTGCAGGGATATTCATCTGCTAGGGTAGAAATTTCACGAGTTTGTTGAGATATCCAGGTATCCTAATTTGTACTGTACAGTCTATTTTAGATATTTCTTCTTTAAAAAATTATATGTTCTATTTTTTTAAAATGAACGGGCGCGACAACGTGCGCATGAATGATCTAGTATATATACTAATTGGAGACTCCCCACGAGCCTCCACGTTAATCCTAGAGATTAGATAATAATGTCCGTACGATTAATTGGGTAATATATGTACAGCCGTAGGATGATGTAGGATTACCTGCCCGCACCCGCGTGACTTTTCACGTCGGATCACCCGGAAAAAAACATATGTTTGTCATTGGCGAAAAGGATCTAGCAGGGAGGATGAATTCGACCCGCAGCCATACACGCGAACATACAGAGATTAATTCGCCTTATGCCGATGCTAGGATGCAAGGCCACCTCTCGCCGTGCGTCCCCTGCGGTATTTGCCATTTTTTTATGCAAGACCATCTGTTGTGGGTATACTTCATGGGTGTATCATCGACAGTGCCTAGATCCGGCAAGCTCGGGTGGCCCACAGATGGTGATGAGGCGTGTGGCCCATCGGGCGGCCCAGGTTGTTGATCATGAAGGAAGAAGTCCAGCCCAGGATCAGCGGGTCGGATCCGTACCACAGAAGTTACCGGATCCATGGAGGCCCATGAGGAACCCGGATCCGGACGTGTATGGAAGGCGGATCCGTGACGCACGGCAAGATATTGTACCGTAGTTAGGTTATCGTAATCCGGCTAGGACTCTCCATGTAAACCCTAGATCCGTGCGCCTTTATAAGCCGGATCCCGGAGCCCTAGAGCACAACCTCAACTCATTGTAACAACGCGAAAGCGCCCGGATAATTCCGGACAAGCAGCGGTAGGCCCTGTCATCGTGCGGTGTTCCGGCTGGGTAACTCGCGTACCACCGTCCGTGTGCACTCCCCCTATGGCCCCTACTTCTTCTCCCTCGTGAGGATCCTCCTCCGAGTACCGAAGGCAACGGCGTTGGCGCCACCGTGGGGCGCGCGGGAGGCCGGAACCGGGAGGGTTCCGCCGGGGAAGCTACGACGACACCATCGCTGTGGGGCGTGTCCTTTACGCCGGAAGTCTGCCAATCGTCCCTCCGGATGAGTGTTGGATTCCGGCTAAAACCGACCCGTCAAGCTCTCCATCGTCCCGCGGCATACACATCTTCATCGGGGAAACCGTCGATTCCGACGGAAACCCATGGTAAATGACGCGACCGCCGCTGAGCTGGACGCGATCGCGAAGATCCGATCGAGACGCAGGAACTTCCTAGCGAAGATTCCGCCTTAGATCTGAAAAAATCAAAATCCACCCAATCCGCCCCAGGAAGTAACGGTGGAAGACCAATGCAGATCCGCCTGGGTCTCCCAGGTGTTAGAGAAGCAAAGGTGTCACTTCGTACACTTCTTGGCCCATACCGCCGAATCGCCCCTCATGAAGTCGGAGCTGGTCCCGAGCAGGTCGAGCCCGGAAAACAACGCTGCTCGGATCGCGGGAGGCTGTCGGAGAAAGCGAAACTCCGGCTGAAGAATCGATTTTGGGAAATCTATGCCCAATCTCCGGAGACACTCAATCCATGGACACTGAAGAGTTCGATCGCAAGGTGAAGGAGCTCGGATACGGTGAAGAGTCTGAAGTTGATTCCGTCCAGCCAAAGCAGGTGCTTGCAACTGTAGCAGCGCTGGGAGAGAACGGATCAGAAGACGCAGGCACCCAATCCGACCCCCAGCCATCCCGCCACGGATCTCCGATGTCGCGGGAACGGCCCCGTAAGGATTCTTCCTCGGAGAGCCTCCTGTCGCCCGAAGAGATGGTCGCGCAAGCGGCATGGATGCGGTTTATCGCTCGGATATTCTTAACAAACCCATCACTCCCGAAGACGTAGAAGCTTTAGAAGCTAAAAGAGTGGAGCTGCTGGCCACAGCCAAAAAGTTTAAGGACACCGCAGCCGCCATGCTGGAGGAAAGGAAGCACGCCGCAGTTTTCGTGGAAGACTTCATCCAGCGTGAGCAGGAGGTGGACGCAGGACTGGCACAAGTCAAGGAACTCCGAAAGCATTGGGAAGACAAGGTCGTTGAAGCTCACAAGGAGGTCGAAAAGATCCGGCGTGAGATGATAGCTCCCCGCAAGATCACTTTCGCAACTCCAACAGAGCAACAGCCGCTTGCAACCCCAAAAGACAATATGACAAAAGCTGCAGAGCTCCTGAAGAAACGTGACGAGGAGATCGACATCAACTACCTGCGCACGCTCGTCGCTTCAGGTTAAAGCAAAGCAAGGCAGACACTTCACGCAAGCTGGAATCTAACCCGGAGCATTGCGTCTCCACTGCGCAGGACGCCCACGACAACCGCCATCGAGATGACGAATCGCGAACCGGATCCTCGGAACGCATAAGGAAAACCAGGGAACATCCAAATCCGATCCCCGTACCATCAAAGACGGCACCGTCAGATCCGAGAAAGGGAAAGGACCCAATGTACGAGACAAGTACCGCAACCCCTCTCCTCCGCCTAATGGTTACCCGCGTCCCCCTCGCCGCCGTAGTCCAGCCGGAAACACCAGGCCTCAAGGGCATGGTGGAATTGTTATACGCGACAACGTGCTGCCCTCGGAAACCGGAACAGGAGCGCACGCCGGAACCTCGCAGCGGAACGACCAGGGCAGCCAGCGCCACGGCGAAGGCAGCCACGGGAGCCGGAGCCAGCACGGGGAGAATCGGAGGCGGAAGCAAGAGGTCGGATCGGCCCCCTCGCAGGTCTCCCTCCACCACGGTGGCGGCGAGGTGGAGGCGGAGGCGGCGGCCGAGATCCCGCTCGCTCGCAGTCCCGTCACGGTTCGCGCGACGCGCGGGAACGCCTCAACGAATACAACCGACTACATCGGACCGAAGTGCTTCGGCAGGATGATTCGAGAGGAACCAAAGCCAAGGAGCTCCCTCAAGCTACCCGAAACCTGAAGCATTACGATGGCACTGAAAGGCCGGATACCTGGATTGAGGATTACTACAATGCAGTAACCTTCGCCGGAGGAACCCCTAATATCGCCTGCCGCATGCTCCGTTGTACCTTGTAGGCCCAGCCCGGATCTGGCTCAGTGACCTCGAGAAAACTCCATCTTTTGTTGGTTTGACCTGAAGACCGCTTTTGAGAAACACTTCAGGGGCACCTACAAAAGACCTGCCACGACAAGCGACCTACA
This sequence comes from Lolium multiflorum, assembly GCA_030979885.1. Lineage (NCBI taxonomy): Eukaryota > Viridiplantae > Streptophyta > Magnoliopsida > Poales > Poaceae > Lolium > Lolium multiflorum. The sequence continues at coordinate 59,628,345 of CM061749.1, read as the reverse complement.
AGCTTGTAAGAAGGGAGAATCTTCAAGAAACTTCCTCACACGATGGTTGGCATGCAGGAACGAGTGCGAAAACGTCGACCACACCACTGCCATGTACGCCTTCATTGGTGGACTGCAGAGAGGAGGATTGCTGAGGCATAAGCTTACTTGTTTGGCCAACGCCAACAAACTGACTTTAGATGAGATGATCTCCATTGCCAGGTGACCACACTGCCGCCGATGACGACGCAGGCGGTGATCTCGCAGCTACAGCAATCCCCTACACCAACAAAAGAAGAACCGCGATAACGGTAACAACAGCGGCCAGAAACGCAAAAACCCTGATGACCAGAAGAGTGGCGGATCCGACATGGTCGCCATGGCGTTCCAACGCGGAGGTTCAGGAGGCGGAAGAGGACGCGGCCGCGGAGGCGGAGCCGGCAGGGGTCAGCAGCATGGCACTGAAGTCACTGCTGGCGGATCCCGCGCCCCAAACCTACGAGGAGTACAGAGACATGCCGCCCGGCCCACTTGGATCCGGCTACAGGAAGTCCACACACACCAACCGCAACTGCAAATGGGTCAACGACCTAAAGAACGACCCGGAGGCAGGATACAAGCGAGCCCGGAAGCACCGCCCACGCGGCAAAGGAGGCAAGGGCAAGAACAAGGACAAGGAGGAGGACAGTTCCGAGGCGATGGACGAGGATGATAACTCGCCGGATCCCAAAGCCGGATCCGCAGGTAAATCCAACCCCTTCGAGAAAAAGAGCGTGGGGGCTTACCACACTTTCCTCGGAACCCCCACAGTCCGCGCTACAAAATCAGCTACCCGATCCTGAACGCCAGTTCCGGTGTGCCGCAGATGTCGGTGTCGGTGCACATTTGACGGGAGGACCATCCCCATTGTGCCAAAAGAATACTACGCCTTGGTTGTGAGTCCCCGCATAGACGGGTATGACTTCTCCAAGTGCCTCATGGATGGTGGCGCCAACTTGAACATCATGTACCTGGAGACTCTGGAGCGGATGAACCTCACCAAGGAACAGCTCAAACACAGCAACACTGAGTTTCACGGCGTGGTTCCGGGTAAGAAGGCGAACTCCCTCGGCAGCATCACACTTCCCGTGGCCTTCGGCGATGTTCATAATTTCCGCGAAGAGAAGATCACGTTTGAAGTTGTGCCCTTCAAGAGCTCCTACCACGTCATCTTCGGCAGGCCCACCTACCACAAGTTCCACGCAAGAGCGTGCTATATCTACAACAAACTCAAGATGCCGGGTCCCAATGGCATGATTACCATAACCGGAGACTACAAAAGGCTCACGAGTGCGAGTTGGGCGAAGCCGCCGTCTGTCATATCCGGAGAAGAGCTGAAAGGCTACAGAGCCGCGGTAGATCCGACTGAGATGCAAACCACCAAGAAGCAGATCTCCGAGCAGAAAAACTCCTTCAGGGCCGCGATTGAGACCAAGAAAGTCAGCTTCAAGGAAGATGACCCTAGCAAGCAAGTCTCGATCGGAGCCAACATGGACCCCAAATAGGAAAACGCGCTCGTCGAGTTCCTCCGCGCTAACATGGATATCTTCGCATGGCAACCTTCTGACATGTCCGGAGTACCTAGGGAACTCGCCGAGCACTACCTCAACATAAATCCGGGGGCTAAACCGATGAAGCAAGCTATGCGACGCTTTGGAGATAAGAAGCGCCGCGCCATAGGAATGGAAAGTTACTAGAAACAGGTTTTGTAGTAGAAGTTATCCACACCGATTGGGTCGCGAATCCCGTCCTTGTACCCAAAAAGAACACAAATACTAAGAATGTGCATCGATTACTCTGGCTTGAACAAACATTGCCCGAAGGATCCGTTCCCCTTGCCGCGCATTGACCAAGTCATTGATTCGACGGCGGGGGCGGAACTTCTGTGTTTTCTTGATGCGTATTCCGGGTACCATCAGATCCGGATGAAGGAATCCGACCAAAAGGCGACTTCATTCATTACCCCGTTTGGTACTTACTGCTATGTTACTATGCCTTTTGGTTTGAAAACGCAGGTGCCACCTACCAACGTACGATGCGGTGCCTGAAGGACCAAATTGGCCGGAACGTGCACGCCTACGTCGACATCGCGGTCATGACCCGGAAAGGATCCGACTTGATCAGCGACCTCACAGAAACCTTTGAGAACCTCCGTCGGTACAAGATGATGTTGAATCCGCTGAAGTGCGTCTTTGGCGTGCCAGCCGGAAAACTCCTTGGCTTCATAGTCTCTCACAGAGGCATTGAGGTTAACCCGAAAAAATCAAGGCAATCCTGTGTATCAAACGGCCAACTTGTCTCAAAGATGTGCAACGACTAACTGGTTGTGTCGCAGCAATCAGTAGGTTTGTTAGCCGTCTTGGCGAGAAGGCGCTACCTCTGTACAAGTTGTTGAAGAAAGCAGACAAATTTGTCTGGGACGACGCAGCTGATGCAGCTCTTCGAGGTTTGAAGGAAATACTCACCTCCCCACCTATCTTGGCAGCCCCAGCAGAGTCAGAGCCAATGCTCCTTTACCTGGCAGCTACCAACAAAGTCATCAGCCTCGTCATCGTAGTGGAGCGAAAGGAAGAAGGTCATGAATATGACGTCCAAAGACTTGTCTACTACATAAGCGAAGTGCTAACGGAGTCAAAGCAAAGATACCCTCACTTTCAGAAGCTAGCTTATGGAGTTTTCCTAGGCAGCCGGAAGCTGAGACACTACTTCCAAGAGCACCGAGTAACAGTTGTGAGCAAGGCTCCGCTGTCAACAATTCTCAACAACGCTGACGCAACAGGACGAACGGCTAAATGGGGCATTGAATTATCCGCCTTCGACATCGCTTACAAGCCAAGGACCGCGGTAAAATCCCAAGTCTTGGCAGATTTCGTTGCAGATTGGAAAGCTCCGGATGCAAGTCTGAGCCGGAACAGAAACATGGGTCATGCACTTCGACGGATCCAAGCAGCATCAAGGCTCAGGAGCCGGAGTCACCCTGAAGTCCCCTACCGGAGAAGAACTGCAGTACGTTCTGCAGATCACTTGAAGCTACAAACAACATGGCGGAATACGAGGCTCTACTACACGGATTGCGCATCGCTAAAGGAAATAGGGATCAAGCACATCATCTGTTGCGGAGATTCCGACCTGGTGGCACAAGTAGCCGGAACCTGCAACGCGAAATTCCGTCATGGCGGCCTACAGAGACGAAGTTGATGAGATCGCCAAGAGCTTCCTCGGATACGAAGTCAAGTACGTCAGAAGAGACGATAACACAGCAGCAGATATGCTATCTAAGCTCGGATCCGGCAGAAAGCCAATTCCGCCTGGAATCTTCCTGGAGCATCTCCGGATACCCTCGGTGAAGGGCGCTAACCCGGAAAACCCAGAAGTGTCTCCAGCCAGAGAGGTATTAGCTACCATTCCGGCTTGGACACAACCTTTCTGGACTACCTCATCGATCGAGTTGCCGGAGGACGAGGTCCTCGCGCCAGATCATCAGACGAGCACGATCCTACACAATTGTTGATGGACAGCTCTACAAACGAAGCGCAACAGGGTGTTTCTCAAATGCGTCTCCAATCAAGATGGCATTGAAATCCTCGAGAGATCCACGAGGGACTGGGCACCATGCCGCTCCCAGGTCACTCGTTGCAAAAGCTTTCGGCTAGGCTTTTATTGGCTCACAGCTAAAGAAGATGCTGACAAAATAGTCAAGACCTGCCGAGGTTGTCAGGACTACGCTACTCAACCAAACGCTCCAGCCCAAGAGCTGAAGACCATACCTATCACCTGGCCATTTGCGGTCTGGGGGCTCGATATGGTTGGTAAGTTAAAAAGATCATCTCCTGGCGGATTTGAATACCTTTTGGTCGCTGTTGACAAGTTCAGCAAGTGGATCGAAGCAAAGCCAGTGAGAAAAGCCGACGGTGCTACGGCACTAAAATTCGTCTGCAGCCTCGTGATGAGATTCGGCATCCCACAGCATAATCACAGATAATGGCACAAACTTCGCTCAAGGAGAGTTGAGGGATTATTGTGACACGATGGGGATTCGACTGGACCTTGCATCTGTGGCTCATCCACAATCTAATGGTCAAGTTGAAAGAGCTAACGGTCTGATATTATCAGGAATTAAGCCGCGCCTTGAAGAACCGTTGCGACGAGCAGCCGGAGCTTGGGCTGACGAGCTGGAAGCTGTACTGTGGAGTTTACGAACTACCCCTAACAGATCAACGGGTTTACCCCATTTTTCTGGTATACGGATCCGAGCCGTGCTTCCCTCCGACATCATCCACGACTCACCGCGAGTTTCCGCCTATAATGAAGAAACAGCTGACGAGGCCAGACAACTATCTGTGGACCTGATCGAGGAAGCTCGGAACTTAGCAGACCAGAGATCCGCCATCTACCAGCAGAAGCTCCGACGTTATCACAGTCGTCGAGTCCGGAAACGCTCCTTCATGGCAGGAGACCTGGTCCTCCGCCTTCGACAGGTGAAAGACCATAAGCTGCAATCTCCATGGGAAGAACCCTTCGTAGTTAGCAAAGTGCTTCATAACGGGTCGTACTACCTTGTTGATTTCCGCGAGCTGAGGGATAGACCTGCTAACTGGCACCGGAAACGCAAGCGTGAGGATCCGGATGACATCTACGATGAAACAGATCGCCCTTGGAATATCGCACAGCTACGTCCTTTCTACACTTAGCATATTTTTTCCGAGTTACAAACTCTGTAATAGTTATACATGATCAATGAAATAAAGCTTATGGTTCACTCTTTGAGTCTTTTACCTCCTTTACTTGTTCATTTTAGATCGTGTATGTCTTTTCCGACTAAAACCGCAGAGCTGGATGTTTTCCGCCTAGGCGTGTATAAAAGTTGTGATTTCTAAAACCGTCCTTTAGGACGTAAGCTTAAGTTTTCTGATTAAGTTGTTATCTGTTGAACTCGTGGATTCCTAGTAACGATTTCCGGCACCTATGCTGGGGGCTTGTTTCCGCGGTTATGGACGGGTTGCCATTGGGCTTCGTCGCCGCTGGCGAGCATTTCCGGCTAAGGTTTTCCAGCTCGTGGAAGGTCAAGCGGGCAAGCCGGAAAATAACGAAGTCAGCACTTGCTTTCCGACATAAAACGAAACATGTACATAATATTTAACGGATAGCAGGATAAGTGTTTCCGCCCCATGCATAATCGTTTCGTTCCTAGCTACTTAAGAATTTAAGGTCTTATTACATACCCTCGAAAATGATGCATTGTTTTTCCCACAGGAATAAAAGTTTTCACTCCCCCTTAGCCGGAGAAGTCTTGCCCTCTGGATCTTTTTCCTTGGCGCCTTCGGCCGGAGAAGACACGTCTTCGTCACTTTCTTTTTCTTCGGAAGCAGCAGTGCTGGTCTTGGGTTCCTCTTGGGGAGCATCTTTGGAGCTGGTCCAGGTAAACTGGGTTCCGGATTCCGCAGGTCGCGCCTTGGCAGCGAGCCTTCTGAAGTTCCGCTTCTAAGGGCTCGTCAGCAGGAAGGACGACCTTGTCGTAGAATTCCTCGTGCCGGATCCTGCGCGCGATACGGGTGTCGTAGCCGCTCACTGCATCCAGGAGCGCGCTAACATCCGCATCGGGAGGAACGCCTGTGGTTACCTGATCAAGATCAAGATCCGCATTATGTGCTAGGCACATGGTCAAGGCCATTGCAGCTGCGCCTCGGGCTGATGATGCTTGCAGATCCGTCACTAGCTCCGGCAGAACATCCATCTTTCCAATAAGTTTCCGGACGTCGCAAGTACGGCTCCTCTTGATGGATAAGTTATAACATATCTTGCGGGAGGCGGAGATGAGATCTTTGCAGTCATCGCCTGCAAGTTGAAGAAGGTCATCCCGTGGGAACAAATTTCGGCGCTCTTCCGAATACCCAAGCGGCTCTGCATAAAACAGTCAGGATATAAGCATGCAATTTTGAGCATAAAGTAAAACGTCGGAACAAATGTCTGGGCAAGGTTCCAGCATCGGTACCCAAGATGTTCTCATTGAGCAAATCCCAATGCTGTTCCGCGGTCTCCATATACTTCCGGAGTCCATTGAGCTCTTTTTGCTGACATTTGATGGTCTCACTGTCAACATTTATCTTCAATTTCAGCTCGCCCTTTTCCCTGATATGCTCGAAGTTTTTCTCCGCCAACTGCTTTTCAGCCTGCTCTCTCTTAAGTTCCGCCTCCTTTAGCTTCGTTTCCAACTCTTGGTGCGAGGAGCGCATGTTCTCAAGTTCAGACGCGGCTGTCGCAAGGGAGGAGGATGCGCCTATAATAATATAAGTTAGCAACAATTTTAAAGTCGGAATTTGGTTAAATGACGAAGAAGGCGGAAACCAACCTTGGGCGTCTGCCAGTTGTTTAGCCAACTCCGCATTCTCATCCTTCAGAGTCCGGATATTTTCCGCTTGGCTCAGAGTAACGCGGCGCTGCAGGGCAATGTTCTTGTGCAGCTCGTAGTGCAGCGCCTGCTGTTCCTGTAAAACATAAACAGAGCAGGAGTAAAAATTCCGCCTGTAGCAGTGGTTTCTTTTAAAGCATCATTGCCGGAATCTTTCCGCCATAATGCTTGGGGGCTACTGGTCCAATTCAAAAACTTTCCCGGAAATAATTTATTCTCTAAGCATATAAGCGCTAACTATTATTTGAGTTTCCGCATACATGCTTGGGGGCTACTGGGGAGTACCTTTTGCTTACAGATGAGCTTGTCGAAGAACTGGCCGACATCCTTTTTAAAATCTTGGATTTCCGATGTCGCGGCATCAGGTTTCCCCCAGGCATTGTTCAGCATGGCGTTGAGCAGGTCTTGTTCAAGCTCCCATTTCTCCGCCTCGGACAGCTTGTTGAAAAATTTGGTAGCATACGCCTTGGGGGTGGAAGTGATGTCAGCCGGATCTCCAAAGTTCTTCGGGAAAACGACGATGTCGCCAGCGCCATCTCCGGCCTTCTCAGAAGAAGTTACTTCAGCCTCTCCTTGGCCTTGTTTTTCCGCATCTTCTTGGGCAGGGCCTTTGGCCTTAGCATCTTCTTCGCCCGCATGCCCGCTGCTAACCGGAATTACTTCCGGCGGAGTATTTGCGGCAGGAGGGGGAGATGGATCAGCCTGGGGGGAGACGGTTGAGGAGTTGGGTGGGAGGCACTTGGTGGAGCCGGAGTAGCTGGACCGACTGCCGGAGATTTCTTCATGTATTTGGTGATGGGCTCCTGGCTGGCGGTCCGCGTGGCGGCGGTTTTCGGATTCCTGCAAACAAGTGAAAGAGTTCAGCCAAGAGATAATTTCGCCAAGATAAAGTTGCATCATGTTCGGAAACTTACGGGGCGCCGGGGATGATGGGGCGCGTGCCTTGGCCAGCCGTTGAGAGCATCCTTATACGCGCACGCTCCGCTTTCCGTGAGTCAAGCGGAGGTGGTTTTGTCGTCTTTGGTTTCTTGGCGGAGGCCTCGCCGCTAGCTCCGGCTTCAGAGCCGGAAGCTTTGGCGCGGGGACGCTTTGTAGGTCGAGGGGCCGCCTTGCGAGGTGCCTGTTCCTCTTCCTCCTCGTCGTCATCCGGAGCCTCCTCCGCCGTGTCGTCGGTGACGGGGACGCGAAGAATGGTGCGGAAGCTTTCCTCCGCCAAAGTGTTGAGCTGGAAGGAAGATGAATAAGAGTTAAGTTAAACACCCAAAAGCTTGTGAAGTTTGAAGCAGCGAAGAGAACAAAGCTTACCGGAGGACATTGGTCGTTCGTGTAAATGTCTTTAGTCAGTTCCGGGACCTGTTGGCCCCTCGGAATCTTCACCAACGTCTTGATCCTTCTCTTCAGAGAGTCGGCCGGAAGATCGTGGCGGGTAACCCGGAGAAGATCATCCGCCCCGGTATAAGCGCACATCAGGCGCGCGTTGTAGCGTAGAGGCTGGATTCTCCGGGAGAACCAGCTAAGTGTGAGCTGGGCTCCGGTTAGTCCGTCGTGGACTAGCCAGGAGATTCTCCGCGCAGCCTTCTCCAGGATTGGGGTCTGGGCGAGCGAAGGGACGAAGCTCCAGCTTGCAAGTTCTTCCGGAGGTTCGTTTACGAATTGAGGCAGACCCTCATGGACCTTCGGAACTGAGGCATTCTTCTCATAGAACCATCCGGCGTTCCAGTACCGGACGGATTCGTGCGAGTCGTGGGGAGGGTACATGCGGCTAGGGCGGAGCATGAACGTCATGCTTCCGCAGTTCACCATTGCTTTGTCCTTGGTTTCTTTCTTCACCCGGAAAAAGAATTGCCACAATTTGACGTCTGGCCGGATCCCAAGATGTCCTTCGCAGAGAGTCACGAAGTTGGACAAAAGAAGGTATGAATTTGGGCAGATGTTGTGGGGCTGGAGCCCGTAGGTGTTGAGGATAGAGAGAAAAAACTCCGAACAGGGAAGTGAAAGTCCGCGTTCCACCCAAGCCTTAGTCATGACTATTTCTCCGGCTTCTGGCTTGGGGACGTCGGAATCACGAGTGAAACTCCAATGTGAGGAGATCATTCCTTCGTTCTGGAGCTCCCTAAGCTCCACGTCGGTAGTCTCGCAAGGCCACCATTGACCCCGTTCTCCTTCGCGGATCCGGGCCTTGGACGCCTTCTTGTTTTCCGTCTCCTGTACCTTTGCTGCCATCCGAGCTTGCCCCTCGAGTTCTTCTTGGAGCTCTTGGAGGGAAGGGATCCGGCCTGGAGCGGTGCTGGAAGATGCGGAAAAAGGTTGAGCTAGTCTTATGTCGGAAATATATGGTGGCAGGAATGATATGGGATCCGGGCATATGGGTTCTATTTGGTTGAGATCCGGGCTACTCGAAGAGTTACCAGTGCATAGTGACGATTCGAGTGGCATGCTTCCGGCTGCACCCATACAAAGTGTTTGAGTACCCGAATCACTAACCCTATCTTCTACACTAGGTTGTCTTCTACAAGGCCGGCGTACTTACCGCTAATGGTGCGGTGGCTCGACGGAGCTCCGGCGGAGATGAGGTCGCCGAACTTGAAGGAAATCAACTCGCGTGACCACGAATCGGCGGCGGAGCGAGTTTCTCGTTCAAGCGTGAGAATCTTGGTGCGAGGGGAGCCTTGGTTCGGCGGCGCGCGAGGTTCACCGTGACGTAGTTCGCCGGAGTCAAGATCTGGCGGGCGGCGCGGCGCGAGGAGGAAGACGATGTGGTGAGAGGGGGTGAAAGAATGAATTTTTACCGGGCCGCGGGGTATTTATAGGCCGCGCTCGGAGATTCGGGATCCGGATCCAACGGTGGAAACTGAACGGTCGTGCCGCTGGATGGATGACACGTGTTTAGGTCAAATGCGGTAAAACGACGTGGAGGTAATTTAACCATGCACTCTCGAAAATTCCGGCTGAAGATTTGCATCTGCGAAAATTTAGCGCGGGAAATAAGGAAGTTGTGCGCGGGAAATACGGAACTTCCGTTGTTGAGTATGATCTGAAGATGAAGGATTTCCGAAGCCGTTTGAGTCTTTTAAGATTCCGGGTAATTTTGTGAAGATAAGTTGTCTCTCATTCGAGCAGGGAGTAACCCGGAAATGTTCTTTTTGAACGTCGATGGATGAAGTCCCGCGGGATGGGAGCATTTTCCGGCTATAAGTTGGGAAAAAGAAGAAAATGCAAAGTTGGAGCTCTTCAAGTTTCTCCGCGTTACCAACGTTTGCCGGAGATCATGTTGGACCAGCAAGGCGGAAACTGCAGGCGAAACTCGGAGAACTCTGGGGCTACTGTTGTGGGTATACTTCATGGGTGTACCATGACGGTAGATCCGGCAAGCCCGGGTGGCCCACAGATGGTGATGAGGCGTGTGGCCCATCGGGCGGCCCAGTTGCTGTTGATCATGAAGGAAGAAGTCCAGCCCAGGATCAGCAGGCCGGATCCGTACCGACATAGAAGTTACCCGGATCCATGGAGGCCCATGAGGAACCCGGATCCAGGACGATGTGTATGGAAGGCGGATCCGTGACGTGCACGGCAAGATATTGTACCGTAGTTAGGTTATCTGTAATCCGGCTAGGACTCTCCATGTAAACCCTAGATCCGTGCGCCTTTATAAGCCGGATCCCGGGAGCCCTAGAGGCACAACCTCAACTCATTGTAACAACGAAAGCGCGATAATTCCAGACAAGCAGGTAGGCCCTGTCATCGTGCAGGTGTTCGGCTGGGTAACTCGCGTACCACCGTCCCGTGTGCACTCCGTCCTATGGCCCCTACTTCTTCTCCCCCTCGTGAGGATCCCTCCTCCGAGGTACCGTCGATTAGGCAACGACACCATCTCCTGGAGCGTTGGCCTGTAGTGCCTTGGCCTCATCTAAGATCGATCTGGCAGTATGGGTTAACCAATGTCATTGCTTATCTCCTTTTTCCCATCACATCTGACCGTCAGGAAACTTCTCCACCACTCCTAATTGATTTTCTCAACCATGGTATTGAAATTCCTTTCATGGTGCTGATATAGGGATCTTGGTCATCGGCCTGAATATCCACTCCTTACGCTTGGACTTATTCAACTGTGGTGGCAGTATAAATTGTACTCAGCAATTTCTGTAAGTATTCTAACCAGTGGCCTGTATGATTTTAGTTTTTTTTTATAGAAAATCTATGATTTAAGTTCTGTCATTCAAGTGCAAAATCATAGGTTTCATTGGGTGCCCTAAATTAAAAGTGGAAACCACTTAGTATGCTTACTAAGATTTACAGAGATAGTTTAACACGGTACGCTTCATACATCTATGTCCATGGAGACAGTACGGCAATCTAATTTGCACATCTTCAAAGAAGCTTCTTGGTGTCAAACAATAGTATTGATCGCTTACTAAGTATGATGAGATGCATATTAGGCGACATCCTATAATTTTTCCTAACCTATGACGCCAACAGCGACATAACGTGAACCAGAGCGATGTCACCAACCCTGGCGATGTTTCCTGAGGCAAAGCGACGTTGCTGATGCTGGGGGCAGTCCCGCTACCGCGGCGTTACATGAGGCGCCAGAGTGATGCCGCCTGTTCCGACGGCAATCCCTGGCCACAGGAGTGTCTACTGAAAAGAATGATTTTCACGTTGGAGAAATCAGCTGGATGTATCTGTACTGTTCATGTTCGACGCCTCCACGATATTCATCAAGCTATATACTGCAGGAAACTAACATACCCTATGGTACACCGCGCTGAAAAATCGAGTTCAAACATGGTGATCAATTGCCGAGCCGCAGCCCAGTCTGGATGCACAAGAACATCCAAGCCACATCATCTAAAGGTATAATAGATGACCCCTATAGGGGTTCTCACAGCGATTAGCGCTTCGTGGCCATCGGATCTTTCCAGATGGTGAATCTTAACCGTTATTTCTTTTCACTACCCCATATAAAAGGGACACCCCACAGGGAAAACCCTAGACGCCTCTGCACACTCACCCAATCCCAGCCGCCGCGCCCCTTTCTCTCCTCCAATCCTCACGTTCCTCTCTCCCCCAATCCCCTCAAGACCCACTACATTTTCTGGTTTTCTCCATGGCTGGAGCAGCGAGAGGTGAAGGAAAGCAGCCTGGCATGGTTGAGGAGGCCGAGATCAACATGAAGAAGCACTTGTTGCCCTCTCTCCCTTTACTCCCTGCCATACCCTAGCTCATCCTTCCCCACAACAAGAAGGGTTTCTCATCTAGGTATTGGAGGAAGAAGAAGAGGTGGCAAGAAGAGGAGCAAGAAGAGGAGGAAGAGAAGGAAGAAGAGAAGATCCCCACATTTCCTATCCGATTCTTCTTGATCCAGCTCCAAAGGTGAGTTTCCCCACCCTCCATGATTCTCTTAGATTCTGAAAATGGTGGTTCTTGGCTTCTTATGGCAAGGGATTAGCAAGATCAAGTGGAAATTAGATCAAACGTGTTGCTATATTTCCGTTTCTGGACATACATGTTGAGAGAACGTCATTTTCGAGTACCTAGTTGGCCGAATAAGAGGAAGCTTAGCTGGAGTGTTTTGTAGATCTCGATCCTACGATCGTTTTGAGTGGTCATTCACTCAATTTGGTTCAGCGGTTTAGCAGCAGCGTCGAAAACAAGTTGCTGCTCTGTTTTTGCAAAAAACAGGTTGTACTATTGTCATGAACTTAAAGCAATGACGAAAACAAGATGTTGCTCTGTTTTTGCAAAAATAGGTTCTACTATTGTCATGAACTTAAAGTAATGAAGGGGTTCTACTATTGATTTCTCTCTACTTTGAACTTCAAACAACCTGATGTTCTGTACTTTCATTTCTCTCATTCTGCGAGTATGTAGAAATTGGGTTTCGAAATGCGTTGTCCATGTAAATTTTCTCCTTGGTGTAGTCAAAGAATTTGAATGTTGAATAATTTAAGGATTGATTTTCAGATTTGGGGAGTCTACAACAGGCTATTGCTATTCTTGACTTGTGCTACTGATACATGGCACTATCCACGCTATTGCTCATTGTTTAGGTGCATGTGGTTTCTCACTTCTAGGGGCTAGAGCACGGCGAGGTTCCCGCGCAACGCGAGTACCTCTTCTCCAACTCCATCCTCTCGGGCATGCTCCGTGGAAATGTTCTCGAACCATCAGCAAACAAATTTCACATAGGGACAGCCACGCTCAACGTGGTGAGCATGCGGCAATATGGCAACCATTAGGAAGGCAGAGAAATCCTCTTCTCAACTGTATCTTCCCCTTTTGTTGGCACCGCTTCTCCCGTCCCTCTAAAATTAGGTGAGTTGAGTATTAATTTTCTCTTTCTCTCCCTTCTTTGCTAACTCTTCTTTGTGACTCCCAAGAACATTCTAATTTGTCTTATTTTTATGCATGTAAGATTCCCTTGATTAGTAGTTTAGTGTTCTATTAATTTTTTGAGTGCTTGATGCAGCTCCTCTGTTATTTGTGACTCGAGCATATGGATGCAACTCTATGTTATATACTGATGAAGTACTTAATTACTGTTTACGTGCAAGTGTGGTAGATTTATATAATCAGCACCTCGGTCACGGGGCCGAGATGGTCAGGGAAAGGGTAGGAAGTCTATAGAGGTAGTGGCTGCACCTCCCCACGTATTTTCTTTAGCTAACTTCCCAGCATGATTTTGTTTTGTTTAGAATTTCAGCTCGCCTAAATTCTCAAGAATGTACTGATTAGCTTTGAGCAAGCCTTGAGTCTTTCCTAGGAATACGTGGATACGTTTAATTTAGAATTATTTAGGCATATTCCAAAGGATTACGTTTCCCCTTTTTATGACATATTCATTTGTTTTCAGTTTTGGAATCTGTTGAATGTACTGTGGCTGAGTGGTAATTTGCAGTTCAGAAATGAGGCATTTCATTAGAATGTTTTGTTTTGAAGCCATGGATTTATGAAGCCAAGTTAACCATTTCTATGACTCAGACTGCAAATTTAGACTATGCCTCAAACAAAAAATAATCATAGTTTCATCATGCTAAGAAAGAATAAATGGTCCAGTAGTACAAGGTCATGCTGGTTGGAGTGCAAAACTTTACTCCCTCCAATTCATAATTCTTGTCGTGGTTTTAGTTCAACTCCAGTTGATCTTAGATGAAGTGTTACTCTTGCAGCAGCTACACACTTGTGTTTTAGTTACTACTGACCACCGAGTACAATTTAAGTATAAAAATAAAAGGCACAGAACTTAATTTTTGAGTAAATGATTGAAATTATTTTTTTGATGCCAGCAAATTATCTCCGAGTAAATTATTGTTGAAGTTTGTGGTAGTCGTCCATGTCCTGGCAGAACCTGGGGACAAAGCATCGACACCGGTGATCTCACCGGCTCCACATTGTCCTAGGTATGCTTGATTCAATCGGAACTTTCATTTTTATTATTTCAGCAACCATCTAAAAATCTTGGGCTGTTGTGGTTTGCAAAATTTAATCTCAGTATCTTCTTATTTTTCGTTCGTGCAGAATTTTGGGTGGAAGAAGCATCAGTTTGTCCGAGCTTGACGCCGGATCTTTATTTGGTATGTCCATGCGCAGGCCAACTCTCTCGCTGCTGGTTTGCTGCCGCACTCCATCTCTCCTCTCCTCGGTGCTCAACCAGAGGAGCGCGGGACGCTGCTGCATGCCCCTATTCCTTCCTCTCGCTGAGGTAAAAGCGCAGGCGGGTCTGGCAGATGACGGCCAGGTTCTGGCTGCTTGTGGGGGTGGATGTTCTCGGCGACAGGGAGAGGAACCCCAACCTGAACACTGCAAGTTTCGATCATGGTTGAGGTGAGTTTCCAGTCGATTGGCTTCTCGGTTTCATTAGCTGATTTTTTCATGTTTCAGATTCCATCAAGGGCGCACCGTATCTTGCATATGTTTGATGTTTAACCATGCCATCTTATTTTTGTAAGGGCCGCTCTGTCCATGGTCACCGGGAGAGCCATCTACCTGGTTGTGGTCTTGCCTCAAATCGACCAGCTGATGTTAGACACAGTTTCTTGTGTTGGATCTGACAAGGAGGTTCCAACTCTCTCACCGTGTCTTTCTAACTCTAATATATGCGTCTCAATTTATAGGTTCAGAAATTGATTTGTTTTTCTTGTGTGATGAATATGTTTGGATTGGCTCTCCTATCTTCTACATCTCCATTTATTTTTGGAAATTGATATGGGTTCTCCTTGTGTAATGAACCAATTTAGATTAGACATAAATTAAGGTAACTCTATTTTCACTACATCCTACCATTTGACCAAATGTGTGCTTGCTCAAAATGTTGTCATCCAGATGCATGTCCGCTTCCCTTTCTCATGTTTTGTCTTATACTGTTTTGGTCTTTTGGTTGAGTAGAGATAGATAAAGACCAAAGTTAAGTTGTTTCCTTGAGTAAATTAGGCAGCGGCATGGCCTCTTCCTCCTTATAGTGAGACAACGTGAAACGGAACGTATAAGTTTCTGCAAATCTTTTATAGTGGATCCCTTTATATGTTCTGTATCAACAATGTTTCCTTTCGGCAAGGTTAATAATAATTATGTGCCCCGACAAAACTGATTCATGCTCAGTTGTCAATGCTTCAAGTCTTCTTTGAAAAATGCAAAATGCTTGTGACTGGTGGTGGATTGTGTGTTTAGGTTAGATTGTCCAAAATGTAAAAAAATGCAAAATCTAACGCGTGTTTAGGTTAGATTGTGCTAATTCAATCATATTGGTATTGTCTGGTGTTTCGTTGTGGCGGCTTGTGCCCCTTCATATTGTTGGGGCCAATGCGAATTGCATATGGTCGTACTGCAATTAGTGTTGCAATCCACTTTTATTTTCGTCTTTTCACACTTCCTCACAATTTTGTGACCATCGGAGCATTGCATATGGTGGCACTGCAATCAATTGTGCAGTCCACTTTATTCATTACTGTAGGTGCATTATCAAACCGATGGAGTTGTGTTTAGACACGTTTGTTCTCTTTATGATGAGCCTATGGTACCCAGATTTTGTGAACTTGGAGCTTGATTGCCTTTGTTTTTTATGTTGCTAACATCAAATTCATCAGTGTGAAGCTAGGCATGCCTGTTCTATGCATGTACATTTCCCCTTATGCTATATCTTTATCTGCATAAATATTTCTTGCTCTAGATAATATATATTATTTCTTTGGGTAATATTTAATTATCGCCGGTATTTCTCTGGCAATTTTAGGTGGCACCTATTTTTGTCATTAGAGAAGGAAATATTTCTCAGTTTCCGCTGTTAACTTGTGTTTTATTCTCCTACGTGATAGGATCATATCAGAGGTAGGGAGACATTATGCATTGGAGGGTGAGAAAGTTTACCCAAGAGGGCTGCATCCCTATGACCATCTGGAGGACAAGGAATGATATTATTTTTAATAAAAAACCTTCGTTTCACTTTTTGCAGGTTATCCATTTGGTGTCACATTGGGTCCATTGTGGGCTCTTCTGTCACCGGAGGGACAACGGGATGCTATGGCTATTGGATGCACATGGCTCCAGATGGTCGCTCAGGATATCTTGTGCCAGACTGGCTGGCGGCACAATAGACGGATACAATGATGTGTAGTCCCTCTTATTTTGTTTTCTTTCACTGGTTGATTCTTGTATCAATTCTAGGCGATGCCTGAGATGTTTTAACTATGTACTCTTATATTTTTAATAAAAGGCCGTGTGCATCATCATGATGCAGAAGCCGGGGTTTCACTCCCCATTTCGAAAAAAAATATATCCAAGGTTTTTGAGCCGCCATC
The DNA here is from genome assembly GCA_030979885.1 of Lolium multiflorum. Taxonomy (NCBI): domain Eukaryota; kingdom Viridiplantae; phylum Streptophyta; class Magnoliopsida; order Poales; family Poaceae; genus Lolium; species Lolium multiflorum. The sequence continues at coordinate 59,612,124 of CM061749.1, read as the reverse complement.
CCTCCGGCTTGGTGATTAATCTCAACTGTGTGGGATTTTAGTGGGGCCATGCGTTATTTTTCTGATTTTTTTCTTTGCGCTACTTTAAAGTTGCTTGCAATGTTGGTTGCTACTTTTAGTTTTTCGGTCATGCATGCTCTAGATTTAATTATTCGCAGTGTATTCTTCGTAGTGAGTGGTCACACTTTACTCTACTGTGTGAGTATATATGTCAGATAGAATAGTTGTGATTGGTTGTCTAGGAAGTTTTGTGAGCTTAAGTTTCCCTCTGCAGTGCTACTAGGCTTAACATGATGCATAGACTTTTTCTTTTACACATGATATTTTTGTTTGGCTTTTAGTCTGTGTACAAGGGGGATATGGTCATGATATGATGTTCCCATATATACATTTACCTTCCGCTGGTCCAACTATTTGAACAGTGGGAGAGGGAAGACCAACCAGATAGCTGAAGAAAATTACACCATTAGATCAAGCAAACTAGACAATGAATTAAAATACATTCTTGAACATTCAGAAGCCGACCTTGACCAGCTAACTTTCAAATCAACTAAGTTTCTGCGGAAGGTTCTGATTAAGTGACCAATTTCCTGGCAACTATGGGAGTCCCTCGCCACCATAGTATGAAAAAAACCCTGGATGATGAAATCGTCTATGCCAGTGATGGTCGGTGCTCTATCACATGATTGCATCTCGATTTATGTAACATACTTACTATGTTAACTGTTGTGAGTTTATCCTGCCATAGTGCCTAAAGCACAGTACTTTGTTTGAACTGTAAGGTAACCAGCTTGCTGCCATGCTTGTATGTGTTTATCATCTGCAGGTATTACTTTGCTTTCAAATGAATCACTACCTGCTGTATATACTATGTGTATCCTATTTACTCTGTTGGTCCTCAGTTGTCAATTTACCGAAGTATGTTTCTTTCGTTTCATCGGTAGAGCTATTCACATTGTTTTCTGCAATATAACTATTGAAGTTTCTGAATTACTTTCAAATGAAGCAGAATGACACCATTATCATGTGTGCAGGTGCAGGCTGATCTAAAAGAGAGTTAACTCACTATGGATTGGTTTGCCACAGTTGGGTGTTTCATCTGGATTGCTTCCATGTCAAGTGTGAATTACCTTGCTGGTACTGGACCTGACGAGGAGGTTTTCGGTGTCATCTCTAATGGTGTGAGGATTTCTTACATATGTATATTGTTATGGGTTTTATTGTTAAGTGTGATAAAACATATTGCTATACGCTCCTATATTTGTATTTTTGGTAGCCGGGGGAAAACACTATGGGTTGTCTGTTTTTTTTTTGCTTTTCGTTTTAATCACTGCAATATCATGTTTAACAACATAATTAAGTTGGTGGTTCTACCTCAGTGGTTCTCTATCTATTTGAAGTTACTCTTTGTTCTGTACAACTTATAAGTAACAATGTACTGCATGTTATGCTTATGGTTGTTTGATTGGTACATCTGTCAATGTAGGATCAAATAAATTGTCTTTTTGTGTGTTCCTAGGGAGCCATGGACATTTTTCAGGCTTCCTTATCATAACGTTTTACAAAGAGTTTACCAGTGTGGAGGACTGGGGCCATGCGTTATTTTTCTGATTTTTTTTCTTTGCGCTACTTTTAAGTTGCTTGCAATGTTGGTTGCTACTTTTAGTTTTTCCTTCATGCATGCTCTAGATTTAATTGTTCGCAGTGTATTCTTCGTAGTGAGTGGTCACACTTTACTCTACTGTGTGAGTATTTGAATTGATTTCATTTAGTCTTCCAATCGGTTACTCTGAAGAGTTGGGTTATCGCAAGTTTCTAACATTTTACTTTGACCTGAACCATACCCATATATTCACATTAGGTTTTCAACCTTTTGTTTGATACTATATGATGCATTCATATAGTTTAGTTTAATTCTCTTTGTTTCCCCAAGAATCTTTCTATTCTTAATAGTTGATCCCATTTTCTTGCACATGCAAGGTATCCACATCATCAGTATCTACAACCAATCCTAGACTGCCACATCATCAGTCTTGCCAATAAATTTTGTGAGACCATGTCATCAATTATTTTCTTTTTTTCCCTGAAGAGCGTTACATATGTTCCTGCGCTTCTTTGTAGTATTAATCAAATTGTACAGACTGGCCCACAAGTAGCTTATTATTCTAGCCCACGTACAGCTCATTGCTATATATGCTCATGAATCAAAATAATCGTCGCATTGATGTTTCAGTTTCTCATGAGTTATTATGACGCACAATATCGTTGACGCTAGAGCGGCACAATTACTACGAAAAATGGAATTTTATGGAGGTATATGAGAAGTTCATGCAGCTTCTCCATATTTAAATGGCGCGCGCCTTGCTCCGAACCAATTCTTTCACAGCCTCCATTACGGATTGGCGTCCAGCCGGCCGGCGTCCGCTGTACAGCTCATGCTGGCGGCACAGGCGAGCCACTCCCTCCCATCTTCTCCCCCATGAATATGGCTTATGGTAACCTCATGTGTTAGAAAACTTGGATGAAAGAGCCGCCATATTTCTTGGTCATTAGTCCTTTCATATGATTTTTTCTGTTGCTATTTCTTGATCTTCCTGTCTGCTTATTAATCCAAATCTAAATTTGAATTATATCCCTGTTATTCACACACTGCCAGCCGCTGCCGTACCGTCAGTTTGCCACCAGCTCGCACCATACTTGGTTGCCAAATCCCAACCCTTCATGAGCTCATCCAAAAGTTTCTGACATCGATTCATTGATGTCTGGATTGACTTCATTTTTGGTGTAGCCCAATTGCAAGATCTATAGCAGAATTGATTTTTCTGCTGAGATTGTGCTTAGTTTTTCAATATGAGATCTTGGACTAGCTTGGCACTTGATTTTGGTTTTATAATTTGGAGATCCTCTTAATTTGATCTATTGTAATTGATTCATTTAATTGATTCTTTTTGCAGGGAGCATATGGTGAACTGGCGATAATAAAGTTAAACGTAGTTACACACTGACATGTTCATGCAATATAGAAAAAAACTGTTTTGTTCGTCTTCTACTTCACAGATGTTCAGCTGTGCTTTGCTTCTAATAGTCTCTGTTGTGTTGCTCACATCCAGGTCCATATAGCTTCTATCAGCTACCGACCGGTTTGTACATCTATTGATCAATTGTCCATCTTAGACAAGCTGCAACTATTGGCCTGGTCACTTATTATTCATTGTGTTTTCTCTTCTATATATGCAATTTTGTTAAATAATAACTCAATACTCATGTTTGTTTTGGTTCACTTTCAGAATATCTGAACGATGACAAGAGATTTAATCTATAAAAGTAATGAGAAGGTGATGTACTAAAATAAGAAACCATGACTTGATAGTAAAAAAAACTCAGCGGTGCATCTTTGGGTTCACGTTCTACCTACCCTTATGTAGCTTACACTTGATTTCAGCATAGTGTCTACAATGTATCAAATTGGTATAAAATATATTGCTCTAATCAATATCAGCTGTATTGATTTTTTCCAATTCTTACTTCTATATAGCTTGCTAAACCATTATTTTGTCCACACTATGTTATCCTTAGTTGAACACTATATCTGTAACCTTTCAGGTTATGCCATCTTATCTATATATGATATTTCAACATTTATATTGCCCAGTAATAATTTTCTAAAAGGGTCCGCTGCAACGCGCGGGGTATGCTCTAGTTTCTTCTAAATTGGTTACCCTTTCATCACTCAGGTGCATGCTTTATTTTTTCTACAAGCGTCATTTTCTATTCATGTGAACAAATAAATGAACTGGGAATTATAATAACTTCGTTGGGCCTGAAATTTTGTAACAGTAAGATGGAACTACTTAGAAGCCACCACAGCAACTAGAGGTTTTCAGCCGTCGGATCACACAAACGGACGTACCAGATTGCTCTTACTTCCCCGTTCCGTGCATTCCGTGGCCTTTTTCACCCGTGCGCCGCGCCTCAAGGTTGGGCCAACATTACAGGGCCGCTACTCTGGTGATGGACCTGCAAGCCATCTCGTTAATTGGGCCGAAAGACTCCCGCAAGGCCGCAGGCCTCTCATGATGTGCGAGTCCGCGGGAGCGGCCTGCTGCTTCTGCAAATCAATCTTAGGCAATGGTAGCGTACATCGGGGTAGCCGTCTGGTGTAACCTAATCCGCCCTTGCACTGGCGGCGGCAACGGATGACATTCCCTTTCCCCCATGGCAGTGCATCGTGCCGCCGTTCGGCCTCCGGTCTCTCCCGTCCGGCTGGCAACATCGTTGTCGCCTGGTTTGACTGATTCATGGCGCTTTGGTTTTATTGTAGTTGTGGCAGCCAGGGGCGGAGCTCCCCTTTGGGCAAGGTATGGCAGTTGCCCTACCTTGATTTTTGGCAGAAAAATCGCATATATATATGCATCTATAGATATATAATCAGTTTTGTACAAATTCTGTTCGTTTCTGACAAAAAATCAAAAGGAAAAAGAGGAAATGGGCTGAATGGACTGCCTGTGCTGCTACGTAGCTAGCTGGGCTGCATGTGCGTATACCGAATGGCTTATCCTGGCCAGGTCCCAGGTCGATCGGCCGGATGGGCGGGCAGGAATCATACCGTAGATCGCGTGTCCCAGGAAAATCACCCGCGTTGCCTGCCTGTTCGTCTTCGATGCGATCACGGGAGTAGGCGATGCCGCGCCGCAACGGGATACGGCCCTCCGGCCTCGTCGTCTTTCACTGCGCCGCCCGACGCCCTGCCCTGGCGGGTTCCTCCCAAGCGGATCCCTCCGAATTTCCCTAGCCCTGTCCTGCAGGCTGCAGATCACCCGACGCCGGTTTAGGTTATCTACCAGATTTGGCAGTTCAAAGTTCGAACAGTTTGTCGCTCTGATTTTGTGGTCGAGGTTTCAGATGAACCAAGATGGACAAGAAAGGGAAGAACACTGCACCTAAAGGAGAGGTACAATTGCAGATTTTTTGTCAATTCGATAAAGTTTAAATTTGTGAATTGTGAGCTCGGTAACATAGGAAAGGAGAACTACTACTCCCTCCGAACCAAATTAATTGACTCAACTTTATCTAGATACAGATGTATTGTGTCTAGATACATCTGTATCTAGATAAAGTTAAGTTAATTAATATGAATCGGAGGGAGTAATGTATTTTATGTTTTCAATTGCAGGTTTGAAGAGATATTTTATACCCATTGCTAGTAGCAGCCAATCTAAATCAAACACCCCTGAGAAAACTGCAAATGTTATGCCAAATCAATCTCCATTATCGGTACGTTTCTAGGTTCTACTTATATTTGAACATGTTGCTATTACCATAGTAATGAGTGACTATACTTACCATCATATAAACTATTAATGTGTCGAAATCGTTTATTCTTTTGTGTCATTTTTTTTAAGTTTAAAATTTCGCCCGACCTCAATTTTTTTTCGTCCTTCGCCACTGGTGGCAGCATTATCCTGTACAACCACGCGGTATACTACGAACAGAGCTTCGCCAAGATTAAGATATTCATCACATGCCTCATCTCCTAGCTCTCATGTTCGTCTTGTGAAGATCTTTCCTGCACCACCTGTAAAAATCTGTTCTATGTTTGCTCATATGTGTTGCTGTGAACTGCAGAGTGGTAAACGGCAAGGAAGCTGTAGATGGAAGGATGTCATATGCGGCTCTGATTACTCGTTTATGTCTCATGTATTTGTTAAAATCCTAATTGAAGTGAAAGGGCGCCTCAATGATCGATGGGTGTTCCATCCTCTACCAGATGTTTCTGATGATGTTTATCGATGTTTAAGGAGAAGAGTGACAAGATCATGTAAGAATAAGCAAAATTTGTGTTGCTCTGACGACACCTAATCTACCATCCTGTCCAATTAACGTTACCATGCTAGACTCCTAGCTCTCGTTGAGTTTTGACACAGCCTATTTAACGTGCTGGTGTACACTGTCATGATCATTGACGTGCCCTTCACCTGTTTTGAGAGCGACACCAAGATAATCTACAGCCCATAGGCGGTGAAGCTACATTCCAACAAAGGTAACAATGGTGAGTAGACACATATGCTTCAATCTTGGGATTCACTGATGGGTTTAGATGCATGATGAAAAGCCAAAGGTGCCGTGTGTTCTTGTGATGCCAGATTCATAAGGTTTATGCCCTTGTATGCTAGAAGATAGATGATTGAAGTAAGGCGGTTTTGAGATAGCAGACCGAGGGGATCGGGCCCTGGCGGAGCAGGGTCGGCGTCGGCAGGGGCAGGGGGGCTCCAGGGCCGGCGCGGGTGAGAACAACAACACCCCTCACATCCCTCCCGCTTGGTGGGTGGCGAGGGAGAAGAAGAGGGAGGCCCGGCGGGCTCGCGAGGCGGCGGCGCCGCCCGTACCCCCTTCCTGCCCGGAGCTCGGCAGGGGCCGGGCTTCGGAGACCGCGGCGGGCAAGCAACCCGTGGCGCAGGGTCGTCCTGCGGCGAGCTCGGGGCCGAGCCTCGCGTCTGCCACGGAGGGGGAGGTGACCCCTGCCTCCAACATGGAGTGCTTCAAGTGCGGCAGGATGGGGCACTTCCAGGCTAGCTGCACCTTCCCGCCGGTGTGTCTCCTCTGTGGGGTGGAGGGGCATAACTCGAACGCTTGCTTGTCCAAGGGTAAGCAGCCGGAGCTGCGCATCCTCGGTCAAGCGGTGCCCGTGGAGAGTTTCTTCTACCTTGACTTCGATGAGGATGAGGATGAGGATGAGGAGGTGACCAATGGGGCGGTCATCTCCTTTCGTCAAGTCACGTTCACGGCGCATGACCTCAGCAGGGAGCTGCAGCACCTGGTGGAGGCTGACTGGGACTGGCAGGTCCAGGAGGTGGGCCGCAATGAGTTCGCGGTGATGTTTCCTTCCCGCGAGTCGCTGCAGTTCAGCACCCGCAGCGGCCGCCTCTTCTTGCCGCTCAGTGGGACGGTGGCGGACATCCGCCTGGCGGACGCTGACCCGGCCCCAGTGGAGCTCCTTCAGGAGGTGTGGGCCAAGCTCACCGGGGTCCCCAAGCGGATGCGCAGGGCCAACCGTCTGTTGGCGGGGATGAGGATGCTGGGCTGGCCGATGGAGGTGGATGAGGGCTCTCTTCGTTGCCGCCAGCCCGTCCGGATGCGCATTGCTTGTCGCAACCCGGACAAACTCAAGGGCGTGTTGCAGGTGTTCCACAAGAAGCATGGATTCAGCATTGGCATTCACGTTGAGTCGCTTGCCGGCCCGTTCGGGTCGGCCCCTCCGCGCTCGCCACCGCAGCCCCCTCACCCTCGGGATGAGGATGAGGACGATGACGACATGGATGACCTGTCTCCCGCGCGCAGGGAGTCGGAGGAGAGGGAGGACCGTGCGCGCGCGCACGAGGGTGGCAGTCCGGCCGGCGTGGGGGTCCTGAGGGGCTCCCATGGGCAAGCCACCTCCCCGGGTGACAAGGGGCGCACCCGCGCCCAGCCGGGAGTCCCCGAGGCCGTGCAGGCTATTGTGCAGCCTTCGGTGGAGGTGCTGTTGGAGGCGGGTCTGGACCAGTATGGGAGCAACCTCCGCTCCCCCTGGCCGGCCCCCCTGGTGGTGCTTGAGCAGGCCCGCGCGAGCAGGGTGGAGGTGGAGGCGCCGGTCGGGTTGGGACCTGGGAAGGTTCAGGCGGCCTCGCCTCTAGTCGCTTCCTCTACCCTCATCACCACGGACTCGGAGGACTTCACGCCGTCAGGCTCGCCGTCCAAGGATCTGGGTGGCGCGGAGTCTCTCGTTTCGATTGGTGTTCTTGACAGTGACGAGATGATGCGGGAGGCGTCGAAGCTGGATGAGGCGACGGTGGATCAGTCAGACGGCCCAGGGGCAGGCGTTCCGAGGAGGAGGCGCACGAGGACGGTCCCGGCGGAGCCGGCATGCAAGAGCGCGCTCCTTACTGGGCCGGGTGCGGCGACCCCGGTCTTGCAGAGGGCGCAGGAGAGGACGGCTACCAGGAACCTCGACCCGTCAGGTAAACTCGATGACTTTGCCATTCTGCCTAGGGTTTCCGATGCTCACCTTCTTCGGGTTACATACGATTCGGGTCTTGCGTTCTCGTGTGAGACACACTCGCCCCAGGAAGCCCTCGCCCTGATTAGGGCCAAGGAGGAGGCGCAGGCTGCGCTGGCCCTTGCAATTTTCCGCAATGAGGTGGAGGCGGCACGTTCAGTGCCTCCTGCCCCGACGTCGTCTGTGGTAGTTGGGACTACGACAACGATGGATCGGGAGTCGGAGTCCACGCTGGTGGATGTCACTGTGTTGGCTGCGCCCCAGCCCAACTTGAGGCGCGCTAAGGCCGTGTTGGCTTCCCGCCGCGGGCGGAGGAAAGGAGCCTGTGCGTGATGCGCGCGGGCTTCTACAACATCCGTGGGTTCGGTCGGCCGGGACGACGAACGCAGATTAAGGATTTCATTTCCCGAGAGAGGTTTGACTTTGTTGGCTTGCAGGAAACCATCAAGGCCTCTTTCAACCCCGCAGAGTTGCTTAGCTTGGATCCGCATGGTAGATTTGCGTGGAAATCCACCCCCGCGCAGGGGCGCTCGGGAGGCATGCTCCTCGGGGTCAATGAGGACGCTTTTGAGGTCTTGGAGTGGCATTGGGGTGCCTTCTTCATCCGGGCAGATGTTCTGCAGCTGGACAACTCTTCTCGGTGGTCGGTCTTCGTGGTGTATGGCCCTGCGGATCACCGAAGATCCGCTGACTTCTTGGCGGAGCTCTCGGCGGTGGTTAATGCCTGCCCCTTCCCACTGATGGTGGGAGGAGACTTTAACCTGATCAGGGGATCAGAGGATAAGAACAATGACAACATTGACTGGCCGCGGGTTCAGAGGTTCAATGATTGCATTGCTGCTCTTGCACTGCGGGAGATCCGTAGGACGGGGGCGAGATACACGTGGACCAACAGACAGCTCTCCCCCGTGCGCTGCGTCCTGGATAGGGTGTTGGTGTCCCCTGAGTGGGAGGGGCTCTTCCCCTTAAGCTCCCTGGTGCCTGGTAACATCATTGGCTCGGACCACTCCCCTCTTGTCCTTAGCTCTGGGGAGGAGCTAGGCAAGAGGAGTTCCCGGTTTTTCTTCCAAAAGGGTTGGCTAGAGAGACCAGATTTCCATGCGCTGGTGGCCCACCGTTGGCAGGAGCTGGCGCGTGAGGCGGCGTGGTGTCAGGACCCGATTGAGACCTGGCATCGTATTGCCGTAGGCCTCAGGCAGTTTCTCAGAGGTTGGGGGGCCAACCTTGGGAAGGAGGAACGGGACCTCAAAGCTGACATCTTGGCGCAAATCCGGGAGCTGGATGGGGTTGCGGACCATGCGGGCTTGGATGATGACGGCTGGGCGCTGCGTTATCACCTTGAGGGTCAACTCCTCCACCTCTCCATGGTAGAGGAAGAATACTGGAGGCAGCGTAGTCGGGCCAACTGGCTCATCCAGGGGGATGCGAACACGGCCTTCTTCCACGCTTCCGCCAATGGTCGGCGAAGAAAGTGTGCGATTTCGAGCCTCGTCAGTGACTCTTGGATCATTACTGATGAGAGGGCGTTGCAGGCTCACATCTATGACTTCTACAGAGGTCTTATGGGGGCGCAGGCGGCACCGAGTTTCCTGACTCTTTCCCCCTCCATCTGGCACTCCATTCGGCGGGTGTCGGAGGGGGAGAATGACAACTTGATGCTCACCTTCTCTGGGGAGGAGATGGACACGGTCTTGGATAGCATGAAGACGGATACCGCTTCAGGGCCGGACGGGTTCCCTGTGTTCTTCTTCAAAGAGTTCTGGCAACTGGCTAAACCGCTTATTCTGGCAATCGCCAACGGTTTTGCTCTTGGGAGAGTTGACATTGCCAGACTCAATATGGGGGTTTTATCCCTCATTCCCAAGGTTCTTGGGGCGAACGATATTAGACAGTTCAGGCCGATAGCGCTCATCAACGTTATTTTCAAGTTTGTGGCCAAAGCGTACGCGATTATGTTATCTCCAATTGCGCATAGGACAATTAGCTTGACCCAATCTGCCTTTATACAGGGCCGTCATATCCATGAAGGGATCCTGGCTCTGCAGGAGATCATTCATGAGACCAAATCCAAGAAACTTCGGGGAGTTTTCTTGAAACTGGACTTTGAGAAGGCTTACGACAGAGTGAGCTGGGCCTTCCTGCGGGAGGTTCTTCTCCGCAAAGGCTTTGAACCCGGGTGGGTTCACAGAGCGATTGGTCTGGTCTCGGGGGGCCAGACGGCGATCACTGTCAACGGGGAAGTAGGGAACTTCTTCCGTAATGGGCGCGGGGTGCGTCAGGGGGACCCTCTGTCCCCTCTCCTCTTTGACTTTGTGGTGGAAGCTCTGGCTTCCACCCTAGAAAAGGCCAGAGAGGCGGGCCACATTTCGGGGTTGATCCCACATTTGATACCTGGGGGGGGGGGGTCTCACTTGCAGTATGCGGATGACACCATCATCATGCTTCAGCTAGATGATCTGGCCATCGCCAACCTCAAGTACATACTTCTCTGCTTCGAGAATATGTCGGGCCTCAGGATTAATTTCCACAAGAGTGAGGTGATGGTTTTGGGCGGGGATGAGGCCGAGGGGACCAGGATTGCCAATATGCTTAACTGCAAAAGAGGCACCTTCCCTTTTACCTACCTGGGTTTACCGGTGAGTGACCGTGCCCTTCTAGCCTCGGATTGGGGTCCGTTGACTAACAAAGTGGCCAAGCGCGCAGATCCCTGGATGGGAAAGTTGATGTCCTCGGCGGCGAGGCTGACGCTTATCAACGCTTGCTTATCTAGCTTGCCGCTGCACGCGAGAAATCAACTTCAGCTTCGCTACAGGTGAGAAAGTCTCATCGTAGTCAACTCCTTGAATTTGTCGAAAACCCTTTCGAGCTTTATAGACAGTAATATTACCATCAGCATCTGTTTTTCTCTTGAAGATCCATTTATTCTCGACAGCCTTGCGGCTATCAGGTAAGTCTACCAAAGTCCATACTTTGTTATCATACATGGATCCCATTTCGGATTTCATGGCTTCTTTCCATTTGTTGGAATCTGGGCTCATCATCGCTTCTTCATACGTCGCAGGTCCTCATCATTGTTGTCCACAATCATGACATTTATACAGGGATCATACCAATCAGGAGTGGTACGTTCCCTCGTCGATCTGCGAGGTTCAGTAGCTTCCTCGTTCGAAGCTTCATGATCATCATCATTCGCTTCCTCTCCTATCGGTGTAGGCTGCGCAGAACTTCTTCCGGCACTGCGCTACTCTGATCTATGAGAGAAGGTTCATCAACCTCGTCGAGTTCTACTTTCCTTCCAGTCACTTCTTTAGTGAGAAACTCCTTCTCAAGAAAGGATCCGTTCTTGGCAACAAAGATTTTGCCTTCGGATCTGTGATAGAAAGTGTACCCAATTGTTTCCTTAGGGTATCCTATGAAGACGCATTTCTCCGCTTTGGGTTCTAGCTTGTCGGTTGTAACTTCTTTACATAAGCTTCGCAACCCCAAACTTTAAGGAACGACAGCTTAGGTTTCTTCCCAAACAATAATTCATACAGTGTCGTTTCAACGGATTTAGATGGTGCCCTATTTAAAGTGAATGCGGCTATCTCTAATGCATAACCCCAAAACGACAAACGGCAAATCGGTAAGAGACATCATAGACCGAACCATATCTAAGAGAGTTCGATTATGACGTTCGGACACACCATTGCGCTGTGGTGTTCCCGGCGGTGTCAACTGTGAAAGTATTCCGCATTTCTTTAAATGCATGCCAAACTCATAACTCAGATATTCGCCTCCGCAGAACGCAGAAACTTAATCTTCTTGTTACGCTGATTTTCTACTTCACTTTGGAATTCCTTGAACTTCTCAAAAGTCTCGGACTTATGTTTCATAAAGTAAATATATCCATATCTACTCAGATCATCCGTGAAGGTTAGAACATAACGATAACCACCGCGCGATGCTACACTCATTGGTCCGCACACATCGGTATGTATGATTTCCAATAAGTCGTAGCTCGCTCCATTGTACCAGAAAATGGAGTCTTAGTCATTTTTCCCATTAGACATGCCTCACATCTGTCAAGTGACTCAAAGTCAAGTGACTCAAGAGGTCCATCGGAATGGAGTTTCTTCATGCGCTTCACTCCAATATGACCAAGACGACAGTGCCACATATAAGTAGAATTATCATTCAATTTAATTCGCTTAGCATCAATGTTATGAACATGTGTATCACTACTATCGAGATTTAACAAGAATAAACCATTCATCTCGGGTGCATGGCCATAAAAGACATTACTCATATAAATCGAACAATCATTATTCTCAGACTTAAACGAATAACCGTCTTGCATTAAACAAGATCCAGATATAATGTTCATGCTCAACGCAGTACCAAATAACAATTATTGAGGTTTAAAACTAATCCCGAAGGTAGATGTAGAGGAGCGTGCCGACGGCGATCACATCGACTTTGGATCCATTTCAACGCGCATCGTCACCTCGTCTCTTGCCAGGCTTCGTCTATTCCGCGGTTCCTGTTTCGAGTTACAAATGTGAGCAACCGAACCAGTATCAAATACCAGGCACTACTACGAGAACCAAGATAGACATCAATAACATGTATATCAAATATACCTTTCTTTTGACGTGGCCGCTCTTCAGATCGGCCAAGTATTTGGGGCAATTACGCTCTGCCCCTTCCCTGGCAAGCACACGTCTCAGGTTTAGGACCAGCCTTAGGCTTCTCGGATGCGCTGCAACTTTCTTGCCGCCCTTCTTGAAGTTACCCTTGTTAGGCTTTGCTTTTTGAAACCGGTGGTCTTGTTGACCATCAACACTTGGTTCTCCTTTTTAATCTCAACTTCAGCAGATTTCAGCATGGAAAAGAGTTCAGGTAAATCTTTATTCATGTTCTGCATGTTGTAGTTCATCACGAAGTTCTTGTAACTTGGTGACAGTGATTGAAGGACACGGTGAATACCCAGCTGGTTAGGGATCATCATCCCCATGTCACTGAGCTTCTTGGCATGTCCGGACATGGCGAACATGTGCTCACTAACGGAGCTGCCCTCTTCCATCATGCAACTAAAGAACTGTTTCGAGGCCTCATAGCTCTCCACGGCCGCATGAGTTTCAAAGATAAGTTTGAGCTCACGCATCATCTCACATGGGTCGTGGTGCTCAAAATGCTTTTGGAGCTCTGCCTCTAAGCTGCACAAGATGGCACACTGAACTTCGGAGTACCGAACAGCCCGAGTCTCATAAACATTCTTTATGTCCTCGGATACTGCAGGAGGTGGTGGGGGACCTACCGGTGCATCGAGCACATATTGCAGGCTCCACCAGTGAGGAAAATCCTCACATGACGGAACCAGTGTGAAGTTGCTACCATTGCCCTTAAGCTTTTCTTTCTCTAGGAACTGGTTAAAATTGATGGAGGGGGGCGCCATGATCTACAAAATATTTGCAAAGAGTTTAGACTAAGTTTATGATAAATTGAGTTCAAATTTAATTCTTAAATTAACTAGGTGAACTCCCACTTAAAACAACATCCCTTGCATTGTCTTAATGATTACACGAACCAAATCCACTACACCAAGTACGATCTTCACGAGAAAAGATGTAGCTTCAAAGGCGAACACTCAAAGTGTTCATCATATCATTCATATGACTCATGCTCTACCTTTCGGTATCCCGTGTTCCGAGACCATGTGTACATGCTAGGCTCGTCAAGGCAACCTTGGTATCCGCGTGTGCAAATCTGGTTTGCACCCGTTGTATGCACATGTAGAGTCTATCACACCCGATCATCACGAGATGCTTCGAAACGACAAGTCTTAGCAATGGTGCATACTAAGGATGAAAACTTTATTATCTTGATATTTATTGAGAGGGATCATGTTATAATGCTACCGTCGCGATCTAAGCAAAATAAGATGCATAAAAGGATTAACATCACATGCAATTCATAATGTGTGATATGATATGGCCTTTCTTCTTGTGCTTTTGATCTCCATCTCCAAAGCACGGACATGATCTCCATCATCACCAGCATGGTGTCAAGGTCAGTGGCGCCGCTTCATGGTTGTCCATCACTTATAGCTACTATAACAACTACTTGAAATAAAGCTATTACATGATGAATAGACACGCAGGTCTTTAACAAAAATTAAAGACAACCATTAGGCTCCTGCCGGTTGCCATAATACAATAATGAACATCTCATACATCAAATATAATCATCATCACATCATGGCCATATCACATCACCAAACCCTGCAAAAACAAGTTAGACGCCTCTAATTTGGTTTGCATATTTTACGTGGTTTAGGGTTTTCGAGCAAGATCCAATCTACCTACGAACATGAACCACAACTGTGATACTAGTGTTGATAATAGAAGTGTAAATTACAATCTTCACTATGGTGGGAGAGACAGACACCCGCAAAGCCACTTATGCAATACGAGTTGCATGTCAAGCGTGGAGCAAGTCTCATGAGACGCGGTCATGTAAAGTTAGTCCGGGCCGCTTCATCCCACCATCCCGCAAGAGAAAAGTACACAAACTAAAGCAACAAAAGCATCACCGCCCACAAAACCATTGTGTTCTACTCGTGCAACAGATCTATGCATAGACATGGCTCTGATACCACTGATGGGGTTCGTTGCATAGAAAACAAAAATTTTCCTACCGCAAGACGAATAAAACCAACAGATCTAATCTATGAAACACCCAAGATCTAATCTACAAGATCGAAGCAACGAGATGGAGATGAGACTAACCCTCGAAGATTCCAAAGCCTACGAGATTAATCTCGTTGTTGGTGTAGACGATCGTCCCGGTGCTGCAATCCGGCAGCACTTCCGTACTCGGTCGCGCGTACGGTGTCGATGAAGCTCCTTCCTCTCCCGTTCCAGCGGGCAGCGGAGGTGTGGTAGATCTCCTCCAAATTCCAGCAGCACGACGGCGTGGTGGTGGAGGTGGAGGAAGAAACTGCAGGGCTTCGCCTAAGCTGGAGCAGCGTATGGTGGAGGGGAGAGGCGGCCAGAGGAGAGGCAAATGATGGGGTGGTGTGGCCGGCCACCCCCTCCCCTCTTTATATAGGTGGCCAGGTCGGTGGGGTGGCCCCCATCCCATCTAGGGTTAGGGGGGCGGCCAAGGGGGAAGAGGGCTTTCCCCTCCCCAAGTTGATCCCCTAGGAAACCCTAGGGGTTTGGCCGGCCTGGGCCTTGGGGGGCATGTGACCCCGGCCCATTAGGCCAGGGAGCATCCCTCGGCCCATGCTAGGCCTCCTAGGTCGTGGGCCCCATGGTGGACCCCTCCGGAACCTTCTAGAACCTTCTAGTCAACCACCGGAAAAATCCCATTTCCGAAACCAGAAATCAACTTCCCTTATATGAATCTTATTCTCCGACTATTCCGGACCTCCTCGTGACATCCTGGATCACATCCGAGACTCCGAACAAACTTCTTCTCCATACCATATTCAAATCTACTTATGCGATATCGAACCTTAAGAGCGTCACCCTACGGTTCGCGAACTATGTGGACATGGTCGAGACTCCTCTCCGAGCAATAACCAATAGCGGGATCTGGAGATCCATAATAGCTCCCACATATTCAACGATGACTTAGTGATCGATTGAACCATTTACATACGATGCCAATTCCCTTTGTCACACGATATTCTACTTGTCCGAGGTTTGATCATCGGTATCTCCATACCTTGTTCAACCTCGTTACCGACCGACAAGTACTCTTTACTCGTACCGTGGTATGTCATCTCTCATGATCCAATCATGTGCTTGCAATCTATTCAGACGACATTCCACCGAGAGGGTCCAGAGTATATCTATCCGTCATCAGGATGGACAAATCCCACTATTGATCCATATGCCTCAACTCACACTTTCCAAATACTTAATCCCATCTTTATAACCACCCATTTACGCAATGGCGTTTGATGTAATCAAAGTACACTTCCGGTGTAAGTGATTTACATGATCTCATGGTCAAAGGACTAAGAAAGCTTATAGCAATTTGAACTTAATGAGTTGATCTTATGCTACGCTCATTTGGGTGTGTGTCCATTATATCATTCAACTAATGACATAACCTTGTTATTAATAACATCCAATGTTCATGATCACGAAACCATGATCATCCATTAATCAACAAGCTAGTTATACAAGAGGCTTACTAGGGACTCCTTGTTGTTTACATAACACACATGTATCAATGTTTTAATTAATACAATTATAGCATGGTATGCAAACATTTATCATAAACATAAATATATTATAATAACCACTTTATTATTGCCTCTTGGGCATATCTCCAACAATAACTAACTATGATTCCCTCGAAGAACAAAAGGAAAATTTTGACAAAGGTACTGCAACTAGTGACGATGGAGGAGGGGATTCGAGGACAAAAGTAGTAATTGTTACAACTTCAAAGCTCTAGACTTTTCTATTTAGTTACACCTACGAGTAATATCGCGATATAGAAATCTCGATAAGTATACTAGTTTCATTCAATTTACCAAGTTATGTAAATATCTCAAGGATCGATGAATAACCACATGTACAATATAATCTGCTAATGGGATACATTATATGCACCCAAATGTGATACATTTTCTTTGACTAGTTTTAGAGTGAAATCCTTTGTAATAAGACATTTCCTTAAGCATCCAAAATGAAAACAAAAAATGAATCATTGTATGACAAAAAAACATAGTTTCACATTAATGAGAAACTGTATTTTTAATGTTGTGTATGAGAGATGAATGCAAATTACGGTTTTTACTATAATGAGTGATTACATTCATCCTGCTAGTTATATTTGAAAATAAGGATTTGGCATTGAACATCATGAAATTAATATAAAACTTTAGAACCAAAAAAATATATCATTAAGTATAAAAGTTTGGCATGAAAAGATTAGACTTACTTTTGGAGGTCACAATATAAGAATCCATGCTTGTATAACTAAACTAAATAGACATGAAATAAGATCCAACAAAAGCTGGTGAATCCTTCACACTATGATAGAGTAGGGTTCACTAAAATCAGTGCCCACACGCCAGAGCAGAAATTGACACAGTTGAAACCGCATTTCGTATGTTGAGACTTGGAACGACAGCAAATGTGCACTAGTTTCAATGTACCTTAGTTTTGTTATTTTGTCTAGTATATAATGTCATAATTTAATGATGTATACATTCCCATATTTTCAATGTACCTTTAAAAAAAGATTGAGCTTCCTAGTGTCAGTACTCAGTTTTCACATTTCAAACTTGGACAATACGGCCCTGGTAGAGTTTCTCTCCTTCTCCAATTTATTCTAATGCTTCCCGTTCAGCAAGAATGGTAATATGATTTGCTTTAAGTTAAGAGTGAGGAATTTAGCTTTCAGCAATATGAGCTTGCAAGTTACAGCAAGGCAATGCTACTTCAGAATCGGTGTAATCGTGATCTTTTGCTCCGATTGTACAGTTCCCTTATATTCTGTCTGTTGTGTTAACTTTCATCAACGAAGTAAATTCATAGGAGACAGTTAAAGTAACATATTTAACGAAGTAAATTCATAGAAGACAGTTAAAGTAACATATTTATCAAGTATAATCTCGGAGAAATGTCCTTCCAAAGAAGACATCAAACTAAGATGTCAGATAAACCAACAAGATCTAGAAATTTCATGTAAAAACAACTTAATCACTGCTGCTTATTAGGACCAATCAACAAACATCCAAATCAAGAAATTACTAGCTACACCGTATGTGATTCTAGTTCCAGAAAACCGCAATAAGTCATTAGAGGATAAGGATCATAGTTTCAGTAGCATTAATAAGCACCATTGTACAAGAGAGAAATTTAAATAATTCTTCTGAGAAAAAGATAGTGGCGTTCTATAGATGGAAAATGTACCATCAGCAACAGATGTGTGCGTGAACACAATTGTATCTCCCTCTGATCGATGGTCATTCAAAATTGTTAATCTAGATGAAACCAAAATAGTAAAGGTGCTACCGAAACTTAGAACAATGAACTCTGGGATGTCAGATAAACCAACAACAGAGTTAGGGAAACTTCCCGTCAGGAAACTAGTTACAGAAACGAATCGCTGCTAGCTGCAATTAACGGTACAGAAACAACAGAATTGGTAGCGCTAATCAGAAACAAATGTGTGGTTAAACCCATGGACATGCCACTAGTTCACGATTGTACCGACCCCTGATCGCAAATAGAACTGCAAATTGCATTTTGACTACAGGATTCAGCAACGTATCATGGTAGGAGTAGTTAGCACCCAAATCAAGTTAGTGCAAGTTAGTACAATTAACTCTGGGATGTCGGGAATCGCAAAAAAAAAAAAAACTCTGGGATGTCGGAGATAAACCAAGCAGAAGATACAAAATCTTGCTGTCAAGGAAACAAGTTGCGGAGACGAAATCGCAGCTACAAATCATCCATTCATGTGAAGCATTCTGTCGAGGACCAATCAACAGACATCCAAAAGGACCGTGCTGATAATCCTTCGGAGGATTATTCCTCCCGAACCTCCGCCTTCCCGTGGCGACACGTGTCCTGCGGGACCATCACCCCATGTGCATCTATCTCCCTCCTCCACACAGAAAAAAGTAAAAGAAAAAAAGAAACAACTTTCCTCAGGCCATGCTCGCCTACCGGCCGCCGCACCTTCCTCCCGAGTCCCAACGCACGAACGAAGTCCGGCGAGGGACCTCGCCGGCAAAGCCTCAACCCCGGCTGGCAGCACCCCCACCCCTCCTGCAGCATCAACGAATTGCAGCACCATCTGCAGTGCGCGACGGCGAACTTGCATCACCTAGGCGGCGCTGAAGTCGGCGGGCCTGCATCACCGCGGTGGAGCTCCACGACGGGCTAGCAGCATGGAGCCTGCGCTCTACGTTCACCGCTTGAAGCTCCGGCGGCGCACCTTTGAAGCTACGGCGGAGCACCTTTGAAGCACCGGCGGAGCACCATTGAAGCTTCGGCGGCGCACCTTTGAAGCTCCGGCGGCGCACCTTTGAAGCTACGGCGGAGCACCATGGAAGCTCCGGCGGCGCACCTTTGAAGCACCGGCGGAGCACCATTGAAGCTTCGGCGGCGCACCTTTGAAGCTCCGGCGGCGCACCTTTGAAGCTCCGGTGGCGCAGCGGTTGGCGCCCGCTTGCAGCACTGTCAAATCCCGTGTGTGGAGTTGAAGGAGGAGATCTGACAGTGGTCATGAGACCTCACAAGACCACATCCCGCCGGAGAAAAACTACGGCGGCGGCGCCTAGGTGGAAGAAGACGGCGGCAGTGGCGGCGCGTGTTTTGCGTGGGAGGAACAGCGGCACCTTGCCGGGGTGACGGTGGTGAGAGACCCCAACCTCCATGGAAACGACGGGGAAAAAAGACAGGAAAGTGGGAAGGGATAAGACTGGGCTGCGGATGAGGGTCGTGAGTGGGCCCGTAAGGGACGCGTGTCACGAGCAGAAGGCGGAGGTTCCGGGCGTTTCCAGCCTCCGGCTGTTTTAAAGCATTTTCCCATCCAAAATTCCAAATCAAGGAATTACTAGCTGCACCGTACGTGATTGCAGTTCAACAAGTCATTACAGGAATAAAGATCATAGTTTCAGTAGCATCTTGCAACTCCATGAATCACTGGGAGAGGTTTTTCAGGGTATACCATGTACAGGAGAAGAACTCGAGGGTGGCGAGGTCCCTGAGCTGCTTGAGACCGCGGCGTGCCGAACGGATCTCCTCCCTCGCCCGGAGGAGCAGGTCGTTCGGCGGCTTCCCGCCCTGGAGCGCCTCGGCTTGCAGGATCTTGTTGACGGTGTGGCAGGCTGCGGTGAGGAAGCCCATGGTCTCCTGGCCGGCGGTGGCTACCTCGCCGTGGCGGGTGATCCAGAGGTCCCAGAGTTGGCTGCTGGGCAGCGCGAGGTGGCGCGCGCAATCCTCGAGAGTTTCCCCCGCGTCGGCATGTACCTGGAGCACGTGGGCGAGGTCGGCGCGGGCAATGTCGAGCTTCTCCGCGGGGGTTGCGTCGGCCGGCTCCGCCGGGAAGAAGCGGGCGACCCTGTAGACGGCGAGCGGTACCTCGCGCGCCTTATTGGCCCAGACGTCCCGCTCGAGGGCCTTGAGGATCCTCAGCGCGGCAAAGTACTGCTCGTCGACGTGGTGGTGCATGCCGAGCAGCACGTCGAGGGCGGCGGAAGCGTCGTTGTGGGCGGCGCGCGCCAGACCCTCCGCGGCGTCCGCCCAGCCGCGCCAGAGCGGAGAGGAGTAGGCGCCGTCCCTGGCGAGGTGGAAGGCCTCGGCCGCGGCCTTGGCATGGCCCGCGGCGGACGCGAGGATGTCGAGGCAGCGGTTGGAGCAGATGAGCGCGTCGTGGCGTCGGGCTACTTACGTAGCGACGAGGTCCGGGTGACTGCGGGCGCCAAGGCAAGCGCGGGCGACGACGAAGACGCGGGCGACGACGGCGTGGATGGCGGACACGTTTGCCACCTCCCTGCGCGCCGCTTGAAGGAGTAGCACTGGGGAGGAGTCGAGAGGCGGCGCGTCGGAGCGGTCCAGGGCGCCGAGGGCGAGCCGCTTGGCCCAGTCGACGCGCGTGTCGAGCTCGGCGACGGCGCCGTCGAGCAGGGTGAGGGCGGCGTCGGTGGGCAGATTGAGGAGGGCGCGGGGAACGTAGTTGGCGAGGACCCACATGACCTCGCTCTCGCTCTCCATCGACTTGCTCGGTCGCGGTGGATCTGCTGCCTCTCTCCGGTGGCTGGTGGCGGTGGGGTTTTTGGTCGGTGGGGGAAAGAAGGCACGGCAGGGAGGCGGAGGCGGAGGAGGGAAAGGTAAGGGAAGAAGACAAAGGAAAAAAGTTCCAGCGTGGCGGGCTGGACCCCACCGGCCGTAACGGCCGATTTACCCCGGCGCGGGGGCGAGGTGAAAAAGCAATTTCCACCGCGCGCGGTAGATACTTGTGGAACTGAAGCGCAGACAATGCAGGGTGGGGCCAGGCTGTAAAATTTCATCGCATTCAACTTTCACCGGTCGCTCGAGGCACTGCCCAATCCATTATTTTGTTCTTCTGGCTGGCCGGAGCTACACCTGGGCAAAGCTCGGGCCGGGCTTAAAAAAGCCCGCGGGTAAAAAGTTAAGCCCGAGCCAGGCCCGGCCCGACCGTCGGACCTGTAATTTAAGCCCGAACCCGACTCAAACGACCAAAAAGCCCGGCCCGGCCCGAGAAGCCCGGCCCGACCAGGCTAAAATGCGCAAAAATGAAGGCCCGAGCCCGGCCCGGCCCGATGTTCAGGCTCAAATTTCAGGCCCGAGCCCGGCCTGGCCCAGGATTTTCGGGCTGGGTCGGGGTGGGCCGTCCGGGCCGGGCTGCCCATGCCCAGATGTAGCCGGAGCCATCGACCGGTGGACGACGATGTCATGTATGTGCCCGTTTTTGTTGGTGCAGCGCCACCAGCTCCATCTCAATCGCAACAGGTACACGTGTCCTTGCTGATCCATTGCCAATTTGCTATGCACGGTGTGTTGCTGGTTTCGACCCAATCAAGACCACACGCTCGCCCAGTCCCACCAACCGTTATAGTATAATTTTTTTTTTGCTACAAATGTAATGCTGTTTTGCTACTTTAGTACAAAACTAGGAAACATACCCGTGCGTTGCACCGGGTTGATCCATTAAACAGGTGTTACAGAGTTGTGCATGATTTTTTGAACTTTTAATCAACAAAACCTACTACATGTCAGTTCACGACAACAACTGCAACATGGTGGACAGATGGCTAGGCCGCACACACTTCCCAACATGGTGCGATAAACCTTGAAGGGAACGATGACCTATCTGGTGATGATGGATGGACGAGCGTGGACAACGCAGAAGACGCTATCAAGTGATGATGGGCTAACATGGAATGTTCATTCGCTAGTACTCGTCGACGGTAGAGAAATAGCCTGATGTAAAATGTAAACAAAAAATTTATGGTCAAAGAAATAACAAATGGTCTAGCATGAACCAATGATTGAACCAAAACAATGTGAATATAGTCCTTGGCGCATAACAAATAAGATATCGGTGGTCGACAACAGATACCCATGGAAAAAATCAGTAACAAATCTAGAGCGTACTCCTCAGTCCTCACATCCTCTCATAAAAAATCAAAAGCTTCAACACTGGCAGGGGCATCGAAATTTACCTTCAACCAATGCATAAGGTGGTACGCAAGGACTTGAGCCTCTTTAAGTGAACTCAGCAGTATACTCAGCGATGTACTTGTCTAATATACACTCGAAAACCTGATCTTGATCAAGGCAACCAAAGCCAAAATAGGAGTGCATAATTTCAAGATCACATGAGGTAATGCTTTAAAAATATTTGCTTTAGCTGACAAACAATTCAAAAGCAAGTTGCGTTAGTAGTACCCCTACGCCTTGCCTTACTTTTCTCAAATGAAAATATGCCAAAGACTGCCGAATAGAACCAAACCTAGAACATGCCTCTATACCCAGCTCCTGATTTGTACTGATGATTTCTAGTCTATAGAATGGGTGCTCTAGATAAACTTGACCTCTCGATTCACTCAGCAACTCTCCTATGGAAGAGTATGTCCGAAAATCGACCTGTTCAATATTTGCAATTCAGCCATGCAAGTTCACCGTTTGTAATCTGTAGTTTAGCATGGTATCATGCAGCTTGAGATTGTGGAGTTGTAGTGAAGAAAGTAACCAATTAATTATAGATGCTATGCCCCGAAGGCAGATGATTGGTACTGAATCCAACTACCATTGGCATCTGTCATCTACTGCAATCAAGGGCAATCCATCCACAGCAGCAAAGACACGACTGAAAGCTTTCTGAACCTACAAACCTTTGCTAATGATATTTCTCTCCCGTGGTGCACAAATTGATGCCTGAGTATCTCTATTCTCTACGAACAATGACGTCCAATCACAGCATCCACCACTGCTGTAATGACAGTAGGACACAGATCAGCACGCAGCAGGATGCAGAGGAAGATACATCAGCGCAGTCAGCCAGACAATCAATACCAGGGCCATCGTCAATCTCTTCATCTTCCGCGATACTCGACCTGGGCGGAAACAACCATGGGTAACCTCTCCACGAATTCGATCAACAACAACGATGCAACGTGGCCAGCGACAGCCTGCAGTGGCAGTGCTCTCGACCGCGCTCATCCTCATGGCCATCTGCTGGCCGCGGCAGTGCGGCCGTTCACCGCTGCTTTTTTTTTCCGGCCATCCTCAGCCCACGACGGCAACGGTCGCTGCCGCCACACACCCTCGCGGTGCGAGCAGGAACGTTGCAAGTTATAGTCTCTCGGCTTGTGTGATGCTCGTCGGGCGAGTTGGCCTGAGCCGATGCAGCGGACGACTCCTTAATGATTGTACATATAGCAGATTACTCCTTGACCGGGTTAAGGAAACTGAATCGATCACGATGGCAAGATTCAGCTTGGTACGCCCGAGATCGATCGATTGCGCTACCACTTGTTGTCATCGTTGCCTCCGCCGTGCTCCTTTACCGCGGGCTCGCGAGTGCCAACTTGACCTAAGCACGCCCACGGTCATCGGATCATGATGGCGCCACCTCCATGTTTCACTGGCACCACTTTCCGCTCCGACTGGACGACGGTGGCGGCTGGCCGGGCTGACGGTGAGGCTAGACCAGCGGAGTACACTGGAGAGTCGTCGTTATCGCGGGAGCCTCGACGGCGGTGCGCGCGCTTGATCGCGTCCATGCCAATATGGGCGAGCGTTGTCGACTCCCGGTTTCCGCAGGCAAAGAAATCCGCGCCTCTGCGCTGCCTCGCGAGATCGCGGAAGAATCCTTCATAGTTGCCGCGCGATCGCCGCCTCTGTGCTGCTTCACGAAATCGCGGAACAATCCTTGGTAGTTGCCTCAAGATCCTTATATTTATACACAGCAATAATACACCTTGTTGTACACGATACGGATATCTTCGGAAGGAAATCTGACCACGTTGGATCGAAAGGAGCGGACGGACGAAACTTTGACGTACATCCCACGCGGACGGACGAAACTTTGACGTACCAAACCACGGAAACACTTCTCCCTTTATTATTAGGTATAGATATAGATTAGGTATAGATTAGGTATAGATAGATTGTTGCTACAAGGTCTCCAATGAGATCGGTTTAGCTTCAATACCACAAAGTTTTGCTACGAGATCTCCAAAGAGTTTGCGTCCGACTGGCTTTTTCTGTTTTTAATTTTAGGCAAACCGTCTTTTGCTTCAATTAGGACTTAACGAAGCAAATCCAGGATTTTGATTGAAAATGGACATATGTTGCGCTTTGGATTAGGAGGTTGGGAGGAAAATATTCTTCCAAGGGTTGCTACCACTACCCATAAATAATTCTCGACGGAGAACTAACCTAGTTCTAAGTCAAGTCAAGTCATGTCATTCTTGAGAACCTTTTTGACGCTCCTGCTCTCGCCCGCACGGGCGACGGCGGGGCCAACCCTAACCCATCCCCAACGGGCAAAGCCCGCCCTGTGCCAGCGGCGACAGGATCTGCTCTTCTCGCGCGCTAGGGCGGCCTCGCGGGGCGGTTGTGGTTGTGGCTGGAGGCGGTGTTTTTCTCCTCATTTTTCGATTCCGGTCGGTGACGCAACAAAGCTCAACAGCTTCATGGAGAGCTTGGTGGCCTCCGGGCGGTGCATCGGTGGAGGGAGCTTCTGCAGGGCGGCGCGCGGATTCAGGTCCGGTCTAGGAATCTCGGAGGCCAGACGGGCATTTCGCGGTTGGGAAGGGCTGCGTCTTGGCTTCTGTTGGGGTGGTTGTCGTATCCTGCCTCGGTGTCAAAGTGCCCACCCCTAGGCCTCGGCGTACGGCCGTCTCGGCGGCATTGGACTTGAGCAGGTGATGGGATTCACATAATAGAAAACAAAAAATTCCTACAAGATGCGAACGAATTCAAGATCCAATCTAGCAAAATCTAAGATCGAAGATCCAATCTATGAAGTCGTACTACTCACGATCCAATCCACGATCCAATTCGATCAACGCCGCAACGAATGTTGCCTCCGAGTTATCTGCACGTGCAGCACAACAATGTCTCCTCCTTGTTGATCCATCAAGTATGGTAGAGAGGTAGATGGTATCTAGATGCCAACATCGTGACGTCGGTGGTGGCTATGGTGAAGAACTCCGGCAAGGCTTTGGCAAGCTGCTGTTGCAGAGGAGATGGGAGAGGAGAGGGGACATCGGCTACGGTTTTGTTATGGCTGACCCCCTACTCTCTCCTCACTTTATATAGGGGCAAGGGTCAGCCAAGGTGGCCCCCAACTCATCTAGGGCCGGCTACCAAAAGGGAACTTACCTTCCAACTTCCCCCTCCTAATTTTAGGAGTCCTTCCTTATCCCTTGGGGTGGCTCGCTTGGCCTTGAGGGTTTGGTGCGCATGGCCCAATTGGCTGGGATGCACCCCCTCGGCTCATGTGGCCCCCTCCCGGATAGATGGGGCCCACCGTGGGATCCTTGGAACCTTTTAGAAGATTCTAGGTATAATACCAGAAAAATTCTGAACTTTTCGTGAACGAGAGAATCAAGTTTCCTTATATGAATATTTATTCTCGGACCATTCCGAATCTCCTCGTGATGTCCTAGATCCCATCCAAGACTCTGAACAATCTTCGGACTTACCGTAATTAATATCCTATTTCTACCCTACCGATGTTGAGTGTTAAATGTGTGATCCCATGGGTTCGAGAATGTGTGGACATGGTCGAGACACCTCTCTGATCAGTAATAAATAGCAGGACCTAGATGTCCATAATCATTCCCACACATTCAATGAATATCTTTGTCGGTTGAACCACGATGTCGAGGATTCAAACAATCCCATATTTCATTCCCTTTCTCTCGCGATATTTTACTTGCCAGAGATTCGATCGTCGGTAGCACCATATCCTGAACGGAGGGGAACAACAACGTAGACAGAGGGAACAATATCCGAGACAGAGTGAACAACAACCTAGTCGGTGAGGAACAACAGCCTATACAGAGGAGAACAACAACCTAGGAGGAGGGGGAAAAATGTCTAGACAGTGTGAACAACATCCTAGACTGAGGAGAACAACACCCTTGACAAATTAGAACAATAGTCTATACGGAGGGGAACAATTGTCCTCTTCTCATGCTTTTTTGATAATGGGCCCTTTATTACTTTAAGCAATAGACCCGGTCTCTGCATAACTAAGATGCACACAGCCGCAAAAATATCTGTTACAAAACACCGCTGATGTCCGAAGGCAAAAAAGCCAAACTTCTCGAAAAATAAAAGGGACTAGCTAGGTGGATCCAGTCGTAGATCACACTGCCACTCATGTTGGGAAAAAATATCCTCGCCGTATCCTCCAACCGTGAAGACACCTCCTAAAGAGGTCTCGATGCTCCACCCGCTGCACTGGCACTCTTGAGCGGAGCGTAGCTGTGCACCGGTATATGACCTGCATAAAAGAGGAATAAATATTATTGAAAATCTTGTCATTTCTACATAGACATATCGACCAAATAACTACAATAGCTCCCATCCTAATAAGACACTTAAACCTAACATACACACCATTGAGCCAGTTGCCAAATATATTGGCAACACTACATGGTGGGTATAAGGTAGACCCTACTTGGACGGCTGGCCATATAGACCTAGCAAACTTACACTGAAAGAGTAAGTGCTTAATAGTCTCATTATGATGACAGAAGACACACTTTTTACTTCCATGCCAGTTGTGTTTGGCAAGATTATCTTTAGTAAGAATGACCCCATGACGAAGATATCATGCAAAAACTTTTGTTTTAAGCGATTGATGTCTATGCACGCTTCTATTCTTGTAGACAGTGTTGGACCTCTAAGTGCAGAGGTTTGTAGAACAACAACAAGTTTCCCTGAAGTGGATCACCCAAGATTTATCAAACTCAGGGAGGTAGAGGTCAAAGAAATCCTCTCAAGCAACCCTGCAATTACGATACAAAAAGTCTCTTGTATCCCTAAAACACCCAATACACTTGTCAGGTGTATAGGTGCACTAGTTCGGCGAAGAGATAGTGAAATACAAGTATATGGATGATTGCAAGTGGTAATTGCAATCTGAAATAAAAAGGGCAGCAGGCAAACATGTAGCAGAATTGGTTGTAAACAGTGGTTCAATTCTTAGAAACAAGGCCTAAGGATCATACTTTCACTAGTGGACACTCTCAACAATGATATCATAATTGAATACATAAATATTTTCACTTCTCTATGCTACTATGAACCACTCTCCTGCATGATAACAAACACAAATTCACTGAGTAGGGCTGCATAAGCACTCCTTAAAGTTGGCATTCCCAATCTATGGACGCCCCACGCTATCACTTTGAGCATACAAAGATGGTACTAACAAGACACCACAATTCATAAGTATTTCTGTAAATTAAGCTTAAGAGACACACACGGTATGCACACTGTCACCTTCACACCGTGGAACAAGGTGTCTCCGGAGATCACATAATAAAACCACTTGAGTATCATAATAGTTGAAAAATAACATATACTTATTCAACTAGATTGCAAAACTCGTGATCACATAAAGATCATATCATGGGAGAGAGAGATAGACCATATAGCTACCGATAAAGCCCTCATCCTTGGGGGAGAACTACTCCTTCCTCATCATGGGAGTCAGCAACGGCGATGAAGATGGCGGTGGAGTCGATGAAGATGGCTCCGCGGGCAATTCCCCATCACAGCAGGGTGCCAGAACAGGGACTTCTGTCCCCCGAAACTTGTCTTCGATGGCGGCGGAGCTACAGAACTTTTCGTGGACAGAGGCTTATTGATTTAGGATTCTCGCGTCGGGAGGCATTTTATAGGCGGAAGGGCGAGGTCGGTGGGCGCCCGAGGGCCCCACACCACCCCTAGGCGCGGCTAGGGGTGGGTCGCGCCAAGGCATGGTGTGGCCCCTCTCTGGCCCTCCTCCGTCTCTGCTCTGGACTCCGTCTCCGTATCGTAAAAAATAGGAGGTTTAGCTTTTGTTTCGTCCAATTCCGAGAATATTTCCTGTACAACTTTTCTGAAATACAAAACAACAGAAAACAGGGAACTGACACTGTGACATCTTGTCAATAGGTTAGTTCCGGAAAATGTATAAAATTGCAACAAAGTGTAAACAAAACACATAGAAATTGGTGTAAAACAAGCATGGAGCATCAAAAATTATAAATACGTTTGAGACGTATCAACGATATCTTCATCTTCCAAAATTTTGAATTATTATCGACTGGAATGTCAGGCTGAATTAAAGCATTGTATATGGAAGCCACTTAGAATGAACCATTCCCAGTAAGGTTCCAACAAAACACATAAGACACTTGCGTCAATTGAACTAACTCAAGACGTTGTAACAATTCATGCCAAGAGGTTTGTCTAGGTCCGATGAGACTTCTTCTGAACGCCACATTCGGTGGGGAAGTTTCCAACACCTTAGGGATAGTATCGCTTTTGTGGCGCACTATATTATACAACGTTGAATATTGTTCTCGAAGCGTGGCATTACCTAGCCATTTATCCTCCCAAAAACAAATTTCCGACCCATCCTTAATAGAGAAGATCCATATGGAAAGCTTCTTTGTATCCATAAGACCTGCCCAAAAATGTGAATCTCCTAGTTTCCAAAGAACCCGAGATTGAGCCTTTGATCCAATATACTTTCCCTTGTGGAGTGTTTTCCATACTCCCTCCTCGGTAAGTAGCTTAGATAGCCATTTACCGAGTAGGGCCCTATTCTTGACTTGGAGATCTTGGATGCCAATTCCTCCATGGTCTTTGGGGCGACACAGCCCACTCCACTTAGCCAGTCGATATTAACGCTTCTCACTATCCCCTTGCCAGAAGAATCTTGATCGGAAATAATCCAATCTTTTTAAGACTCTTATAGGAAGTTGGAAGAAAGATATCATATATAGTACCATGTTACTTAGTACCGCATTTATGAGAACTAACCTTCCTCCCAAGAACAGTAATTTGCCTTTCCAACTGCTTAATCTAATCTGTAGTCTTTGCTCAACCATTTTCCATTCGGCATTGGTTAGTCTCCGATAATGAATCGGAATACCCAAGTATCTAATCGGAAATTGGCCTTGCCCGCAGCCGAAAAGCTCAGCATATTCTGCAACATGGTCTTGGGCCTCACCAAAACAAAAACAACTCATTTTTATGGAAATTGATTTTTAGACCCGATAGATGCTCAAATGATGAAAGAATTTACTTTAGAGCTCGAGCCTTTTCGATGTCATTATCCATAAAAAGAGTTGTATCGTCGGCATATTGAAGAATGGACAATCCTCCATCAATAAGGTAAGGAATGACCCCTTCAATCTGGCCCTCTGACTTTGCACGTTCAATCAAAACATCAAGCATATCAGCCACTATATTAAAGAGTACCGGCGATAATGGATCTCCTTGTCTTAGTCCCTTATTGGTTTGAAAGTATTTGCCCATGTTATCATTGACTTTAATGGAAACACTCCTCCCCTCCGAGATGAAACTATTGATTAACGCACGCCACTCATCAGAAAAACCTTTCATTTTGAGAGTTTGTTGCAAGAAAGATCACTTAACCTTATCATAGGCTTTTTAAAGTCAATGTTTAAAATCACTCTATTCAACTAGTTTTTATGCAATTCATGAACAGTTTCATGGAGGACTACAACCCCATCCAAGATGTTTCGTCCTTGCATAAAAGCAATTTGTGATGGTCTGATCACATGGTCAGTGTGTTGAGTCTGATCGTGGCTTAGTGAAAATTTTAAAGCTAACGTTAAGAAGACAAATAAGACGGTATTGTTGGATCCTTTCTGCTTCATTAACCTTCGGCAATAAGATAATTTCACAAAAGTTGAGACAAAAAAGGTCCAACTGTCCGGCATGTAAATCCGCAAAAAGAGCTAGTAGGTGTGGTGACCCGGCATACCACTGCATGGTGTAGTATGCAAGTCTGACATAACA
Organism: Lolium multiflorum; assembly: GCA_030979885.1. Taxonomy (NCBI): domain Eukaryota; kingdom Viridiplantae; phylum Streptophyta; class Magnoliopsida; order Poales; family Poaceae; genus Lolium; species Lolium multiflorum. The sequence goes on along the minus strand of CM061749.1, from coordinate 59,582,052 downwards.
CCAATGAAACACCGTTCCACTAGTATTATATCGCTCAGAGTGGTACAACAGAAACATATGCCACTACTAGGAAAAGGCCTAGCCGTAAGACTGCCAGCAGTGGCGCACCATGACTGTCGTGCGCCACTACTACTTAGCAGTGGCGCACCACAAAACGGTGGGCCACTGTTACAAAAGTAGTAGTGGCGCACCTTTATTGTGGTGCGCCATAAGTAAGTGGTGACAGGAGGCCAGCTCCTCCCCAACCTAGTAGTGGCGCACGTCTCCGGGGTGCGCCACATTTCTTACCTATGGCGCACGTTGGAGAGGTGCGCCACTGCTAGGAGGTGTCCAGAGCCCGTTTAGAGATGATAGGCTTAGCAATGGCGCACTTCGTGGTGCGCCACTGCTACATAGGTTACCTATGGCGCATGTCATTAGGTGCGCCACTGCTAGGGGTGGCCAGAGCCCCTTTAGAGATGAGAGGCTTAGTAGTGGCGCACCACACAGTGCGCCATTGCTATGTCACCCTAGCAGGGCGCACGGCTAGGTGGTGCGCCACTGCTAACCTGGGACCATTTCCTGCTTTTAACCCCTCCACTCACATGTGCCACCCACTTTCCCCAAACACTCTTCCACCACCACCTCCCACCAAATCTGGATCTGGTCGTGTTGCCCCTCCTTCCCACCTCATTTTCACCTCTTCATTCACCAAAATTAAGTTGGTAAACTTAATTTTCTTCATAGGTAAGTAATGGTGAAGCTTTCTTAGCTCAATACCCTACTCAATCTCAACTTTTTACCGCGCATCCAACACTCTAGGTCTCGCCGTATCGGTAACTTTGTTGGTTTTATATGCTTTGTGTGTGACCGGTTTCGATCGTCTTGCACACACGTCACGTACACGTGTGTGTGCACATATGTTATGTGCGAAGCTCATGTGTTGTGCGCATGCGCGAAAAGCGTCACGTGCATGTGTGTTGTATGCGAAGCCTCCACATGTGTTGTATATGCGAAGCCTCCACACATGTGTTGCATGTTTTTGTTTGCAGGGATTTGAAATGCGATGGAGTTGCCAATATTTTGCCGAAACGTTGATTCATTTCCGTTTCGGCGAATAGTGGGCATACTACGCATATACATATGTCCTATTTTTAGGGAAGGTCATGCCAAATTTTTCTTTTGGTATGCTAAGATATCCATTTTCTCTATACCCGCAGGCGACCATGGTCCGCATGATGAGCGAAGGCGTTGTGGCTAGGTTTTTGAAAGCCGCGACAGCCGAGATGATTAGAAATAACCAAAAGGAGATAAGATGTCCGTGTCGAAGATGCAAGCTGACGAGCCTTATGGACCCTAAAGCCGATATGGTGCGGGACCAACTTCTCATGCGTGGTTTCATGGATGGCTATCGATGGGAAGGCGACGAAGATGATTATGAATTTGTCCATGGGATTTCAACAAGAAATAAGGAAGGAGGTGATCAGGATGTAGAAGATCTCGGGCATGATCAGGATGTAGAAGATCCCGGAGATGATCATGATCACAATGTAGGAGATCCTGGACCTGATGATGAGGAAGATCAAGATGGAGGTCATCATGACGATCATGAAGATGAAGACGATGGACCATCGTCGATGGACTGGGTGCAGGACCCTTATCTTCAAGAGCTGCTTCTCAAGCAGACGAGTAACGCAAGAGCTGCCGCCCGAGAGAAAGCCAAGATGGATCAACTGGAGGTAGACGCGGTTACTCCATTGTATGAAGGATGCAGGCCGGAGGATACCCGCATGAAAGTAACGCTCATGGCTCTGGAGATGAAGGTAAAGCACAAAATGACCGACACATCCTTCAACGACAACATGTCATTCTGGCACGAACGTCTTCCCAAAGGTAACACGTGTCCGACTAGTATCGAGGAGGCCAAGAAAATCGTGTGTCCTTTGGATTTACCGCATGTGAAATATCATGTGTGCTTGAACGATTGCATCATTTATCGGAACGAGCACGCGGAGTGTACCATATGTCCGGTGTGCGGCGTCAGTCGGTACAAGAAGGGGAAGAAAGCTCCTCGGAAGGTGGTGTGGTACTTTCCGATCACTCCTCGTCTGCAGCGGTATTTCGCGGATCCTAAGCAAGCAAAGCTAATGCGCTGGCACGCGGAGATGAGGAAGGGAGAAGATGACGCAGATGATCCGGACAAAAAGAAAAAGGACAGGATGTTGAGACACCATTCGGATGCTAGCCAGTGGAATGCGTTGAACCTCGAGTACCCAGAATTTGGGGACGATCCTAGGAACATAAGGCTGGGCGCGAGCACCGATTGAGTCAATCCGTTTGGCAGCCAAAGAAGCACGCATAGCACCTGGCCCGTGTTTGTGTGGATGTACAACCTCCCCCTGGTTGTGCATGAAGAGGAAGTACATTCAAATGAGTATGCTAATTGAAGGGCCGAAACAACCAGGGAACGACATCAATCTGTATATGGGGCTTCTGAAAGAGGAGCTAGCCATGCTATGGGACACGCCTGCCAATACGTGGGACGCCGCCGCGGAAGAATATTTCCCTATGAGAGCCGCACTGCTCACGACGGTGCACGACTTTCTCGGTTACGGATATGTCGCGGGGCAGGTGGTCCACGGATTCAATGCATGCGTCAGGTGCATGGAAGACACAACGTACCGCCATCTAGATAGAGATCCCGGGTCCTCGAAAACGGTGTTCATGGGACATCGAAGGTGGCTTCGCGAGGACGACCCATGGAGGAAACACAAGGATTTGTTCGATGGTCAAGACGAACCCCGAAGACGGCCACGTACGAGAAGCGGCGAGCAAATAGACGAGCTATTGAAAAATTGGAAAGAGTGCCCACCGCCGGGAAAGAAGCGAAAGGCGCCGGAGCCGCTGCTTAAGGTATGGAAGACGAGGTCTGTTTTCTGGGACTTGCCGTACTGGAAGATCCTCCGTGTGCCTCACAGCCTTGATGTCATGCACATCACGAAGAACGTGTGCGAGAGTCTGCTTAGTACCCTCCTCAACATGCCAGAGAAGACCAAAGATGGGCCGAAATCAAGGTACGACTTGCAATCAATTGGGATCAGGGAGGAGCTTCACGCGGGACGCCCTAATGATGATGATGATGATGACGATGACGATGATGAGGCGGAGGACACGCAAAGTCGTCGCAAGGGAAAAATGCCAAAAAGATTGAATATTACTGCCCCCGCGTGCTTCACTCTAAGTCAGAAGGAGATCGAGCAGTTTTTCGACTGTCTCCTAGGAGTAAAACTTCTTACGGTTACGCGGGGAAGGTAAGCAGGTACCTAGACAAAGCGAAGCAGAGGTTCAGCGGGATGAAGTCTCACGACTGTCACGTGCTGATGACGCAGATACTTCCGGTTGCAATCCGTGGGATCATGGACGCGCACGTCCGTGAAACGCTGTTTGGCCTATGCAACTTTTTCGACGTCATCTCTCGGAAGTCTGTTGGCGTGAGGCAACTTAGAAGGCTACAGGAAGAGATCGTGGTGATACTGTGCGAGCTTGAGATGTACTTCCCGCCCGCATTCTTCGACGTTATGGTGCATCTGCTGGTACATATCGTGGAGGATATCATCCAACTGGGCCGACGTTCCTGCACAGCATGATGCCGTTCGAAAGGATGAATGGTGTCATCAAAGGGTACGTTCGCAACAGGGCACGTCCAGACGGAAGCATAGCCAAGGGCTTTCTGACCGAAGAGTGCATCTTCTTCTGCACGAGTTATCTAGAAATCGAGAACCCCGTTGGCCTGCCCGTAAACAGGCATCTCGGGAAGCTCGCTGGATGGGGTCACCGCGACGGTAGCCGCGAAATGCATGTCGACTTCAAGGGTCGAATCGCCGACTTTGAAAGAGCAAACCTAGTCGCGCTACAACACATAGACGTGGTCGATCCGTAGGATAACGTTGCATAGAAAACAAAAATTTTCCTACCGCGAACACGCAATCCAAGCCAAGATGCAATCTAGAAGACGGTAGCAACGAGGGGGTATCGAGTCTCACCCTTGAAGAGATTCCAAAGCCTACAAGAGGAGGCTCTTGTTGCTGCGGTAGACGATCACTTGCCGCTTGCAAAGCGCGTAGAAGATCTTGATCACGATCGGTTCCGGCGCCACGAACGGGCAGCACCTCCGTACTCGGTCACACGTTCGGTTGTTGATGAAGACGACGTCCACCTCCCCGTTCCAGCGGGCAGCGGAAGTAGTAGCTCCTCTTGAATCCGACAGCACGACGGCGTGGTGTCGGTGGCGGTGTAGAAGTCCGGCGGAGCTTCGCTAAGCTATGCGGGATGTGGAGGAGCGGGCGGCTAGGGTTTGGGGAGAGGGGGCGCCGGCCACTATAGGGGTGCGGCCACCTTGGTGGTGTTTGAGGTGGCCGGCCCCCTCCCCCTTGGCCCTCATTATATAGGTGGAACCCCAAGAGGTGGTGTCCAAGTCTTCGAATAAGACCCGAACCAAAACCTTCCATAGGAGGGGAAACCTAGCCCAACTAGGACTCCCACCCAAAGGTGGGATTTCCACCTCCCATGTGGGGGGTGGCCGGCCCCCTATGGTGGAGTCCACTTGGGACTCCACCCCCACTAGGGCTGGCCGGCCATGGAGGTGGAGTCCCTTGTGGACTCCACCTTCCTTGGTGGTTTCTTCCGGACTTTTCTAGAACCTTCTAGAACCTTCCATAGAACCTTCCGCGACATTTTATTCACATAAAATGACATCCTATATATGAATCTTATTCTCCGGACCATTCCGGAACTCCTCGTGATGTCCGGGATCACATCCGGGACTCCGAACAAATATTCGAACTACATTCCATAATTCAAGTACTACCATTTCAACATCCAACTTTAAGTGTGTCACCCTACGGTTCGAGAACTATGCGGACATGGTTGAGTACTCACTCCGACCAATAACCAATAGCGGGATCTGGAGATCCATAATGGCTCCCACATATTCAACGATGACTTTAGTGATCGAATGAACCATTCACATACATCACCAATTCCCTTTGTCTCGCGATATTTTACTTGTCCGAGGTTTGATCTTCGGTATCACTCTATACCTTGTTCAACCTCGTCTCCGACAAGTACTCTTTACTCGCACCGTGGTATGTGGTCTCTTATGAACTCATTCATATGCTTGCAAGACATTAGACGACATTCCACCGAGAGGGCCCAGAGTATATCTATCCGTCATCGGGATGGACAAATCCCACCGTTGATCCATATGCCTCAACTCATACTTTCCGGATACTTAATCCCACCTTTATAGCCACCCATTTACGCAGTGGTGTTTGGTGTAATCAAAGTACCTTTCCGGTATAAGTGATTTATATGATCTCATGGTCATAAGGACTAGGTAAATATGTATCGAAAGCTTATAGCAAATAACTTAATGACGAGATCTTATGCTACGCTTAATTGGGTGTGTCCATTATATCATTCACACAATGACATAACCTTGTTATTAATAACATCCAATGTTCATGATTATGAAACTAATCATCCATTAATCAACAAGCTAGTTTAAGAGGCATACTAGGGACTTCTTGTTTGTCTACATATCACACATGTACTAATGTTTCGGTTAATACAATTCTAGCATGATATATAAACATTTATCATAAACATAAAGATATAAATAATAACCACTTTATTGTTGCCTCTAGGGCATATCTCCTTCAGTCTCCCACTTGCACTAGAGTCAATAATCTAGTTTACATTTGTAAAGATATAACACCTTGGCCTTCCGGTGTTTTATCATGTATTGCTCACGGGAGAGGTTTTTAGTCAACGGATCTGACACGCTCAGAAACGTATGTATTTTGTAATTCATTTGCGTCTCAATGCATCACTCATTTCCAAATGAGTCGGCATTAAATATGTTTGGTCTTTGGTGGAACCTTAATTCCGCGGTCTGAAATATGTCACTAATATTGTCATACACAATATAGCTTCAAAGTTCTGATTCCGTCGGAACTACACCATGTTCTCAAAGAACCTCTTGACTTTAACATCCTTTGTCATTGTCAAAACAATGACATACTCTGCCTTCTTTTGTAGAATCCGTCACAATATTTAGAACTCTTCTAAATCTAGCATAGACAACTTCTAGCTCATTATGCTACCTTTTAAACAACACTTAATCTAATTTGAGATTGAAATTATATTTTATATGTGACAAAACCAATATCGGTGTAACACCTTACAGCGATTTGTTTGTCATTTCTTCATACAAATATATATATATCCTTAGTTCTTCTAAAGTACTCAAGGATATTCTTACTGTCGTCCAATGATCATCATATGAATCATTCTGGTATATGCTCATAACACTTTATAGCACATGATATCTGATTGTGTACATTTTATTCGTGATCTAAAATCACTCATGTGTTTTTACTCATCGAGTGTCAGATACACTCAAGTCTTGTTAAACCTTCACATGACAAGAACATTTTCTTAATATTTCTATATTGAACTACTTCAATATCCATCATATGTACTTTGACTTAAACTTATTTATGTGTTTCAATCTATCTTCATAGATCTTGACACTAAATTTGTTTCAGTCCATATCCTTTCATTGAAGTTAATTCTCAATGAAACCTTTTAATCAAGTATATAATTACATCATTTATAACCAACTATATGTCACCTACATAAAGTATTATAAATGTGTCTTAGCGCTCCCACTTAATTTCTTGCAAATGCAAGCCTCTTCATCGTCTCTGATGAAATCAAAAACTCTTTGACTATTTCATCTGGTGAAGATTCCAACTCCGTGATACTTACTTCATCCAATTGAAGCTTGTATAGCTATCTAGTATTCCACGGACCAGCAAAACTCTTGGTTGTATCTTGTATACACCTTTAATACACACTTCTGATAAGTAATGTATTTTGCCATCCTACTAACATATCTCATAAAGGAAATATGTAGTGATTACTAGAATAATCCATATAGACTTTAAGCATTGCTACGGAAGATCTAATCTTGTCGTAGTCAACTCTTTGAACTTTGTCGTAAACAACTTTTCAACAAGTTAAGCTTCTTCAAGGATATTTCATCCAAGTCCATCAATTTTATAGATCTATTTACTTTCAAAAAGTATTCATCTATCTTGGATTTCATGGCATATAGCCATTTTAACGGAGTCAGGGCCCATCATAACTTCTTTGTTTGTAGTTGGTTTATCATTGTTCATAATCAATCCTTTGTCCACAAATCATTTATTTGATCACAAAGTAAACCATACCTACAAGGTTCAATATGTACTTCGATCTCCATGGCTAAAACACTTTGTAGTCATGGGAGCCATGATCGTCGTGGCCGCTTCCGAAACCAATTCCGATGCTGCGCTACTCTGATCATTATGCTCAGGTTCATAAACCTTATCAAATTATATTGTCCTCCCACTCAAATACTTCATTAGAAACAATTTCTCGGAAATAAGAAACATTGACAAACACTTTTGTCTTTGTCTTGTGAGAAGAATTCCCAATCAATTCTTTGGGATAACCAACAAAGACATTCATCCGATTTTGGTTGTAAACTCTTAGACCAAAATTTAAAGAAAGGACTATTAAGGTTTATACCCATGCCATAACTCGTATGGTGTCATTTCAACGGATCATGATGATGCTCTATATAGTGTAAAAGCGGTAGTCACTAAAGCATAATCCACAAAAATATAATGGCATCAATATTTTATCTCATCATTGATCCAACAAAGTTTGGATATATCTCTTGGATACTTCATCATCACTATGATACTCCAAGAAACATAAGTTGTAGAACAATTTCATAACTCTCTTAGATGTTTGCTAAAACTCGTAATTCAAATATTTTCACCATGATCCAATCATAGATATTTGACTTTTCCATTACGATGATTTCCACTTCATGCTGAAATTTATTTGAATCCTATTCAAATGTTTCAAACTTTTCCTTATTGAATATATCCACATATATACTCAATTCATTGTTTGAAGGTTTTCATGAAATAGAAGAATCTCCCGCACACAACTATGCCTAGTGAACCACATACATCATCATGTATATTTTCACAAAGTGCCCGTTCAACTCTTGGCCTATGAACGGTATTTTAATCATTCTTTTTAGAAAAGATTTGCAAGTGCCAAATGATTCAAAAATCAAATGACTCCAAAAATCCATTTGCATGGAGTTCCTTCATGCGTTCCTTTCTAACATGACCTAAATGGCGGTTCCACAAATAAGTGGAATTCAAATCATTTGCCTTATGGCATTTTAGCGTTTTTATGTATGTGTGTTTCACCATTAAGATTTATAATAACTTATCCATCGTACATGGAGTAATGTCATAATTTGAACAACTCATTGTTTTCATTTGACCAGAGCAAAATAACAATTATTAAGTTCTTTATTATAAATTCTAAGGGCTAGATAGAATGCCAACGACGAACATAATAACACTTTATTTTGTTCCAGACGTGCATTCCTATCATATTCCTTGTCAGTCACTTAGGCCATTGTATTCTTGTATTGCGTTGTTTTGTATGACACTTCATACCAACCAATATGGTACTAATACCCAAGAATTTCATTGTGTGACTTAACTAGGAATACAACCATAACATGTATATCATTTATATACACCTGAGCTAGACTTTCTAGTCTTTTCTTTTCTTTTGCCAAAATATCTTTTGCGTTTCTCTTTTAGCTTTCCTCATTATTCAGAAAAAAACACTTCAACATTAATAACTTCTAGGTTTGTTGGTCAAATACCAATAACCTTGAGGTTCTTACTTTGAAGTTGATCATCATATGACAAGTGTTCCAGATTTCACTATTAGTAACTTTGTAATATGATGAACAGTTTCACTCATAATTTTATCCATCATATCATGACGACTTTTCGAGACCATGTCTGTACATGCTAGGCTCGTAAAGTTTTAACCTTGGTATGCATGCAAATCTAGCTTGCACCCGTTGTATGCACACGTAGAATCTATCACACCCGATCATCACGTGATGCTTCGAAACGACGAGTTAGTAACGGTGCATATTAAGGATGGTCACTTCATGGATATGCGAATATCGTTAGTGCCCCAATAGTTGGAGGATTGTGACGCCTTGCGTCTTCAACCTTCGTACATTCCCATAAAACTTATGAGTTCATGTAGTCTCACCAAATTATATTCTATCATCTTGCAATAAGGTCTTAGATATCACATATATCTCATACCTTGATTATTTCTGAAAACTAAATTTTCAGCTCCTTACTTTTCAAACAGATTTGAACTTCAAGTTTCACGGAGACAAGATAACTTTAGGTACTAATTGAAACCATAGCTCTTTGAATCAACAATGTGAGGTTTACTAAAAGTTTGCAATAGGACTTAATCAATTCTTGATTCTTTAACAATACGGTACCAATCCGTAAAGTTTCTTGTCAGATTTTAACAGTATTTCTATCTCAATTATAAGACTAGCGCATAGTAGTAAACGGATGCCAATACTACAAAATTAATTCAAAATACTACTCAGACTATGTTTATGATAATTAGTTCATGTTTTAATCTAATTACTAATGAACTCCCACTTAATACAACATCCCTCATAGTTGTTAAGTGGTACACGATCCAAATCCACTACACCAAAACCGATCATCACGTGAGATGATGTAGCTTCAATGGTGAACATCAACATGTTGATCATATCATCCATATGACTCGTGTTCAACCTTTCGGTTTCCGTTGTCCCGAGGCCATGTCTGTACATGCTAGGCTCGTCAAGCAAACCCAAGTATTCCGCGTGTGCAACATGGCTTACACCCGTTGTATGTGAATCGTTGAATCTATCACATCCGATCATCACGAGATGCTTTGAAACGACGAACTGTAGCAACGGTGCATACGAGGGGAGAACACTTTATTATCTTGATATTAATGTGAGGGATCATCTTATAATGCTACCGTCGCGTTCTAAGCAAAATAAGATGCATAAAGGATTAACATCACATGCAATTCATATGTGATATGATATGGCCCTTTTGTCGTTGCGCCTGATCTTCATCTCCAAAGCACGGACATGATCTCCATCATTAACGGGCATGATCTCCATCATCGTTGGCGTAGCGTCAAGGTTCATGGCGCCGTCTTCATGGTTGTTCACCTCATGTAGCAACTATTACAACTACTTTGAAATACCTCTCAACATGAAAATTAAAGACAACCATAAGGCTCCTGCCGGTTGCCACAATACAATAATGATCATCTCATACATATTCATCATCATATCATGGCCATATCACATCACCAAACCCTGCAAAAACAAGTTAGACGTCTCTAATTTGGTTTGCATATTTTACGTGGTTTAGGGTTTTCGAGAGAGATCTAATCTACCTACGAACATGAACCACAACGTTGATACTAATGTTTTCAATAGAAGAGTAAATTGAATCTTCACTATAGTAGGAGAGACAGACACCCGCAAAGCCTCTTATGCAATACAAGTTGCATGTCGAACGAGGAACAAGTCTCATGAACGCGGTCATGTAAAGTTAGTCCGAGCCGCTTCATCCCACTATGCCACAAAGATGCAAAGTACTCAAACTAAAGATAACAAGAGCATCAACGCCCACAAACCATTGTGTTCTACTCGTGCAACCATCTATGCATAGACACGGCTCTGATACCACTGTAGGATAACGTTGCATAGAAAACAAAAATTTTCCTACCGCGAACACGCAATCCAAGCCAAGATGCAATCTAGAAGACGGTAGCAACGAGGGGGTATCGAGTCTCACCCTTGAAGAGATTCCAAAGCCTACAAGAGGAGGCTCTTGTTGCTGCGGTAGACGATCACTTGCCGCTTGCAAAAGCGCGTAGAAGATCTTGATCACGATCGGTTCCGGCGCCACGAACGGGCAGCACCTCCGTACTCGGTCACACGTTCGGTTGTTGATGAAGACGACGTCCACCTCCCCGTTCAAGCGGGCAGCGGAAGTAGTAGCTCCTCTTGAATCCGACAGCACGACGGCGTGGTGTCGGTGGCGGTGGAGAAGTCCGGCGGAGCTTCGCTAAGCTATGCGGGATGTGGAGGAGCGGGCGGCTAGGGTTTGGGGAGAGGGGGCGCCGGCCACTATAGGGGTGCGGCCACCTTGGTGGTGTTTGAGGTGGCCGGCCCCCTCCCCCTGGCCCTCATTATATAGGTGGAACCCCAAGAGGTGGTGTCCAAGTCTTCGAATAAGACCCGAACCAAAAACCTTCCATAGGAGGGGAAACCTAGCCCAACTAGGACTCCCACCCAAAGGTGGGATTTCCACCTCCCATGTGGGGGGGCCGGCCCCCTATGGTGGAGTCCACTTGGGACTCCACCCCCACTAGGGCTGGCCGGCCATGGAGGTGGAGTCCCTTGTGGACTCCACCTTCCTTGGTGGTTTCTTCCGGACTTTCTAGAACCTTCTAGAACCTTCCATAGAACCTTCCGCGACATTTTATTCACATAAAATGACATCCTATATATGAATCTTATTCTCCGGACCATTCCGGAACTCCTCGTGATGTCCGGGATCACATCCGGGACTCCGAACAAATATTCGAACTACATTCCATAATTCAAGTACTACCATTTCAACATCCAACTTTAAGTGTGTCACCCTACGGTTCGAGAACTATGCGGACATGGTTGAGTACTCACTCCGACCAATAACCAATAGCGGGATCTGGAGATCCATAATGGCTCCCACATATTCAACGATGACTTTAGTGATCGAATGAACCATTCACATACATCACCAATTCCCTTTGTCTCGCGATATTTTACTTGTCCGAGGTTTGATCTTCGGTATCACTCTATACCTTGTTCAACCTCGTCTCCTGACAAGTACTCTTTACTCGCACCGTGGTATGTGGTCTCTTATGAACTCATTCATATGCTTGCAAGACATTAGACGACATTCCACCGAGAGGGCCAGAGTATATCTATCCGTCATCGGGATGGACAAATCCCATTGTTGATCCATATGCCTCAACTCATACTTTCCGGATACTTAATCCCACCTTTATAGCCACCCATTTACGCAGTGGTGTTTGGTGTAATCAAAGTACCTTTCCGGTATAAGTGATTTATATGATCTCATGGTCATAAGGACTAGGTAACTATGTATCGAAAGCTTATAGCAAATAACTTAATGACGAGATCTTATGCTACGCTTAATTGGGTGTGTCCATTATATCATTCACACAATGACATAACCTTGTTATTAATAACATCCAATGTTCATGATTATGAAACTAATCATCCATTAATCAACAAGCTAGTTTAAGAGGCATACTAGGGACTTCTTGTTTGTCTACATATCACACATGTACTAATGTTTCGGTTAATACAATTCTAGCATGATATATAAACATTTATCATAAACATAAAGATATAAATAATAACCACTTTATTGTTGCCTCTAGGGCATATCTCCTTCAGATCCTTGGGTGGTAGAGCACAAAACCTTCATCGCAAAGACGTACAGTGATCAGGGCCAACAGAGGACGGACGGAGATATAATCAAAGAGCACAACTCAACCTTCACGCGGTGGTTCAAGGACAAGATGCTGACGTACCCTATAGACGAGGATTCTTCTGCCGAAGAAAAACTCATATTCGCCTTGTCACAGGCGCCAAACACAACTGATGACATTTCAGGCGTACGATATCAACGGCTACACATTCTACACGAGGAAAAGGACATGAAGAGCGAGTATCAGAACTCCAGGGTAATGATGGAGTCCTACACCGGTGACATCAAGCAGAGATACTACGGAAAGATCGAGGAGATCTGGGAGCTGAGCTACGCCGGAGAGAATGTGTCGATGTTCCGTGTCAGGTGGGCCAAGAACGTCGTAAAAGAAGACCGGCATTTCACCACCATGGTTATACCCGAAGCCAAATCCAAGACAGCGGGCGCAAAGGTCACCGCGAAATATGAGCCATGGGTACTAGCTTCCCAAGTGGACCAATGCTTCTTCATTACCGACCCGCAAAAGCCCAGCCGTGTTGTCGTGAGGAGAGGCAAAAGGAGCATCATCGGAATGGATGGAGCCGCCAACGAGCTAGACTTTGACCAGTACGGTGATCCGAAGATGGAAGATGACGACGACGATGATGAAGAACCATACACAACAAGAAGAAGCAGGACCACCCTACCTAAAGGCCGTCCATTCAAGAGAAGAAGTCTAGGAGTTCCGGGGCTAAATTATTCAACCGCGAGAAAGAAGGGCAAGAAGATTGTGAAAAGATAATTATGTATCATTTTCTTGTATGAATAATGGATGTCATATTGTTAATCTACACATTATATTGTACCGATCAAAATAGACATATAATTTATGTTTTTGGATATTTTCTAGATTCTATAGTATTTTAAATATTCTACATAATTCTAATTATTTATGCCTTTTATTTTGGTGTATTATGCTATTTTGGATGTTTATTATAGTGTTAAATCAATTTAAAAAGAAACGTAAAAAAATTGGGGCCGCCAGGGTTCGAACCTGGCCGGCTAGGTTTGGCACAAACCAACCAAGGACAGAGCCAGTGTGGTACTAATCGGAATATGTCAATTCCCCCCGCGTTTGTCTTTTGACCCAGACATAAAGTGGTAGTGGCGCACCACTAGAGGTGCGCCATTGTTAAGCCTCATAGTGGCGCACCACTAGAGGTGCGCTATTGCTAAGGGTGTCTGGGACTTAGCCAAAATCTCCCGTCCATTCCCCACTGCGGCCAGATCGAGATTTCCCCATTCCCCACTCCCCGCCGGCGACTGCCACTCCCCCTTGATTCCCCACCGGTGACCGCCACTCCCCCTCGAATCCCCGCCGGCGACCACCTCTCCCACCGCCGGCGCCCCATCCTCTGCCTCGTCGCTCCCCTGGTTGCGCACCGTGGAGAAGCGCACGCCACCTACGACCTCGTCCTCGACTGCGGAGGAGCCGCACGCCCTCGACCTCGTCCTCGACCGCGGAGGAGCCGCACGCCTGCGACCTCGCCTTCGACCGCTAACGCTGCCGCATCCTTCCCAGGTAGCCGCCGTGCTCCTCCCCTCCTCCTCCTCTGCTAGGTTACTTGCTGCTGCTAGTCCTGCTACTCCTGCCGTGATCCCCCTCGAGCTACTCCTGCTGCTTGGTGTTGCTGCTGCTAGTAGCTTTCTGCTAACCACCCCTTTGCTGCTCAGTTTCCCCCTTGCTGCCTGCTCTTGTGTCTGCTGCTGTAATAGATTTCTGCCAACCACCCCTTTGCGCTCAGATTTATTATATGAATTCTGTTGTGCTCGGCTGATGTAATCTATTGTGCTGCCTGGTAGTTTCCATGCTGGATATCTGTGTTCTTGAAGGTAGTTTAGTTACTCCAACAATATGTGTCTGCATTGATTATCTGATTTGTGCAATTGGTAGTCGACCAGAATCATGAGCACCTATCATGTAGGATCAAGAGATCATATTTCCATTGGATATGCTTTGTGTGGGGCTAGACCATGTGCGGTTTGTCCTTCGTCAAACCTTTCTCTCTGTATAGAGCAAATTGACACCCCTTAACCTTAATTTCCATGCTCAGCTTAGCAAGTGAAGTTATTAGTTATTTTTAAATCGCATAATGCAATACAGTTGACGTCAGAAACCCACCGGCGGGTAGAGACGGGCAACACCGTAGAGCCGGGAACAACTAGGGCTGCGGCTGGCCCTAGTCCCTCGAGCGCGCCGCAAGCCTCCTGGTCGCACGCACCGATGTTTATCACAAGGGCGTGCCACCTGACCTATACCTGGTCAGGAAGGTGTAGATGATGCCTCGCTTAGTTTCCTGCACGTAAACGTTAAATACGAGCCTCGATCGGCTCTCAGATCCTGTGAATCGGCTCAAGGAGCCGATCCACCCATGATTCAGACGAGGTGTCCGAATATATGGTGGTCCTGCTTGATCAAGGTAAAGCTGATGAGATCTACGACGATGTGGGGTTTTCACCGCATAATCGGATCATCCTACTCCAGGTTGGGCCTCGCGGCCACGCACGGTGATCGTAAGCCGATCCTAAACAGGGCCTAAAAACCAACACGAGGTTGATCCTCAACATCCTGTTTAGGGCCAACGAACGACACCCTACGTGCCTGGATCCTCCCCCCTTTGTAAGGCCTAACTATTGCAGATATTAAACTAATCCTTGTAGAACAAGGAGTAATCGTAACGGATCAGATCTATACTACGATCAAGCGGGGTGCCGCCCCTACGCCTAAGATAGGCGTAAGGGCGGCTAGACATGCAAGGGTTGCACTACGAAATCATGTAACATGAAGAACAATGCTAACCCTAACATGTCTAAGATAACTACGCTGCTCGCCATCAAAAACGCTTCAGCACGAGCAGCGCATGAACAACGTGGGCAGGCTTGTGCTGCCTAGATCGCAAGATGCGATCTAGGCAGCATGGTGCTTACCGGTAGAAACCCTCGAGACGAAGGAGTTGGCGATGCGCCGAGATTTGTTTGTGGTTGAACGTTTGTTGTTGTTTATTCCATAAACCCTAGGTACATATTTATAGTCCAGGGGACTTTCTAATGTGGGCGTGCACTAAACCGTGCACGGGTAAAACTCTAACTTTCAATCTAGATACAATCTACTATAATTAAAGATACATGGGCAAACAAGCCCAACTCCTCCATGCAAGGCCGCTTCAGAGATCTTCCACGTGTAATCCTCCAAGCCCATCTTGACCGCGGCCCACCTCCTGATTTAGCCAAAATATGGTGATAACACATGCCCCCCTGGTTTTGGAAATGACATTTCCAAAATCATTATGCTCTTCTCTCGTCGGGTCATGTCGTGGCAGAGCAGAACTGCCGCAGAATCTTCCATCATTACGCCCCGTCTCCTGGGCTTCTATGTATGAATTGTCAATCTTGGCATCACGTCCTCGAGAACCATCATGGCATTAAATCTCTACTACACTCTCTTTATTTATCTGTGCCAAACGGTTCACCACTCCATCCCCTTGCTCTGCTCTGTTCACCAAACCAAAAAACCCTTCTCCCCTGCAGCCATGTCTTCTTCTTCCTCCTCCGCTTCAGGCCTCTCTCTCCAACCGTTGCCGAAGAACAAGGAAGAGGACGATCCCCGCTCCGGGGCGCACCCCATCTCCTCTGACAAGGAGAAGAAGGGAGGAGAAGCGGAGGGGACCAAGGCCTCCCCTCCGCCGGCTTCCGCCGAAGAAGCGCTCCCGCATGTGGGCGGACAGCGAGGACGACGATGACGACGAGGAAGAAGAAGATGAGGAGGAGGAAGATGATTCCTCCTCCTCCATTGGGTATCCTCCAACGAAGCGCTTCCGCAGCTGGGCGGATAGCGAGGATGATGATGATGACGAGGAGGAGGAGGAGGAAGCTCCAGCCGACGGCTGGGGCAACGGCGGGAGCTCCCCGGGAGCAGCGCCGACGACCTCGACGACGGCGACGATGAGGACAGCGACGACTAGTAGAGTAGGACTAGGTAGCAGTGCACTAGGCACTAGATCCCTCTTTTGAGAGCCATCGGCTCTTCTTGTAAAGCTGCTCCTTTGAATTAATGAGAATTGTTCTTCCAATTTCTCCTTTCATTAATCCAATTTCCATCCTCCCGCTCGCCACACCAAGACCGATAGTAACGAATCGGGCTATTATTGTTTTTCTCGACCGTGGCGTTTTGCAGTCCCGCAGCCGATGACTATTCATCGGCTAATTTGAGAAACCAGTCTCTTCCTTTTCTTGCAGCACCAGCACGGTCCAAACCTCGTACCAGACGACGGCTTTTCCTTCCCAGTTCCTCCCTGAGAAGATCATGATGCAGTGCCGAGGTAACTCCAATCGGCTCTCAAAAACAGGGCGCCTACCAGGCCTGTTGCCCCCCGAGTCTCAGCCAAGGCAAAACAGAGACGAGGATACGCAAATTAGCTGTACGGACCTGGGCTTGATCATGTCTGAGGGAGCTTCTTATGCAGAGCCAGCCGATTTGAACATAAATCGGCTTCTCAAAGCAGAGAGCCTTCAAGGTGAGCTGCCCCCCGAGCTTCTTCAGTTCTTCTTGCATCTTGCCGGCTAGATCGGCTCCTTTCCCTTGGTGGGTCCTATGCAATCCATCCTTGTCCTGATCTGCACATCCAGGTTGCTCTTGGCCTTGTCCTTGAAGAGAGGATCCGAGCTCTTAAACCACTCCATTGAGGAGTTCTTCCATGAAAATCCCCCTTCGTGCTCCATTGACCCTCTGATCGTAACAGTCATTCCTCTTGAGTCGGCCATGCATCGGCTTTCATATCCTTAAGTCGATGTCTCTGCATCGTGCTCGAAAAATTTCGAATTTTCAGAATTTTACGGCCGACTTATCGGCCCCCATACTTTAATACTCATCACCAAAGAATGAGACATTTCACTGCACATCCTCGTGTTTTATCCACTGGTGCCCCCCCGAGCCGATTCTGTCAAGAGATTTGATGGTATCGGCTCTGGGATAACATGTTGAACCCAGGCAGAATGGAGGGTGAGGATAATTTTGGCCGATTGCTGGAATCGGCCCCCATGTTGCTTGTTCGATGAAGGTTTTGTAATGTCCCTTCATAAATTTTTTGGGGCCGATCACAAGGATCAGCCTCGCCGCGTTCGCTCATTGGCGTACTCTTGCTACTCGTTCAAGCCAGTAGATAAAACCAGCCCAATCTCTGACTTTACCGTATTGGCTTGCCGTCATCCACCTTGAGTGCATCGGGCAAACGTGGACTAAGCTTCGTTGGAAGAACGAGCACCATGTTTGTGCCAGCCGATGTTTCATCATCGGCTTTCCTTTGCTTGGGGCTCCACTCTTTTCTTTGTGGACGACCCTCTTCATCCAGGGTTCGCTGAACCTTCGTAGCTAGATCGGGCCTTGCCTTCCTCAACGTATGCAAGTATAACCTCTCGGCTTCCTCCAGGCCGCGCAATCGCTGAACCCTGCGTTTAACGGCTGAGTCCGTCAGGCACCACCTTGGCCGGTGGTACCTGTCTTCTTCTTCTTCTTCTTGTCCCTCGTTTTCTGAATTCTCGAGATCTTCCCATCGAGGGGACCCAGCGCGTTTGCTTTGTGGTGGGAGAGGCCCTAAGCGCTCGAACACGGATACATTGGCTGCCTCCTTCTTCTTTCGGTTGCATTCTGGGCAATTGCCGATTGTTGGCAATCGGCTCATTCCTGAGTCCCAGCAGTGTCTGAAGAAGGGACAATCCCAGTGCCTGTCCTCGTCATCCCGCTCCCTTGCCTTTTCGTTGGCACAACGCTCGTGCTCCTCCTCATCTCGATTATGCCGACGATGTCTTCGGCTTCTCTAGCCAAGATCTCTTTCATCATCATTGCCAGACCATCGGCGTTGGTCATACTTGACTTACATACTTGTTGAGGAGGTGATCAGAGAGAGGTCGTGATATCTTATGTTCTTCACTTCTCCCTCACGTAGCGCTTGCCGTCTTGGCGGAGCCGATCGCACGGAGCGGCTTCCTCTGTATCTTTGCTATGAGCAGCTGCCCTCATCTCCATCCTTGCCAGCGTGGTGTCCAGATCCTACCATGTTGATACTGAACGAAGACCCTGGCTGGCAACCTTCGTGGTAAGTATACTCCACCATGTTAACGGCGGGAAAGGGTGTGTGTCGACCTTCATGGCGTACTGGTTAAAAATCAACCGCCCATTTTCTATCGCCATCTGGATTTGCTGCCGCCACACCCTGCAGTCGTTGGTGTTGTGGGAGAGCGTGTTATGCCATTTGCAGTATGGCTTTCCGTTCAGCTCTTGCACCGTGGGGAACTTGTGGCCTTCGGGTACCTTTATATGCTTCTCCGCGAGTAAGAGGTCAAAAATCTGCTCCGTCTTAGTCACGTCGAAGTCGAACCCTTTTGGAGGGCCTTGTGGCTTCACCCATTTGCAGGTCACGGGGCCCGTCGCTCGAGTCCATTCAGCCACTGCTACCTCCTGATCTCCCATGGCACCTTCATCTTCGTCTGCCTCAACCACAGTCACCACCCGCTTGAATTTGTCCTGGTAAACATCTGGGTGGCGCTGTTCGTATGTTGACAGCTTGCACCATGTGCGCTAACGAAGGGTAGTCCGCTTGGGAGGCCACGTCCTTGATTGATGATGAGAGACCCACCACCGCCAACTCGACTGCTTCTTTTTCACTTATACGAGCCGAAACACGGTTCCTAATGGTCCAAGCGCTGGACGTATTCGCCACGTCTCCCGCGTCGTCGTACTTGCGCTAGATCGGCAAAACCAACATCGGAAGCCTCTGAGTGGTACTGTCTCATGGAACTGTTCTTCCAAGCGCTCCAAGTTTGGATGGAGTTTGGTGGTAGCGACGTGTACCACCCAAAGCCGATCTTGTGAGGGACTGTGAGAAGAACCTCACGCGCAACTCATCTGACGCTGAGATCATGCCCAGCTGTGCCAAATATCGCTCACATGCTCGATGGAGCTGGACCCATCTGACCCACTAAACTTTGTGAAGTCCGGGAGCCGATATTTGGGTGGCAGCGGGATCAGTTCGTAGCTGTTGGGGTACGGCTTGGTGTAGCCGAACGCCTTCCTTTTCGGCATCATACCGAACTGATCTTTCAGAATTGCACAAATCTGATCCGCGTGATGGCTGAAGGTGTCGAACCCTGAAGATTCGCCGGGGTGGCATACTTAACCAGCCATGCTTGTTTTTCCGGTTCTAAGCCAACTGGAGCTGGGCTTTGGAGGTTTGTCGGGGTGGCGTATTAGCCAGCCACGCGCTTCTCAGATCGGCTCTGACGTTCCTCCCTGCCGTTCCGAGGCCGCTGTTATTGCGGCCTGGTTCGAGAGCCCAGCGTTGCAGTCCGGCACGTATGCGCACGTGTATCCGTGCGGGATCTCCTTAGGTGGCTCGGGTAAGAATTGGTAGTCACTAGGATCACCGCCAACCTTGTAGACGACGTATGCCGATGAGTTCGGCAGCTCCGGTGCTGCCCATGCGAACGGCTGGGGCTAGAACGGCATCTCTCCTTTGAAAGTCCCCAGAGCCGGTCCTGACGGGGAGTACCGGTGACTCATGATTTCCTGGATGACGCGCAGAGCGACACGGTCCAAGGTGTTCACCAGGCTCTCGAGTGGCGGTGCAGCGAGTGAGCCACCATGTAGTTGATCTCCTGCCGCGCTGATGGCGTTCTTCGACGGGGCGGACAGGTCCACTCCATCGAGCGCGCCTTCAGGTGAAACCCACCTGACGCCATGGGAGCGGGTTCGGTGGAAGGAGCCGATGAGTTCGGCTTCGAGGGTTGCCTTGATCTCGTCATGCTTCTTCTTGAGCTCATCAGGAAGATCCGCGTATGTGACCGGAGTGTCTTCCGCCATCTTGGACGTAGATGGCGATGTCGTGGATGTCGTCAGTTGTCCCACCGGGCGTGCCAGAATGTGTTGACGTCAGAAACCCACCGGCGGGTAGAGACGGGCAACACCGTAGAGCCGGGAACAACTAGGGCTGCGGCTGGCCCTAGTCCCTCAGACGGCCCGCAAAGCCTCCTGGTCGCACGCACCGATGTTTATCACAGGGGCGTGCCACCTGACCTATACCTGGTCAGGAAGGTGTAGATGATGCCTCGCTTAGTTTCCTGCAGGGCACACACGTAAACGTTAAATACGAGCCTCGATCGGCTCTCAGGTTATCCTGTGAATCGGCTCAAGGAGCCGATCCACCCATGCTTCAGACGAGGTGTCCGAATATATGGTGGTCCTGCTTGATCAAGGTAAAGCTGATGAGATCTACGACGATGTGGGGTTTTCACCGCATAATCGGATCATCCTACTCCAGGTTGGGCCTCGCGGCCACGCACGGTGATCGTAAGCCGATCCTAAACAGGCCTAAAAACCAACACGAGGTTGATCCTCGGAACATCCTGCTTAGGGCCAACGAACGACACCCTACGTGCCGCTGGATCCCCCCCTTGTAAGGCCTAACTATTGCAGATATTAAACTAATCCTTGTAGAACAAGGAGTAATCGTAACGGATCAGATCTACTATACTACGATCAAGCGGGGTGCCGCCCCTACGCCTAAGATAGGCGTAAGGGCGGCTAGACATGCAAGGGTTGCACTACGAAAGCATGTAACATGAAGAACAATGCTAACCCTAACATGTCTAAGATAACTACGCTGCTCGCCATCAAAAACGCTTCAGCACGAGCAGCGCATGAACAACGTGGGTAGGCTTGTGCTGCCTAGATCGCAAGATGCGATCTAGGCAGCATGGTGCTTACCGGTAGAAACCCTCGAGACGAAGGAGTTGGCGATGCGCCGAGATTTGTTTGTGGTTGAACGTTTGTTGTTGTTTATTCCATAAACCCTAGGTACATATTTATAGTCCAGGGGACTTTCTAATGTGGGCGTGCACTAAACCGTGCACGGGTAAAACTCTAACTTTCAATCTAGATACAATCTACTATAATTAAAGATACATGGGCAAACAAGCCCAACTCCTCCATGCAAGGCCGCTTCAGAGATCTTCCACGTGTAATCCTCCAAGCCCATCTTGACCGCGGCCCACCTCCTGATTTAGCCAAAATCTGGTGATAACAACAGTTAACATTTGTAAAAACACAGCTGGTACATAGACCTAATTTAGTGTTAGTTTATGTAGTGGCACGAGAAAAGACATAGAAATCTAACTGCCATAAACTCCTAGTTCTGTTAAGCTAGTATATTATTTTTTTAGAAGAAATGCATTGCAAAATGGGTGTGCTAGCTTACTGAATTTTTATTTTGAAAATTTGCAAGGCTTGGAGCAGGAGCAGGACAAGCACGCCGCCGTCGCCCTCGACTGCTAACACCGCTGCAGAAGACCGCCGCCATCGCCCTCGACTACTCAGCACCGTGAAGCAGGCATTCACCGAAGTGAACGCCAGTGGGCTTCCAACGGCGCCCCCTGATTTAGTCAAAGGGTACGCTGCCCAACTCGGGTGCATCCTCCGGAGCACGGTCTCGATCAACACCGAGAACCTCAGGCATCCTGACCGAGCGAATTTGCGCACCCTCCTCTTCAAGAAGCTGCACGAACGATACGAGTTCCCGGTGGACTGCTCAGAAAAGCGTCTCATGCGGAACAAAGTGCACAATGCCGCCCTCACGAAGATGAGCACCGCCCTCGCTAGTTGGAGGAACCGAGTGAAGAAAATGATTAATAGTGGTGAGAGTTACGAGAAGATCAAGGAGTCAAATCCCTCGATCACCGAGCAAGACTACGCTGATTTCAAGATCAAGTGCGAGAGCGAGTCAACATCGGATTCTAGTCAGTGGGGGAAGGACATGCGAAAACTGAACTTAGGCACCCACAAACTTGGTCCTGGCGGTTTTAGGGTGGCGCAACCGAAATGGGACGCCGCGGATGAGGAGCGTGTGAAGAACGGCCTCGAGCCCCTCTTCTCGCAATACAAAAACAAGCAAACCAGGAACTTTCTCCTGGCCCGGTACCGTATTGACCCGAAAACAAAGGAGCTCACCACCACTCCGGAGGTGAAGCAGTTTGAGGCTCTTCTGGTAAGGAATGCACCCGCTTAATTAGCTCCTTTATGGTTGCATTCTTATTGATGAATCCAAATTTCTAAATGGTTCATGCATGTTCCTCCCGTAGGCTAAGGAGGTTGCTGCGGAAAGTGAAAAGGAAGCTAGTAGCGGCGCGGGGTCCACGAGCTCCTCGCAGTGTGCCCCTTGGGACAACCCTTTAAATAGGGCGTTGAATGCCCACAAGAAGAGGGATCCATTGAGTAAGCCGACGTTGGCTGGTCGTGTGGTCGGCGAAGGATGCTCTATGAAATGGTCAGAATACTATAAGTCGGGGAAAAAGGAGAAAAAGGCCACCATCGATGAGAAGGAGGTCGCACAGCTCAAGGCACAAGTTGCGCAGATCCCGACATTGGTCGAGGAGCAAGTGCGGCAACAAGTGCAACACATCGTGGAGACCCAACAGAGGACGCAACGACAGCAAGTGGAGGACCAAGTGGGCACGACGCTTAGCTCCCTCATCCCTACCTTGGTTGCCGGTCTGGACGCGTGGTATAGGGGAGGACAAAAGGGGAACCCCCGGTTCCCAGTTTCACGGGCAGCAACTCCCACAACGTGGAGCCATCGGTGAGTCCGCATGCGGCAACAATGGTGTCTCCGGCGGCACCAACCGTGGTGGCTCCCGCGGCGCCAACCTTGGTGTCTCCCGCGGCGCCATTACTTCAGCTAAATGCACCCGTCGCTGCGGATAATACGCCGCCCGGCACCGCGCCAACAAGCGGCCACTCCATCAGTTGCACGCCCGCCGCCGGCGGTGCCTCGACCTTAGCCGAGCTGGACGCCATCACGGTAACCAACCCTTGGCCAATGACTTCCATATCCTTGCCTTTGACTAGCTAGCCATCCCTAACGCCCTACATGTTTTCCGCAGAGCTCCGCCGTCGACGTCCCATGCACTCTCCTGCAGTTTGTGAACGGCGAGTTGATCGATGTTGCCAAGGCCAAAATCGTTCAACCGAGCAACCGTCAGTTACACGGTAGACCCATGCAACCCGACGTGTATAGGATTCAACTGGTTCGGGTGCTTAGCGGCTACGACGACGTGCTACCTCCCTTTCAACCCCATGGTGCCGACGAAGATGAGGTCCTTACCCTCCAGCATTGCTTCAATTGGTCCATGGTTTGGCCAAAGAGCCAGATTCGTTTGGGGGCGAGGGACACCACCCCACAGACAGCACCCCCAGCCGTGCCGGCGCCAAGCCATGGCAAGACCACCCCAACGGTGCCGCCATCAGCTGATGTGGACATGCAGATGGCACAGGATCCGAACGATGGTCCGGACGAGGACAGTACGTTCGCCAACCTGGACTGCAACTTTGATTTTGGGGTGATGGACTACGATCTCAGTAGCCAACCCTCTCAAGCTGCCGCCGAGGGGAAAACCTATTGCAACAAGCGGCGCCTATTCTGTTCTCAGGAGACGCCTCCAGCTGCCGACTTCACCGAGACTCAGCCGATAGCCGAGGTGAGAAGTGTTATCAGTCCTAACACACTGAAGAAGGCTTGCGAAGAGGAGAATGCAGTCCCAGTAAATACGAAGCCGAAGGGACGGAAAAGAAAGAAGAAGGATGACAAGTCTGCCAGCCAGCCGGCACCTATCCGTGCTCAGGACGGGCCACCAGTGCCCAAGAATATAGAGGCGAGGGTGCATGTGTCGGGTGAGCGGATGCTAATTCAAAGATTGTACGATGCTGCACCCGGTCCTATGCGATCTCTGGTTGACGGTATTATGTTTATGGAGGAGCGGCGTCTCAGGGAGAAAGATCATGGATACCCAGTGTATGTTGCCAAGGTGCCCTCGGGCCATGGCTTTGTCGATAGTGGCTTCGCGGAGAAGATCTTCCTGCGGTATGATGACATCTTCGCCATGCTGAACAGTTATCCGCTGCACTACACCTTCATTCGCCTATACTCGCTCAGCAAGGCGATGCGGATCATTAGACACAACATCCCGGACATCGCGATAGCCGACCCCTTCTACATGCGTGCCGTCCACTTGGCCACCGCCGGAGACCGGGCAGTCGCGAGTGGATACCTCAAAGACTTCTTTCTAGCGAACCAGAAGAAGTGTAACATCCTCCTGCCTGTATTTCCCGAGTAAGTCACCCCCTCACCGTACCGGTCTTAACTCGTGATTTTTTTAGATTTCAATCGTCATGTTCTTAAACATTATGTGTTCTACGCAGAGACAAAACCTGCACACTCATCTCCATAACCCCGAAACATTCCGTGGCCACATACCTCGATGCGGACGGTAAGTCAACCACGGACTACACGAATGTCAAGGCCGTACTTGATGATGCTCTCAATGGCTACGTCAAAGCGAAAGGCAACATGCAGAGGCCAAATGTTAGGTACGGGAAGCATGTGTTCAAGCACCAAACAAAGTTTCCCTGCGTCAAGAAGCCGCCTTCTAGTAACAAGGATGCCTACTACGCCCTCTATCACATGGATAAGTTCATACGGGACCAGCAGCAGCTTACGCTACCTGAGCATCTCAGAGACTGGGCCAACAAATTGTCGCGGGTCCCTGACGACGGCATCAAGCAAGACTTCTTCCGCATCCAAGTAGAGTTTTGTGAAATCATCCATCAAGATGTCGTTAGAAGCGCGGGGGAGTTCTACGCCGGCTATCAGCCGTCAAACAGTGACATAGACACAATGCTCCAAATGCAGGGTGACCACTACCGCTCATGGATATGCTTGAAGAAAGGCGGCGGTTTTATCCACGCTCCGAGAAAGTCTTGATGTGCGAGCCTAGTTATGTAGTTGTGAACTAAAGACGAGCTTCTGTTGTAATAAACTTTATCCAGCACTTTACTTGCTATTAATTACTAGTTCGGCTATGTTTGTGAACTTATATATATGGCTCTGTCGTTTTCCGCACTTGATTTGGTCGTTAATTTTGTTTGCATATGCCGATGATTAGAATGGTTGGTCACTTGTACACTTGGGGGTGGAGCAAGCGAGCCTGGTGTGATGGCACAAATATCCATGTCTTGTGCATCCTACCTGGCCTCGCTTACTCCATCCCTGAATGTTAAAATTTGTTTTGACCAACAATGTATGAGGCATTCCATTTAGTTCATACTAGCTACTTATCTCTTGTTTGAGTTGGCACTTCTTAATTGTATTGGCCGATGATTAGAATGGTTGGTCACTTGTACACTCCGTGGTGACGTAAGCGAGCCTGGTGTGATGGCACAAATATCAATCTCTTGTGCATCCTACCTGGCCTCGCTGACGCCATCACGGAATGTTAATATTTGTTTTGACCGACAAAGTATGAGGCATTCCATTTAGTTCATACTAGCTACTTATCTTCTTATTTGAGTTGGCACTTCTTAATTGCATTGGCCGATGATTAGAATGGTTGGTCACTTGTACACTCCGTGGTGACGTAAGTGAGCCTGGTGTGATGGCACAAATATCCATGTCTTGTGCATCCTACCTGGCCTCACTTACGCCATCACGGAATGTTAATATTTGTTTTGACCGACAAAGTATGAGGCCCTTGTCATTCTTCCATTTGCTTTCGTATTTCAAAATGCCGATGATTAGAATGTTTGGTCACTTGTACACTCGGGGGAGGGGCTAGTGAACCTGGTGCGATGACACAAGTATCAATCTCTTGTGCATCCTACTTGGTTTCACTAACCCCTTCCCTGAATGTTAATATTTGTTCCGACCAATAATGTATGAGGCATATGCTATTTAGTTGATACCACTTGGCTCTTTCTTCCATTTTAGTGTCGATGATTAGAATGTTCGGTCAACTGTACACTCCGGGGTGTCGCTAGTGAGCCTGGTGTGATGGCACAAATATCAATCTCTTGTGCATCCTACCTGGCCTCACTAACGCCATCCCGGGATGTTCATATTTGTTTCGACCAACAATGTATGAGGCATTCCATTTAGTTCATACTAGCTACTTGTTTCTTATTTGAGTTGGCACTTCTTAATTGCATTGGCCGATGATTAAATTTTGTGGTCACTACACTTGGGGGAGGCGCTAGCGAGCCTGGTGCGATGGCACAAATATCAATCTCTTGTGCATCCTACTTGGCCTCGCTAACGCCTTCCCTAAATGTTAATATTTGTTTGGACCGACAAAGTATGAGGCCCTTGTCATTCTTCCATTTGCTTTCGTATTTCAAAATGCCGATGATTAGAATGTTTGGTCACTTGTACACTTGGGGGAGGGGCTAGTGAACCTGGTGCGATGACACAAGTATCAATCTCTTGTGCATCCTACTTGGTTTCACTAACCCTTCCCTAAATGTTGATATTTGTTCCGACCAACAATGTATGAGGCATGCCTTTTAGTTCATACTACTTGGATCGTTTTTGAGTTTGCTCTTATTCGTTGCAAACATCTATGAGCGTGCACTAATGTTTCTTTGGCTTGTTCATATATGTGCAGATATGACGTGGTATGTCATGTACAAGGGCAAGGTTCCCGGAGTCTACAACGACTGGGAGGAGTGTCGGAGACAGGTTCACCGTTTTAGCGGTAACAGCTACAAAGGGTACACCACTAGAGCGGAGGCCGAAGATAGATACGCACGCTATTTGGCGGGAGAGAGGAGGGAGCGGAGGAGGAACCGGATGAAGACCACTATCATCGGGATGGTGCTAGTAGTGACTCTAGCTCTCTTCTATGTGATTGTACTTTAGATGATCGATCTTGTGTAACCACTAGCTCATTTGCGACTTTGTAACCCCGTAACTCGTCTAATATTCGAAATCTTGTGAATCATGGAGGCTAATGTGAAGAACTATGTATTGATATACTGTGATGTTGTTTATATGTGTATTTGTGCTGTATTTGTGCTGTTATACTGTTCTATACAACCTGTACAACTACCACCCAGAAATGCAAAAAATAAAAACGAAAAACTAGCAGTGGCGCACTGGTGGACCCTGAGTGGCGCACGACCACTAAGTAGCAGTGGCGCACTAGTCTGGGACCTGTGGCGCACTACTTGGTGATCCCCTTCGAAAGTAGCAGTGGCGCACCGAAGCTACTAGCAATGGCGCACGTCTGAGATACAACAGTGGCGCACCTTGACAACCAGCAATAGCGCACCAGCTCGAGGTAACAGTGGCGCACCCCAGGAGGCAGTAGTGGCGCACCAACAACTGAGAGTAGTGGCGCACTGCTGCTCAACAACAGTGGCGCACCCATTTGGAGTAATAGTGGCGCATCGCCAGACATTTCAATGGCGCACGGCGCAGTGCGCCACTGTTACTTAGGGTAGTTGTGGCGCACCAGTAGTGCGCCACTACTAAAACTTAGCAGTGGCGTGATAGTAGTGGCGCACCAGCAGTGCGCCACTGATGGGGAATAGTGGTGCGCCACTGAATAGCTTTTTCCTAGTAGTGTGCAGGTCCAAGGCATGTCTATAGAATTACAACTCCGAGTCTTTACATAAGATCAACATAGCTTCCTACTTTACAATGAGGTAAGACTGCAATTAAACTCCAGAAGAACGACTCGTAGTCTAATCTTATCACGAACTCTACTTGTAGAGGTTTTGACTAGCTATAGAGGCTATGAATAGATTCTAGCTAAATAGGAGCTAGGTTTAGGAAGCTAGTTCCCTTCTATTGCTAATCTAGGTTTTCTCCTTGTTGGATGTGGTATTTGACTCTTCTGACATGGTCCTGTCCTTTGAAGTAGTTGTTGACTCCTCGGCCTTCGAGTTGCACTGTAGATCCTCCTTTGATGCCTCCATATCTAAGCAGGGGATTTAAGGGTGGGATGAGTACGAGCGTACTCAACAAGTTCATTATAGAAAGAGGTGTTTAATGCACTAGCTATGACATTAGACCAGAAAGTCTAATACCAATGCAGGTTTTCATAATCATTTCTTCAAAAGGTTGCTTTTATTCAGAAGAACTATGTCCGTCAGCCTTCACCGGTTTACTAGAACTTCATGGAGTTCCTTTCCAGCAGCGTTCGTAGTTCCATAACCCAGAATAGGGAGTGAAAGGTCACGATTTGATACACTCTGCAGAGGTGTGTTGCTTTACCCATAAGAGATCTTAACCTTGTTACCAACCGAGCGTACTTTCCTGTCCACACTTCCGTGGTGTGAGGCCAGGTATAAGGTCCGAGCCAATCATTATGTTCCTCCGCGACCCCGAACACCCACCCTTTGTTGCAATTCCGACCTTGGGTCCTCGCCGGCCAGCGTATCCATAGGATACCATCCGACCTCGACTACTATCAGGCATCCTGGCCCGATACCTTCGCCGGTCATTGCAATCCATCATAGACCGCATTACCGTGGGGACTTAGGGCTCCCCAACCACTCCGCTTGTCCCTCGGGATTCAAGTGACTATGGTAAGCGCATCCGTTGATGAACGAGAGGGAGAAACACAACTGACTACACCGTCCCACTCCAGATCTTATGGTTAACACGGGTTTTACGGCACAAGAATCACTGGACTACATTTGTTGTTTAATCCTAGATGGATATAAACCCTTGCAATGGAACCTCCACCATACCCATACCATGGTTCCATTGCCCACCACATAGTCATATTCATAGTTATGAAAATAGCATTTTTGCTTTTCATGCAAGAGTGATAAGTATAGTACTTTGCAAGTAATTTGGTAAAAATACTCAAATGACATGAGCAAGCGATGAACTTGCCTTTCTTGTCTGCAAGATTATGTAGGCAAGGTCTTCGATACGCAATAACTCAAAATTCTGAAATAGCATCATCGTCCGGTAAGGACGATGTTTAAAAGATTGGCAATGATGCAATAATGCATAAGTATGAGATGCAATCGTTCTAATCGTGACCTAACCTCGATGATTTAGGATTAGTGAGTTGTAATTTTTGGTTTAGGGTGTGTTGCACTTTTAGAGATTCCACAAACAAGGTTCTTATTAGGGTTTGGTTATCTTAGTATTACAAGAAAATGGTGCAATTTATCATAACAATAATATTATTAGCACACAACAATAGCATTTGGTATAATCCTAACATGTAATGAACAGTTATTGGTTTTAATACTATATGGCATAGTTAATGATTACTTATCATATACTTCAAAATAATAACTTTTTAAGAACATGTTCTTTAATAAAGAACAAGTATGATAGTTAGGGTTGTGGAGTTCTATGGTTTACTATGGTTTCCAAACTAGTTTCTGGAGTAAAGGTTAGATGGATCCCAACAAAGTTGGATTCATCGGCATCTAGAGATTATATGGTTCTAAGCACATCTTAAGTAATTAATTATACATGGTTGCTATCAAGATTGGTATATCTTGCTGGTGATAGTTGGCAATTGGCTATAGGTCCTATTAGGCAGGGTTGATGACGATTCTTTATTTACTTCAAAAGCATAATTTTTGAAGAACATATAACTTAAGTAATAAAAAGTGTTACAATTAAGGTTGAGGCTGTCTAGGGTTTTGCTATTAGATCCACCAAGTAAAAAACAATTGGGTCTTAAATAGGATGGTTGATAAATATCTAACACTATTAGGGTTTAGTGGAATATGGCATGTAATGTCCAATACAAGACATAATTACCATTAGGATTGATCACAATGGTGTGATACTAAAGAGGGATCATTAAGGATGATGGCCTAGGTTATAGGAACTAGGGTTTATATTTATAAGTGGCCCTACTTGATCTCTTAGATTTTATTAGTATGAACACATGGAATACCAATTTGTTACCAAGATGGTTCCTATATTTTATGTGAACATGGTTATGCATTTAGCTGCTAATTATGAAGCTATAAGTGAAAAGAAATTACCATGATTCTATTTTATAACCTAGGGTTTAGGTTTAGAAACAATTTAGGGTTCATATAAAATAGTAGAGTTAGGGTTTTAGGGTTCCACATGAAATAGTGGAGCTAGGGTTTCTAATTGAA
The DNA here is from genome assembly GCA_030979885.1 of Lolium multiflorum. Taxonomy (NCBI): domain Eukaryota; kingdom Viridiplantae; phylum Streptophyta; class Magnoliopsida; order Poales; family Poaceae; genus Lolium; species Lolium multiflorum. The sequence continues at coordinate 59,551,533 of CM061749.1, read as the reverse complement.
TTAGGGTTTTGGGTTTCCCATAGAATTATGAGGTTATAACTTTATTCATAATAGAACTAGGGTTTCATATCTCTGATCCAACTCTTAAGGTAATAATTTGATCATGGAGTTGAAGTTATTAATAGCTTTGAAGTAAAAAATAATATTGGATTTGACATTTTCTTATTTTTAAAGAATTAATAATTAAGATAATAATTAATTAGGGTTTAAATCCTCCTAATAAGGATTTAATAAGTTAATGATAACGGAAAATTAGTTTTTGTGTATTGTTTATTTACTTAATGGTTTTTATTTAATTTAGAAAGTTTTCCTAATTATAGAATTTTAATTGAATTTAGAATAAAAGAAATGGCTTAATTAATAATGGTTAAACAATTAAATTTTTATTTAAAATAAAAGTTTCATATTATATTTTTATTGGATAGAGTTTATTTTTATAAGAATTTTGATATCTTATTTATATTTTTCTGAGTTATAATGAATTTTCTAAGTATCTGCAAAGTTTCAGTAATTATTGAATTTGAATTAAAAACTACTAAAAGCCCAAACCTACCCCTACTCACTGACTAGTGGGCCGTGGCCATGTCAGATGCCACGGTGGCGCCGATGTGGCATGGTTCACGGTGACCGGCTGGGCAGTCGACGACGGCGCCGCCGTTCCCGGGCTTGCGCGGACGGGCTACACACATCATTCGATTCAGCACACCAAGACGTTATCGGTACCGCGCCGCCCTAATGGGTCGCCAGAGCAAGCTCGACGGCGAGGCCGAGCGGCGGCGCTCGCAGGCGACCGGTGCGGGCACGATTAAGGGAGAAATCGAAGAAGCTAGGGGTGCTTGAGCACAAGTGGCTCACCCCGAGTACGATGCGCGTGAGGGCGAGGCCAGGGGCGGTCGGGTTCGCCGGAATCGACATCTCCGGCCGTCATAGACGATGAGCTCGGTGGGGACGCTGCAGGAGGCTTCGGCTCGATTCCTTGCGTGGGCTGAGCAAGAAGAGGGTGGTGACGACGATGGGCGAGGCATGGGGAAGCTCCAGACGGCGGCGATTGGGAATGGCCGAAGGATCTAGGGTTTCAATTTGGGGAAAAATTACACAGGGAGGAAGAGAAAATGGAGGCTAGGGTTTCGGATGGGTCTTTATACGGCCCTCACGGTCGACGATGGTCGCGGGAGTCCACTGATACGTCTCAAACGTATCTATAATTTCTTATGTTCCATGCTAGTTTTATGACAATACTCACATATTTTATATACACTTTATATCATTTTGATGCATTTTCCGACACTAACCTATTAACAAGATGCCGAAGCGCTAGTTTCTGTTTTCTACTGTTTTTGGTTTCAGAAATCCTACACAAGAAATATTCTCAGAATTGGACGAAACAAAAGCCCACGGTCTTATTTTCCACGGAGCCTTCCAAGTCCGAAGAGGAGACGAAGAGGGCGACGAGGCGGCCACACCCTAGGGGGGCGCATCCCCACCCCTGGCCGCGCCGCCCTATGGGGTGGGCCCCTCGAGCATCCCCCGACTCTGCCCCTTCACCTATTTAATCTCTCCGTCGCGAAAACCATAGTACCGAGAGCCACGATACGAGAAAACATACTGAGACACCGCTGTAACAACCCAAAAATTTCAAAACAAACAAATTGAATTTCCCTAGTTCCAAATTTTGGAACCAACAAAAACTTTTATTAAAATAAGATTGATACATTTAGATCTTGTTTAAATCTTGTGTTTTGCCATGATGAGTGTTATTATGCTTATGTGCTAAACCCTAAAACCCTAAAGTGATCAAGTGAAGATCACCAACCCAATAAAATCAAAGAGAAAGAAATCAAATAAGAAACACCTTAAACCCTAATCTTCTCCAGAAACCCTTTTGGATCTATTTTAAGAAACCCAAAATAAAATAAAAGACATATGGTGGCATATAGCCCTAATAGGTAAATCTTGAACCCTACCATTATTATTATGCTAAATGGTGATGAACCATTGTGAACCTCACTAAACCCTAAACCTCACCCCTCTCTTCACCATATTAGTTATAATGAAATAAAAAGAAATTAAATAAGAAAGAGGCATATGTGCCTATGGCTATATTTATAAAACTTTACCCTAAGCCTTTCTACTTTGCTTAGAGGTTTGGAAAACCTTCCTATACCTTACCTAGTACTTATCAAACCAAATCCAAGTGGTTTCCAAAGAAAATAAAAAGAAAACTAAAAATGCCATAGAGGCATATGAGCATAAAATAGCAATTTGGGAAATTAAGAATATTGACCCTAGGACTTATGGTGAATGGTTGGATCACTTCCATATACCCTTTCAATACTCAACAACATCAAATGGGCCAAGAACACTCAAATTGAAAATCAAATGCCACATATGCATAGAGGCATATGTGCCACATAGCCATTTCACCAATTTTTGCCCTATGACATTAAACCTTGACCAAATGGTGTGCAACCATTTCTAAACTTCATATAACCCTAAATTGACCCTAACCCAGGTCCAAGTGAAACAAGATCAACACTTTACAAAAATAATAAAAAGTGACACCTCACCTCTTATGTGTTATGGCCATTTTTGCAAATCTTTGACCAAGACCTTTTGAAATGGATTCAATGGTTTGAAAATATTTCTAAACCAATAAGAATCACATTAGAGTCAACCAAAGTCAATTCAATTGGAGGGAAATCAATTAGGGAGAAAATCCCCATTTCCCTCACATACACTTAGCCCAAATTGCAAATCTTCAACCAAGGCCACCATGGCTTGATCTCTTGCTTGTAGAATACTTATATATGATAAACAAACACATTGGCATCAAAGAAACAAGAATCAAATCAAAGGAAAATTCAAAACTCACATGCATGTGATAATGGTCATATAACCCATTTATAACATCTTCCCCACTTTACACCCCTGCCTTTGACTTTTCTTCAACCAAACTTGGTCAACTCTGACCATGTCATCCAAGACCATGTCAAGGTCAACAACTTTCATGTTGACCACCACACCTCAAGTTGACTAGGTTGACCAGAATAGAATGGACAAGTGGAGACTTTGAATTAAAGAGAAGATGAGCCACTTTTTGAATTCTTGCAAACCTTCACCAAAATGACCACCACCACCACCAATCTACTTCTATGAATATATGAATGAGATCCACCAAAGGATTTTTCAAAATTTGAAACTTTTTCTCTTGCGGGCATTTAATCAAACACATGGCAGGCAGGAGTAAATCTTGTGCCCATACCTCCATTTTACCTTGGACCAAGTCCAAGCCTGAGCCCTCTCTGCACCCCTGGACCTCCCTCTCACTTCACTACATCTTTTCACCACTTGCCTGCCCTTGCCTTGGTCACCATGACCCAAAAACTCCACCATGCCGGCCCCTTGACACTCCACATGCCATCACTCCCTCCTCTCACATCCATCTCCCCTCACCTTGTCAATAGACCTCCCCTGACCCTCCTGAAGCCGACCATGCACGCGCTGACCCGAGACGACGTCGGCATTGACCAGCAGCCGTGCCCAGACGCGCCCAGACACGCCATGCGCGACAGGACGCGCATGGTGACGCCCCGGAGCGCGCCAGAGCCTCACCTCGCCCCGTCGCCTCACACTTCCCCTTGATCCCTCCTTTCACCCACTTGCTCGCCGAGGACCCTGCAACCTCCCAGACAACGCCATTCCGCCGCAGAACCGCTGTAGACGACGCCATCGTCCACGACCTTCCGCCACCGTACTGCCATGACGCGAGGAAGATGACGACGCAACCCTTCACACCTCTCCTCGCTGACGCTCGTCGCACCGCCTTGACGTCGCCCACACCCTGCGCCCTCGCCCGTGACGCTAGATGCCTGTAGCCTCGCCTCCATGCTCGACCTGCCCCGCTCCACCACGGCCACCACGCGCCGCTATAAAAGGAGACCTGCCCGTGCTCAACTCTCCACACCACCTCGCTCCCCTACCTCTCCTTGCTCTCCTCGCACCTTTTCCCCTGCACATTAGCCACCACGCCGCCCCAATTTCACACCAGAGCTCGCCGGAGACGCGGAAGACGAAGCCGTCGATTTCATCCACCTCAGGAGCCGCCGCGACCCTCCCTCGACTCGCCGTCGTCGACCAGTCCGTTTGCCCGCCTCGCCGACCTCGCTGGACGTCGGTAAGCCGCCCGTCGCCACCCTCCTGGCCGCCGGTAGGGTTAGCCCTCGCCGGAGCTCGTCGACGAAGGGGACAAACCCTGGCCGTCCGATCTCTTTAAATCCCACGGCCACCATCGCTCCTTACCGCTTCGGCGTTTTAAACGCCCTGACCGTGGACCCCACTGTCAGGCGGCCCGCTCGCCTCACCAGCTTAGCTGGGCCGGCCCATTAAATTTCCCGCCCTCCGTTTAAATTCAAACTTCGTTTATTTATTTTCTGTGTTTTTGCTCTCACATGCTTTGCCAAATCTTTAATCATTTCAAATCTGCTCGGTCATTTTTGATAAATTTTATATATTTAGAAAGCTCATGAAAGGCCCCAGCCAACCACACTGGATTCAAATCAAAATATGTTGTAGAATTACAGTGAGAAAATAAACAAGACAGAGACTTTTCTGCTTTAGAATAATTATTAAAAATCAACCCTTTTGAATTTTTAAGTGATTCCACCTCTCAAAATTCACATTTCAAATACTCTAATTGATTATGTAAAAATGTTATATGGGTACTGTATATGATCATGAGCTAAACTCAAATAATGGCTATCTGGTCATTTCTAGCTCATTTAAACTATTTCAAAAATAGTATTTAAATTGTATGAGGTGTAGCATCTCATTTAAATCATTAATCCAAGTGATTCAATATGAGTTGATTACACTTGTCCTCATGAACCATAGGTTCTTATTTGAAAATATTAAATCTTTCATAATAGCATTTAAATTGTTCCCACAAATTATTAAATCCTATGGGAGTATTTCTCCCATTTAAATATTGTCCAAAACTATTAAAGTAAATATTGTGGAGTTTTACACTTCAATTAAAACTTGTCTCACATAAGTTCATGGGATGCTTGGACCCCTGGTTTCAAACTCTCTTATATGAATTACTTGAGATTTAAATCAAATAGAGTATTAATTAAATAGTATGAGGTGATCCACCTCATTTAAATTATTTTCCCAAGTAATGCCTATGAAGAGGTTGACCTTGGTCAACCTAGGTCATAAAATACTACTTGAGGAGATTAAAATCTTAATAAGATAATGAGAGGAAATTATTTTTCCTAAATAAGAAAAACAACACATTTAACCCCTTGATAGTAATGAGGGATGCTAGTTCACTTGTGTAAATTATATGAAGTGTTTCACTTCATTTAAATCTTGTCCCAAGTACTTTCATATGAAGTTTGAACCCCTGGTCCAATACTCTCACATGAAATACTTGGAGATATTAAATCATAATAGGCATTATTAAATGGTATGAGGTATCCCTACCTCATTTAAATCATTTTCTCAAGTGATGATGATGAATGGTTGACCTAGGTCAACATAGATTCATGGTGATGGTTTGAGGAATTAAATCTTAAAGAAGATTCAATGAGAGGAAATTATTCCTCAAAAACTATATGGAAACTATCATTTACATATATAATGAGAGGAAATTATTCTTCCTCAAAGCAAGACTACCAATGCACCAAATTGTATTAATTGTGTGCATAGAATAGTTTGTGTGAATATATGTGATGTTTGGAATAGCCAATGAATTGTTTGGTGATTGTATCCTCGTATTCGTATTTTAGACGCTAGTACCGAGGACTATCAAGAGGAGGAGGTTTTCTACCAAGAAGAAGAAGAAGAGAATTTTGACCACCACCTCAACCAAGGCAAGCTAGTATTCTTGCATGCTTTTACCAATGCAAGCTAACCATAGTGCAAAGCTCTACAAGAGCAAGGCACCACCCCATTTTACTTTATGCTTAATGATCCTATTTCCCAGTTTTACTCTTACAAGCTTTTGTTTTTGATTATTTATAACTTGCTTTTATAGTTAACTTTGGTCTAGAGATAGAATACTACAAGAGTATCGAACTTAGCCTAGAAAGCTATAAGTTAGATAGCACCCCTCATGACTAGTTGCTAGTGCTGAATAAATAAAATTGACTACTCTAGATGGGAACTTGTGATTTGAAATGACTTTGAAAACCTTGGAATGATGAGTCATTCTATTGAAAGATTTTGAAGGTGAATATGAGTGAATATGACTGGTGAATGACATGGTGAACTTTACAAAACCTGATGGTTGGGTTCGGATGCGATACCATTCCAATTTTGCAAGTACCCCCACGATACCTGATTATGGGTAAGGGCTTAACTAGAAGTTTATGTATCTTAGTATGGGTTCCCTCTAAACAAGCGTCATCGGGGTTATGCCAAGGGCTGCCTCCAAAGAAATATGGAATGATGTGATATGACGTGAATATGAGGTGAATGTCCGGCCCAAGCCCTGTGCAGTTCCCAGGCTGACAGTTGGTCTTCACTGGGAGGCCAAGCTCATGGGGAGAGGTGCCTATACTAGGGTATGTAAGTGAAAGGTTATGGTTGGTAGTCCGCACACGGAGTGTGATAAATCAGGGCCAGTTAACCCTGACGGATTATTGCAAATGTTGTGGCACAAGTGTACGACCTCTGCAGAGTGTAGATCTATTCGAATAGCCGCGTCCACGGTTATGGACGGTTGGAAAGGCCATACTGTTCCGTCATCAGAACTTTTCAAAAATGTGACATGTGAAGGGTGACTTGTGAATTTTTGAACTTGAAAGGTGACTTTGACTTTGAATCACAACAGAGTTGTGGGAATGACACTAATGTTCCCACTTGAGTTAGTCGAGCAAATGAAGGTTCTTGTTTACTAAAGGGTTTATGAAATAAAACTAGCTTTATGCAAATAAAACTAGAGCTTAGCACCCCTTACTATAGTTGATAGTGCTTACATTAGTATTAGTTTGCGAGTACTTTAAAGTACTCATGGCTTTGTCCCTGGCTATTCAAATGGCCAGACTATGAAGAGGAGTACAGAACCCGGAAGAAGGACAAGCAGGACGTCTACGACAACTAGGATCACTCACGTCAACGCCTGTGGAATAGATGGACTACTACTACGCTACTTCGTTTCCGCTATGTGTTTTGTAATTGATCAATGGATCAACTAGTATTGTAATGAGACTGGATCATGTGATCCCGTGTTGTAAGACAAATATGCGTTGTAATAAATGATGTGTTGTGATATTAATCTATTATGTCTCGCAAAAACAATATTCCTGGGATTGCGATGAATGGCATAATAGGCATCCGGACTTAAAAATCCGGGTGTTGACAAGTTGGTATCAGAGCCATTGTTGACCTTAGGAGACCCTAGTTAGAATGGACGTCTGTAAAACTTAGTTTCAAAACCAAAGAAGTGAATATTTGTGAAAAACTTATTCTCACTCTTAACCTTGAAATCTTTTTCAAAATGAGAAATTCATACTCTACTTCTTTGTAGCACTATCTAAAATTTTGCACACTTGACTACTTCTTTAACTTACTTATCCTACTTGCTCACAGATGACGTACCAATGGAAATCCTATAAGCTTGGATCCGGAGACGACAAAAGTTTCGAAAAGGAGTTGAAGCAACTGGTGGACTATCTAGGACACCCGTATCCCGAGTTCTTCGGAATACCCCTCAAAGCTCAGTTAGGAGAACCACCTCGGTGGGACGTTTCTACTGATCTACGAAGGAAGCTTGATGCCCCGGTATGGGAAACCATATGGTTTTCTGTAACGGGAAACACTTGGAAGGAAGGACTAGACAAAGCTATGCAAGAAGCAATTTCCCGTCTGTGTGGACAAAATGAGGACAAGATCAAGAACACTCGTTTCATCTACTACCCAAGACATGACTCCATGGGAAGACCGATGACTATGCCCCCACCACAACCAAAGATGAACCCCTATGAAGCACCTCAGGACTTCAGGCAGTACAAAACCCGCAGGGATTTGGACAACGCCTCGCCTCTCGCCAAGCACCCCACCCGTGAAGAAGAAGAATCCACTCGGAAGAGTAGTATCACCCCAGCACTTAAGTAGGTGTGAGTTGTATCAGGATCCCCTTGTATCGTAGAGCGATGAATGGTTCTTCAAACCAACGGTGTGTTAGAATTGTAATGTGTGATGCTTGGTATGAATGAAAAAGTGTTGTTGGTTTCTACCTCCGCAACACTACACAAATTTTCAATATTATGAACTTTTCAAACTTAACAAAACAAACCATAGAAATTTCCCTCTTATCTTATAATATACAGCAATGTTCAGATGGCCCCACCAACCCGCAGCGCCAATCAAGACGCCATGATGCAGATGTTGCAAACCATGCTGGAGGATAGGCAAGCTGAACGAGCTGAACGCCAAGCCAACATTGCAGCACTTCAACAGCTTGCAAACAACAATCAAGGCCATCATGATCACCCAGGATCAAAGCTAAAGAACTTTCAGAACACCAACCCACCAATATTCAACAAGACTGAAGAACCCCTAGATGCTGATGACTGGCTCCAGAATGGAGAACAACCTCGAAGTTGCGGAGTTGAAGCCGCAGAGAAGTGTTGTTGCCACGCACTACTTAGCAGGACCTGCAAGAGCGGGTGGACCAGCACCCGTGCCATGAATGCAGGATGATGACTGGGAAGACTTCAAGCTGAAGTTTAGCAAGTACCATGTGCCCAAGGATGATCAAGAAGATGAGAGGTTCCGCGAACTTAAGCAAGGAAGGATGTCCGTGGTGGAATACCGCGACAGGTTCCTCCCTGTCAAGGTACGCCCCGGATGAGACCGATACCAATGAGAAGAGAAAGGAAAGATTTCAACGGATTGCATGACGAGATGCAGTGTGTTAGTGAACATTCCGTTCGCGACTTAGAAGCCCTCGTGGACTGCCATACAGATGGAAGGAAAGCTGCATCAGGCCAATGAGAACCGCAAGCGCAGAATGATGAACCAGAATGGACCCCACCATAATCAGAAGTATCGCAATAACTCCTCTGGAGGATTCACCCCAAGATACAACAAGCCAACCACTCAGAATTATCGCCCCAACTACACCAACAACAACGGAGGACCCCCGAAGCCCGGAGGCAACAACAACAACAATCACAACAGCAACAACAACAGCAACATCAATGGAAACAATAACAACACCAATACTGCCCCAAGGACTGGAAGTAACGCAGTTCCCGTCAACCCCAAGGACAAGTCCACCGTCAACTGCTACGAATGTGGAGTTGTGGGTCACTTCTCCAAAGAGTGCCCCAAAAAGCTTGCCAGGATTGCCGCCAACACCGCAGCGCCTGCTCAGCAACAGCGCGGAAGAAGGAATCAGAACAACAACAACGTCCGTCTCTACCACATGACTGCCACTGAAGCTCAGGAAGCACCCCAGACGATGCCAAGTATGTCCTCCTGTTAATAAAATGCTCAACCTCTCTTAGGAACCTAACTTTTTCTTAAAATCTCGGGACGAGATTTGTTTAAGGGGGAAGGGTTTGTAACAACCCAAAAATTTCAAAACAAACAAATTGAATTTCCCTAGTTCCAAATTTTGGAACCAACAAAAACTTTTATTAAAATAAGATTGATACATTTAGATCTTGTTTAAATCTTGTGTTTTGCCATGATGAGTGTTATTATGCTTATGTGCTAAACCCTAAAACCCTAAAGTGATCAAGTGAAGATCACCAACCCAATAAAATCAAAGAGAAAGAAATCAAATAAGAAACACCTTAAACCCTAATCTTCTCCAGAAACCCTTTTGGATCTATTTTAAGAAACCCAAAATAAAATAAAAGACATATGGTGGCATATAGCCCTAATAGGTAAATCTTGAACCCTACCATTATTATTATGCTAAATGGTGATGAACCATTGTGAACCTCACTAAACCCTAAACCTCACCCCTCTCTTCACCATATTAGTTATAATGAAATAAAAAGAAATTAAATAAGAAAGAGGCATATGTGCCTATGGCTATATTTATAAAACTTTACCCTAAGCCTTTCTACTTTGCTTAGAGGTTTGGAAAACCTTCCTATACCTTACCTAGTACTTATCAAACCAAATCCAAGTGGTTTCCAAAGAAAATAAAAAGAAAACTAAAAATGCCATAGAGGCATATGAGCATAAAATAGCAATTTGGGAAATTAAGAATATTGACCCTAGGACTTATGGTGAATGGTTGGATCACTTCCATATACCCTTTCAATACTCAACAACATCAAATGGGCCAAGAACACTCAAATCAAAAATCAAATGCCACATATGCATAGAGGCATATGTGCCACATAGCCATTTCACCAATTTTTGCCCTATGACATTAAACCTTGACCAAATGGTGTGCAACCATTTCTAAACTTCATATAACCCTAAATTGACCCTAACCCAGGTCCAAGTGAAACAAGATCAACACTTTACAAAAATAATAAAAAGTGACACCTCACCTCTTATGTGTTATGGCCATTTTTGCAAATCTTTGACCAAGACCTTTTGAAATGGATTCAATGGTTTGAAAATATTTCTAAACCAATAAGAATCACATTAGAGTCAACCAAAGTCAATTCAATTGGAGGGAAATCAATTAGGGAGAAAATCCCCATTTCCCTCACATACACTTAGCCCAAATTGCAAATCTTCAACCAAGGCCACCATGGCTTGATCTCTTGCTTGTAGAATACTTATATATGATAAACAAACACATTGGCATCAAAGAAACAAGAATCAAATCAAAGGAAAATTCAAAACTCACATGCATGTGATAATGGTCATATAACCCATTTATAACATCTTCCCCACTTTACACCCCTGCCTTTGACTTTTCTTCAACCAAACTTGGTCAACTCTGACCATGTCATCCAAGACCATGTCAAGGTCAACAACTTTCATGTTGACCACCACACCTCAAGTTGACTAGGTTGACCAGAATAGAATGGACAAGTGGAGACTTTGAATTAAAGAGAAGATGAGCCACTTTTTGAATTCTTGCAAACCTTCACCAAAATGACCACCACCACCACCAATCTACTTCTATGAATATATGAATGAGATCCACCAAAGGATTTTTCAAAATTTGAAACTTTTTCTCTTGCGGGCATTTAATCAAACACATGGCAGGCAGGAGTAAATCTTGTGCCCATACCTCCATTTTACCTTGGACCAAGTCCAAGCCTGAGCCCTCTCTGCACCCCTGGACCTCCCTCTCACTTCACTACATCTTTTCACCACTTGCCTGCCCTTGCCTTGGTCACCATGACCCAAAAACTCCACCATGCCGGCCCCTTGACACTCCACATGCCATCACTCCCTCCTCTCACATCCATCTCCCCTCACCTTGTCAATAGACCTCCCCTGACCCTCCTGAAGCCGACCATGCACGCGCTGACCCGAGACGACGTCGGCATTGACCAGCAGCCGCGTGCCCAGACGCGCCCAGACACGCCCATGCGCGACAGGACGCGCATGGTGACGCCCCGGAGCGCGCCAGAGCCTCACCTCGCCCCGTCGCCTCACACTTCCCCTTGATCCCTCCTTTCACCCACTTGCTCGCCGAGGACCCTGCAACCTCCCAGACAACGCCATTCCGCCGCAGAACCGCTGTAGACGACGCCATCGTCCACGACCTTCCGCCACCGTACTGCCATGACGCGAGGAAGATGACGACGCAACCCTTCACACCTCTGCCTCGCCACGATGCCCGTCAGCACCGCCTTGACGTCGCCCACACCCTGCGCCCCTCGCCCGTGACGCTAGATGCCTGTAGCCTCGCCTCCATGCTCGACCTGCCCCGCTCCACCACGGCCACCACGCGCCGCTATAAAAGGAGACCTGCCCGTGCTCAACTCTCCACACCACCTCGCTCCCCTACCTCTCCTTGCTCTCCTCGCACCTTTTCCCCTGCACATTAGCCACCACGCCGCCCCAATTTCACACCAGAGCTCGCCGGAGACGCGGAAGACGAAGCCGTCGATTCATCCACCTCAGGAGCCGCCGCGACCCTCCCTCGACTCGCCGTCGTCGACCAGTCCGTTTGCCCGCCTCGCCGACCTCGCTGGACGTCGGTAAGCCGCCCGTCGCCACCCTCCTGGCCGCCGGTAGGGTTAGCCCTCGCCGGAGCTCGTCGACGAAGGGGACAAACCCTGGCCGTCCGATCTCTTTAAATCCCACGGCCACCATCGCTCCTACCGCTTCGGCGTTTTAAACGCCCTGACCGTGGACCCCACTGTCAGGCGGCCCGCTCGCCTCACCAGCTTAGCTGGGCCGGCCCACTTCTTTCCCGCCCTCCGTTTAAATTCAAACTTCGTTTATTTATTTTCTGTGTTTTTGCTCTCACATGCTTTGCCAAATCTTTAATCATTTCAAATCTGCTCGGTCATTTTTGATAAATTTTATATATTTAGAAAGCTCATGAAAGGCCCCAGCCAACCACACTGGATTCAAATCAAAATATGTTGTAGAATTACAGTGAGAAAATAAACAAGACAGAGACTTTTCTGCTTTAGAATAATTATTAAAAATCAACCCTTTTGAATTTTTAAGTGATTCCACCTCTCAAAATTCACATTTCAAATACTCTAATTGATTATGTAAAAATGTTATATGGGTACTGTATATGATCATGAGCTAAACTCAAATAATGGCTATCTGGTCATTTCTAGCTCATTTAAACTATTTCAAAAATAGTATTTAAATTGTATGAGGTGTAGCATCTCATTTAAATCATTAATCCAAGTGATTCAATATGAGTTGATTACACTTGTCCTCATGAACCATAGGTTCTTATTTGAAAATATTAAATCTTTCATAATAGCATTTAAATTGTTCCCACAAATTATTAAATCCTATGGGAGTATTTCTCCCATTTAAATATTGTCCAAAACTATTAAAGTAAATATTGTGGAGTTTTACACTTCAATTAAAACTTGTCTCACATAAGTTCATGGGATGCTTGGACCCCTGGTTTCAAACTCTCTTATATGAATTACTTGAGATTTAAATCAAATAGAGTATTAATTAAATAGTATGAGGTGATCCACCTCATTTAAATTATTTTCCCAAGTAATGCCTATGAAGAGGTTGACCTTGGTCAACCTAGGTCATAAAATACTACTTGAGGAGATTAAAATCTTAATAAGATAATGAGAGGAAATTATTTTTCCTAAATAAGAAAAACAACACATTTAACCCCTTGATAGTAATGAGTGATGCTAGTTCACTTGTGTAAATTATATGAAGTGTTTCACTTCATTTAAATCTTGTCCCAAGTACTTTCATATGAAGTTTGAACCCCTGGTCCAATACTCTCACATGAAATACTTGGAGATATTAAATCATAATAGGCATTATTAAATGGTATGAGGTATCCCTACCTCATTTAAATCATTTTCTCAAGTGATGATGATGAATGGTTGACCTAGGTCAACATAGATTCATGGTGATGGTTTGAGGAATTAAATCTTAAAGAAGATTCAATGAGAGGAAATTATTCCTCAAAAACTATATGGAAACTATCATTTACATATATAATGAGAGGAAATTATTCTTCCTCAAAGCAAGACTACCAATGCACCAAATTGTATTAATTGTGTGCATAGAATAGTTTGTGTGAATATATGTGATGTTTGGAATAGCCAATGAATTGTTTGGTGATTGTATCCTCGTATTCGTATTTTAGACGCTAGTACCGAGGACTATCAAGAGGAGGAGGTTTTCTACCAAGAAGAAGAAGAAGAGAATTTTGACCACCACCTCAACCAAGGCAAGCTAGTATTCTTGCATGCTTTTACCAATGCAAGCTAACCATAGTGCAAAGCTCTACAAGAGCAAGGCACCACCCCATTTTACTTTATGCTTAATGATCCTATTTCCCAGTTTTACTCTTACAAGCTTTTGTTTTTGATTATTTATAACTTGCTTTTATAGTTAACTTTGGTCTAGAGATAGAATACTACAAGAGTATCAAACTTAGCCTAGAAAGCTATAAGTTAGATAGCACCCCTCATGACTAGTTGCTAGTGCTGAATAAATAAAATTGACTACTCTAGATGGGAACTTGTGATTTGAAATGACTTTGAAAACCTTGGAATGATGAGTCATTCTATTGAAAGATTTTGAAGGTGAATATGACAGGTGAATATGACTGGTGAATGACATGGTGAACTTTACAAAAACTGATGGTTGGGTTCGGATGCGATACCATTCCAATTTTGCAAGTACCCCCACGATACCTGATTATGGGTAAGGGCTTAACTAGAAGTTTATGTATCTTAGTATGGGTTCCCTCTAAACAAGCGTCATCGGGGTTATGCCAAGGGCTGCCTCCAAAGAAATATGGAATGATGTGATATGACGTGAATATGAGGTGAATGTCCGGCCCAAGCCCTGTGCGTTCCAGGCCGACAGTTGGTCTTCACTGGGAGGCCAAGCTCATGGGGAGAGGTGCCTATACTAGGGTATGTAAGGAAAGGTTATGGTTGGTAGTCCGCACACTGAGTGTGGTAAATCAGGGCCAGTTAACCCCGACGGATTATTGCAAATGTTGTGGCACAAGTGTACGACCTCTGCAGAGTGTAGATCTATTCGAATAGCCGTCCACGGTTATGGACGGTTGGAAAGGCCATACGTTCCGTCATCAGAACTTTTCAAAAATGACATGTGAAGGGTGACTTGTGAATTTTTGAACTTGAAAGGTGACTTTGACTTTGAATCACAACAGAGTTGTGGGAATGACACTAATGTTCCCACTTGAGTTAGTCGAGCAAATGAAGGTTCTTGTTTACTAAAGGGTTTATGAAATAAAACTAGCTTTATGCAAATAAAACTAGAGCTTAGCACCCCTTACTATAGTTGATAGTGCTTACATTAGTATTAGTTTGCGAGTACTTTAAAGTACTCATGGCTTTGTCCCCGGCTATTCAAATGGCCGACTATGAAGAGGAGTACCAGAACCCGGAAGAAGGACAGCAGGACGTCTACGACAACTAGGATCACTCCTGACGTCAACAGTTGCCTGTGGAATAGATGGACTACTACTACGCTACTTCGTTTCCGCTATGTGTTTTGTAATTGATCAATGGATCAACTAGTATTGTAATGAGACTGGATCATGTGATCCCGTGTTGTAAGACAAATATGCGTTGTAATAAATGATGTGTTGTGATATTAATCTATTATGTCTCGCAAAAACAATATTCCTGGGATTGCGATGAATGGCATAATAGGCATCTGACTTAAAAATCCGGCACCGCCGCCGCCAATCCCATCTCGGGGATTCAGGAGATCTCCGGCACCCTGGGAGAGGGGAATCATCACCGGAGGGCTCTACATCACCATGCCCGCCTCCGACCGATGCGTGAGTAGTTCATCCTTGGACTATGGGTCCATAGCAGTAGCTAGATGGTTGTCTTCTCCTCTTGTGCTATCATGTTTAGATCTTGTGAGCTGCCTATCATGATCAAGATCATCTATTTGTAATGCTACATGTTGTGTTTGTTGGGATCCGATGAATATGGAATACTATGTCAAGTTGATTATTGATCTATCATATATGTGTTGTTTATGATCTTGCATGCTCTCCGTTGCTAGTAGAAGCTCGGTCAAGTTGATACTTGTGACTCCAAGAGGGAGTATTTATGCTCGATAGTGGGTTCATGCCTCCATTGAATCTGGGACAGTGACAAAAAGTTCTAAGGTTGTGGATGTGCTGTTGCCACTAGGGATAAAACATCAATGCTTTGTCTAAGGATATTTGTAGTGTTTACATTACGCACAGTACTTAATGCAATTGTCTGTTTGCAACTTAATACTGGAAGGGGTGCGGATGCTAACCCGAAGGTGGACTTTAGGCATAGATGCATGCTGGATAGCGGTCTATGTTCTTTGTCGTAATGCCCTAAGTAAATCTCATAGTAGTCATCATGATATGTATGTGCATTGTTATGCCCTCTCTATTTGTCAATTGCCCAACTGTAATTTGTTCACCCAACATGCTATTTATCTTATTGGAGAGACACCACTAGTGAACCGTGGACCCCGGTCCATTCTTTTACATCTGAAATACAATCACTGCAATCATTGTTCTCTTTTCTTTGCAAACAAACATCATTCTCCACAACATACGTTTAATCCTTTGTTTACAAGCCGGTGAGATTGACAACCTCACTGTTAAGTTGGGGCAAAGTATTTTGATTGTGTTGTGCAGGTTCCACGTTGGCGCCGGAATCCCTGGTGTTGCGCCGCACTACACTCCTTCACCAACAACCTTCACGTGGCCTTCATCTCCTACCGGTTCGATAACCTTGGTTTTCATCTGAGGGAAAACTTGCCGTTGTACGCATCACACCTTCCTCTTGGGGTTCCCAACGGACGTGTGCTTCACGCCATCAGGCTAAATTTCAGCGCTTTGCCGGGGAGATCAAGACACGTTGCAAGGGGAGTCTTTCACATCCAATCTCTTTACTTTGTTTATTGTCTTGCTTTACTTTATTTTATTTTCTGTCTTGTTTGCTTTCTTTATATCAAAAACACACAAAAAATTAGTTACTTGTATTTAATTTATTCTGTTTTCATGACTAGTCCTGTACTTGTTACTCTGTCACCTGAGGAATTGATCTTTACTTTTAAACAAGGGGATGAGGAGAGTTTTAAGGAAGCTTGGTCTAGAATTTTTGATTCTTATGGTAAAACTGAACCTAAAATGACTCTAAGCCTGCTTCTTAGTAACTTTTATTTTGGGCTTATTCTTCGCTATAGATATGCCTTGGATGCTGTAGTGGGAGGAGATTTCCTTCACTGCGATGGGGATGAAGCTTTTAATGCCATAAAAAATTGGTTACATCATCTAGCTCCGCTAATAATTTTGATTCATCTCTTGCTAGTATTTATAATAGATTAAACACTCTCGAGACAAATATATCTTATTTAAAAGAAGGGTATAGTCAGATTCGTGAGCATTTTGATTATGTCCCAGTAAACTTTGAAACTTCAATGTGGGACCCTACTATTAAAGTTGCTATTTGTGGTGAAACTTTTTATGCCCGTTGTGATATTATGTCTGAGTTTTACCTTATGCCTAAAAGTATTTATGAATCTTTGACACTTTGGGGACTTACTGAAGGAGGAGAAGGAATAACTCTTACTGATAACTCTGTTATAATTCCTAAGGAATAGTTGAAGGTGTGTTCATAAACTTTCTTGGAAGAACGGTATCCACTGATTATCTCGTTATTGAATGTGTAGGGACAGGACAAATCACACTTGGAAGATCCCTGCTGAAACTCTTGGGAGCAACCATAGATGTGGGGAAAGGCACTCTAAATTTTACCTCTACACCCAGATGCGGTCATATATTCCCTAAACCAAAGAGTAAGAATAAGAGTAAGAAGGGTAGGCGCAAAGCCCCTGGTAATAATGTTAATGCTTCCTCTTTTGATAATACTTGATTTACACTTTCTGCGCCTAGCTGAAAGGCGTTAAAGAAAAGCGCTTATGGGAGACAACCCATTATTTTATTTCTGCAATTTTTGTTTTATATTTGAGTCAAGGTGCTTGTTACTACTGTAGAAATACCTTTGTATCTTTACTTTATTGCATTGTTGTGCCAAGTAAAGTCTTTGATAGTAAGGTTGATACTAGATTTGGATTTCTGCGCAGAAACAGATTTCTAGCTGTCACGAATTTGAGTAGATCTCTCTGTAGAAAACTCAGAAAAATCTGCGAATTCATGAGTAATCCTCAGATATGTACGCAACTTTCATTCAATTTGAGCTTCTTCATCTGAGCATGTTAAGTGCCTCTAAAAATTCATCTTTACGGACTGTTCTGTTTTGACAGATTCTGCCTTTTATTTCACATTGCCTCTTTTATTGTGTTGAGTGGATTTCTTTGCTCCATTAACTTTCAGTAGCCTTGTAATGTCTAGAAGTGTTGGAATGATTGTGTCCTCTCTGAACATGTGAATTTTTGATTATGCACTAACCTCTAATGAGATTGTTTTGAGTTTGGTGTGGAGGAAGTTTTCAAGGGTCAAGAGAGGAGGATGATATAATATGATCAAGAAGAGTGAAAAGTCTAAGCTTGGGGATGCCCCCGTGGTTATCCCTGCATATTTCAAGAAGACTCAAGTATCTAAGCTTGGGGATTCCCAAGGCATCCCTTCTTCATCAACATCAAGTTCACCTCTAGTGAAACTATATTTTTATTCACACATCTTATGTGCTTTACTTGGAACGTCTCGTATGCTTTTATTTTTGTTTTTGTTTGAATAAATTCGCATCCTAGCATTCCTTGTGTGGGAGAAAGACACGCTCCTCTTTTTCATATTGAAAACTAGTGTTCTTAGTTTTACTTTTAATGTTCATGGCGAAGGTTGAAAATCGCTTCGTTATTGCTATTTGGTTGGAAACAGAAAATGCTTCATGTGGTAATTGGTATATGGTCTTGAACAATTTGATACTTGGCAATTGTTTTGAGCTCTCAAATAGATCATGTTTAAGCTCTTGCATCATTTAGTTTAAACCTATTAGTGGAGAACTACCGTAGAGCTTGTTGAAATTTTGTTTGCATGATTGGTCTCTCTAAAGTCTAGATATTTTCTGGTAAAAGTGTTTGAACAACAAGGAAGACAGTGTAGAGTCTTATAATGCTTGCAATATGTTCTTATGTAAGTTTTGCTGTACCGGTTCATACTTGTGTTTGCTTCAAACAACCTTGCTAGCCAAAGCCTTGTACCGAGAGGGAATGCTTCTAGTGCATCCAAAACCTTGAGCCAAAACCATGCCATTTGTGTCCACCATAACTACCTATCATGTGGTATTTTTCTGCCATTCCAAAGTAAATTGCTTGCGTGCTACCTTTAAAAATTCATTCCTTGTCTTTGCAATATATAGCTCATGGGAAAGTAGCTTAAAAACTATTGTGGTAAAGAATATGTCGCTTATGTATCTTATTTCTTATAAGTTGCTTGTTGAGCGGTAACCATGTTTCTGGGGACCACTACAAGAAAAGTTGCCATGGCCAACGAAGTTGAAGTCGCGCCGTGGTTGCTGGTGTACCATGGCCGACGATTTTGGGTCTGTCCGTTGTGCATGTCAAAACGTTTTTTTCTCGTTTTTGAGGCCACCTAGCCCGACGAAAACGGCCAAAACGTATGGTGGCCCGGGACGTGGTGCATCTCGAATCTCGGGTTCGCCGGCCGAGTCAACGCAAATCCGCACCGCCGAGGGATGTAGGGCCCGATGGCAGCCTCTCTGGCATTGTTTTTTCTCGATCGCGCCATCTCGTTCAACGTTCTCCGATCGAGCCGTTTACGATGCAAGATCATGGGTCCCGCATGTCATCCTCTATGAACCAAAATTCTTTCTTTCCTGGATTTTTTTGACCCCCGATTTCTCGCTACCTTTTCTTTGATCCCTTGCCGCCTTGGAAACGCTGACCGCTGCTGCTAATTGGGACCCGCATGTCATCCTCTATGTACAAATCAACTTTCTTTTCTTGGAGTTTTTTTTGGCACCTCAAATTTGGTCACTTGCTTTTTCTTTCGATCCCCCGCCTCTCAAACGGTGATACCGCTGCCGCAAATGGGACCCGCATGTCATCCTCTATGTACTATAAAACTTTCTTTTTCTTGGATTTTTTTGGCACCTCATATTTGGTCACTTACCTTTTTCTTTCGATCCCCTCGCCGCCTCTCTCAAATCTGAGACCGTCGCTAAATGGGACCCGCATGTCATCCTCTATGTACTATAAAACTTTCTTTTCTAGGATTTTTTTGAACCTCATATTTGGTCACTTGCCTTTTCTTTCGATCCCGTGCAGCCTCTCAAACGGTGATACCGCTGCCGCTAAATGGGACCCGCATGTCATCCTCTATGTACAATCAAGTTTCTTTTCTTGAATTATTTTCTTTCGATCTCATGCCACGTTGAGGACCCTGCAGGCTCATGGGACCCGCATGTCATCCTCTATGTACAATAAAATTTCTTTTCTTGGATTATTTTTGGCTCCTGATATTTGGTCACTTGCCTTTTTCTTCGATCCTGCAGCCTCTCAAACGGTGATACCGCTGCGCTAAATGGGACCCGCATGTCATCCTCTATGTACACTCAAGTTTCTTTCTTGAATTATTTTTGGCTCCTGATATTTGGTCACTTGCCTTTTTCTTTCGATCCATGCCACGTTTGAAACGTTGAGGAACCTGTGGCTCATGGGACCCGCCTCATCCTCTATGTGCTATAAAAGTTTATTTTCTTGGGTTTATTTTCACCTCTGATTTTTGGCTATTTCCTTTTCTTTTGATCCCTGCCCCTTGAAACGTTGGTAAGTTGCTGACTCATGGGACCACATGTCATCCTCTATGTACAATCAACTTTCTTTTTCTTTTGATCTCAAGCCGCATTTGAAATGTTGAGACCGCTGTGCTAATTGGGACCCGCATGTCATCCTCTATGTACAATAAAGTTTTTCTTGGATTATCTTTGGCTCCTGATTTTTGTCACTTGCCTTTTTCTTTCGATCTCATGTCGCCTTTGAAACGTTGAGTAAGCTGGCTCATGGGTCCCGCATGTCATCCTCTACGAACAATAAAAGTTTCTTTCTTGGAGTTATTTTTTACCCCTAATTTCTGCTATTTGCCTTTTCTTTTGATCTCCGCCCCTTTGAAACGATGACGACGTTAGCAGGTCCTGTCCCACATGTCATCCTCGTGAACAATAAAACTTTCCTTTGATGGATTTATTTTGAACCCCTAATTAATTTCGGGATATTTCCTTTTTTCCTTTGATCCTCGTCGCCTTGGAATCGTTGAGGATGCTGCTGCCTCATGGGTCCCGCATGTCATCCTCTCTGTACAATAATGCTTTTTTTGGATTTTGTTGACCAAACGATTTTTGGCTTATTTTTTCTTTTGATCTCCTGCCGCCTTTAAACGTTCAGGTGGCGTCGCTGGCTCACGGGTCCCACATGTCAACCTCTACGAACAATAAACGCTGAGGATGCTGCTGCTTCATGGGTCCCGCATGTCGGCCTCTTAGAACGAAAATGTTTCTTTTCTTGTATTTTTTACCAACAAATTTGGTTTATTTTTTCTTTCCATCCCCTCGCGCCTTAAAACGTTGACGACGCTGCTGGCTCATGGGGTCCCCGATGTCAGCCTCCCGTACAAGAAACATGTGATATCTTGATTATTTTGCGACAATAAACATTGTATTTCGCTCTGAGCTATTGCAAACGGATAAATTAAATCTTTATTTTTACATAAACAAACTTATATGTTGAATCTCCTTGTTTTGTGTTTTTGCGAAGCATAGGACTTTCCTGTTTTTTTAGAAAAATCCGAACTTTCCTGTTTTGGAGTGGGCTGAAATTGTACGAGTCAAAAGACCCAGCAGGATAGTTCGAAGGCCAGATGTCCAGATGCAGCCCAATTGAAATCTTTATTTTCTTGGATTTTTTTCACCCCCGATTTCGGCTACCTCATTTTTCTTTTGGTCCTGTGCCGCTGGAAATGTTGAGACCGTCACAAAATGGGACCCGCATGTCATCCTCTATGTACAATAAAATTTCTTTTCTTGGATTATTTTTGGCTCCTGATATTTGGTCACTTGCCTTTTTCTTTCATTCTCATGCCGACTTTGAAATGTTGAGGAAGCTGCTGGCTCATGGGTCCCGCATGTCATCCTCTATGAACAATAAAAGTTTCCTTTGTTGGATTTCTTTTTACCCCTAATTTCTGCTATTTTGCCTTTTTCTTTTGATCCTCGCCCCCTTTGAAACCATGACGCTGTTGGCAGGTCGGTCCCACATGTCATCCTCTATGAACAATAAAGGTTTCTTTTGATAGATTTATTTTTTACCCTAATTAATTTCTCGGCTATTTCCTATTTTTATTTTGATCCCCGCCTTTGAATAGTTGAGGATGCTGCTGCCTCATGGGTCCCGCATGTCATCCTCTCAGAAGGTAAAAGTTTCATTTCTTGGATTTTGTTTACCAACTGATTTTTGGCTTTTTTTTTTTGATCTCCTGCCGCCTTTAAAACGTTTAAAAACGTTGACGACGCTGCTGCTCATGGGTCCCCAATGTCAGCCTCCCCGATACGTGCAAATCCTCTTTCTGCAAAGGTTGTATTTCTAGCTAGATAGCTAAGGTGGATTCGAATCTGCCGTGGTGAATGGAACTAGTGTATAGCAAGGTCAAGACATGTGGCTTGGTGTAATGAATCTATTTGAATCATGTTGTGGATTCAATCTGATAGTTCTCTAACAGGTCAGCCAAAATAGAAATTAAGTTTTTTTCTAAAACGGAAATGCAAATTAAGATGAACACAAACATTAGTTATCATAATAGCTGATCATACATACATACTTGCTAAGAGCAAAAGCTTGCCAGAGTTTTACCACCCATACAATTAATTAGCAGTTCAGATAAGATAACCTTATATAAGTATAACTACAAATGCATTTGCTAAGGGCTCATGGGACAACAGAACTAGACAACCGCAAACTTGATGACCAGCATGTCACAGCGGCATCGAAAGATCTTGACCTTCAACTTTGATCCAATGCGAAGTTTGGCACCGTCAATGAACTTTTTCCACCTGGAAGTAACAGCCAAGCGGCCATCTGTGGGACTGACGGAGTACCGTCCCTCCACGGTGAGACCTTCACTCTCCATGACGAGGGAAATCTTGCCCCTTCGGCCAGCATTGAGATCCTTGGCGATACTTTTAGGCAATTTCTGATTCAAAGCAAGAGATACCAACAAAAATTAGTCAATGGCACCAATGCACTGAAGACTGAACCATGTGAGACTTTGACCAGAGAAGACATCAAGATAAGAGCAGTTATGCTGTCATATACTCACGAACATAGCCTTCAGATGCGTCCTGGTCACCACACGGGTGGCCACAGCAATGAGCCGAGACCTCGGTGATCCGGCTGGGCAGGTGCAGTGGAGCCTGGGCTGGTACACGAGCTGTGCGATGCGGAGACTATCGGTGCAATAAACTGCCTCTAGAGGAACCGGAAGCTGATGCAGAGACTGGTTGGGTTGCAAAAGTAAACTATGCAGCTAGAGGAACCAAAGCTGATGGTGAGCTGAGGGTGTGGTAGTATATGGGGCCTCTACAGAACCAATGCTGATGTAGGGGCCTGCTGGTAGATGGCCAACTACTGGTACAGAACCGGTGCTGATGCAGAGAGTGGGAAGCTGGCCGGTGCGGTGGGTGCCCTTTGTGACATCCGCTCCTGTTCCATTAGGGGATCTGCAGCTTTGATCATGTTAAACCCAGCAAGCTAGAACAGAGGGAATGGTTTAGAACAACTGCTCAGAATGCAGTAATCAAAGGATATGAGTACAAAAAAGTTACATATTATATATTTGGAAGTGTCTCCAACTCTGTAAGCAGTTACGTATATCTGCCCGTTTGAGTTTCTGATCCTCAGCTCGTCGCCCTTCTTCAGACCGTAGTCAAAAGCAAACTTTCTCCAATCATGTCCATACAAATATGTGATGGTCTGCGTCTTGTAGACATACACCTCATAGACCGTGTAGGTGTTCATCAATTTGCCATTGCCATGCATAGTGAAAGACCCTTCATGCGGACACATCTGGTTAATCATTGGACGAAGTTCACAAGGTACAGTCTGCATGTGAAAATTGATACTAATGTAAGAAGCAGGAAGACTAAAAACAAGACTTTACTATATGCCAATTCATGCTAAACCACTGAGAATACATACCTGTAACTCTGTGAAGGAGTTATTAGAAAGGTAGATAGAGCCATAGGAGGTGTTATATGCGGGGTATGTACATGGGCCCGCCATATTCCCGCAAGCTCGGCATCGGGATGGTGAAGGAAACATGGGAGGTACTACTGGTGCGTAGCGCTGAATGTAAGTGGAAGAATTAGGTTGTGTAAAGTGCATAGTTCAGAGCAATGCAAATGTTGACAAGCGAGTGCATAACACTATGTTACAAACTGAACAGTCAAAATTTAGTGTATGCTGAATATAAGCATGCTAATTTGGCGTTTCCGAATTCCAGAAGCATTAGACAGAGCCGGTGATAATATCAGAACATAAATCATGGCATGTATATGTGGCTTAAGAAAATATACCCGAACCCTTGGATGGTTACGGCCCGGCTTGTCCTTGGACTTGAGCTTATATAAGCATCCAGAAGGTGGGGCTGACAGTAACTTGGTGGCAGCCTCTGCAGATGCCTCATCAGCAGCAGTTGCAATCCTTTTGACCAATGAAGGCTTAGCAGTTTCAGTCTGCATATGAAAATTGATGAGCAACAGACATCAGCAGTGATATATAAAATGAATCTATGAGACACTGATGCATATAGTGCTGGATGTAAGTGGAAGAATAGGGTTGTGTGTGTTTCTGAACTATTGGTAAGCATAATTAGACAAAGCCGGCAATAAACAGACAAAAATCAAATCATGTATGAGGATTAAGAAAATATACCTGCTTACTGAAAACCCAGCTGGCCCGTGGCCTTGTGCTTGAGGAGGTTTTCGAAGATGGTGGCGGCACCATCATCTTCACAGCAGCCTCATCAGGATCATTTTTTATCCATTTGAGTAGAGGCACAGAAGCTTCATCCTGCATATGAATAGCAACAGAACTCATCATTGATATTTAATAAATCTATGAGATGGACTGATGCAAAAAGTGCGGGATGTAAGTGGAAGAATAGGGTTGTGCATAGACAACAGTTGACAACAATGCAAATGATTACAAAAGAAGCCAACGGAACTCAACAGTTTATATACTGGATGAGACAGACTGAAAAGTGAAAAATTAGTGTATGATGATTGTAAGCAAACGCAGTGTTTCTGAACTTTTGGTAAGCATTAGGCAAAGCCAACAGTAATTAAACAGATAATAATAAAATCATGTATGTGGATTAAGAAAATATACCAGATTCATTAAAAGGTCACCACCCAGCTGGCCCATGGCCTCGTGCTTGTAGAGGTTTTCGGATGATGGTGCCGGCACCATCGTCCTCACAACAGCCTCATCAGCCTCATTTTGCATCCACTTGAGTAAAGGCGCAGCAGTTTCACCTGCATAAGAATGGGAACAGATCTCAGCAGTGATATTGAATGACTCTGAGACAGACTGATGCATATAGTGCTGGATGTAAGTGGAAGGGTATGGCTGTGTATGGACAACAGTTCACAACAATGGAAGGGTGTGTTCGGTTCTGAAACAACGTGGAATGGAATGGAATGGTTCCATTTCAGAGGAATGGAATGGTTACATTTTTTCGGTTGGGAAAAATGGAGAGCGGAACAGATCAAGGTTAAACTAATCATTTGCCTCAAAATTGTAATTAGCAATTGCAAATGACATTTAATCTCAAAATCGTAATTAACAGCGCCTAATGGTGCTCTTTTAATCTAAAAATCGTAATTAACATCATTTTTTGTTGTGTTAGGGGAACTGGAGAGTAGATGAACATTATTGTATGATGATTGTAAGCAAACGAATAAACAGACAAATATCAAGGCATGTTTTGTGGATTAAGAAAATATACCATATTCATTAAAAGATCACCACCCAGCTGGCGCGTGGCCTTGTGCTTGTAGAGGCATTTAGAAGATGGGGGCGGCATCAACATACTGGCAGCCTGATCAGCCGCAGTTTTGATCTTCCTTTTGAGTAAAGGCCCTAAAGTTTCAGTCTGCATATGAATAGCAAAACAAAAGGCAGACCTCAGCAGTGATATTGAATTACTGTATGAGATAGACTGATGCATATAGTGGATGCTCTTAGCCTTTTGCACCATGAACACTAGCTATGGACAGACAAAAAAAAACTAGTTGACTCAGCTTTGTCTAGATACCTCCATCCCAAAGCTTAAGGCTTATTTATTTTTGAGAAATCAAAACAAGTAAAGTTTGACCAAAATTTTAGAACATTCTATCAACAAATATAATATTGTGTAGATACCGTAGGAAAATATATTTCACAACCTATTTAATGATATTAATTTTGTATTTTGCATGTTAATGATTTTTGGTAAAAGCTTAGTCAAACATGGTATAGTTTGACTTTCTAAAAATAATATAATCCCAAGCTTTGGGATGGAGGTAGTATCTAGAGCTAAAACACATCTAGATACATCCGTATCTACAGATAGTTGAGTCAATTAATTTGGATCTGAGGGAGTATCAGATTCAGACTACATCATGGTAAGTTGGTTAAAAAAATTACCCCTCGGCGGTCCCTGCCCAGCTCGGCAGTGGCATTTCGCTTCTTGTGCTGCAGATCGGGCCATGCTCCTGCAGCAGGTGGGGCGCTATTCTCGTTCCCCATAGCCTCAGCACGGAACCTGGAGGTACCAACCTGATACAGAGAATATAGAGCATGGTGTCACAGAGGCTTTATGCACAAACAGCTGAAGACATGTGCTACTTTAAGCATCTTCCAGAACAGGAACAGATTGAGGATGCAGACAGACAGAGTGGATAAGCAAACGGAGTACCTGCTTCGCGGGGCTGGGGACGCAGCTCAGGCTCAGCCAACTGCCCACATGCGTGGTGGGCTTACGCTCCATTGCCCACCCCCCACCACCACCGAGGTCTTTCCTTTCCTGTACAAGCTGACAAAAGATACAGTGAGGATCCAGAAACTACAAAGGTTGCAAATGTCGACAAATAAAGGAAGAACACCCCAATCCAAGCAAAGGTAGCCCCCGCCCCCACCCCCATCAATCACTCCCAGCGCGAGGGTGACCAGAAAGACACCCCTTCGCCCAGAATAGGAAATAGTAGATGCGCAAGATATCGAGGTGAGGAAAAAAGAACCGATCTCGAGAAAGGAAAGAGCATTACTAGTACTACCTAATCCGCTTGGTCTAGATGCAGCTTGCCCCTCCAAGCTGGATGCCTGGACGGTGGAGGCGAAAGGAGGGGATCGAGCTAGCGGCTTGCATCCGTCGGCTGTCGGCACTCGATCGGGAGAGACAAAGGGGGCTACATAAAGGGGAGGGGTAACATATTTTATTACACAGTGAACTTACTGATGTGACTAGTCATTACATGTCTCACTGAAACTAGGGCCCATAGTGTGGCACCCCAAATTCACTTGAACCTGCACGGCGGGACGCATTGGCGCGTCAAGAAAACCCCCGAATTGTAGCGGGGAAATGAAACATTTCACAAAAATTCGAAATTCAAGCACACCGCCACGCGCCAAGCACGCGGTTGTTCCTTCCTCTTCCTCGGTTCCTCCTCCCCTATCCGAAAAACCCCAAATCCCAAGCTCAAACAACAACAAAAAACCAAATCCCCTGGCCGCCATGCATGTCCTCGTTAACCCGCTGGAGATTGTTCCCGGACGAGGCGGACCCCCCCTGAGATCCCGAGTTCGTCCGTTCCGTCCACCTCGAGGCACTACGTGCTGTCTCGCAGCGGCGGCTTGAGGGCGCTGCAGAGGAAGTTCCGCCGGAAAGTGCTCATGGCAACCGTGCAAGCTCACCGGCGTGCTGTATCCCGAGAGGAACTGGTCAAAGCTTTGCTATTCGCAAAAAAAAAGCGGGCCAAGATCTGGTCAAAGCTTCGTCGATGGCTTGCCGCGAGAGGCTTGGAGTCCAGAGTCAATAAACTAGCTGCGAGGACTTGGGCGGTTTACACCGATTCATATTAACTGACTCAAGTTTGTTAGTCTAGTTAACAAATGCATCTAGATACATCCATATCTAGACAAAATTGAGTCAATTAATATGAATCGAGGGGAGTACCTGAAAGTGTTTCATGCTACCAATTAATGCGCTGGCAGGACTGTAGAAGTAATTGTGCTACTACTCATACGATGAACTGATTGTGTGGGTGTCAAATTTTGCAACGCGATCATCCACTGAATGCTTAATTATAGTTCTAGCGCCAAAGGCGTACAAATCATAACAAAGATAGTACATACTACAGCACCAGAACATAAGAGTACGAATCATAAAGTAGCTCAACATTTTGCATCAGGGCTAGGTGGTCCTGAGACTACCGGGACGCCCCTGATGATCTCCGGGCGTGTGATAACCCACAAGTATAGGGGATCGCAGCAGTCTTCGAGGGAAGTAAAACCCAAATTTATTGATTCGACACAAGGGGAGGTAAAGAATACTTATAAGCCTTAACAACCGAGTTGTCAATTCAGCTGCACCGGAAAGCACTAATAACAGGGGTGATGTGAAAGCAGCAGTAGTATGAGAGCAATAGTAACAGTAACACATCAGCAGTAGCAATAACACAGGAGCAATGGCACCGGAAAATAGTTGATACTACTTCCAATGACATGTAGAACGAGTATATAATGATGAGAGATGGACCGGGGTTCCCAGCTATCTACACTAGTGGTAACTCTCCAATAACAAGTGACAAGTGTTGGGTGAACAAATTACAGTTGGGCAATTGATAGGATTCAAAGCATTAAGTTAGAACATCCAGCTTATTAATCATGTAGGCATGTTTTCCATATATAGTCATACGTGCTCGCAATGAGAAACTTGCACAACATCTTTTGTCCTACCAGCCGGTGGCAGCCGGGCCTCAAGGGAATCTACTGGATATTAAGGTACTCCTTTTAATAGAGTACCGAGCAAAGCATTAACACTTGGTGAAAACATGTGATCCTCACATCACCGCCATCCCCTCCGGTTGTCCCGATTTCGTCACTTCGGGGCCTTTGGTTCCGGACAGTGACATGTGCATACAACTTGTAGATACAATCTAAGCAATAATTATAGAGCTTAAATCTAAGATCATGCCACTCGGGCCCTAGTGACAAGCATTAACACAACAAGATTGCAGCAACAATAACTTCACAAACTTTATAGATAGACTAATCATGATGTATCATCCATCGGATCCCAACAAACACAACACCGATTACATCAGATGGATCTCAATCATGTAAGGCAGCTCATGAGATCATTGTATTGAAGTACATGGGATAGAGAGTACCAACTAGCTACTTCTAGAACCCGTAGTCCATGGGGGAACTACTCACGGAGCATGATGGAGGCGATGGCGTTGATGGAGATGGCTTCCGGGGGCACTTCCCCGTCCCTACAGGGTGCCGGAACAGAGACTTCTGTCCCCCGAATTGGAGTTTCGCGATGGCGGCGCCCTGGAGTCTTTCTCGGAGTTTCGTCAATTGGTATTGCGTTTTAGGTCGAAAGGGCTTACATAGGCGAAGAGTCGGAGTCGGAGGGTGCCTGGGCCCCCTCACGATGGCCGGCGCGCCAGGCCTGGGGCCGCGCCGCCATGTTGTGTGGTGGCCCCCTGGCCCCTCTCCGACTCTCCTTCGGTGTTCTGATGCTTCCGGGAAAATAAGATGTTGGGTCTTCGTTTCGTCGAATCCGAGAATATTGCCCGAACAGCCTTTCTGGGAACCAAAAACAGCAGAAAACAGGAACTGGCACTGTGGCATCTTGTTAATAGGTTAGTTCCGGAAAACTCATAAAAACATTATAAAGTGCAGCAAAACATGTAAGTATTGTCATAAAACAAGCATGGAACATCAGAAATTATGGATACGTTGGAGACGTATCAGCCCCAAGCTTAGTTCCTACTCGCTCTCGAGTAGGTAAACGATAAAAAGAATAATTTCTGTAGTGACATGCTACTTACATAACCTTGATCATACTATTACAAAGCACATGAGATGAATGAAGTGACTCAAGGCAATAATCTATAGTTGCTAACAAATAGATAACATATAGCAAAACTTTTCATGAAGAGTACTTTCAAGACAAGCATCAAAAGCCTTGCACAAGAGTTAACTCATAAAGCAATAGATTCAAAGTAAAGGCATCGAAGAAACACAAAGGAAGATTTAAGTTTCAGCAGTTGCTTTCAACTTTCAACATGCATATCTCATGGATAATTGTCAACATAAAGTTCTAAGGTTGTGTTGTGCCATTGAGTTGCCACTAGGGATAAAACATTGGCGCTTCGTCTTGTCTGAAGTAAGGGCGATCTACACTGAGTTGAATGGTTTGAGCATGCATATTGTGAGAGAAGAACATTGGGCCGCTAACTAAAGCCATGATTCATGGTGGAAGTTTCAGTTTTGGACAAATATCCTCAAATCTCTAATGAGAATTAATTGTTGTCAAATGCTTAAAGCATTAAAAGAGGAGTCCATTATCTGTTGTCTATGTTGTCCCGGTATGGATGTCTAAGTTGAGAATAATCAAAAAGCGAGAAATCCAAATGCGAGCTTTCTCCTTAGACCTTTGTACAGGCGGCATAGAGGTACCCCTTTGTGAAACTTGGTTAAAGCATATGTATTGCGGTGATAATCCAGGTAGTCCAAGCTAATTAGGACAAGGTGCGAGCACTATTAGTACACTATGCATGAGGCTTGCAACTTATAAGATATAATTTACATGATGCATATGCTTTATTACTACCGTTGACAAAATTGTTTCATGTTTTCAAAATCAAAGCTCTAGCACAAATATAGCAATCGATGCTTTTCCTCTATGAGGACCATTCTTTTACTTTCAATGTTGAGTCAGTTCACCTATTTCTCTCCACCTCAAGAAGCAAACACTTGTGTGAACTGTGCATTGATTCCTACATACTTGCTTATTGCACTTATTATATTACTCTATGTTGACAATATCCATGAGATATACATGTTACAAGTTGAAAGCAACCGCTGAAACTTAATCTTCTTTTGTGTTGCTTCAATACCTTTACTTTGAATTATTGCTTTATGAGTTAACTCTTATGCAAGACTTATTGATGCTTGTCTTGAAGTGCTATTCATGAAAAGTCTTTGCTTTATGATTCACTTGTTTACTCATGTCATACACATTGTTTTGATCGCTGCATTCTTTACATATGCTTTACAAATAGTATGATCAAGATTATGATGGCATGTCACTCCGAAATTATCTTTGTTATCGTTTTACCTGCTCGGGACGAGCAGAACTAAGCTTGGGGATGCTGATACGTCTCCAACGTATCGATAATTTCTTGTGTTCCATGCCACATTATTGATGTTATCTACATGTTTTATGCACACTTTATGTCATATTCGTGCATTTTCTGGAACTAACCTATTAACAAGATGCCGAAGTTCCTGTTTTCTGCTGTTTTTGGTTTCAGAAATCTAGTAAGGAAATATTCTCGGAATTGGACGAAATCAACGCCCAGGGGCCTATTTTTCCACGAAGCTCCGAAACGAAGACGAGACGAAGGGGGCCACGGGGTGGCCAAACCCTAGGGCGGCGGGCCCCCCTTGGCCGCGCCGACCTGGTGTGGGGCCCCGTGCCCCCTCCGACTTGCCCTTCCGCCTACTTAAAGCCTCCGTGACGAAACCCCAGTACCGAGAGCCACGATACGGAAAACCTTACCGAGACGCCGCCGCGATCCCATCTCGGGGGATCTGGAGATCGCCTCACCCTGCCGGAGAGGGAATCATCTCCCGGAGGACTCTACACCGCCATGGTCGCCTCCGGAGTGATGAGTGAGTAGTCTACCCCTGGACTATGGGTCCATAGCAGTAGCTAGATGGTTGTCTTCTCCCCATTGTGCTATCATTGTCGGATCTTGTGAGCTGCCTATCATGATCAAGATCATCTATATGTAATTCTATATGTTGCGTTTGTTGGGATCCGATGAATAGAGAATACTTGTTATGTTGATTATCAAAGTTATGCTTATGTGTTGTTTAAGATCTTGCATGCTCTCCGTTATTAGTAGATGCTCTGGCCAAGTAGATGCTTTTAACTCCAAGAGGGAGTACTTATGCTCGATAGTGGGTTCATGCCTGCATTGACACCTGGGACAGTGACAGAAAGTTCTAAGGTTGTGTTGTGTTGTTGCCACTAGGGATAAAACATTGATGCTATGTCTAAGGATGTAGTTGTTGATTACATTACGCACCATACTTAATGCAATTGTCTGTTGCTTGCAACTTAATACTGGAGGGGTTCGGATGATAACCTGAAGGTGGACTTTTTAGGCATAGATGCAGTTGGATGGCGGTCTATGTACTTTGTCGTAATGCCCAATTAAATCTCACTATACTCATCATAATATGTATGTGCATTGTCATGCTCTCTTTATTTGTCAATTGCCCAACTGTAATTTGTTCACCCAACATGCTGTTCGTCTTATGGGAGAGACACCTCTAGTGAACTGTGGACCCCGGTCCAATTCTCTTTACTGAAATACAATCTACTGCAATACTTGTTTTACTGTTTTCTGCAAACAATCATCTTCCACACAATACGGTTAATCCTTTGTTACAGCAAGCCGGTGAGATTGACAACCTCACTGTTTCGTTGGGGCAAAGTACTTTGGTTGTGTTGTGCAGGTTCCACGTTGGCGCCGGAATCCCTGGTGTTGCGCCGCACTACATCTCGCCGCCATCAACCTTCAACGTGCTTCTTGGCTCCTCCTGGTTCGATAAACCTTGGTTTCTTTCTGAGGGAAAACTTGCTGCTGTGCGCATCATACCTTCCTCTTGGGGTTGCCCAACGAACGTGTGAAATACACGCCATCCCCCCATTGTGACACTTGGTCAAAACATGTGCATTGCAAAGATCCGGTAGTCCAAGTTAATTAGGACAAGGTGCGGGCACTATTAGTATACTATGCATGAGACTTGCAACTTGTAAGATATAATGTACATAACTCATATGCTTTATTACTACCGTTGACAAAATTGTTTCATGTTTTCAAAATAAAAGCTCTAGCACAAATATAGCAATCGATGCTTTCCTCTTTGAAGGACCATTCTCTTTACTTTTATGTTGAGTCAGTTCACCTATCTCTCTCCACCTCAAGAAGCAAACACTTGTGTGAACTGCATTGATTCCTACATACTTGCATATTGTACTTGTTATATTACTCTATGTTGACAATTATCCATGAGATATACATGTTACAAGTTGAAAGCAACCGCTGAAACTTAATCTTCCTTTGTGTTGCTTCAATACCTTTACTTTGATTTATTGCTTTATGAGTTAACTCTTATGCAAGACTTATTAATACTTGTCTTGAAGTACTATTCATGAAAAGTCTTTGCTTTATGATTCACTTGTTTACTCATGTCATTACCTTTGTTTTGATCGCTGCATTCACTACATATGTTTACAAATAGTATGATCAAGGTTATGATGGCATATCACTTCAGAAATTATCTTTGTTATCGTTTTACCTGCTCGGGACGAGCAGAACTAAGCTTGGGGATGCTTGATACGTCTCCGACGTATCGATAATTTCTTATGTTCTATGCCATATTATTGATGATACCTACATGTTTTATGCACACTTTATGTCATATTCGTGCATTTTCTGGAACTAACCTATTAACAAGATGCCGAAGTGCCAGTTTTCTGCTGTTTTTGGTTTCAGAAATCCTAGTAACGAAATATTCTCTGAATTGGACGAAACAAAGACCCAGGGGCCTATTTTTCCACGGAGCTTCCAGAAGACCGAAGAACATACGAAGTGGGGCCACGAGGTGGCGACACCACAAGGCGGCGCGGCCTAGGGGGCCCGCGCCGCCCTATGGTGTGGCCCCCTCGTCTGGCCCCCGACTCTGCCCTTCCGCCTACTTAAAGCCTCCGTCGCGAAACCCCTGAGGCGAAAAACCACGATACGGAAAACCTTCCAGAGACGCCGCCGCCGATCCCATCTCGGGGGATCCTGGAGATCTCCTCCGGCACCCTGCCGGAGAGGGGATTCATCTCCCGGAGGACTCTACACCGCCATGGTCGCCTCCGGAGTGATGAGTGAGTAGTTCACCCCTGGACTATGGGTCCATAGCAGTAGCTAGATGGTTGTCTTCTCCTCATTGTGCTTCATTGTTGGATCTTGTGAGCTGCCTAACATGATCAAGATCATCTATCTGTAATACTCTATGTTGTGTTTGTCGGGATCCGATGGATAGAGAATACCATGTTATGTTAATTATCAAGTTATTACATATGTGTTGTTTATGATCTTGCATGCTCTCCGTTACTAGTAGAGGCTCTGGCCAAGTTTTTACTTTTAACTCCAAGAGGGAGTATTTATGCTCGATAGTGGGTTCATGCCTGCATTGACACCTGGGACAGTGACAGAAAGTTCTAAGGTTGTGTTGTGTTGTTGCCACTAGGGATAAAACATTGGCGCTATGTCCGAGGATGTAGTTGTTGATTACATTACGCACCATACTTAATGCAATTGTCTGTTGCTTTGCAACTTAATACTGGAGGGGTTCGGACGATAACCCGAAGGTGGACTTTTTAGGCATAGATGCGGTTGGATGGCGGTCTATGTACTTTGTCGTAATGCCCAATTAAATCTCACTATACTTATCATGTCATGTATGTGCATTGTTATGCCCTCTCTATTTGTCAATTGCCCGACTGTAATTTGTTCACCCAACATGCTTTTATCTTATGGGAGAGACACCTCTAGTGAACTGTGGACCCCGGTCCATTCTTTAATACTGAAATACAAATCTGCTGCAATACTTGTTTTACTATTTTCTCTGCAAACAATCATCTTCCACACAATACGGTTAATCCTTTGTTACAGCAAGCCGGTGAGATTGACAACCTCACTGTTTCGTTGGGGCAAAGTACTTTGGTTGTGTTGTGCGGGTTCCACGTTGGCGCCGGAATCTCGGTGTTGCGCCGCACTACATCCCGCCGCCATCAACCTTCAACGTGCTTCTTGACTCCTCCTGGTTCGATTAAACCTTGGTTTCTAACTGAGGGAAACTTGCCGTTGTGCGCATCACACCTTCCTCTTGGGGTTCCCAACGGACATGTCAACTACACGCATCAAGCAAATTTCTGGCGCCGTTGCCGGGGAGATCAAGACACGCTGCAAGGGGAGTCTCCACTTCTCAATCTCTTTACTTTGTTTTTGTCTTGCTTTATTTTATTTACTACTTTGTTTGCTGCACTATATCAAAACACAAAAAAATTAGTTGCTAGCTTTACTTTATTTACTGTCTTGCACTCTATATCAAAAACACAAAAAAAATAGTTTACTTGCATTTACTTTATCTAGTTTGCTTTATTTACTATTGCTAAAATGGCCAACCCTGAAAATACTAAGTTGTGTGACTTCACTAGCACAAATAATAATGATTTCCTATGCACACCTATTGCTCCACCTGCTACTACAGCAGAATTCTTTGAAATTAAACCTGCTTTACTGAATCTTGTTATGCGAGAGCAATTTTCTGGTGTTAGTTCTGATGATGCTGCTGCCCATCTCAATAATTTTGTTGAACTATGTGAAATGCAAAAGTATAAAGATGTAGATGGTGACATTATAAAATTAAAATTGTTTCCTTTCTCATTAAGAGGAAGAGCTAAAGATTGGTTGCTATCTCTGCCTAAGAATAGTATTGATTCCTGGACTAAATGCAAGGATGCTTTTATTGGTAGATATTATCCCCTGCTAAAATTATATCTTTGAGGAGTAGCATAATGAATTTTAAACAATTGGATAATGAACATGTTGCTCAAGCTTGGGAAAGAATGAAATCTCTAGTTAAAAATTGCCCAACCCATGGACTGACTACTTGGATGATCATCCAAACCTTCTATGCAGGACTAAATTTTTCTTCGCGGAATTTATTGGATTCAGCTGCTGGAGGTACCTTTATGTCCATCACTCTTGGTGAAGCAACAAAGCTCCTTGATAATATGATGGTTAATTACTCTGAATGGCACACGGAAAGAGCTCCACAAGGTAAGAAGGTAAATTCTGTTGAAGAATCCTCTTCCTTGAATGATAAGGTTGATGCTATTATGTCTATGCTTGCGAATGATAGGACTAATGTTGATCCTAATAATGTTCCATTAGCTTCATTGGTTGCCCAAGAAGAACATGTTGATGTAAACTTCATTAAAAATAATAATTTCAACAACAATGCTTATCGGAACAATTCTAGTAATAACTATAGGCCATATCCTTATAATAATGGTAACGGTTATGCTAATTCTTATGGGAATTCTTACAACAATAATAGGAATACACCCCCTGGACTTGAAGCCATGCTTAAAGAATTTATTAGTACACAAACTTCTTTTAACAAATCTGTTGAGGAAAAGCTCAATAAAATTGATATTCTTGTTTCTAAAGTTGATAGTCTTGCCTCTGATGTTGATCTTTTGAAATTGAAAGTTATGCCTAATATGGATATTGAAAATAAAATTGTTACTACAGCAAATGCCATCCAAGTTAGAATTAATGAGAATATAAGATTAATGGCTGAACTGCGTGCTAGGTGGGATAGAGAAGAAAATGAAAAACTAGCTAAAAAGGAAAATGTAGCTAAAGTTTGGACTATTACCACCACTAGCAATGCTAATGATTCACATGTTGCTGCACCTCCTACTATCAATGGTAAAATAATTGGTGTTGGCAATGCTTCTACTCCTAGTGCAAAGCGCAAAAAATTACCTGAAACTGCTAAAACTGCTTGTGATAAAACTGCTGAAATTTTTTCCAACCTTGGGGATGATAATCCCATTGCTTTAGATTGTAATGATTTAGATTTTGATGATTGCCACATCTCTGAAGTTATAAAGTTCTTGCAAAAACTTGCTAAGAGTCCCAATGCTAGTGCTATAAATTTAGCTTTCACAAAACATATTACAAATGCTCTCATAAAAGCTAGAGAAGAGAAACTAAAACTTGAAACTTCTATTCCTAGAAAGCTAGAGGATGGTTGGGAGCCCATCATTAAAATGAGAGTCAAAGATTTTGATTGTAATGCTTTATGTGATCTTGGTGCAAGTATTTCTGTTATGCCTAAAAAAGTCTATGATATGCTTGACTTGCCACCATTGAAAAACTGTTATTTGGATGTTAATCTCGCTGATAATGCTAAAAAGAAACCTTTGGGGAGAGTTGATAATGTTCATATTATGGTTAACAATAACCTTGTCCCCGTTGATTTTGTTGTCTTGGATATTGAATGCAATGCATCTTGCCCCATTATATTGGGAAGACCTTTTCTTCGAACCGTGGTGCTACTATTGATATGAAGGAAGGTAATATTAAATATCAATTTCCTCTCAAGAAAGGTATGGAACACTTCCCTAGAAAGAGAATGAAGTTACCTTATGATTCTATTATTAGAACAAATTATGATGTTGATGCTTCGTCTCTTGATGTTACTTGAGATACACTTTCTGCGCCTAGCTGAAAGGCGTTAAAGAAAAGCACTTATGGGAGACAACCCATGTTTTTACTACAGTATTTTGTTTTATATTTGAGTCTTGGAAGTTGTTTACTACTGTAGCAACCTCTCCTTATCTTAGTTTTATGTTTTGTTGTGCCAAGTAAAGTCTTTGATAGAAAAGTAAGTACTAGATTTGGATTATGCGCAGCCCAACATTTCTTTGCTGTCACGAATCTGGGTCTATCTCCCTGTAGGTAGCTCAGAAAATTAAGCCTACGAGCATGATCCTCAGATATGTACGCAACTTTCATTCAATTTGAGAATTTTCGTTTGAGCAAGTCTGGTGGCCTAATAAAATCCATCTTTACGGACTGTTCTGTTTTGACAGATTCTGCTTTTATTTCGCATTGCCTCTTTTGCTATGTTGGATGAATTTCTTTGATCCATTAATGTCCAGTAGCTTTATGCAATGTCCAGAAGTGTTAAGAATGATTGTGTCACCTCTGAACATGTGAATTTTTATTATGCACTAACCCTCTAATGAGTTGTTTCGAGTTTGGTGTGGAGGAAGTTTTCAAGGATCAAGAGAGGAGTATGATGCAATATGATCAAGGAGAGTGAAAGCTCTAAGCTTGGGGATGCCCCGGTGGTTCACCCCTGCATATTATAAGAAGACTCAAGCATCTAAGCTTGGGGATGCCCAAGGCATCCCCTTCTTCATCGACAACATTATCAGGTTCCTCCCCTGAAACTATATTTTTATTCCGTCACATCTTATGTACTTTGCTTGGAGCGTCGGTTTGTTTTTGTTTTTTGTTTTGTTTGAATAAAATGGATCCTAGCATTCACTTTATGGGAGAGAGACACGCTCCGCTGTAGCATATGGACAAATATGTCCTTAGGCTCTACTCATAGTATTCATGGTGAAGTTTCATCTTCGTTAAATTGTTATATGGTTGGAATTGGAAAATGATACATGTAGTAACTCTAAAATGTCTTGGATAATTTGATACTTGGCAATTGTTGTGCTCATGTTTAAGCTCTTGCATCATATACTTTGCACCCATTAATGAAGAAATACTTAGAGCTTGCTAATTTGGTTTGCATATTTGGTTTCTCTAGAGTCTAGATAATATCTAGTATTGAGTTTTGAACAACAAGGAAGACGGTATGGAGTCTTATAATGTTTACCATATGTCTTTTATGTGAGTTTTGCTGTACCGTTCATCCTTGTGTTTGTTTCAAATAACCTTGCTAGCCTAAACCTTGTATCGAGAGGGAATACTTCTCATGCATCCCAAATACTTGAGCCAACCACTATGCCATTTGTGTCCACCATACCTACCTACTACATGGTATTTATCCGCCATTCCAAAGTAAATTGCTTGAGTGCTACCTTTAAAATTCCATCATTCACCTTTGCAATATATAGCTCATGGGACAAATAGCTTAAAAACTATTGTGGTATTGAATATGTACTTATGCATTTTATCTCTTATTAAGTTGCTTGTTGTGCAATAACCATGCTTCTGGGGACGCCATCAACTATTCTTTGTTGAATATCATGTGAGTTGCTATGCATGTCCGTCTTGTCTGAAGTAAGAGAGATCTACCACCTTTATGGTTGGAGCATGTATATTGTTAGAGAAGAACTTTGGGCCGCTAACTAAAGCCATGAATCATGGTGAAAGTTTCAGTTTTTGACACACATCCTCAATCTCATATGAGAATAATAATTGTTGCCACATGCTTATGCATTAAAGAGGAGTCCATTATCTATTGTCCATGTTGTCCCGGTATGGATGTCTAAGTTGAGAATAATCAAAAGCGAGAAATCCAAAATGCGAGCTTTCTCCTTAGACCTTTGTACGGCGGCATGGAGATACGTCTCCAACGTATCGATAATTTCTTGTGTTCCATGCCACATTATTGATGTTATCTACATGTTTTATGCACACTTTATGTCATATTCGTGCATTTTCTGAACTAACCTATTAACAAGATGCCGAAGTGCCTTGCTGTTTTCTGCTGTTTTTGGTTTCAGAAATTAGTAAGGAAATATTCTCGAATTGGACGAAATCAAAGCCCAGGGGCCTATTTTCCCACGAAGCTTCCAGGACCGAAGACGAGACGAAGTGGGGCCACGGGGTGGCCAAACCCTAGGCGCGGCCCCCCCCTTGGCCGCGCCGACTGTGTGTGGGGCCCCTGTGCCCCCTCCTGACTTGCCCTTCCGCCTACTTAAAGCCTCCGTGACGAAACCCCAGACCGAGAGCCACGATACGGAAAACCTTACCGAGACGCCGTCGCCGCCGATCCCATCTCGGGGGATCCTGGAGATCGCCTCCGGCACCTGCCGGAGAGGGGAATCATCTCCCGGAGGACTCTACACCGCCATGGTCGCCTCGGAGTGATGAGTGAGTAGTCTACCCCTGGACTATGGGTCCATAGCAGTAGCTAGATGGTTGTCTTCTCCCCATTGTGCTATCATTGTCGGATCTTGTGAGCTGCCTATCATGATCAAGATCATCTATATGTAATTCTATATGTTGCGTTTGTTGGGATCCGATGAATAGAGAATACTTGTTATGTTGATTATCAAAGTTATGCTTATGTGTTGTTTAAGATCTTGCATGCTCTCCGTTATTAGTAGATGCTCTGGCCAAGTAGATGCTTTTAACTCCAAGAGGGAGTACTTATGCTCGATAGTGGGTTCATGCCTCATTGACACCTGGGACAGTGACAGAAAGTTCTAAGGTTGTGTTGTGCTGTTGCCACTAGGGATAAAACATTGATGCTATGTCTAAGGATGTAGTTGTTGATTACATTACGCACCATACTTAATGCAATTGTCTGTTGCTTTGCAACTTAATACTGGAGGGGGTTCGGATGATAACCCGAAGGTGGACTTTTTAGGCATAGATGCATGTTGGATAGCGGTCTATGTACTTTGTCGTAATGCCCAATTAAATCTCACTATACTCATCATAATATGTATGTGCATTGTCATGCTCTCTTTATTTGTCAATTGCCCAACTGTAATTTGTTCACCCAACATGCTGTTCGTCTTATGGGAGAGACACCTCTAGTGAACTGTGGACCCCGGTCCAATTCTCTTTACTGAAATACAATCTACTGCAATACTTGTTTTTACTGTTTTCTCTGCAAACAATCATCTTCCACACAATACGGTTAATCCTTTGTTACAAGCCGGTGAGATTGACAACCTCACTGTTTCGTTGGGGCAAAGTACTTTGGTTGTGTTGTGCAGGTTCCACGTTGGCGCCGGAATCCTGGTGTTGCGCCGCACTACATCTCGCCGCCATCAACCTTCAACGTGCTTCTTGGCTCCTCCTGGTTCGATAAACCTTGGTTTCTTTCTGAGGGAAAACTTGCTGCTGTGCGCATCATACCTTCCTCTTGGGGTTGCCCAACGAACGTGTGAAATACACGCCATCAAGCTCTTTTCTGGCGCCGTTGCCGGGGAGATCAAGACACGCTGCAAGGGGAGTCTCCACTTCTCAATCTCTTTACTTTGTTTTTGTCTTGCTTAGTTTTATTTACTACTTTGTTTGCTGCATTATATCAAAATACAAAAAAATTAGTTGCTAGTTTTACTTTACTTGCTATCTTGTTTTCTATATCAAAAACACAAAAAAATTAGTTACTTGTTTTACTTTACTTAATATCATGCATGTTTTTATTTCACTAGTTAAGCATAATGGAAAACAACAAAAATATGAGAGATCTTTATGAACTTTATCTTGAATTAGGACATGATGTGTTTGAAGAGAGAATTAAAAAACCCATGGAACTTTATATGCATGCTAATGGGAATGTTATTACTATGGATGCTTTGAACACCATTGTTGCTAATGCTATGGAAAATTCTAAGCTTGGGGAAGCTGGCTCTGATGAGCATGATCTTTTTAGTCCCCCAAGCATTGAGGAGAAAATTTTCTTTTATGATTACAATATGCCTCCTATATATGATGATAGCCACTTTGTTGAATTTGCTCCCACTACAACTAATAAAATTGATTATGCTTACGTGGAGAGTAATAATTTTATGCATGAGACTCATGATAAGAATGCTTTATGTGATAGTTACATTGTTGAGTTTGCTCATGATGCTACTGAAAATTATTATGAGAGAGGAAAATATGGTTGTAGAAATTTTCATGTTACTAAAATGCCTCTCTATGTGCTGAAATTTTTGAAGCTACACTTGTTTTATCTTCCTATGCTTGTTACTTTGCTCTTCATGAACTTGTTTATTTACAAGATTCCTATGCATAGGAAGCATGTTAGACTTAAATGTGTTTTATGCTCTCTTTTGCTTCAAATACTATTTCTTGCGAGTGCATCATTAAAACTGCTGAGCCCATCTTAATGGCTATAAAGAAAGAACTTCTTGGGAGATAACCCATGTGTTATTTTGCTACAGTACTTTGTTTTTATTTTGTGTCTTGGAAGTTGTTTACTACTGTAGCAACCTCTCCTTATCTTAGTTTTGAGTTTTGTTGTGCCAAGTTAAGCCGTTGATAGAAAAGTAAGTACTAGATTTGGATTACTGCGCAGTTCCAGATTTCTTTGCTGTCACGAATCTGGGTCCACCTCCCTGTAGGTAGCTCGGAAAATTACGCCAATTTACGAGCATGATCCTCAGATATGTACGCAACTTTCATTCAATTTGAGCATTTTCGTTTGAGCAAGTCTGGTGCCATTTTAAAATTCGTCAATACGAACTGTTCTGTTTTGACAGATTCTGCCTTTTATTTCGCATTGCCTCTTTTGCTATGTTGGATGAATTTCTTTGATCCACTAATGTCCAGTAGCATTATGCAATGTCCAGAAGTGTTAAGAATGATTGTGTCACCTCTGAATATGTCAATTTATATTGTACACTAACCCTCTAATGAGTTGTTTCGAGTTTGGTGTGGAGGAAGTTTTCAAGGGTCAAGAGAGGAGTATGATGCAACATGATCAAGGAGAGTGAAAGCTCTAAGCTTGGGGATGCACCCCGTGGTTCACCCCTGCATATATCAAGAAGACTCAAGCGTCTAAGCTTGGGGATGCCCAAGGCATCCCCTTCTTCATCAACAAATTATCAGGTTCCTCCCCTGAAACTACATTTTTATTCGGCCACATCTTATGTGCTTTTTCTTGGAGCGTCGGTTTGTTTTGTTTTTGTTTTGTTTGAATAAAATGGATCCTAGCATTCACTTTATGGGAGAGATACACACTCCGCTGTAGCATATGGACAAATATGTCCTTGGTTTCTACTCATAGTATTCATGGCGAAGTTTCTCCTTCGTTAAATTGTTATATGGTTGGAATTGGAAAATGATACATGTAGTAATTGCTAAAAATGTCTTGGGTAATGTGATACTTGGCAATTGTTGTGCTCATGTTTAAGCTCTTGCATCATATGCTTTGCACCCATTAATGAAGAAATACATAGAGCATGCTAAAATTTGGTTTGCATATTTGGTTTCTCTAAGGTCTAGATAATTTCTAGTATTGAGTTTGAACAACAAGGAAGACGGTGTAGAGTCTTATAATGTTTTCAATATGTCTTTTATGTGAGTTTTGCTGCGGTTCATCCTTGTGTTTGTTTCAAATAAGCCTTGCTAGCCTAAACTTTGTATCGAGAGGGAATACTTCTCATGCATCCAAAATACTTGAGCCAACCACTATGCCATTTGTGTCCACCATACCTACCTATACTACATGGTATTTTCCGCCATTCCAAAGTAAATTGCTTGAGTGCTACCTTTAAAATTCCATCATTCACCTTTGCAATATATAGCTCATGGGACAAATAGCTTAAAAACTATTGTGGTATTGAATATGTAATTATGCACTTTATCTCTTATTAAGTTGCTTGTTGTGCGATAACCATGTTTACTGGGGAACGCCATCAACTCATTGTTGAATATCATGTGAGTTGCTATGCATGTTCGTCTTGTCTGAAGTAAGGGCGATCTACACTGAGTTGAATGGTTTGAGCATGCATATTGTGAGAGAAGAACATTGGGCCGCTAACTAAAGCCATGATTCATGGTGGAAGTTTCAGTTTTGGACAAATATCCTCAAATCTCTAATGAGAAAAGAATTAATTGTTGTCAAATGCTTAAAGCATTAAAAGAGGAGTCCATTATCTGTTGTCTATGTTGTCCCGGTATGGATGTCTAAGTTGAGAATAATCAAAAGCGAGAAATCCAAATGCGAGCTTTCTCCTTAGACCTTTGTACAGGCGGCATAGAGGTACCCCTTTGTGAAACTTGGTTAAAGCATATGTATTGCGGTGATAATCCAGGTAGTCCAAGCTAATTAGGACAAGGTGCGAGCACTATTAGTACACTATGCATGAGGCTTGCAACTTATAAGATATAATTTACATGATGCATATGCTTTATTACTACCGTTGACAAAATTGTTTCATGTTTTCAAAATCAAAGCTCTAGCACAAATATAGCAATCGATGCTT
Organism: Lolium multiflorum; assembly: GCA_030979885.1. Taxonomy (NCBI): domain Eukaryota; kingdom Viridiplantae; phylum Streptophyta; class Magnoliopsida; order Poales; family Poaceae; genus Lolium; species Lolium multiflorum. The sequence goes on along the minus strand of CM061749.1, from coordinate 59,507,810 downwards.
TTCCTCTATGAGGACCATTCTTTTACTTTCAATGTTGAGTCAGTTCACCTATTTCTCTCCACCTCAAGAAGCAAACACTTGTGTGAACTGTGCATTGATTCCTACATACTTGCTTATTGCACTTATTATATTACTCTATGTTGACAATATCCATGAGATATACATGTTACAAGTTGAAAGCAACCGCTGAAACTTAATCTTCTTTTGTGTTGCTTCAATACCTTTACTTTGAATTATTGCTTTATGAGTTAACTCTTATGCAAGACTTATTGATGCTTGTCTTGAAGTGCTATTCATGAAAAGTCTTTGCTTTATGATTCACTTGTTTACTCATGTCATACACATTGTTTTGATCGCTGCATTCTTTACATATGCTTTACAAATAGTATGATCAAGATTATGATGGCATGTCACTCCAGAAATTATCTTTGTTATCGTTTTACCTGCTCGGGACGAGCAGAACTAAGCTTGGGGATGCTGATACGTCTCCAACGTATCGATAATTTCTTGTGTTCCATGCCACATTATTGATGTTATCTACATGTTTTATGCACACTTTATGTCATATTCGTGCATTTTCTGGAACTAACCTATTAACAAGATGCGAAGTGCCAGTTGCTGTTTTCTGCTGTTTTTGGTTTCAGAAATCCTAGTAAGGAAATATTCTCGGAATTGGACGAAATCAAAGCCCAGGGGCCTATTTTTCCACGAAGCTTCCAGAAGACCGAAGACGAGACGAAGTGGGGCCACAGGGTGGCCAAACCCTAGGCGGCGCGGCCCCCTTGGCCGCGCCGACCTGTGGTGTGGGGCCCCTGTGCCCCCTCCTGACTTGCCCTTCCGCTACTTAAAGCCTCCGTGACGAAACCCCCAGTACCGAGAGCCACGATACGGAAAACCTTACTGAGACGCCGTCGCCGCCGATCCCATCTCGGGGGATCCTGGAGATCGCCTCCGGCACCCTGCCGGAGAGGGGAATCATCTCCCGGAGGACTCTACACCGCCATGGTCGCCTCCGGAGTGATGAGTGAGTAGTCTACCCCTGGACTATGGGTCCATAGCAGTAGCTAGATGGTTGTCTTCTCCCCATTGTGCTATCATTGTCGGATCTTGTGAGCTGCCTATCATGATCAAGATCATCTATATGTAATTCTATATGTTGCGTTTGTTGGGATCCGATGAATAGAGAATACTTGTTATGTTGATTATCAAAGTTATGCTTATGTGTTGTTTAAGATCTTGCATGCTCTCCGTTATTAGTAGATGCTCTGGCCAAGTAGATGCTTTTAACTCCAAGAGGGAGTACTTATGCTCGATAGTGGGTTCATGCCTGCATTGACACCTGGGACAGTGACAGAAAGTTCTAAGGTTGTGTTGTGTTGTTGCCACTAGGGATAAAACATTGATGCTATGTCTAAGGATGTAGTTGTTGATTACATTACGCACCATACTTAATGCAATTGTCTGTTGCTTGCAACTTAATACTGGAGGGGTTCGGATGATAACCTGAAGGTGGACTTTTTAGGCATAGATGCAGTTGGATGGCGGTCTATGTACTTTGTCGTAATGCCCAATTAAATCTCACTATACTCATCATAATATGTATGTGCATTGTCATGCTCTCTTTATTTGTCAATTGCCCAACTGTAATTTGTTCACCCAACATGCTGTTCGTCTTATGGGAGAGACACCTCTAGTGAACTGTGGACCCCGGTCCAATTCTCTTTACTGAAATACAATCTACTGCAATACTTGTTTTTACTGTTTTCTCTGCAAACAATCATCTTCCACACAATACGGTTAATCCTTTGTTACAGCAAGCCGGTGAGATTGACAACCTCACTGTTTCGTTGGGGCAAAGTACTTTGGTTGTGTTGTGCAGGTTCCACGTTGGCGCCGGAATCCCTGGTGTTGCGCCGCACTACATCTCGCCGCCATCAACCTTCAACGTGCTTCTTGGCTCCTCCTGGTTCGATAAACCTTGGTTTCTTTCTGAGGGAAAACTTGCTGCTGTGCGCATCATACCTTCCTCTTGGGGTTGCCCAACGAACGTGTGAAATACACGCCATCAGGTACCCCATTGTGACACTTGGTCAAAACATGTGCATTGCAAAGATCCGGTAGTCCAAGTTAATTAGGACAAGGTGCGGGCACTATTAGTATACTATGCATGAGACTTGCAACTTGTAAGATATAATGTACATAACTCATATGCTTTATTACTACCGTTGACAAAATTGTTTCATGTTTTCAAAATAAAAGCTCTAGCACAAATATAGCAATCGATGCTTTCCTCTTTGAAGGACCATTCTCTTTACTTTTATGTTGAGTCAGTTCACCTATCTCTCTCCACCTCAAGAAGCAAACACTTGTGTGAACTGTGCATTGATTCCTACATACTTGCATATTGTACTTGTTATATTACTCTATGTTGACAATTATCCATGAGATATACATGTTACAAGTTGAAAGCAACCGCTGAAACTTAATCTTCCTTTGTGTTGCTTCAATACCTTTACTTTGATTTATTGCTTTATGAGTTAACTCTTATGCAAGACTTATTAATACTTGTCTTGAAGTACTATTCATGAAAAGTCTTTGCTTTATGATTCACTTGTTTACTCATGTCATTACCTTTGTTTTGATCGCTGCATTCACTACATATGTTTACAAATAGTATGATCAAGGTTATGATGGCATATCACTTCAGAAATTATCTTTGTTATCGTTTTACCTGCTCGGGACGAGCAGAACTAAGCTTGGGGATGCTTGATACGTCTCCGACGTATCGATAATTTCTTATGTTCTATGCCATATTATTGATGATACCTACATGTTTTATGCACACTTTATGTCATATTCGTGCATTTTCTGGAACTAACCTATTAACAAGATGCCGAAGTGCCAGTTCCTGTTTTTTCTGCTGTTTTTGGTTTCAGAAATCCTAGTAACGAAATATTCTCGGAATTGGACGAAACAAAGACCCAGGGGCCTATTTTTCCACGGAGCTTCCAGAAGACCGAAGAACATACGAAGTGGGGCCACGAGGTGGCGACACCACAAGGCGGCGCGGCCTAGGGGGCCCGCGCCGCCCTATGGTGTGGCCCCCTCGTCGGCCCCCGACTCTGCCCTCCGCCTACTTAAAGCCTCCGTCGCGAAAACCAGGCGAAAAACCACGATACGGAAAACCTTACTGAGACGCCGCCGCCGCCGATCCCATCTCGGGGGATCAGGAGATCGCCTCCGGCACCCTGCCGGAGGGGATTCATCTCCGGGAGGACTCTACACCGCCATGGTCGCCTCCGGAGTGATGAGTGAGTAGTTCACCCTGGACTATGGGTCCATAGCAGTAGCTAGATGGTTGTCTTCTCCTCATTGTGCTTCATTGTTGGATCTTGTGAGCTGCCTAACATGATCAAGATCATCTATCTGTAATACTCTATGTTGTGTTTGTCGGGATCCGATGGATAGAGAATACCATGTTATGTTAATTATCAAGTTATTACATATGTGTTGTTTATGATCTTGCATGCTCTCCGTTACTAGTAGAGGCTCTGGCCAAGTTTTTACTTTTAACTCCAAGAGGGAGTATTTATGCTCGATAGTGGGTTCATGCCTGCATTGACACCTGGGACAGTGACAGAAAGTTCTAAGGTTGTGTTGTGCTGTTGCCACTAGGGATAAAACATTGGCGCTATGTCCGAGGATGTAGTTGTTGATTACATTACGCACCATACTTAATGCAATTGTCTGTTGCTTTGCAACTTAATACTGGAGGGGTTCGGACGATAACCTGAAGGTGGACTTTTTAGGCATAGATGCGGTTGGATGGCGGTCTATGTACTTTGTCGTAATGCCCAATTAAATCTCACTATACTTATCATGTCATGTATGTGCATTGTTATGCCCTCTCTATTTGTCAATTGCCCGACTGTAATTTGTTCACCCAACATGCTTTTATCTTATGGGAGAGACACCTCTAGTGAACTGTGGACCCCGGTCCATTCTTTAATACTGAAATACAAATCTGCTGCAATACTTGTTTTACTATTTTCTCTGCAAAACAATCATCTTCCACACAATACGGTTAATCCTTTGTTACAGCAAGCCGGTGAGATTGACAACCTCACTGTTTCGTTGGGGCAAAGTACTTTGGTTGTGTTGTGCAGGTTCCACATTGGCGCCGGAATCCCTGGTGTTGCGCCGCACTACATCCCGCCGCCATCAACCTTCAACGTGCTTCTTGACTCCTACTGGTTCGATTAAACCTTGGTTTCTAACTGAGGGAAACTTGCCGCTGTGCGCATCACACCTTCCTCTTGGGGTTCCCAACGGACGTGTCAACTACACGCATCAATAAGCAAGTATGTAAGAATCAATGCACAGTTGACACAAGTGTTTGCTTCTAAGATGGAAGGAAGTAGGTAAACTGACTCAACATAAAGTAAAAGAATGGCCCTTCGCAGAGGGAAGCATTGATTGCTATATTTGTGCTAGAGCTTTGGTTTTGAAAACATAAAGAGAGCATAAAAGTAAAGTTTTGAGAGGTGTTTGTTGTTGTCAACGAATGGTAGTGGGCACTCTAACCCCCTTGCCAGACAAACCTTCAAAGAGCGGCTCCCATTTTATTTTTATTTTGTGTGGCACTCCTTCCAACCTTTCTTTCACAAACCATGGCTAACCGAATCCTCGGGTGCCTGCCAACAATCTCATACCATGAAGGAGTGCCTTTTTATTTTAGTTTTATTATGATGACACTCCTCCCCACCTTTGCTTTCTCAAGCCATGGCTAACCGAATCCTTCGGGTGCCGTCCAACAATCACATACCATGGAGGAGTGTCTATTTTGTTAATTAATTTGGGACTGGGAATCCCATTGCCAGCTCTTTTTGCAAAGTTATTGGATAAGCGGATGAAGCCACTAGTCCATTGGTGAAAGTTGCCCAACAAGATTGAAAGATAAACACCACATACTTCCTCATGAGCTATTAAACATTGACACAAATCAGAGGTGATAAATTTTGAATTGTTTAAAGGTAGCACTCAAGCAATTTACTTTGGAATGGCGGAGAAATACCATGTAGTAGGTAGGTATGGTGGACACAGATGGCATAGTGGTTGGCTCAAGGTTTTGGATGCACGAGAAGCATTCCCTCTCAGTACAAGGCTTTGGGCTAGCAAGGTTGTTTGAAGCAAACACAAGTATGAACCGGTACAGCAAAACTTACATAAGAACATATTGCAAGCATTATAATACTCTACACTGTCTTCCTTGTTGCTCAAACACTTTTACCAGAAAATATCTAGACCTTAAGAGAGACCAATCATGCAAACCAATTTCAACAAGCTCTACGGTAGTTCTCCACTAATAGGTTTAAACTACATGAAAAAAAACTTAATCATGATCTACTTGAGAGCTCAAAACAATTGCCAAGTGTCAAATTATTCAAGACAATATGAGGCATTTTCTGTTTCCAACCAAATAACCATAAGTGATGTAGCTTCCAACTTTTATCATTGAACATTAAAAGTAAAACGAAGAACAAGTGTTCATATGAAAAAGCGGAGCGTGTCTCTCTCCCAAACAAGGATTGCTAGGATCCGATCTTATTCAAACAAAAACAAAAATAAAAGCACATAGACGCTCCAAGTAAAGCACATATGTGTGACCGAATAAAAATATAGTTTCAATAGAAGAACCTGATAAGTTGATGAAGAAGGGGATGCCTTGGGCATCCCCAAGCTTAGACGCTTGAGTCTTCTTGAAATATGCAGGGATGAACCACGGGGGCATCCCCAAGCTTAGACTTTTCACTCTTCTTGATCATATATCATCCTCCTCTCTTGACCCTTGAAAACTTCCTTCACACCAAACTTCTCATAAACTTCATTAGAGGGGTTAGTACTCAAAAAACTTGAATCCACCTTGGTCCTGTAGTGACACATTGCAAGAACTCAATAAAATATTAGCTACAGCTCTCCACGTCTAGAAAGCCTCACTTAAAGTCCACAAGAGACAATGCAAAAAAACAGAGACAGAATCTGCCAAAACAGAACAGCCAGTAAAGACGAATTTTAAAGAGGTACTTCCGTTGCTCAAATCAGAAAACTCAAAACTAATGAAAGTTGCGTACATATCTGTGGAACAAGCACGTAAATTGGCAGATTTTTCTGAGTTACCTACAGAGAAAACAGTCTAGATTCGTGACAGGTAGAAATCTGTTTCTGCGCAGTAATCCAAATCTAGTATCAACCTTCGATTAGAGGCTTCACTTGGCACAACATTGCAATAAAATAAAGATAAGGAGAGGTTGCTACAGTAGTAACAACTTCCAAGACACAACAAAACAGTAGCAAAATAAACACATGGGTTATCTCCCAAGAAGTGCTTTCTTTATAGCCATTAAGATGGGCTCAGTAATTTTAATGATGCACTCGCAAGAAATAAGAGTTGAAGCAAAAGAGAGCATCAAAAAGCAAATTCAAAACACATTTAAGTCTAACCCACTTCCTATGCATAGGAATCTTGTACACAAATAAATTCATGAAGAACAAAGTGACAAGCATAAGAAGATAAAACAAGAGTAACTTCAAAATTTTAAGCATATAGAGAGGTGTTTTAGTACCATGCAAATTTCTACAACCATATTTTCCTCTCTCATAATAATTTTCAGTAGCTTCATGAACAAACTCAACAACATAACTATCACATAAAGCATGCTTCTCATGATCCATAAACACATAATTTTTATCAAGCTCAAAAATAGTGCGATTAAAACTTTCAAACACACTTTTATCAATAATATAACAAGATGGTTGATCAATCTCAAGAGATATGGGACTCATAGATAATGTCAAGACCTCTCCAATCCCATTTTCATTAGTAGTACAATTAATATTATCAAGTAACATAGGACCATCATCAAGAGCTTTATCATAAACATTTGCTACGCAAAATTCTTTAGTACCATGCATTTCGACATCAGGCACAAACAAAGCATTATCATAAGATTTATCAAAGTAGCATGGATTATCATAAATAACAGTAGCATAATTATTCTCACAAGTTTTACTCATAGGGAATATTTCAAGAGAATCCACAGGAACATAACATTCAACCTCTTTCGGTAAGCATGGAGGACAATCAAATAGTGTAAGAGATAAAGAGTTACTCTCATTAGAAGGTTGGCATGGGTAGCTAATCCATTCTTCCTCCTTTTGTTCATCACTCTCCTCTTCTTTTTCATCCAATGAGCTTTCAGGTTCATCAATTTCCTCCTCTTTTTCATCCAATGAGCTTTCAGGTTCATCAATTTCTTCTTCCACAGGTTCCTGCAAATTGTGAGTGCATTCTTGTGCATTAATGAGTCTCTCTTTATAATCAATGATATAAGGATTATCAGTGTAACTTTCATTGCAAAAATTAAGGATAGAAGAGACATAATCTTTAAGGTCCTTACAAACAACACAAGTTTCATAATTTTTAACCATGAAGGATTCTATCTCAGAGGCTCCCATAAATATGACAAATTGTTCTACTTCTTCGAACCCAAAATGAATATAGCTATTCCGATTATAGTTCTTAATTAAAAATTCCTCACTAAAGCCACATTGAAATTTAAGATGTTTAGTGTCCTGTTGAGAGCAACAGTTTATATCATGGCGTTTAAGCAAGATTTTAGCAATTGTATTCAATTTTTCTATCACAGCACTCATCACTTTTCCCGCTCTTGATTCTCTATAATTATTATAATATTCTATAAGCTCCAAGTAGGTTATGGGTTCTCCCATAACAGCAGTTTTTAATTTTTAGGTTTTTCAAATTTTTATGGATTTTTGGGTATATGAGAAAAGTAAAACAAGACAAAAAGAAACTAGACAAAAGTAAACTAAGAAAAATAAAACAAGACAGAAATAAACTAAGCACAAATAAACTAGACAAAAGTAAACTAAGCAAAACAAAATAAAATAAAATAAAAACAGAGAGAGAGGTAGAGTGTACTCCCCAGGTGAACTTATGAGTAGAGCTATGCCTCCCCGGCAACGGCGCCAGAAAACAGTCTTGATAACCCACAAGTATAGGGGATGGCAGTCTTCGAGGAAGTAAAACTAAATTTATTGATTCGACACAAGGGAGGTAAAGAATACTTATAAGCCTTAACAACTGAGTTGTCAATTCAGCTGCACCTGGAAAAGCACTAATAACAGGGGTGATGTGAAAGCAGCAGTAGTATGAGAGCAATAGTAACAGTAACACAACAGCGTAGCAATAACACGGAGCAATGGCACCGGAAAATAGTTGATACTACTTCCAATGACATGTAGAACGAGTATATAATGATGAGAGAAGGACCGGGGTTCCCAGCTATCTACACTAGTGGTAACTCTCCAATAACAAGTGACAAGTGTTGGGTGAACAAATTACAGTTGGGCAATTGATAGGATTCAAAGCATTAAGTTAGAACATCCAGCTTATTAATCATGTAGGCATGTTTTCCATATATAGTCATGCGCTCGCAATGAGAAACTTGCACAACATCTTTTGTCCTACCAGCCGGTGGCAGTGGGCCTCAAGGGAATCTCTGGATATTAAGGTACTCCTTTTAATAGGAGTACCGGAGCAAAGCATTAACACTTGGTGAAAACATGTGATCCTCACATCACCGCCATCCCCTCCGGTTGTCCCGATTTCTGTCACTTCGGGGCCTTTGGTTCCGGGCAGTGACATGTGCATACAACTTGTAGATACAATCTAAGCAATAATTATAGAGCTTAAATCTAAGATCATGCCACTCGGGCCCTAGTGACAAACATTAAGCATAACAAGATTGCAGCAACAATAACTTCACAAACTTTATAGATAGACTAATCATAATGTATCATCCATCGGATCCCAACAAACACAACACCGATTACATCAGATGTGTTGGGGGGATGACCCCCGGTATGCCAAAGGCATGCCTAACCGGATGGTTCGAGCCATCAAGATACCGGTTTAATGTTCATACAGGAACGAGGAGATAAGAATTTAGCCAAGTGAGGCTAAGCCGGTATCCCCAAGAGGGGTATGCCGGAACCGGATAAGAAGATACCGGGCTACCGGAAGGAAGAGCATGTCGGCAGGACTGGTCAAAGATTCTCTCCAGAGCTAGAAGACAAAGATGAGCTAAGCAAAGTAGCTTTAAACGAAGGGCTGACGATAAAGAGAAGGATGACGGTCAAAGAAGCCGGAGGACGTCAGCATCCCTGATTAAAGAGGACTCCGGTGTCATTTATGATTAAAGTAGCTTTGTAAAGTAGTTTGTCTAGTCAAAGATGCCATTAGGGTTTCTTGCCCTGTAAGCCACCCTCTCCCCTATATAAGGAGAGGGGCAGCCCTCTACGGGCGGACACACGAAGAGAGCTAGGTCTAGAAGAACACTTGTACTGAGAAACTTGTAACCTGTTGAGATCAATAGAGAAGATGATCTAGAGCGAGTTCTTCCTTATGTCTTTCTTCTTCAACCTCTAGCCTTGGCTAAGTTCTTGAGGAAACCATCCGGAAGTTCATCCCGTCTAATCACAAACCCTCCCCCGAATCCTCTTGCGTCCATTCGGCCCCAACTTAAGCCATCCTATGGCATCACCACGACGACAGTTGGCGCCCACCGTGGGGCATGAAGTGGCGCTTGCTGGAGTATATTCGGGCGGGCATCCTCGAGGTCGCCGGCGAGCGGACGGTGTCTGCGCTCGTGCAGCTTCTACTCATCGACTTCATCAACGACAACGCGGGCTGCTTCGCCAACGGCGGCATCTTCCCCAAGAACGGCCGCATCATCGAGTTCGGCAGCCACCGCGTCTACTTCGGCACCGTCCCCGTGCGCCAGCGCCTCTCGCCGGTGCTGGTGGCCCGGACACGCCAGGTGGCTCTGTGCTGGCCGCGCCGCCGGTAGCGTGAGTGATGCTGGGTGCGGCCGGCCGCGAACAGGAGGCTGCGGGCCAGGTTCTGGTCGTGCGGCTTCGACCCGTGCGGCAAGCCACCCCTGGAGCGGCTGGCGCGCGGGCGTCTTCACCGGCAACGCCTCAAGCGGCGTGAGCAGTTTGGCGACGCCCCTCGTGAACATCGATCCGGCAGCGGCTCTGGCGGAGCGGAGGCGACGCCGAAGATGCTTGCAAACGGCGCCGACATCGTCCGGGCGCAGCGCGAGCTGAACCTAACCCTACGTGAGTACAACGCTGCCCATGGCTTTGCTTCAGTTAGTGCTCATGCTGCTAGGATACCGGAAAACCGGCTTAAGGCTCGCAATCTAGATCAGGATTTGCGTAAGGAAGTTCTTACCGGCAAGAGTGCCTCTGCATCTGTTAGCATCGTAGAAAAACCTAAGTACAGCCGGATAAAACCATAAAAGCTGCTAAGGCTGCTGTAGAGCTGTGTGATTCGCTTTCCGGAGATGCTTTGGCAAAGCAACAAGAGCGTGGGAGAGCTGCTGGAAACTATTGAGCGGCAGAATGCTGAGCAGCTGGCTAAGCTGAACAAGGCTGTGGCCTCAAAATCCGCGCGTTCAACAAGGAATGCCGGAAGCAAGTCCCATGGGCAGGCATCGTCCCCCCATCCGGACAGAAGAAGAGAGAAAGAGATGAACGCACAGCAGATGACTGTGTACGATCCGGTTCTTGCCGGTAAACAACAAGCCGGGCAACACGATGCCGGTAGAAAAAGCCAAGGGGCAGATCGAGGCTACGCCAAAGGAGGCTATGCCGGAAACAATCATGCCGGTAGACACGAAACCGGGCAAAACTATCCGGCTGCAAGGGCAGCGTATGATGATGAGGAAATGCCTCCACCAAGGTACCGGCAGGCAAGGGCCGCGGTACCGGAACGTTACGATGAAGCTGATTCAACAAGACTCACCGCTTACCGGAAACCTTTGGGAGAGCGGTTGGGAGAAAGAAACTTGCCGGAACGGGATGCGAGGCACCGTCTGGACAGAGTGTACCTGTCTGAAATGATTGAGGCAGAGGGTCCTCCGGGTCCAAAGTGCTTTGGCCCAAGGATCATGAAAGAGCAACCACCAGTTCGCAACTTTCAGTTGCCCCGTGACACCAAAACATACGATGGCACCACTAAGCCGGAAGACTGGCTCGCGGATTACGTGACCGCGGTATACGTTGCTGGTGGCGGAGGAGTCATAGCTGGAGGAGGAAACCGGCGTTGGGCCGTGAGAATCGTGCCGACGTTCCTAGTAGGACCGGCAAGAATCTGGCTGAACAACTTGCCGGAAGGAAGCATAAATGGCTGGTTGGACTTTGAGGAAGCTTTTGTGAGCAACTTCAGCAGCACCTACAGAAGGCCAAACAGGCCTCAGCAGCTCGCTTTGTGCGTGCAAGACCGGGATTACCTGACCCGGTGGAACTCCACCAGAAACTCTTGTGAAGGAGTGATAGAGGCACAAGCCATCGCTTGGTTTAGCCAAGGATGCCGGCGAGGTTCGCCTTTGTGGCAAAGGCTGCAGAGGAACATGCCAACAACGTTGGCGGAGATGATGCGTGTGGCGGATAACTACGCGTTGGGAGACCCAATGCAACCGGCGATACAAGCTGAGCCGGAACAATCAAACCCGCCTCAGCAGCAGTACCGGGATAACCGGAACAACAAAAGAAGGGAAGATTTCCCGGATCGAAGGTATGGCTCGCAGCAAGTTGCTGCTGTGCAAGAAAATTATGATGCCGGAGTCAGAGGCAAAGAACCGGATCGCAGCCATGGGCAGGTCCACAGAAACGATGGGTCGAAAAGAAACCACAGGGCCGAAAAAGAAGCGCGAGAACACTTAAAATACACCATGGAAGCATACATGGACCAACCTTGCGGTGGCACACGCCGAATCGGCTCACCGTCGAACCACGACAAAAGATTGTACCTGGATGAAGTACTTGATGCAAAAGGGAGGGCGGCCCAGAAAGGCCTTCGGGGACAAGGGGGCAATGCAGCTGTTCTGCAGCCACCGGACATGCGCGCCCGACAACGACTACCACCACCACCCACGCTTCACAGGGGCAAATGCCTTCAGGTACACCCTCAACAAAACGACGACGGTATCGAAATAAAGTCAATCGGGTGGAGAAACCACGGACAACGCTCACACGGCACCTTTGGGCGGAATATTTATAGGGGATCCCCGAGATGTGTCTTTGTCGTGTTCGTCGCGAGCCCACGAACAAACGGGAAGCTTGCCGCCGTCGTTCCATGGAGGTGAACGCGGTGATGCGGCCGGTGCCAAAATACATGATGTGGTCGGATCGGGAACTCACATGGTCATGCGGAACCACCCCAAAATCATGCAGAACTTGGGAGGCTGCGCTCTCGTGGTGGACCCGATCATGAAAGGGCCGCAAACTCGAGTGAAGTTCGGCAAGGTCTTTGATAGACAACGGGAGCAGCATAAACATAATGTACAAGCACACCAGCCATACGGCTGGGCATATGAGCAATGGCCACGCCCGCTCATGCGACGTTCCATGGAATCGTTAGGGGTTATCACAACGCCTTAGGTTGGAAAAGTTCGGGTAGATGTGTCGTTTGGAGGGCGTGACAATTGCCGGGTTGAGAATTGAGTTTGAGGTGGTGGACTTAGATAGTCCGTACCATGCACTGCTGGGGAGACCGGCATTGCGGCCTTCATGGCCTCGACCCACACGGCGTATCTCAAGATGAAGATGCCGGCACCTCGTGGACCCTTGACTGTGGTAGGGAACTACAAAGTCTCACTGGAAACGGCGTCTGCCGGATCGAACCTAGCGGAATCGCTGGTGATCGCGGAGGAAAAAAGGAGGATGCAAACCGCAGTTGCGCTGGCTCAGTCCTCACAGTTGAGCTTAGCGGCAATGAGTGCAAGTCTGAGCGCTCCAGCGTTCAAACCGACAAAGGAAACAAAGGACATCGTGCTGGACCCAGCTTTCCACTGAGCGCATCGTTCGTATCGGTGCGGTCTCGGTGAAGCATAGGAAGCTGCGCTCCGTCGGCTTCTCACAGTGAGGAGATCGGAATATCTTTGCACAGTCTCTGATGACTTGGTAGGTGTTAGAGGGCTATTTGAGCACTCTCTGGTCGGAAGGATGCCAAGCCCCGGTGCGACAACCAACATTAGGATTATTTGAAGATAGGAGAAGATTATTGGAGAAGAGGTAACGAAGATGTTAGTTCTTTGGTTTTATTGTGGAAGTCACGCATACTGAGTGGCTGGCTAATCCGGTGATGGTGAAAAGAAGAAAGATGAGAACCTGGAGGCAAAAGCTCCAAAGGTGTGGCGCATGTGCATTGACTACACCAACCTCAACAAGGCTTGCCCAAGAGATCCTTTTCCTTTACCACGAATCGATCAAGTGATTGATTCAACTGCTGGGTGTGAGTTGTTGTCTTTCCTGGATGCCTATTCCGGTTTCCACCAAATCCCCTTGAAAAAGGAAGATCAAATAAAAACTGCGTTCATTACCCCGCACGGGGCTTATTGCTATATCACTATGCCTTTTGGTTTGCGCAACGCTGGTGCAACGTATAGCGGCGTATGCGAAATGCGTGTTTGATCAAATCGGAAAGAATGTGCAGTCTATGTGGATGACATTGTGATAAAAACTAAGGTGAAAGATACCTTGATCGATGATCTGAGGCAAACGTTTGATAACCTAAGAAGGTTCCGGATGAAACTCAGCTCCGGCAAAATGTACTTTTCGGTCACTATGGGCAGGCTATTTGGGTTTCCTCGTCTCCAAGCCGAGGCATTGAGGTTAATCCGGTAAAGATCCGGGCAATTGAGAGAATGACGATGCAAGATCTTAAGGATGTGCAAAAGTTTACCGGAAGCTTGGCATCACTAAGCCGGTTCATAAGCAGGTTAGGAGAAAGGCCTTGCCGCTCTATCCCTTAATGAGAAAATCCGATAAGTTCGTCTGGACCCCTCAGGCAGACGCAGCGTTCAAAGAGCTGAAAACAATGTTAGCTACCGCGCCAATATTGGCTTCGCCGTTGGAAAGAGAACCCATGTTGTTGTACACATAGCAGCAACCAACCGGGTCGTGAGTGTTGTTGTGGTGGTAGAAAGAGAAGAGGAAGGAAAAACCGTCCAGAGGCCGGTATACTACCTGAGCGAGGTGCTCTCCCTCTCACAAAGCTACCCGCACTTCCGGAAAATGACCTATGAAGCGCGTTCATGGCCGCCACAAAACTCAAGCATTACTTTGAACCCCATGAAGGTGGTAAGTGAAGCACCCATCTCCCAGATATCATGAGCAACAAAGATGCTAGCGCGGGGATGCGAAATAGGCGTCTGAAGAGATATCACTTAGTATGTCTGGAAATTGTATGAAAGAAGAACGCCATCAAATCGCAAGCTTTAGCTGATTTCTTGGTCGATTGGGCGGAGGTACAAACCGGATCAAAGAATGGAATATTGGAAGATGCACTTTGACGGATCCAAGCTCAAGGTCTAGGTGCCGGTGTGGTGCTAACCTCACCAAAGGGAGATCATCCTCCGGTATGTTTTACAAGTACATTTCAGGGCATCAAACAATGTCGCTAATACGAGGCTTTGATCCATGGGCTTAAGGTCGCAAAAGAAATCGGCACACCGGATCATTTGCTATGGAGACTCAGATCTTGTGGTACAACAGTGTTCCGGGGACTGGGACGCAAAAGACGCCAACATGGCCTCGTACCGGTTTCACGTGCAAAAGATTGCCGGCTTCTTCGAAGGGTGTGAGTTTCACCATGTGCAGGTGTGCGGAAAACGAAGGCTGTGGATGTCCAAGCTGGGCTCGTCCAGGCAAGAAATTCCTCCCGGAATAGCCTTGGCACACCTGAGGGTACCACAATCAAGCCGAGTCCGGAGTCGGAATCAATTTTCATACCCGGAGTCACACATTGTGCCAATGGATATCGACGAAGAAGGAAACCGGAGGGACCATTAGGTAAACTCGGGGCCCATTCGGTAAGATCGTGTTCTTGCGTGTAAGCCACCAGGAAGAAACAATGCTGGTGGATAACATGGACATAGACGTACCGGTGTTCCTGGTTCGGGAGGCACCATCATGGGTTAAACCTATTAAGGAATTCCTGATCAACGGCACCTTGCCGGTTGACGAAAATGAATCAAGAAGGATACAAAGAAGGTCCAAAGCTTACACCATCATCAATGGCGAGGTAGAGAAGTGTTACCGGTGTCCTCCAAAGATGTGTGGAGCCGGAAGAGGGAAAAGAAATGCTTGAGGAAATTCACCGAGGAGAATGCGGGCACCACGCTTCATCAAGGGCGCTGGTGGCAAAAGTGTTCCGGCATGGGTTCTATTGGCCAATGGCTTTGGAGAACGCGGAGGATCTGGTAAGAAAATGCAATGGGTGCCAGAGGTACGCCAAGCAGAATCATACGCCGGCTTCCGCCTTGAAAACCATCCCCATCACTTGGCCATTTGCCGTGTGGGGCCTGGACATGGTGGGCCCATTCAAAACAGCAAGGGGAAACATGACCCACATCTTGGTTATGGTCGACAAATTCACCAAGTGGCTAGAAGTGAAACCCATTGCAAAGTGTGATGGGCACACAGCGGTGAAATTCTTGAAAGATGTCATTTTGCGGTATGGATACCCACATAGCATCATCACTGACAATGGTACAAACTTTGCTCAAGGTGAGTTCAAAAGATTTTGTGAGGACAACAACATCCGGTTGGATTTGTGCTCAGTCGCACACATGAAAGGCAATGGCCCAAGTTGAAAGAACAAACGCTTTGGTGCTTTCCGGTATCAAACCAAGACTCATCGATGCGGTGGAAAAATCGCCCGGGCTGTTGGCTTGATGAGCTACCATCAGTGCTGTGGAGTATAAGAACAACTCCAAACCGGTCTACCGGATACACTCCATTCTTCATGGTTTATGGAGCAGAAGCGGTCATACCAACCGACATTCTCCATGATTCACCAACTACACTGAGCAAGAGGTCAAAGAGGCCAGAGAAAATGATGTGGACTTGCTAGAAGAAGCAAGAGAGCTAGCCTTGGCAAGAACAGCCATTTACCAGCAAAACCTCAGACGCTATCACAGCCGGAAGGTTAACCCGAGGGTGTTCCGGGAAGGAGACCTAGTGCTACGCCTAGTGCAGCGCACTGAAGGCCGGCACAAGCTTTCCCCTCCATGGGAAGGTCCCTTCATTGTGAGCAAAGCTCTCCACAATGATGCCTATTACTTGATCGATGCACAGGAATGGAAAAAAGGAAAGGCGGACAGGTCCGGAGAGGAGAGCAAGCGTCCATGGAACGTAGCTCTATTGCGTCCTTTCTACTCTTGAAGTTGTGGTGTAAGAAGTTCCTTTTTGTACCTTACTTGCTATGAATAAAAGATGTCGGAACCTCGAATGAATCTCGGGGACTATCCCACTAAGATTGCATATAACTTGTCTATTTTTTCAGTTTACCGGTTGCTTATTGAACGTTTTTTCTTTCCGGTTTAGTAGTGTGCTAAACCCTACCGGAGTCTTCGACTCTGCTGCTGTCCGCAACCCGGCTTCATGGCAAGCAAGATAAACTGGTAGGGGATAAGCACATGAACTGCAGAAGGAGAGCGGGAAAGAACAATCCGGAAAAGTTTAACTAACCCCGGTTATACCGGTTTTTTGCAAAAATTTTGAGTTATTTCTAAGTTCAAGAAAATGCTTGCTTGGTAAAAGAACTTTGTGCTCATACGCCAAAAATGCCCAGAGAAGGTAGGCAGAGCCAAAGCAAAAGAGCCAAGTGTGCATCGAATTGGATGCGGAAACAGTTTCGGAATAATTGCAGTGCAAGACAAAAGTTGAAACAATAAGCAAAGTGCTAAGTAGCAAACCAACATAACTTAATAGGTTACCGATGTGCAAAACACCGGCATAGATTGTTGTACCAACAAACCAAAAGGATGAGTTTTAGCTTACATCATAAACCCCGGCATACCGGGGTAGAATTTAACAAAGTTCTGTTGTGAAGCGAGCAGGAACAGGTAACTTCTTGTCACAACAAACAGTCAAGCAGCAGGGGCTTCAGGGGGAGCAGCGCCGGCCTCAGGAGCTTCCGGTGGCACACCCTCATCCTCACCTTCATCTTCCTCCTCCTCGCTCAGATAGTCCTTGACGTCTTCAGGAGGGGATGAAGGTGCGCATCTCGGCATACTCACGCGTGTGGTACGCGCGATCTGGACTGGCGACGAGGCCGGATCCACCTCGGTAGGAGCTCCTTCGCGCACGCCAACAAGGCGTCCGAGGTCCGACTCAGAGTACCGAGACGGGCAACACGAGCGGGAGTGCGCTCAGAGCACGGTGACGAGCTGCTTTGCCACTCCGGATCCTTCGGCCAGAGGCACCTTTCGAGCGGTCGGCGATGAGTGAAGATCGGCACCACTTCTCCGAGGCGAGTCTGAAGGTTGGGAGGCCACCTCCCGGAATGTCCAGAAAGGTTCCGGGTCCGCGGAGCGCATGTGGGAGACCCGCGCGTTCAGCGCAACCAGGTGGTCATAAGGATCCCAGGCCGCAGCCAAGTCCTTGCACCCACTGGGCAACCGGGTGCTCGTCGACCTTCTTCATAGCGTGAGCCTGGGAGTCCGGAAAGAGCCCTGCGAGACAAACAAAAGCTAAGTATATGATACCGGAACGAATAAGCTTGTAAGCAGAAACCGGAAAAGAGAAAAGGAGAAACATACGGAGGGCAAGCGCGTCAGTCCGCGTGAACCAGAAGGTCGTACTCCTTCTGTTCCGCCTTCAACCGCGCGACCTCGTCCTCGGCTGCTTTCTGTGCCCTGGCGGCCTCCTCCGCGGCGGCTTTGTGCGCTTTCGCGGCCTTGCCCTCGGCTGTTTTCAGCGCCTTGGTGGCTTCTTCCAGCCCAGCCTGCAACACCACATTGGCGTTGCCGGCATCCTCCAGCGCCTCATTGAGCCTAGCCTCCGCAGCAGATTCAGCGGCCTTCAGCGCCTTGGCATGGTCAAGACCAAGCTGGACATGCGGCGCTTGAGAGCTCCCATAGCGGGTCTCACAGGCGCCCGGCTCACTCCACAGTGCTTCGGGACAAGTTTGTCCTTCTCAGTGAAAACCGGAAAAGAAAGTGTTACCACGAAGTTGCACTAATGCAACATCTGACAAAGGCAAATTAATAGGAAAGAAGGAAGCTATACCTTGGAGTGCGGCAACACAGGACCTTGAGGGCCTCGATGAGCTCGGGATAGGCGGTAGCATGTGAAAAACTTGTAAGTAACAAAGAAAGAAAGAGTCTTCCGGAAAAAGGATGCGGAGCTCGAAACTACCTTGGCATTTCTTTGTGCGCCTCCACGGAGGTCCCGGTGCTCCCAAAAGCTCTCGAGAAGGCGCGCGGGCGTCGCCGTGCTGTTGGCTTGAACGGTTGTGAAAAGGTGTCGGTTTTTTTGAAGGTTAGTTAAAAAAAAGAAAGTTTTGCGCTAGAGGCTGCGCTCTCAACCCAAAACTCGGGAGGCAGGAGTTCGCGGTATCTTTAAAGAAAGTTTTGCGCTAAGAGCTGCGCTCTCAACCCAAAAATCGGGGGCTGGGAGGATATATATAGATCCAGAAAATAAAAACCGGCTTCAACAGGAAAATTGCAAAGAGATTGGTGAAACTTACCACCACATTGCTGGTAGCGTCATACGACGTTAGCCGAATTCCCGCAGCGCGCAGAGCAGCGTAAAAATGCCCTTGATGCACTTGGGGCCGGCGGGATCGACGATGGGGAGCTAGGTCTTTTCCCACACCGCGTGGCCGCGGAAACGCTCCGCTTGATTCCACTTCTCGGCGTAATCAGCGGATGCACGCTCCTTGCCCTCGCGCCAGGCACAACGATTCGGCCCGGGGAGGCGGGAAGGTTTCTCCGAGACCGCAGCGGCGGCGGGCCCGATGTGCAGCACACGAGGACCGCGGAGCTGCGGAGGCGCTGCCATCCACGGCCTTCCGCGTAGCGCCCCAGAAGCAGGGACTTAGTGGTCTTGGGGGGGCTGCCGGCGGCCAGCATCGGCGTGGTCGGGGAGGTCCACCGGCTCGACGGAGGTGTGGGCGTCGCCTGCAGGAGCCGAGGAATTCGGTGGCGGCGTTGGCGTGGCACCAGGTTGCTCGGGAGAGTGGAGCTTCGAGGTGTTGGTGCGCGGAAGTTGCGGCTCGGAAGTTTCGGCACGGCCTTGGAGGGGAGGAGCGTGAACTCTTCTTCTTCTTTTCTTTACGGGACGGGAGGAACCAAGGGTTCGCCGCCGGCCGGCTCTTCCTCGGCGCCGGTGTTGCCGGCGCCGGGTGTCTTGGGTTTCGGAGGGGAGGTAAGATCCTCCTGCGCGCGGTGGTCGAGGAGATTTGAGCCGCGCGCCGGAACTGTGTGCCCACGGATGAAGTTGGGGAGATATTCTTGGCACCGGATCGGTGTCGAACTTGAGTGTGAAGGGAGGTTGATGCCCCGCGAACCGGCGAGCCCTCGGACCTGGGCCCAAGCTTGAGCGCGAGAGTGGAAGAAGAAGAAGAAAAAAGTTGGAAGAAATAATAGGAAAAGAACTAGAACAAGCAGAAAAGAAAAGAAGCCTTACCCGGTGGCCGTCGGCATCTGCTTGCCCTTGTAGCGCCTCGTGCCTACTTGCTTCCCATGAGTTCGGTCGGCGTTGGCAGGAGGGGCTTGGCAACCCGGCATCCGATGCGGGTCTTCTTCTTGCCAGACGACGGGTTGTCCGGGGAACTCCAGGCCAACCTCGGCTGCGGCGGAGTGGCGTGCTCGTGAATCGTAGGTTGATGTTGGTTGAGGGAGAATCTGAGAGGAACAATGACGGAAAAATATAAGAGATCAAATAGAGAAGCTACCTCAAGCATGGTGAGGTCGTCGAGACGGCGGACTCGCGAGAACTTGCCAAGGCGAGGCTGGGTCTTGCCCATCTTCGAGATCCCTCCAATGAATGACGGGGTCGGGGTCAAACTTGTCAAGACCGCGCTTCCGGCAGCGGCCTCGCTTGTCGGATTCGATCCGGGGGAAACGGTCCTTGGCCTGAGAAAACAAAAAAGGAAAAAGAACCCGGATCGCCTAATCTCTTACATCTTCAGTCGGAGGGTTGAGGGTGCTAAGAGGCAGAAGGCCCCATTCCCAATCCGGCGTCATGGAGGTCTGGCAGATGTGCTTGGCCTTGAGGACAACGTCCTCTTTGCTAAGAGGTAAGCCGGTGATCTTGGTAGGATCGCCGGGGCCATACATCTCGCTCATCTTGTGAGCCCGGCGCTGGAGGGGAAGAACCCGGCGCGAGATAAAAGTCCGGACAATATCGAGGATGTTAATTGTCCTTCATCAGCTGCCCCTCATGACGTATAATCCGGTTGAATGCTATGTGAGACTCCTTCGGGTTGTAGCTCAGTTGGCCCTCGTGGGTGGCGCCGGATTGAAAGGCGGCAGATCGATGAGATCTGCGGCGCCGTTGTTCTTCACATAGAAGAAGGTCCCTTGCCATAGCCGGCATGACTCGAGACCGGAAAACTTGAAAAAAGGGCTCCCTTGACGGGAGCCGATGATGCAAGACCCGCATTGAACGGGGGGTTTGGGTTTAGGAATTTCCTTGCCCTGAACGGAGTTGATCCGAAGAGCAAAGAAGCGGGCAAACGTCTCGCGAGTGGGACGAATGCCGATGTAAGCCTCCATGAAGGTGGCATAGCAGGAGAGGTAGAAGATGGCGTTGCCGGGAGATGGTGAGGTTGAAGTTGGTAAAAGTCAAACGCCGGAAGAAATCGGAGGCTGGAAGGCCGAAGCCGCGCTCAAAGTGAGCGAGAAAGACAACTCGTTCACCGGGTTCGGGCTCGGTACGATCTCGTCGCGAGGAAGCCGGAGGCTACGCTTCGGAATCCTCCTGGACCGAGTAAAGCCAGTCGATCTCGAACTTGGTGACGTTGGAACCCATCTGGGCCCCACGGGTGATGCCGGAGGTATCCATGCCGAACCCTCACTAGAACTACCGGATTCTTATTGCTCGGGACTCAGCGTCCATCTGGCGAGATCAGCGGTTAGTCCGTCGGAGGGTTGTTACGCCGGCTAACGGAAGAAGAGGCAGAAGAAGAAGTAGAGGAAGATTCCTCACTAGACATGGAATTCGATGAAGAGAAACAAGAATCCCACGATTTACCCCCGCGTGAAGATCTACGAAAGAGAAAAAGCAAAAAAAAAGAAGAAGTAAATACACTACCAAGCAGATCTGAAAGCAAGCAAAGGAGGGAGTAAATCAGATCAAGCTAACCTGAGGCGGCGGAGTCGGCGAAGGAGGTGTTCGTAGGTGGATTGGCGAGCTTGCCGTGGCGAGGAATCCGCCGACGGCGAGTGAAGGAGGCTCAAAGGAACACCAATGTCGCAACTGAGACAGAAGCGGCTGCAGAAGTCCTTCACGCGGTGAAGTTCGGCGGCGTCCGGCGGAGCTGCGGCGGAGGTCCTTCGGGCGGCGGGCTCGAACGGTGAAACGGAAGCGGCGGAGGGCAAGAGCACTGTGCGCGAGGAAGTGGAGAATGCGAGGAGAGGAAGAAGGAGGAGCGGTTCCCCTAAAAAGAAGGGGAGGTGGAAAACCGCCAGGCCTCGGTGGTTAAGGTCGTGGGCCGCAACGTGTCGCTCCACAGCCGCCACGTGGCATGGTAATACAAAAATGGAAGGCCTCGGGGAGGTGCACGGATCGGGAGGCAGTTGGGATTCAGCAAGGCAGTGTGCGCGCGCGAGGCCGAAGGAAGTGACCCCGACACGGCGCGTCGGTCCACAAGGCGCATGTCAGCGACGGGCGCGGGGCTGAGATATTCTCGACTTTGCCGAGGAAGTGTTTAATGACTAAGATGCCGGAGAGTAAGATGCCGGAGATACCTTGCAAGAGAGAAAACGTAAGTCCGAGCAAAGATGCCGGATTTAAGCAAAAGCCGGAAAGGTTAAACCGGTATCTAAGAAAGTGAGAACCTGCATGGTGTTGGATAGAAGCCAGACTATGCCGCCGGGACTAATGTTGGGGGGATGACCCCCGGTATGCCAAAGGCATGCCTAACCGGATGGTTCGAGCCATCAAGATACCGGTTTAATGTTCATACCGGAACGAGGAGATAAGAATTTAGCCAAGTGAGGCTAAGCCGGTATCCCCAAGAGGGGTATGCCGGAACCGGATAAGAAGATACCGGGCTACCGGAAGGAAGAGCATGTCGAGGACTGGTCAAAGATCCTCTTCAGAGCTAGAAGACAAAGATGAGCTAAGCAAAGTAGCTTTAAACGAAGGGCTGACGATAAAGAGAAGGATGACGGTCAAAGAAGCCGGAAGACGTCAGCACCCCTGATTAAAGAGGACTCCGGTGTCATTTATGATTAAAGTAGCTTTGTAAAGTAGTTTGTCTAGTCAAAGATGCCATTAGGGTTTCTTGCCCTGTAAGCCACCCTCTCCCCTATATAAGGAGAGGGGGCAGCCCTTCTACGGGCACACACGAAGAGAGGGTCTAGAAGAACACTTGTACTGAGAAACTTGTAACCTGTTGAGATCAATAAAGAAGATGATCTAGAGCGAGTTCTTCCTTATGTCTTTCTTCTTCAACCTCTAGCCTTGGCTAAGTTCTTGAGGAAACCATCCGGAAGTTCATCCCGTCTAATCACAAACCCTCCCCCGAATCCTCTTGCGTCCATTCGGCCCCAACTTAAGCCATCCTATGGCATCACCACGACGACAAGATGGATCTCAATCATGTAAGGCAGCTCATGATATCATTGTATTGAAGTACATGGGATAGAGAGTACCAACTAGCTACGCTAGAACCGTAGTCCATGGGGGAACTACTCACGGAGCATGATGGAGGCGATGGCGTTGATGGAGATGGCTTCCGGGGCTTCCCCGTCCCGGCAGGGTGCCGGAACAGAGACTCTGTCCCCCGAATTGGAGTTTCGCGATGGCGGCGGCGCCCCTAGAGTCTTTCTGGAGTTTCGTCAATTGGTATTGTGTTTTTAGGTCGAAAGGGCTTATATAGGCGAAGAGTCGGAGTCGGAGGGTGCCTGGGCCCCCCTCACGATGGCCGGCGCGGCCGGAGCCGAGCGCGCCGCCATGTTGTGTGGTGGCCCCTGGCCCCTCTCCCTTCGTGGATGCTTAGGAAAAATAAGATGTTGGGTCTTCGTTTCGTCGAATTCCGAGAATACCCGAACAGCCTTTTTGGAACCAAAAACAGCAGAAAACAGGAACGGCATTGTGGCATCTTGTTAATAGGTTAGTTCCGGAAAACGCATAAAAACATTATAAAGTGCAAGCAAAACATGTAAGTATTGTCATAAAACAAGCATGGAACATCGGAAATTATGGATACGTTGGAGACGTATCGGCGTACCGCCAACGCAAAGTGTGCTCGGTCCACACCTCCTTCTGTAGGCTGGATAATCTCAGGTGCAGGACCTTCGTCTATGAAAGGCTCGTCATCGGTACCATCCACAGTGCATCAGGGCTGGGTGGTCTTGAGACTACCGGGACGCCCCGATGATCTCCGGGCATGCATCCACTTCAACGCAAAGCGTGTACTCGGTCCACGGCCTCCTTCTGTAGTCTGGATAATCTCAGGTGCAGGACCTTCGTCTATGAAAGGCCCGTCATCAGTACCATCCACAGGTGCATCAAACTGAGATTCATCTTCAAATCTCCCATCAAACTGAGAGACCTCTTCAACTCTATGCTTCTGCAATTAGTACATCAACAGATTAGACAAACATCTAAGGGATGCAACCTGAACAAATGCCGTTTTACATATTTACCTTCTCATCTGGCACAGCACATGTCCCAGAGCTGAAACCCGTTCCTGAAGCAAGCGCTTTTTCTCTCCTTCCTGTCCATCCATCTCAACAAGTTAAATTTGAGTACAGAACTTGCACAGCAATGCAAACTATTGATCGAAACAGCGGCAGCATCAATATAAATAATTAACTACATATGCCAGCACACATACAATGTGAGCAAGATCTGCTTCTCCCGCTGAAGGATCATTATGTGGTTCACCATGATAAACCCACCTAACATATGTGCGGTCCATCCCAAAAATGTGTAAATGATCTTCCACTACATGGTGAGGCCTCTTCTCACCATTCATACATGTGCAGCGCGGGCAATACACGTCCAGGTCGTGACCTTCATGAGCTCTAATAAACCCCATAAAGGGTTGAACACCATTTATATATGAAGGGGAACATAAGTGTCCATGCAGTATCCAAGTTCTGTCCATCTGTTTAATTATGAGATACAATGGTTGGTGATTAATTTAAGGCGAAGTAGGAAATGTATATCCATCGAGTACAAAACTATACTAGTACATGATTATGCATTTCAGCAATCATGTCGAGTACAAAACAAAAAATGCCCATCGACATTTTAGCAAACAGATCATGTACAAAACTCTGCCATGGCATTTCAGCAAATTAACGGATCGAGTGCAGAACTGACTCTATATGCCCACGCAAATGAACAAATTGATCGAGGACAAATCGAGCGGAAAATTATAAAGTGCCAATTAGTTCGAGCATACTGACGATTTTTTTAGCAGCATCAAGAAAATATAAATTGTTAGGCCGTCTTGCCCGATGCATGATTGAGCTAGAGATAGCAACCCTACTGTGGATCAAATTGACCGCCGGTCGTCTCGAGAAGAACGACGGGAGGGGAAGCTTCTTCTTCGCACGGACGGGATGGGGAGGGGAAGCTCTTCGCACGGACGGGGATAAGTTGTGTAGCGGTGGGTGGGGGGTCATGCGGCCGGGCCGCCCGGTAGGTGGTGTTTAATGGAGTTGCGTGTGTAATTTGCCGTGCACAAGGTTGAGGAATAGGCGGTTCCCTTTGCCGCGCGCACAATTCAAACTATCCCGCCCATGTAGTTTAAATTCGCCCTATTTTCGTTAAATCGACATAAAGTCATGTGAGTGGGTGGAAATTAGCAAAGTTGCTTGAAAAATAGTAAAACTCTGGAATTATCCTTTAAATATGCTCTACTTCCTGTGAAAATCGGGGTGTGGAGGCATGTTGAGCTGTTTTATTTGTACCTTCTTCATTAAAACTCCCATTTTATGCACTTTGGATGGAAAGAAATCATTTGTACATAAATTTTGACAACGCCATTTGCAAACATTAATTGTTTTACATGCCAAGATGCACCCATCCACCAAATATGGGGAAAAAGTTTATCACAATCTAGATATATATGTATAATTAGTGAGGGACCCCTTTTGATTTTGTGCAATTTCCACTAATTAGCTAGAGAGAAGGGGTCAATTAATTAGGCCATGTTAGGGGCTATGTGTTTTAGATTAGGGTTGTGTGGATTCAAATACAACTTCTATATTTGTGTGCTATGATTAATCAAAACTAGACCGATCGACTGCGCACACATTATTAGAGGCACATGCCTTTGCGCACAAAGTGCATGTGTGTGTTGTTGGCCACCAACGAGAGAGCGGCGAGAGAGCGATTGAAATCTCCAAATTAAACACATATATAAGCATACATGGTTAGGCCATGCATGCATATTTATTATATATATTGTGAGGCAAATAAATTAAAGTACATGTGTATATATATAAGTGTGTTTCTTGGCCACCAACGATATATAGATCGAGAGAGAGATTGAAATATATATATCCCCAAGAATATCTTCAAACATGTATTGAAATATATGCACGAATGATATGCAAGGTATGCCATGCGCACATGCACACTAATTATATATATATATTATGAGACAACTTAATCAAATGTGTTTTCATTCGAGATCGAGAACTTGTCAAAAATCAAGTTAATTAATTTATCAGCGCTAATTAGTTAATTGGTCGCCTACTTGATGAGCAATTAAGTGTCGTTGGCCTATATATATGTAGGGTTTAATTAGGGTTTAGGGTTTAGGGTTAGCTAGCTAGGGTTTTAGGGTTAGGGTTTACGGTCTAGGGTTTAGGGTCTAGGGTTTAGGGTTTAGGGTTTAGTGTTTTGGGTGTTTAGGGTGTACATTTAGGGTTTATGGTCTAGGGTTTAGGGTCTAGTGTTTAGGGTGTTTAGGGTGTACGTTTAGGGTATAATTAGGGATTAGGGATTAGGGTTTTAGGGTTTAAGGTTTAGGGATCAACGATCGAGTGCACACACACATTATTAGAGGCACCCGCGCCTTTGCGCATAAAGTGCATGCGTATATATATAAGTGTGTTTCTTGGCCACCAACGATATATAGATCGAGATAACAGAGAGATTTAAATATATATATATATCCCCAAGAATATGTTCAAAAATATATTGAAATATATGCACGAATCAAGTTAATTAATTTATCAGCGCTAATTAGTTGGTCGCCTGCTTGATGCGCAATTAAGTGTCGTTGGCCTATATATGTAGGGTTTAGGGTTTAGGGTTAGCTAGGGTTAGGGTTAGGGTTAGGGTTTAGGGTTTAGGGTTTAGTGTTTAGGGTTTAGGGTTTAGGGCTTTAGGGTTTAGGGTTTAGTGTTTAGGGTGTTTAGGGGGTGTATGTTTAGGGTATAATTAGGGATTAGGGATTAGGGTTTAAGATTTAGGGATCATCGATCGAGTGCGCACACACATTATTAGAGCGCATAAAGTGCATGCGTATATATAAGTGTGTTTTTTGGCCACCAACGATATATATATAGATCGAGAGAGAGATTGAACTATATATATTTATCCCCAAGAATATGTTCAGATATATATTGAAATATATGCACGAATGATATGTGCAAGGTATGCCATGCATGCACGCTAATTATATATATATATTATGAGGCAACTTAATCAAATGTGTTTTCATTCGAGAGAACTTGTCAAGATTCAAGTTAATTAATTTATCAGCGCTAATTAGTTGGTCGCTTGCTTGATGCGCAATTAAGTGTCGTTGGCCTATATATATATGTAGGGTTTAATTAGGGTTTAGGGTTTAGGATTAGCTAGCTAGGGTTTTAGGGTTAGGGTTAGGGTTAAGGTTAATTAATTAGGGTTTAGGGTCTAGGGTTTAGGGTTTAGGGTTTGGGGTTTGGGGTTTGGGGTTTGGGGATTAGTGTTTAGGGTTTAGGGTCTAGGGTTAGGGTTTAGGGTTTATGTAACACCCCAACTTTTGCAACCTTGATTAGTTGTCCTTATTTCAAAAATCAGGGGGAACAAAAACTTTTTCTATAGACTTGTTATGATGAATTGCCTTGATCTGCTTGTTATGATGAATTGCCTTGATCTGTTGGTAGAAGGATTGTCTTGTTTTGTTTGTTGAGTTTTATCTTGAGCTACTTCAAAGAACAACACCTCTAGTGGTTAAACAAGCAACTCACCAAATAAAACACATGTGTGGCTTAGGAAAAATTGTTTTCCTTCTGACTACATCAAACTCTTCTCCTGATGGCAACATGAGTGTGCCATCTTGATATTCCTCTTTGTGTCAATCTAGCTCAATCATCCTTAATTCAAAACTTGGTACCATCTACCCCTTGCTACATCCCTCTCTTATACCCACTCATCCTTGTTGGTTTTGAGGCCATGTCGACCATCTGTGTTGACAGGCTTTGAATGTCCAGACCCTATTGTTTCTCCTTCTCTAGTTTTGATCACAAAACTACTTCTAGTTTTATTAAATCTTTTCAAGATACTTCTTTAAACAAAACAAAGAACTGAAATGGGTTTTGTTTCTCATCTCATTTCTACCAAGTACTGATTTCTAAAACATTATTTCTTTATCTTGCCTTCTTTTTAACAAAAGGCTTGTTTATGGTACCTATACCATTTCTTGTTTGCTTTAAATTTGAGAAAACTCTACTTCACTTGAGAAAGTAAGTAGAACATTTTGAACTCCTATGTTCCAACTAGTTTTCTCTCAACATTTTAAAATTCCATTCCACTTGAGTTAATTCTCAATTGTCCCTAGACAATTGAGGTGTTCCATATACTTTTCAAATGAATCCTTTTTCAAATGACAACTCTTGCACATCTTGTGTACATCTCTGATCTACCCCATTATGTTCCTCCATCCTCCAATTCTTGATCAAATGAATGATCATTTGATACTTTCAAATCACTCCCAATTGACCTCTTATTTGTAGAGCAACTTATATTTCATTATGCCTATCTCACTCCTCTATTATTTTCCATCATCACCTTGACCTCATGAATTGATGATGTATGTCAATATATTCATCCTTGTGAGTATATGGATACTTCACTCACCATCTCTCATAACCTTGCTCTACCATTGTCTCAACCACCATCACCATCCCATCTATCTTGACATGCTCATGCATTGTTGCATGTGGTCAATCCCCAATCTCTTCAATATTGAATTCAAATAAAAACTACTACTCATCAAATATACCTTGGGAACTATCTTCATCATAAGTTGGTCTCAACCAAAGTGGTGGAGATTATTCTCATGGCACATGTCACCTTCATACTTCTTTTTATCTATATGTACCTACTAATATTCTTATCATCATCAAAGTCACTCATAGACATTATCTCCTCAACATCATGCTTTGATCTACTCACATAGATGTTGTGTCTCCCTCTCACATTTCTCACTTGTACTTGGCAAGGAAGGAGCCGACCATGGCAAGAATTTCGGCCAGCCCTTCCTCTTCTTTTTCTTCTCTTGCAAGCCTTGCCTCCCACCTACCCCAATCACTAAATGGGCAGCCACCCACCTTGGCCAATCAAAAAAGGAGGCAGCCACCCCTCTCCCTCTATAAATTGGCCTTGGCCACCACTCCTCTCCTTTGCCTCATTTCTTTTCACTCCCTACTCTTTCCTCCACTCCCTCACACTCTCCTCCTCCACTTCCCCACGAAAATGGTGCTCCCCTTGCTTCCATGGCCGGCCATGGCCATGGGAGCACACCAAACCGCAGCTCCCCTCCTCCCTCAAGCTCATCCTCACCATGAGAGCATCCCTCTCACTCTCTTCTCCCCTAATCCTTGATGAATCCAGCTCTCTTTCTCCTTTCTCCTCTCACAAGATTGGATCTTGATGCAGGTGCATGTTGGTCCAAGCATGGAGAAGGTTGAGCTATCCTCAGATCTGAAGTTCTTGAGCAAAGTTCGTCCAAAACCTTGCAGTAATTTCTGCTATCTTGCTGTTTCAGATTCTGGTACGAACTTGTAAAATCCACCGAATCTTGTGTGCAGATCCAAATCGAGTGATTCAAAGTTCCACAGATAGGTGTTGAAAAGATCTACAACTTGGCGTTGGTCTCATCCTCAAATTCGTTACGGATTTTGCATGGTAAATAAAGTTCTGAAAACATGCAGAATCACTGTTTGTTAGATTTCTCCCGTTTTACAAAACCTTTTTGAGCAAACTCAACGGTGGGTGAAAGCCCTCTCCAATACCTTCATTTTGGCGGTGGTTTCACTTCGATTGACCTCCTAAAACTGAAATGGTTCACAGATCAAGATCTGGTCAGATCTGACTTTGTCGAATTAAATCAGGAGCTTGAAGACGAATTTTTGAATGAAACCAACTGGGTAAGAACCACCTATTCAATACCTTTCAGATGCAACTGACCTCATATTTTTATGATTTGTGTATGATTTTTGATGAATTAAACTTGTTCTGTATGTTCTGCAGACATGGCTGTTAGCTTTTAATTCATCAAAAATCCATTTTTGAACCTAATTGAGTGATTCCACTTCTGTAGGATTACTGAATGTTTTCTTAATCATCTCAAACAAGTTTCAAAACTTTATCTGTTCTGTAACTCCAGAGAGAAAGAAAATGGTACAGACATGCAGTAAATTTGTAAATCCATTTGTGAGAGTTTCAGAAATAATTTGAACCCAAATCCAATTGTGTATGCATCTCTGTTTAATTACCTTTCAAATGCAAGTGGCCTCATATTTTTAGGATTTTTCTACGATTTATGGCTTACAGATCTTGTTTTCTGGACAGTCAGATTCAAAGAAATTCCTAAAATTGTAGGTTTAATATTTTTAGGTGATTCCAATTGGGTTAGTCTTGTATTAGTACTGGCTATCTAGGAAAAATATTATTAGTCTCTGTTCATACATATTTGTTACTGTTAGTAATGTTTATGTGTGACATGCATTGTTGAAGCAAAACTTTTCGGTTTATTTAAAACCCTTGACCAACTCTTTTTAGTAGAGATGGGAAACCCTTGTTTTATGCTTGCAAAATAAAACCTCTGCAACCTAACATTAGCTCTTTTGTTTTGCTTAAGTTTTCAAATGATGTGGAATATGGTTTGCTTCCTATTTTGGATGTTGTGTTATGTGAGCAAACTAAGTTAGGAAAACTGTTTTCTACTTTTACAAAAATGTTAGAAAATGTTTTGTGAATGTATTTGATGTCAAACTAATGCTCTTGTCCTCTTTATGATGTTATATACCAGGGGATGTTTGGTTTATACCATGGTGATAACCGAGAGAGGCAATTGTTAAGTCATGGCACTCTCATACCTTCACTAGGTAAATAAAATGGGTTCTCTTTTAGTTGCTTTGTAGTATCTATAAGTCCTTAGTATGTTATACCTTGGCTGCATGGTTAGTTGTTGATTGTTGAATGATGTCTTGTTGGTGCAATGTGATTGATTGTGTTCCTTTTATATTTTCCGACGATAGATGCGAACAATTCCGGAGAAGAAGAAGAAGTGGAATCGGACGAGGATTTTATTTATGTTATTGGGATTCTTATATTGATGGAGCTGAAGAAGTCCGGGGACAAATAAGCCAAGGCAAGCCATCTTTTGATCTCTGATTTGGTGTCTAGTTGGATGTCATTTGTTGATGTCCAAAGCACCTTGAATTCTATGTGTGTTATTCTCTCTATTTATGTCATCTATGTGTGTTTCCAAGTGGGGTACTCCCTAGTGGTGATACTCCACCTTTGTCATGTGATTATGGGATACATGGCATCATGGCCGTGCTACTCCCCTTGGTTATCATGTATGCCCAACTTGAGCATGCATCATCTCAAGAAAATAACTTACATCACACCCACCCCCTTTGTAGTATAGAGGTATCAATGTCATGATCTTGGTGTATTCTCAACTTGAGAGGAGTATGCCGTGTACCATATTGGAGAGTATGTTGGATAGTGATACTCCACTATCTAAGTTGTATTTTTAGCACCACAAATCTGAAAGTATAATCCTCTTTGTGTTGTCATCATACATGCTTATCTTAAGCGAGTATGATCCACCCATTACTCCTTTATACCTTCTATGGCAAGATGACTCTCATCTCGGCCATAGTGCAATTCTAGTTCAACTCATGAAACTATAGGTTGGGAACCCCTCAAGGCTTACCTTGTTGTAAATGTTTTATGAAAACCTTGGGTGAGTTAACCCAAGCGTATGGTTTAAGAAAGCAAAGGATCTTGGTAAAGATGTTCGGAAAAGTGGTGTATGGCTGTTTGTTGAACAACCAAGGTGTTGTGGGAAAAATGGTTTTAAAAAGGAGCACTGCGTATAAGTGTACACCAGCCCAACTTTTATCGCGCAACCACTCTACCCTGGTGTGGGACGGGGCTTAGCCCGTAGTTTGTTGAAGCTGGCAGGAGCACCCTTCACAACTTTCTAGGGAGGGTCACGACGACCTCCGACGCCGGGTTGCGCTCTGGAGGAGGCAATACACTGTCTAGACCGATAGCCGGACGATTACTGAGGGTCTTCCGTCGTGGCGCCGGAGATACGCTCAAAAGGAGGTATGCTGCCGGGGTGCCGGGAAGGGGTAAGCCCGCAGGGAAGGACTCATGCCAGTGGAGATGGGCGAAAGGTTATGTCCGGGTATCCGTCGTGGCATATGTTGTTATGCAGGGATGATGCCCACACGATAGGTATCCGGATAGTTGTGGGGAAAGTGTGCAAACTCTGCAGAGTTAAATCTATTCGAATAGCCGCGTCCGCGGTCATGGACGGGTTGCAAAGGTCTACCTTTACCGGGGCTTGAGTTTTGTATTGATAAATGCTTTGCAAAGAAAGTGTTGTGTTGGATGTACCGGAAGGGTACGGAAAAAGGGTGTGTGTCGACCTTATAGAGATGGTCGTGGAAAAATAAGACCAAGTGGGGAACTTTTTTCCTAATGTTTCATGAAGAGGAACTCTCCTTTAATAAAGATATAGAAAGGTCATAGGACTTCCTAGCATCCACATCAAATGAGATGGCGGTATGCTAACTCTTCTGCAATAAAGATATAGAGATGTCATAGGACTTCCCTAGTATCCCCATCACCTGAGATGGCGGTATGCTAACTCTTCTTCAATAAAGATATAGATATGCCATAGCTATCTTTTGAAGTATCTTCTTCAATAAAGATATAGAGGTGTCATAGTACCACTTTAGTGTCTCCATCAATTGCGATGTCGGGATGCTATATCCACAAGAGAAACTGATTCTCTTTCACATGCTATATCCACAAGAGAAACTATTCTTCCTCTCTTGTCTCTTTTAGTTAACTCTGTTAGCATCTTTCTTGATGGTTTGCGAGTACAATTCCAAATGTACTCACGGCTTTGTCCCTGGCTATTTACCTGGCCAGACCTGGAGGACTTCGACAGATGAAGGAGTTGACGACGTCTATGCGAGCTAGGAACGTCTTCCCAGTCAGTTGCCTGTAGGGTTATGGCAGATGACTTGGGTACTGCGCTGCTGAAGTGATGATGCTACTCTGATGTTTAGTTAGGCCCTTCGAGGCTATTATGTAAGTATTGGTCATGTGACCTCATTGTAATTTTCTTATTCCGCTTTGTAATGGATGGTGTAATTTGATATCAGTTCGGTTATGTGTTCACGACACACTGATCATGGGATCGTGAACTGTATACATAACAGGGTATTTCGGACCGTTAGTCCGGGGTCCCCACAGAGCTGGTATCAGAGCTATCCTGACTGTAGGAGACCTTAGTTAGCATGGACGTTAGTTAGGCAAACAAATACTTGGGGAAAAACTATTTGCGAAATAAATTATTTCTTTAGTCGGAAGTATAGCTTCTACTCCTCTTATTTATTCAAAGCTTCTAAATTCTTACCTCTCCGCTTTATAAAAAGGTTTGAAAATTCTTGCTCTACTGTCTCAACCACTTCAAACCTACATGTTGGACGATGTCCCCAACTCAGACCGGAGACTCGAAGTCGAAGATGGATCAACCTTTTATGAAGTCTCACGTATCTCCAACGACAACTATTGAAGATTGGATGCCGACATAGCCGTATGCGGAGGGATAAAAAGAAAAATTTCTTTGGTTGTCACCAAAGTATGTCGAGGAGCTGACCTTGTTCCTCTATGGACTCGCACTTTTGCAGTCGTCAAGGATCAAGTCCTCAGTTCTTGGCTAGTAATTTTTAGGCCAGCTACAAGAAGTTGTCGACTTCGGGAGCACCTCAACAGCTACCTCTTCGAAGACCTCATGTTTCCGGGATGTCGAGACTAGAAGTTCTACACAGTTTTCTCCTCCGCCTCAACATCAACGACTCAACACCCGGCCCCTTCACCACCAACTGCGACAAGAATCCAAGTTGAAGCTGATGCCGACAATGTGAAGACATCAACATATGTGACCAGCCCCCAAACCTATAGGATGGATAGGACAAACTCAATCGCTTTGATTGAGCTACCCCCGCGCATTAGGACTTTCTGGGTACTTAGAGTACCATGTCTGGTTTGATGATTGCTTGTAGTTCCCTCGTGTGCTGCCTTGAATGTTTGTATCTGTTTGCTGTGTGCATGTATGTCTTGCTATTTAGACGTTTCCGCCCTTTTTAATTGTTTGAAATTTGTGAAACAGAAATTAAAAATGGAAATCTGCCAGTGTACTGTTTTGCTAATAAAAATAGTTTGGTAGCTCCGATTGATGTGATTCCAATTGCACTAGAACCAGTATGAAATTATCTTTCAGATGCCACTGACCTTGTATTTTTAGGATTTTTGTGCGATTTTTAATAAATAAAACTTGATCACTGTTTCTGGTTAGTATTTTGAGTCTCAAAAATTGAAAAATAAATATTTTTGAATGATTCCAATTGTGTTGATCTTGTTTTGTTTCTGTGCATCTAGGAAAAATACCAGTAGCCCCTGTTAGTGGTATTTTGTCTCTGGTTATGATTGTATGGGTGTCGCATGCCATGATAGGATTAAAGTTTGCCTCGCCGATGTATTGCTAACTGCTAGTTAGTTGGGTAGATTAACGAAAGACTCTAACTCTAAACCCGTTAGCAGTTGTTTTTCAACCATCAGGGAAACTAACTCTCTACGCCAACAAAGCAAAAGCCAATACCTTCAAGATCCGCTGAAGCATCTCCACTTCATCAAGAAAGCAGAAGCCCCTACCTTCAAGAGTGACTGCACCTCTACCAGAAGACTTACTAACTTGGTCTAACCTTGGATATAATCGCGCTAACCTCGAGGATATCTTCTTGAAAACACCCTCTAACACACCGACTAACAAGCTGAGAGAACAACAGCGTCAAAGCCAAGCTACATCACATGGTTCATCTGGTCCTCGCCAAGTGAAGCTCCTGAAGATACCTCAAGAACTCAAGACTAGGTGCAACCTACCCGCTCACCAACTGGTATAAGTCAGCACCGACCCGCCAGCTGATGATTGTCTTCGACGACCTCTGTTGCTGCTTCATATGGATACCAACTAGGTGTTTCATCAACTTACTAACTCACCGCGCGTCCCATATGGTTTAGTTAACACGTGAGTGCCTCTTGAAGATGTGGTCTGCACGTCGCCCCAGAAGATTCTACAACTGAATACGGAAGATCGACGACTTCTTCAGAAGCCCCAGACAGAACCACAAGACAGAAGCTCTGAGTTTTTCCGAAAGCCCGATGAAAAATCTTAAGGGTGGAAGGCTTTGCCTTCCCCTAAAATTGGAGCTAACCCTAACATTTTAAACCTTTCTAAAACACCGTTGGAAACGTGGGATGCACCAACCCCTCTTGAAGCCATGGACTACACAACGCCCTCTGAAGATGTTTTCAACTCAAGACAGGAGATCAATGACTTCTCCAAGAAGCGCCCGACAAGACCCGTGGCCGAAGCTTACAGTTTTTAACGCCCCCTCCCCGGTGAACAATTTTAAGGGTGGAAGACTTCGTCTTCCACTAAATTTAGGCTAACTCTAAAAAGTTTTCAACCCTGCTAAGGCACCATTGGAGTGCACTAACTTTTCCGAAGTCATGGACTCCGCTAGGATTGATAAGAAGCTACAGGTCTAACATCTGCAGGGAGTAGTCAACCTCTTCATGAAGCTCGCCATCGGCAGGAATCCATCATGTCTGCTAGAAGATGAAGCAACGACCTTCTCTACAACGGCACATCCACAGAAGAATGGAGACTAACTTTAGTTAAACTTTACAACCCCTCTAGTTCTACGCTCAATAATCTCGGGACGAGATTAGTTTAAGGGTGGAAGATCTGTAACACCCCAACTTTTGCAACCTTGATTAGTTGTCCTTATTTCAAAAATCAGGGGGAACAAAAACTTTTTCTATAGACTTGTTATGATGAATTGCCTTGATCTGCTTGTTATGATGAATTGCCTTGATCTGTTGGTAGAAGGATTGTCTTGTTTTGTTTGTTGAGTTTTATCTTGAGCTACTTCAAAGAACAACACCTCTAGTGGTTAAACAAGCAACTCACCAAATAAAACACATGTGTGGCTTAGGAAAAATTGTTTTCCTTCTTACTACATCAAACTCTTCTCCTGATGGCAACATGAGTGTGCCATCTTGATATTCCTCTTTGTGTCAATCTATCTCAATCATCCTTAATTCAAAACTTGGTACCATCTACCCCTTGCTACATCCCTCTCTTATACCCACTCATCCTTGTTGGTTTTGAGGCCATGTCGACCATCTGTGTTGACAGGCTTTGGATGTCCAGATTTTGGCAGTTGATTCTCCTTCTCTAGTTTTGATCACAAAACTACTTCTAGTTTTATTAAATCTTTTCAAGATACTTCTTTAAACAAAACAAAGAACTGAAATGGGTTTTGTTTCTCATCTCATTTCTACCAAGTACTGATTTCTAAAACATTATTTCTTTATCTTGCCTTCTTTTTAACAAAAGGCTTGTTTATGGTACCTATACCATTTCTTGTTTGCTTTAAATTTGAGAAAACTCTACTTCACTTGAGAAAGTAAGTAGAACATTTTGAACTCCTATGTTCCAACTAGTTTTCTCTCAACATTTTAAAATTCCATTCCACTTGAGTTAATTCTCAATTGTCCCTAGACAATTGAGGTGTTCCATATACTTTTCAAATGAATCCTTTTTCAAATGACAACTCTTGCACATCTTGTGTACATCTCTGATCTACCCCATTATGTTCCTCCATCCTCCAATTCTTGATCAAATGAATGATCATTTGATACTTTCAAATCACTCCCAATTGACCTCTTATTTGTAGAGCAACTTATATTTCATTATGCCTATCTCACTCCTCTATTATTTTCCATCATCACCTTGACCTCATGAATTGATGATGTATGTCAATATATTCATCCTTGTGAGTATATGGATACTTCACTCACCATCTCTCATAACCTTGCTCTACCATTGTCTCAACCACCATCACCATCCCATCTATCTTGACATGCTCATGCATTGTTGCATGTGGTCAATCCCAATCTCTTCAATATTGAATTCAAATAAAAACTACTACTCATCAAATATACCTTGGGAACTATCTTCATCATAAGTTGGTCTCAACCAAAGTGGTGGAGATTATTCTCATGGCACATGTCACCTTCATACTTCTTTTTATCTATATGTACCTACTAATATTCTTATCATCATCAAAGTCACTCATAGACATTATCTCCTCAACATCATGCTTTGATCTACTCACATAGATGTTGTGTCTCCCTCTCACATTTCTCACTTGTACTTGGCAAGGAAGGAGCCGACCATGGCAAGAATTTCGGCCAGCCCTTCCTCTTCTTTTTCTTCTCTTGCAAGCCTTGCCTCCCACCTACCCCAATCACTAAATGGGCAGCCACCCACCTTGGCCAATCAAAAAAGGAGGCAGCCACCCCTCTCCCTCTATAAATTGGCCTTGGCCGGCCACTTCCTCTCCTTTGCCTCATTTCTTTTCACTCCCTACTCTTTCCTCCACTCCCTCACACTCTCCTCCTCCACTTCCCCACGAAAATGGTGCTCCCCTTGCTCCCATGGCCGGCCATGGCCATGGGAGCACACCAAACCGCAGCTCCCCTCCTCCCTCAAGCTCATCCTCACCATGAGAGCATCCCTCTCACTCTCTTCTCCCCTAATCCTTGATGAATCCAGCTCTCTTTCTCCTTTCTCCTCTCACAAGATTGGATCTTGATGCAGGTGCATGTTGGTCCAAGCATGGAGAAGGTTGAGCTATCCTCAGATCTGAAGTTCTTGAGCAAAGTTCGTCCAAAACCTTGCAGTAATTTCTGCTATCTTGCTGTTTCAGATTCTGGTACGAACTTGTAAAATCCACCGAATCTTGTGTGCAGATCCAAATCGAGTGATTCAAAGTTCCACAGATAGGTGTTGAAAAGATCTACAACTTGGCGTTGGTCTCATCCTCAAATTCGTTACGGATTTTGCATGGTAAATAAAGTTCTGAAAACATGCAGAATCACTGTTTGTTAGATTTCTCCCGTTTTACAAAACCTTTTTGAGCAAACTCAACGGTGGGTGAAAGCCCTCTCCAATACCTTCATTTTGGCGGTGGTTTCACTTCGATTGACCTCCTAAAACTGAAATGGTTCACAGATCAAGATCTGGTCAGATCTGACTTTGTCGAATTAAATCAGGAGCTTGAAGACGAATTTTTGAATGAAACCAACTGGGTAAGAACCACCTATTCAATACCTTTCAGATGCAACTGACCTCATATTTTTATGATTTGTGTATGATTTTTGATGAATTAAACTTGTTCTGTATGTTCTGCAGACATGGCTGTTAGCTTTTAATTCATCAAAAATCCATTTTTGAACCTAATTGAGTGATTCCACTTCTGTAGGATTACTGAATGTTTTCTTAATCATCTCAAACAAGTTTCAAAACTTTATCTGTTCTGTAACTCCAGAGAGAAAGAAAATGGTACAGACATGCAGTAAATTTGTAAATCCATTTGTGAGAGTTTCAGAAATAATTTGAACCCAAATCCAATTGTGTATGCATCTCTGTTTAATTACCTTTCAAATGCAAGTGGCCTCATATTTTTAGGATTTTTCTACGA
The DNA here is from genome assembly GCA_030979885.1 of Lolium multiflorum. Taxonomy (NCBI): domain Eukaryota; kingdom Viridiplantae; phylum Streptophyta; class Magnoliopsida; order Poales; family Poaceae; genus Lolium; species Lolium multiflorum. Next base: position 59,469,612 of record CM061749.1, on the reverse strand, counting down.
TTTATGGCTTACAGATCTTGTTTTCTGGACAGTCAGATTCAAAGAAATTCCTAAAATTGTAGGTTTAATATTTTTAGGTGATTCCAATTGGGTTAGTCTTGTATTAGTACTGGCTATCTAGGAAAAATATTATTAGTCTCTGTTCATACATATTTGTTACTGTTAGTAATGTTTATGTGTGACATGCATTGTTGAAGCAAAACTTTTCGGTTTATTTAAAACCCTTGACCAACTCTTTTTAGTAGAGATGGGCAACCCTTGTTTTATGCTTGCAAAATAAAACCTCTGCAACCTAACATTAGCTCTTTTGTTTTGCTTAAGTTTTCAAATGATGTGGAATATGGTTTGCTTCCTATTTTGGATGTTGTGTTATGTGAGCAAACTAAGTTAGGAAAACTGTTTTCTACTTTTACAAAAATGTTAGAAAATGTTTTGTGAATGTATTTGATGTCAAACTAATGCTCTTGTCCTCTTTATGATGTTATATACCAGGGGATGTTTGGTTTATACCATGGTGATAACCGAGAGAGGCAATTGCTAAGTCATGGCACTCTCATACCTTCACTAGGTAAATAAAATGGGTTCTCTTTTAGTTGCTTTGTAGTATCTATAAGTCCTTAGTATGTTATACCTTGGCTGCATGGTTAGTTGTTGATTGTTGAATGATGTCTTGTTGGTGCAATGTGATTGATTGTGTTCCTTTTATATTTTCCGACGATAGATGCGAACAATTCCGGAGAAGAAGAAGAAGTGGAATCGGACGAGGATTTTATTTATGTTATTGGGATTCTTATATTGATGGAGTTGAAGAAGTCCGGGGACAAATAAGCCAAGGCAAGCCATCTTTTGATCTCTGATTTGGTGTCTAGTTGGATGTCATTTGTTGATGTCCAAAGCACCTTGAATTCTATGTGTGTTATTCTCTCTATTTATGTCATCTATGTGTGTTTCCAAGTGGGGTACTCCCTAGTGGTGATACTCCACCTTTGTCATGTGATTATGGGATACATGGCATCATGGCCGTGCTACTCCCATTGGTTATCATGTATGCCCAACTTGAGCATGCATCATCTCAAGAAAATAACTTACATCACACCCACCCCCTTTGTAGTATAGAGGTATCAATGTCATGATCTTGGTGTATTCTCAACTTGAGAGGAGTATGCCGTGTACCATATTGGAGAGTATGTTGGATAGTGATACTCCACTATCTAAGTTGTATTTTTAGCACCACAAATCTGAAAGTATAATCCTCTTTGTGTTGTCATCATACATGCTTATCTTAAGCGAGTATGATCCACCCATTACTCCTTTATACCTTCTATGGCAAGATGACTCTCATCTCGGCCATAGTGCAATTCTAGTTCAACTCATGAAACTATAGGTTGGGAACCCCTCAAGGCTTACCTTGTTGTAAATGTTTTATGAAAACCTTGGGTGAGTTAACCCAAGCGTATGGTTTAAGAAAGCAAAGGATCTTGGTAAAGATGTTCGGAAAAGTGGTGTATGGCTGTTTGTTGAACAACCAAGGTGTTGTGGGAAAAATGGTTTTAAAAAGGAGCACTGCGTATAAGTGTACACCAGCCCAACTTTTATCGCGCAACCACTCTACCCTGGTGTGGGACGGGGCTTAGCCCGTAGTTTGTTGAAGCTGGCAGGAGCACCCTTCACAACTTTCTAGGGAGGGTCACGACGACCTCCGACGCCGGGTTGCGCTCTGGAGGAGGCAATACACTGTCTAGACCGATAGCCGGACGATTACGAGGGTCTTCCGTCGTGGCGCCGGAGATACGCTCAAAAGGAGGTATGCTGCCGGGGTGCCGGGAAGGGGTAAGCCCGCAGGGAAGGACTCATGCCAGTGGAGATGGGCGAAAGGTTATGTCCGGGTATCCGTCGTGGCATATGTTGTTATGCGGGGATGATGCCCACACGATAGGTATCCGGATAGTTGTGGGGAAAGTGTGCAAACTCTGCAGAGTTAAATCTATTCGAATAGCCGTCCGCGGTCATGGACGGGTTGCAAAGGTCTACCTTTACCGGGGCTTGAGTTTTGTATTGATAAATGCTTTGCAAAGAAAGTGTTGTGTTGGATGTACCGGAAGGGTACGGAAAAAGGGTGTGTGTCGACCTTATAGAGATGGTCGTGGAAAAATAAGACCAAGTGGGGAACTTTTTTCCTAATGTTTCATGAAGAGGAACTCTCCTTTAATAAAGATATAGAAAGGTCATAGGACTTCCTAGCATCCACATCAAATGAGATGGCGGTATGCTAACTCTTCTGCAATAAAGATATAGAGATGTCATAGGACTTCCCTAGTATCCCCATCACCTGAGATGGCGGTATGCTAACTCTTCTTCAATAAAGATATAGATATGCCATAGCTATCTTTTGAAGTATCTTCTTCAATAAAGATATAGAGGTGTCATAGTACCACTTTAGTGTCTCCATCAATTGCGATGTCGGGATGCTATATCCACAAGAGAAACTGATTCTCTTTCACATGCTATATCCACAAGAGAAACTATTCTTCCTCTCTTGTCTCTTTTAGTTAGCTCTGTTAGCATCTTTCTTGATGGTTTGCGAGTACAATTCCAAATGTACTCACGGCTTTGTCCCTGGCTATTTACCGGCCAGACCTGGAGGACTTCGACAGATGAAGGAGTTGACGACGTCTATGCGAGCTAGGAACGTCTTCCCAGTCAGTTGCCTGTAGGGTTTATGGCAGATGACTTGGGTACTGCGCTGCTGAAGTGATGATGCTACTCTGATGTTTAGTTAGGCCCTTCGAGGCTATTATGTAAGTATTGGTCATGTGACCTCATTGTAATTTTCTTATTCCGCTTTGTAATGGATGGTGTAATTTGATATCAGTTCGGTTATGTGTTCACGACACACTGATCATGGGATCGTGAACTGTATACATAACAGGGTATTTCGGACCGTTAGTCCGGGGTTCCCACAGTTTAGGGTGTAGTGTTTAGGGTTTAGGGTTTAGGGTTTAGTGTTTAGGGTGTTAATTTAGGGTGTACGTTTAGGGTATAATTAGGGATTAGGGATTAGGGTTTTAGGGTTTAAGGTTTAGGGATCATCGATCGACTGCACACACATTATTAGAGGCACCGCGCCTTTGCGCATAAAGTGCATGCGTATATATATATATAAGTGTGTTTTTTGGCCACCAACGATATATATATAGATCGAGAGAGAAAGATTGAAATATATATATTTATCCCAAAGAAATATGTTCAGATATATATTGAAATATATGCACAAATGATATGTGCAAGGTATGTATGCCATGCGCGCATGCACACTAATTGTATATATATTATGAGGCAACTTAATTAAATGTGTTTTCATTCGAGAGAACTTGTCAAGATTCAAGTTAATTAATTTATCAGCGCTAGCTAATTAGTTGGTCGCCTGCTTGAGGCATAATTAAGTGTCATTGGCCTATATATATATATATGTAGGGTTTAATTAGGGTTTAGGGTTTAGGGTTAGCTAGCTAGGGTTTTAGGGTTAGGGTTAAGGTTAATTAATTAGGGTTTAGGGCCTAGGGTTTAGGGTTTAGCAGGGTTTGGGGTTGGGGTTTAGGGTGAGGGTTTAGGGTTTAGGGTTTAGGGTGTAGTGTTTAGGGTTTAGGGTCTAGGGGTTTAGGGTTTAGTGTTTAGGGTGTTAATTTAGGGTGTACGTTTAGGGTATAATTAGGGATTAGGGATTAGGGTTTTAGGGTTTAAGGTTTAGGGATCATCGATCGAGTGCACACACACATTATTAGAGGCACCCGCGCCTTTGAGCATAAAGTGCATGCGTATATATAAGTGTGTTTTTTGGCCACCTACGATATATATATAGATCGAGAGAGAAAGATTGAAATATATATATTTATCCCCAAGAATATGTTCAGATATATATTGAAATATATGCACGAATGATCATATGTGCAAGGTATGCCATGCGCGCATGCACACTAATTGTATATATATTATGAGGCAACTTAATCAAATGTGTTTTCATTCGAGAGAACTTGTCAAGATTCAACAAGTTAATTAATTTATTAGCGCTAATTAGTTGGTCGCCTGCTTGATGCGCAATTTAGTGTCGTTGGCCTATATATATGTAGGGTTTAATTAGGGTTTAGGTTTTAGGATTAGCTAGCTAGGGTTTTAGGGTTAGGGTTAGGGTTAAGGTTAATTAATTAGGGTTTAGGGTCTAGGGTTTAGGGTTTAGTGTTTAGGGTTTAGGGTTTAGGGTTTAGGGTTTGGGGTTTAGTGTTTAATTAGGGTTTAGGGTCTAGGGTTAGGGTTTAGGGTTTAGGATTTAGGGTGTAGTGTTTAGGGTTTAGGGTCTAGGGTTTAGGGTTTAGTGTTTAGGGTGTTTAGGGTGTACGTTTAGGGTATAATTAGGGATTAGGGTTTAGGGTTTAAGGTTTAGGGATCATCGATCGAGTGCACACACACATTATTAGAGGCACCCGCGCCTTTGCGCATAAAGTGCATGCGTATATATAAGTGTGTTTTTTGGCCACCAACGATATATATATAGATCGAGAGAGAAAGATTGAAATATATATATTTATCCCCAAGAATATGTTCAGATATATATTGAAATATATGCACGAATGATATGTGCAAGGTATGCCATGCGCGCATGCACACTAATTGTATATATATTATGAGGCAACTTAATCAAATGTGTTTTCATTCGAGAGAACTTGTCAAGATTCAACAAGTTAATTAATTTATTAGCGCTAATTAGTTGGTCGCCTGCTTGATGCGCAATTTAGTGTCATTGGCCTATATATATATATGGTTTAATTATGGTTTAGGGTTTAGGATTAGCTAGCTAGGGTTTTAGGGTTAGGGTTAGGGTTAAGGTTAATTAATTAGGGTTTAGGGTCTAGGGTCTAGGGTTTAGGGTTTAGGGTTTAGGGTTTGGGGTTTGGGGTTTAGTGTTTAATTAGGGTTTAGGGTCTAGGGTTAGGGTTTAGGGTTTAGGGTGTAGTGTTTAGGGTTTAGGGTCTAGGGTTTAGGGTTTAGTGTTTAGGGTGTTTAGAGTGTACGTTTAGGGTATAATTAGGGATTAGGGATTAGGGTTTTAGGGTTTAAGGTTTAGGGATCATCGATCGAGTGCACACACACATTATTAGAGGCACCCGCGCCTTTGCGCATAAAGTGCATGCGTATATATAAGTGTGTTTTTTGGCCACCAACGATATATATATAGATCGAGAGAGAAAGATTGAAATATATATATTTATCCCCAAGAATATGTTCAGATATATATTGAAATATATGCACGAATGATATGTGCAAGGTATGCCATGCGCGCATGCACACTAATTGTATATATATTATGAGGCAACTTAATCAAATGTGTTTTCATTCGAGAGAACTTGTCAAGATTCAACAAAGTTAATTAATTTATTAGCGCTAATTAGTTGGTCGCCTGCTTGATGCGCAATTTAGTGTCGTTGGCCTATATATATATATGTAGGGTTTAATTAGGGTTTAGGGTTTAGGATTAGCTAGCTAGGGTTTTAGGGTTAGGGTTAGGGTTAAGGTTAATTAATTAGGGTTTAGGGTCTAGGGTTTAGGGTTTGGGGTTTGGGGTTTAGTGTTTAATTAGGGTTTAGGGTCTAGGGTTAGGGTTTAGGGTTTAGGGTGTAGTGTTTAGGGTTTAGGGTCTAGGGTTTAGGGTTTAGTGTTTAGGGTGTTTAGGGTGTACGTTTAGGGTATAATTAGGGATTAGGGTTTTAGGGTTTAAGGTTTAGGGATCATCGATCGAGTGCACACACACATTATTAGAGGCACCCGCGCCTTTGCGCATAAAGTGCATGCGTATATATAAGTGTGTTTTTTGGCCACCAACGATATATATATAGATCGAGAGAGAAAGATTGAAATATATATATTTATCCCCAAGAATATGTTCAGATATATATTGAAATATATGCACAAATGATATGTGCAAGGTATGACATGCGCGCATGCACACTAATTGTATATATATTATGAGGCAACTTAATCAAATGTGTTTTCATTCGAGAGAACTTGTCAAGATTCAAGTTAATTAATTTAGCAGCGCTAATTAGTTGGTCGCCTGCTTGATGCGCAATTTAGTGTCGTTGGCCTATATATATATATATGTAGGGTTTAATTAGGGTTTAGGATTTAGGATTAGCTAGCTAGGGTTTTAGGGGTAGGGTTAGGGTTAAGGTTAATTAATTAGGGTTTAGGTTTTAGGGTTTAGGGTTTGGGGTTTGGGGTTTGGGTTTTGGGGTTTAGGGTTTAGGGTTTAGGGTCTAGGGTTAGGGTTTAGGGTTTAGGGTTTAGGGTGTAGTGTTTAGGGTTTAGGGTCTAGGGTTTAGGGTTTAGTGTTTAGGGTGTTTAGGGTGTACGTTTAGGGTATAATTAGGGATTAGGGATTAGGTATTAGGGTTTAAGGTTTAGGGATCATCGATCGAGTGCACACACACATTATTAGAGGCACCCGCGCCTTTGCGCATAAAATGCATGCGTATATATAAGTGTGTTTTTTGGCCACCAACGATATATATATATAGATCGAGAGAGAAAGATTGAAATATATATATTTATCCCCAAGAATATGTTCAGATATATATTGAAATATATGCACGAATGATATGTGCAAGGTATTATCGCGCATTTAGCAGAGCAGGAGATGGGCCGTAATTGAGATGGGCTTGGAGGATATACACGTGGAGAGGTGTCTTCTGGTAGTAAATGTAGAATGGCCTGTCTTGCTGTGGCGGAACCAACACAGGTGGCTTCGTTAGATATGCCTTGATAGGTGATGACCCACAAGTATAGGGGGTGTATCGTAGTATCTTCGATAAGTAAGAATGTCGATCCCAACGAGGAGCAGAAGGTGTTGACAAGCAGTTTCGATGAAGGTTTCACTGTAAATGCTCACAGACAAGTATTCGGGGGTTTTGATGTAACAGATGAAATAAGTACGAGTAAGTAAAATGCGAGAGAAATAATTGCAGCGAGTGGCCCAATCCTTTGTAGCACAAAGGACAAGCCGGTTTGTTTACTTATAATGACCAAACGTTCTCGAGGACTCATGGGATTTTAGTCTAGTGCTTTCGCTACATACGGCTAAATAATCTTCATTGTTATGATAAGTGTTGTGTGGGTGAACCTATGCTAATGTACCGCCCTTCCTAGGACTAAATACATACTTGTGATTATACCCCTTGCAAGCATCCGCAACTACAAGAAAGTAATTAAGAATAAATCTAACCACAGCCTTAAACTCGAGATCCTGCGATCCCTCCTGCATCGATATACCAACGGGGTTTAGGTTTCTGTCACTCCGGCAACCCCGCAATTAGCAAACGAATACAAGATGCATTCCCCTAGGCCCATAAATGGTGAAGTGTCATGTAGTCGACGTTCACATGACACCACTAGAAGAATAACACCACAACTTAAATATCACACCATTGAATATTACTCAACCATAGTTCACTACTAACATTTAGACTTCACCCATGTCCTCAAGAACTAAACGAACTACTCACGAGACATCATATGGAACATGATCAGAGGTGATATGATGATGAATAACAATCTGAACATAAACTTGGTTCAATGGTTTCACTCAATAGCATCAACAACAAGTATAGATCGATACCGGGAGAGTTTCCCCTATCAAACAATCAAGATCAAACCCAAATTGCTACGGCGGTGACGGTGTCCAGCGGTGATGACGGCGGTGATGATGGTGGAGATGATGATGATGGTGATGGTGATGATGTCCAGCTTGATGTCGGTGACGATGGCGTCGATTTCCCCCTCCCGGAGGGAATTTCCCCGGCGGATTCCCCGGAGAGCTCTTTTCTCTCTGGTGTTCTCCGCCCCGCAGAGGCGGCTGTAACTCTTCGTGAGGTACCCCTTCTGGCTTAGGTTTTCGGGACGAAGGATTTCGCGAAGAAAAGGAGGCGAAAGGGGTCGTGGGCCCCCCAGACCACATGGCGGCGCGGCCAGGGCCTGGGCCGCGCCGCCCTATGGTGTGGGCCCACCCTGGCTCCTCCTGGCTCCTCCTTCTGGCTTCCTCCGTCATCTTGAAAAATAGGATTTTTGGTATAATTTCCTTCCACAGGTGATCTTCCGAAATATTGCCTTCTGACGGTGCTTTTTCCAGCAGAATCCTGGCTCCGGTGCTTGATCCTCCAATAATGATGAAACATGCAAAATAGATGAAATAACATAAGTATTGTGTCCCAATACGAAATATATCAATGAATAACAGCAAATTATGATATAAAATAGTGATGCAAATTGGACGTATCAACTCCCCCAAGCTTAGACTTCGCTTGTCCCCAAGCGAAACTGAACTCGATAGACATGACCACATGTTTATGGAGTGAAGAGTCGACAAATAAAATACGGACAAGAAGCATCATATTCATTCACACAGGACATTATAGTAAACAACCTCTTATAACTCACATTGAAACAAGTATAAGGTAATCACAAGTAAAGGTGCATGAGAAATCATAATTGGTGATGGCAAACTCCGTTCTTGGTCAGAGAACAATTAATAGATTATATTTATCTTATTGAGCAGCTCTCTCATGTTAAAGTTTATAATGCACAACTTGCATACTCAATCATAATGGTCTCTTCATAATCATTGATAACTTGCAAAGCTATATTCATTCAGATAAAACTTGTACTAAACAAGGAAGAATAAAAGACATGATGTAGCAAATCACAATATAATGGTTTGATCACAACTACTCAAATGCTTGCTTGAGATGGAGAGAAATAGGTTTACTGACTCAACATAAAGTAAAAGACAGGCCCTTCGCAGAGGGAAGCAGGGATTAAATCATGTGCTAGAGCTCTTTCAGTTTTGAAATCATATAGAGATAATAAAAGTAACATTTTGAGAGGTGTTTGTTGTTGTCAACGACTGGTAGCGGGTACTCTAACCCCCTTGCCAGACAACCTCCTAAGAGCGGCTCCCATAATATTTTCATTTTGTGTGGCACTCCTTCCAACCTTTCTTTCACAAACCATGGCTAACCGAATCCTCGGGTGCCTGCCAACAATCTCATACCATGAAGGAGTGCCTTTTTATTTTAGCTTTATGATGATGATGACACTCCCCCAACCTTTGCTTACACAAGCCATGGCTAACCGAATCCTTCGGGTGCCGTCCATCAATCGCATACCATGGAGGAGTGTCTATTTAGTTTAATTAATTTGGGACTGGGAATCCCATTGCCAGCTCTTTTTGCAAAATTATTGGATAAGCGGATGAAGCCACTAGTCCATTGGTGGAAATTGCCCAACAAGATTGAAAGATAAAACACCACATACTTCCTCATGAGCTATGAAACATTGACACAAATAAGAGATACTAAGTTTTGAATTGTTTAAAGGTAGCACATGAAGTATTTACTTGGAATGGCAGAAAATACCATGTAGTAGGTAGGTATGGTGGACACAAATGACATAGGTTTGGGCTAAGGTTTGGATGCACGAGAAGTATTCCCTCTCAGTACATGTCTTTGGCTAGCAAGGTTAATTAGCAAGCATAAGAGTCGAGGGAAACAAACAAATATACATATGATAGAAACAATCATGCATCTTCCTTGTAAGCACAAACAATCTTAACTTCAGAATAATAAGCTATGAGCTAACAAGAAAGACAATGAAACATCTACATGTATTTCTCTTTTCTATTTAAACCTCAAAGTGTTGTTGCTATTGACCAATGCTAAGTTTGCCAAAACCAAATAGATTTATTCAATGCTCCCAAAGTGATACCAATACTAACAACAAGATGAATCATAGAAATTGCAAACTAAAATAAGATGTGCAATATGTAAATGATAAGACTTCTCATTAATATTCCATATCGATAACTCACACCAAGGGATACATAGACAACTAAAGGAGAGATACTTCCAAACGCAACCCATCTTATACGATAACTTCCCTATTCATGATATGACACTACTTGACAATAAAAGTAAAAGGTAGTGATAATGTGATACCGCGGCACTCCCCCAAGCTTGGAACAAACCAAGGGGATGCCAATACCGATGATGAATTACTCCTGAGGAGATGGTGGCGATGAATTCCTCCCGCGCTTCTTAATGAGCTCCTTCAACTTCAGTTTCTCAGCTTGACAATTCTGCACTAAGATTCGAAGAGATTCATTGTTATCCGAAGTTGGCGATGACGACCTTGTGATGCGAATCGAGTGGTATTCAATCAATCTTCGGAGACGGCAATTCTCCTCCTGGAGTATCTCCACTTCTCTTCTCAGAGCCCGATATTGATCACAAAACTCATCGGTGATCCGTAGAACTTCTTCCATCATGGGGAAGGAGTCGAGGCTAAGAGCGGGTGGTAAAGGTCCCTGCAGGTTATGAGAAAAAGAACGTCGAGTGTCAACAGATCCCACCAAGATTTGCTTGCTCCCTCCGGCTTGCTGCTCTTGTCTTGATGGCACCTCCTTCACTTCTTCCTCCGAAAGCCCCTTGCCCTTGTTGTTGGAGGCCATGGTGCTTCTAGACTGAAAACAGATCCTGGCAGAAACAGCTCGAAACAAAACACGTCGAGAACACGATATACGGACCTCCAGGGGTCCGGGGGATTATATAGCAAAACTACCAAAGGAAAGCACCAGATCGAACCAGAGTCGGAAAGGGGCGACGGGCGGCCAGACCATAGGTCGGCGCGGGCCCAGGTCAGGCCGCGCCGCCCTATGGTGGCACCCCCTCGTGCGTCCTTTCCACTCCGTTTCGAACTCGTAATTTCTCATATTTTCCAAAAACAGCGAAAATATTGTTTGGAAAGTAAATTGCATACTTTTCATTACCAGTACTGTTACCTATTCAAAGTCGAGTTCGGCGGATGTCAATTTGTCTTTTAATGAAAGCCCGGTGTTTCCACTTGAATAATATCAACATCAACATTATATGAATCACCCGAGATATAATGCTTGAGTCTTTGTCCATTCACCACTTGCGTAGCATTGCCTTGGAGAGAGCTAATTTTGATTGCTCCTGAACGATACACCTCCTCGACAACATATGGTCCTTCCCATTTCGAGAGTAATTTCCCTGCAAAGAATCTGAGACGAGACCGATACAATAGGACCTTATCTCCAACATTAAACTCTCTTTTGATGATCCTTCTATCATGCCATTTTTTTACTTTCTCTTTAAAGAGTTTAGCATTTTCATAAGCTTCACTTCTCCATTCATCTAGAGAACTCAATTGTAGCAACCTCTTATCACCGGCAAGTTTAGGATCTTTATTTAATTCTCTAACAGCCCAATAAGCTTTGTGCTCTAGTTCTAAAGGTAAATGACAAGCTTTCCCATAAACCATTTTATAAGGTGACATTCCCATGGGATTTTTATAAGCAGTTCTATAAGCCCAGTGCATCCTTCAATTTACTAGCCCAATTCTTTCTAGTTTTATTAACAGTCTTTCCCAAAATAGATTTAATTTCTCTATTCGATAATTCTACTTGACCACTAGTTTGAGGATGATAAGCGGAAGCAATTCTATGATTAATACCATACTTAGCAAGAGTTTTTCTAAAACCTCCATGAATAAAATGAGAACCTCCATCAGTCATAATATATCTAGGCACTCCAAATCTAGGAAAAATAATATCCAAAAGCATTCTTAAAGAGGTCTCACCATCAGCACTTTTTGTAGGTATAGCTTCCACCCATTTAGTAACATAATCAACAGCAACAAGTATATGAGTGTTACCTTCTGAAGACGGAAAAGGTCCCATGAAGTCAAATCCCCAACAATCAAACGGTTCAATAACAAGAGTATAATTCATAGGCATTTCATTGCGTCTGGAGATATTACCAACCCTTTGGCATTCATCACAAGATAGAATAAACTTTCTCGCATCCTTGAAGAGAGTTGGCCAATAAAAACCTGATTGTAGAACTTTTTGCGCGGTTCTATCTCCAGCGTGATGTCCTCCATAAGCACTGCCATGACATTTACTCAATATCTCTTGTTGTTCATATTCGGGAACACATCTTCGCATAATACCATCCACTCCTTCTTTATATAGGTGTGGGTCATCCCAAAAATAATGCCTCAAGTCATAAAAGAATTTCCTCCTTTGCTGAGCTGAAAAGGTTGGAGGCAAGTACTTGGAAACAATAAAGTTAGCATAATCAGCATACCAAGGACTGTCTCGCGAGCTCACCTTTATTACATCCAATTGTTCATTTGGAAAACTATCATTAACAGGAACAGGATCATAAGCAATATTTTCCAATCTAGACAAATTATCAGCAACAGGATTATCAGCACCTTTCCTATCTACAATATGTAAATCAAATTCTTGCAAAAGAAGTACCCATCTAATAAGCCTCGGCTTAGCATCTTTCTTTGTCATTAGGTATCTAATTGCAGCATGATCAGTATGAATAGTAACTTTTGAATCAACAATATAAGATCTAAATTTATCACAAGCAAAGACTACAGCTAATAATTCTTTTTCAGTTGTAGCATAATTTCTTTGAGCAGCATCAAGAGTTTTACTAGCATAATGAATAACATTCAGTTTTTTATCTACTCGCTGTCCAAGAACAGCGCCTACAGCAAAATCACTAGCATCACACATAATTTCAAATGGTAAATTCCAATCAGGAGGTTCAACTATAGGAGCAGTTGTTAAGGCTTTCTTAAGAGTTTCAAAAGCTTCCTTACAATCATCATCAAAAACAAATGGTACATCTTTTTGAAGAAGATTAGTAAGAGGCTTTGAAATCTTGGAGAAATCTTTAATAAACCTCCTATAAAACCCAGCATGACCAAGAACACTACGAATACCTTTAACATCCCTCGGATAGGGCATCTTCTCAATTGCTTCAACTTTAGCTCTATCAACTTCAATACCTCTCTCAAAAATTTTATGTCCCAATACAATTCCTTCATTAACCATAAAGTGGCATTTCTCCCAATTAAGAACAAGGTTAGTTTCTTCACATCTCTGCAAAACTTTATCAAGGTTTCGCAAGCAACTATCAAAAGAATTCCCATAAACGGAAAAATCATCCATGAATACCTCTACAATACTTTCACAAAAACCATGAAAAATAGCAGACATGCATCTTTGAAAAGTAGCAGGAGCATTACATAAACCAAAAGGCATACGTCTATAAGCATAAGTTCCATAGGGACAAGTAAAGGTGGTTTTCTCTTGATCTTTAGCTTTAACAGCAATTTGTGAAAATCCAGAATAACCATCAAGAAAGCAAAAATGAGTATTTTTAGACAATCTTTCTAGCATTTGATCAATAAATGGTAAAGGGTAATGATCTTTCTTAGTAACTTTATTAACTTTTCGAAAATCAATGCACATTCTATACCCTACAACCACTCTTTGAGGAATGAGCTCATCATTATCATTAGGCACAACAGTCATACCTCCTTTCTTGGGAACGCAATGCACAGGACTAACCCATCTACTATCAGCAATAGGATATATAATACCAGCTTCAAGAAGTCGTAATACCTCATTCCTTACCACTTCCTTCATCTTCGGAATTAGACGACGCTGATGTTCAACAATAGGCTTTGCATCATCTTCCATATTAATAGCATGTTGGCAAATAGATGGAGAAATCCCCTTCAAATCATCAAGAGTGTAGCCAATAGCTCCTCGGTGTTTCTTCAATATTTGCAATAATCTTTCTTCTTCAAACTCTGTAAGCTTAGAACTAATAATAACAGGATATATTTTCTTATCATCAATATGAGCATATTTAAGATCATCAGGTAAAGGCTTTAAATCAAAAACAGGATCTTCCTTTGGTGGCGGTGTTGTACCCAAATCTTCCACCGGTAAATCATGCTTGAGAATAGGTTGGCGAAGAAAAATTTCCTCAAGTTCATCTCTTTCTTTCCTAAAAATTTCACTCTCGCTATCCTCCAAATGTTGCTGCAAAGGATTGTTAGGAACAAGAACAATAGATGCACACTGCTCCATTTTAAAATCATTACTAGGCAAATCAGCTTTATAAGGGGTTTTAGTAAATTTAGAGAAGTTAAACTCATAAGATTCACCAGCAAATTTAGTCAAAATTTTCTCTTTCTTGCAATCTATAATAGCTCCACAAGTATTTAGAAAAGGTCTACCAAAAATAATAGGACAATAATCACTAGCAGCAGAACCAAGTACCAAAAAGTCAGCAGGATATTTAATCTTACCGCATAAAACTTCCACATCTCGGACAATACCAATTGGTGAAATAGTTTCTCTATTAGCCAGCTGAATAACCACATCAATATCTTCAAGTTCACAAGAATCAATTTCGTGCATAATCTCCGTGTAAAGCTCATATGGAATAGCACTAACACTTGCACCAATATCACATAATCCATAATAGCAATGATCACCAATTTTAACAGATAGCATAGGAACACTAGCTTGTTTGGGTTTATTAGGATGTGAAACAATATTAGAAGCATCTTCACAGAAAATAATATGACCATCCTCCACATTTTCAGTCACAAGATCTTTAACTATTGCAACAGCAGGTTCAACTTTTATTTGTTCTTCAGGTTCTCTAGGTTTCTTTTCACTTTTATGAACCGCACTATTTATAACAGAGTACTCTTTCATTTTAGCAGGAAAAGGAGTTTTTTCAATATAAGCTTCAGGAATAACATGATCAGCAGTTTCAATTACAACACACTTATTAATAGATGAATCTATTTTATCTTTATATGGTTCATGATACTTATCAAAATTCTTCTTAGGCAATTCATAATGAGAGGCAAAAGCTTTATAAAGATTTACAACTTGGGAATCAAGACCATATGTAGCACTCATATTACGAAATAAATCAGTATCCATAAAAGCTTCAATGCATTTATAATCATAAATTATACCTGATTCTCTATCCTTGTCGTTCTCCCAACCTTCAGTATTTTCTTGGATTCGATCAAGAAGGTCTCTTTTAAACTCTTCTTTGTTGCGTGTAAATGATCCAGAACAAGAAGTATCCAGCAAGGTCTTGTCTTGAAAAGAAAGTCTTGCATAGAAATTATCAATAATAACATTACCAGGAAGCTCATGAATGGGGCATTTGAGCATTAAAGACTTCAATCTCCCCCAAGCTTGGGCAATACTCTCTCCATCATGAGGCCAAAAATTATATATGCGATTCCGATCCTTATGAATTTCACTTGGAGGATAGAACTTAGAATAAAACCGGGGCACAATATCATTCCATTCAAGAGAATCCCCATTATCCAGTAATTTATACCAATGCGCCGCCTTACCGGACAGCGATAAAGAGAATAATTTCTTCCTCACTTCATCCATAGCAATACCTGCACATTTGAATAACCCGCATAATTCATGCAAAAACAGTAAATGATCACCGGGTGGACAGTTCCATCCCCTTCATAGCGGTTATCCATAACACGTTCAATAATTTTCATAGGTATTTTATATGGTATCACTTCCTCACCTGGCGCCTCATCTACTACCGTTGCAGTAGTAGTAGATTTCCCAAATAGAAATTGAAGAGAAGAGCTCTCCATAATGACTTATGGCAGCAGGCAGAAATAAAATCAGCACAACAGTAAAGGTTTTCCTTACCAATTCCACTTACCAATAGCGCTTCACTCCCCGGCAACGGCGCCAGAAAATAGTCTTGATGACCCACAAGTATAGGGGGTGTATCGTAGTATCTTCGATAAGTAAGAATGTCGATCCCAACGAGGAGCAGAAGGTGTTGACAAGCAGTTTCGATGAAGGTTTCACTGTAAATGCTCACAGACAAGTATTCAGGGGTTTTGATATAACAGATGAAATAAGTACGAGTAAGTAAAATGCGAGAGAAATAATTGCAGCGAGTGGCCCAATCCTTTGTAGCACAAAGGACAAGCCGGTTTGTTTACTTATAATGACCAAACGTTCTCGAGGACTCATGGGATTTTAGTCTAGTGCTTTCGCTACATACGGCTAAATAATCTTCATTGTTATGATAAGTGTTGTGTGGGTGAACCTATGCTAATGTACCGCCCTTCCTAGGACTAAATACATACTTGTGATTATACCCCTTGCAAGCATCCGCAACTACAAGAAAGTAATTAAGAATAAATCTAACCACAGCCTTAAACTCGAGATCCTGCGATCCCTCCTGCATCGATATACCAACGGGGGTTTAGGTTTCTGTCACTCCGGCAACCCCGCAATTAGCAAACGAATACAAGATGCATTCCCCTAGGCCCATAAATGGTGAAGTGTCATGTAGTCGACGTTCACATGACACCACTAGAAGAATAACACCACAACTTAAATATCACACCATTGAATATTACTCAACCATAGTTCACTACTAACATTTAGACTTCACCCATGTCCTCAAGAACTAAACGAACTACTCACGAGACATCATATGGAACATGATCAGAGGTGATATGATGATGAATAACAATCTGAACATAAACTTGGTTCAATGGTTTCACTCAATAGCATCAACAACAAGTATAGATCGATACCGGGAGAGTTTCCCCTATCAAACAATCAAGATCAAACCCAAATTGCTACGGCGGTGACGGTGTCCAGCGGTGATGACGGCGGTGATGATGGTGGAGATGATGATGATGGTGATGGTGATGATGTCCAGCTTGATGTCGGTGACGATGGCGTCGATTTCCCCCGTTTGCCCGCCGGAGAGCTCTTTTCTCTCTGGTGTTCTCCGCCCCGCAGAGGCGGCTGTAACTCTTCGTGAGGTACCCTGGCAGGTTTTGGGACGAAGGATTTGCGAAGAAAAGGAGGGAAAGGGGTCGTGGGCCCCCAGACCACATGGCGGCGCGGCCGGGGCCTGGGCGCCGCCCTATGGTGTGGGCCCACCCTGGCTCCTCCTGGCTCCTCCTTCTGGCTTCCTCCGTCATCTTGAAAAATAGGATTTTTGGTATAATTTCCTTCCACAGGTGATCTTCCGAAATATTGCGTTCTGACGGTGCTTTTTCCAGCAGAATCCTGGCTCCGGTGCTTGATCCTCCAATAATGATGAAACATGCAAAATAGATGAAATAACATAAGTATTGTGTCCCAATACGAAATATATCAATGAATAACAGCAAATTATGATATAAAATAGTGATGCAAATTGGACGTATCAATAGGTCAGGTGGCACGCCCTTGCAACCGCCAGGACGTGTGCCGGAGCATTGCGGGACGACGACCGAGGGACTAGGGCCCACCAGCAGTCTTGGTACCCTCCCGGCTCTTCGTGTTGCTCGCCGGTGTTTGTGCAAGGTATGCCATGCGCGCATGCACACTAATTGTATATATATTATGAGGCAACTTAATCAAATGTGTTTTCATTCGAGAGAACTTGTCAAGATTCAACAAAGTTAATTAATTTATTAGCGCTAATTAGTTGGTCGCCTGCTTGATGCGCAATTTAGTGTCGTTGGCCTATATATATATGTAGGGTTTAATTAGGGTTTAGGGTTTAGGATTAGCTAGCTAGGGTTTTAGGGTTAGGGTTAGGGTTAAGGTTAATTAATTAGGGTTTAGGGTCTAGGGTTTAGGGTTTAGGGTTTAGGGTTTGGGGTTTGGGGTTTAGTGTTTAATTAGGGTTTAGGGTCTAGGGTTAGGGTTTAGGGTTTAGGGTGTAGTGTTTAGGGTTTAGGGTCTAGGGTTTAGGGTTTAGTGTTTAGGGTGTTTAGGGTGTACGTTTAGGGTATAATTAGGGATTAGGGTTTTAGGGTTTAAGGTTTAGGGATCATCAATCGAGTGCACACACACATTATTGGAGGCACCCGCGCCTTTGCGCATAAAGTGCATGCGTATATATAAGTGTGTTTTTTGGCCACCAACGATATATATATAGATCGAGAGAGAAAGATTGAAATATATATATTTATCCCCAAGAATATGTTCAGATATATATTGAAATATATGCACGAATGATATGTGCAAGGTATTGTTATCACCAGAATTTAGCCAGAGCAGGAGATGGGCCGTAATTGAGATGGGCTTGGAGGATATACACGTGGAGAGGTGTCAGCTACTGACAAGTAAATGTAGAATGGCCTGTCTTGCTGTGGCGGAACCAACACAGGTGGCTTCGTTAGATATGCCTTGATAGGTCAGTGCTTGCTTTGCGTGTGCCGAGCATTGCGGAACGACACCAGGGACTAGGGCCCACCAGCAGTCTTGGTACCCTCCCGGCTCTTCGTGTTGCTCGCCGCTGCCCGCCGGTGGGTTTTGGCAGGCAACAGGTATGCCATGCGCGCATGCACACTAATTGTATATATATTATGAGGCAACTTAATCAAATGTGTTTTCATTCGAGAGAACTTGTCAAGATTCAACAAAGTTAATTAATTTATTAGCGCTAATTAGTTGGTCGCCTGCTTGATGCGCAATTTAGTGTCGTTGGCCTATATATATATGTAGGGTTTAATTAGGGTTTAGGGTTTAGGATTAGCTAGCTAGGGTTTTAGGGTTAGGGTTAGGGTTAAGGTTAATTAATTAGGGTTTAGGGTCTAGGGTTTAGGGTTTAGGGTTTGGGGTTTAGTGTTTAATTAGGGTTTAGGGTCTAGGGTTAGGGTTTAGGGTTTAGGGTTTAGGGTGTAGTGTTTAGGGTTTAGGGTCTAGGGTTTAGGGTTTAGTGTTTAGGGTGTTTAGGGTGTACGTTTAGGGTATAATTAGGGATTAGGGTTTTAGGGTTTAAGGTTTAGGGATCATCGATCGAGTGCACACACACATTATTAGAGGCACCCGCGCCTTTGCGCATAAAGTGCATGCGTATATATAAGTGTGTTTTTTGGCCACCAACGATATATATATAGATCGAGAGAGAAAGATTGAAATATATATATTTATCCCCAAGAATATGTTCAGATATATATTGAAATATATGCACAAATGATATGTGCAAGGTATGCCATGCGCGCATGCACACTAATTGTATATATATTATGAGGCAACTTAATCAAATGTGTTTTCATTCGAGAGAACTTGTCAAGATTCAAGTTAATTAATTTAGCAGCGCTAATTAGTTGGTCGCCTGCTTGATGCGCAATTTAGTGTCGTTGGCCTATATATATATATATATATGTAGGGTTTAATTAGGGTTTAGGATTTAGGATTAGCTAGCTAGGGTTTTAGGGGTAGGGTTAGGGTTAAGGTTAATTAATTAGGGTTTAGGGTTTAGGGTTTAGGGTTTGGGGTTTGGGGTTTAGGGTTTAGGTTCTAGGGTTTAGGGTTTAGTGTTTAGGGTGTTTAGGGTGTACGTTTAAGGTATAATTAGGGATCATGGATTAGGGTTTTAGGGTTTAAGGTTTAGGGATCATCGATCGAGCTAGTGCACAGACACATTATTAGAGGCACCCGCGCCTTTGCGCATAAAGTGCATGCGTATATATATAATAAGTGTGTTTCTTGGCCACCAACGATATATATAGATCGAGAGAGAGATTGAAATATATATATATATCCCCAAGAATATGTTCAGATATATATTGAGATATATATATGCACGAATGATATGTCCATGGTATGCCATGCGCGCATGCACACTAATTGTATATATATTATGAGGCAACTTAATCAAATGTGTTTTCATTCGAGAGAACTTGTCAAGATTTAAGTTAATTAATTTATCAGCGCTAATTAGTTGGTCGCCTGCTTGATGCGCAATTAAGTGTCGTTGGCCTATATATATATGTAGTGTTTAATTAGGGTTTAGGTTTTAGGGTTAGCTAGCTAGGGTTTTAGGGTTAGGGTTAGGGTTAGGGTTAATTAGGGTTTAGGGTCTAGGGTTTAGGGTTTAGTTCGTGTGTAGGGTTTAGGGTCTAGGGTTAGGGTTTAGGGTTTAGTGTTTAGGGTTTAGGGTTTAGGGTCTAGGGTTTAGGGTTTAGTGTTTAGGGTGTTTAGGGTGTACGGTTAGGGTATAATTAGGGATTAGGGTTTTAGGGTTTAAGGTTTAGGGATCATCGATCGAGTGCACACACACATTAATTATTAGAGGCACCCACGCTTTGCGCATAAAGTGCATGCGTATATATAAGTGTGTTTCTTGGCCACCAACGATATATAGATCTAGAGAGAGATTGAAATATATTTAGGGTTTATGGTTTAGGGTTTAGGGTTCAGGGTCAAGGGTTGGGGTTTAGGGTTTAGGGTCTAGTGTTTAGGGTTTAGGGTATATGGAGTAGTGTTTAGGGTTTAGGGTCTAGGGTTTAGTGTTTAGGGTGTTTAGGGTGTATGTTTAGGGTATAATTAGGGATTAGGGTTTTAGGGTTTAAGGTTTAGGGATCATCGATCGAGTGCACACACATTATTAGAGGCACCCGCGCCTTTGCGCATAAAGTGCATGCGTATATATAAGTGTGTTTTTTGGCCACCAACGATATATATATAGATCGAGAGAGAAAGATTGAAATATATATATTTATCCCCAAGAATATGTTCAGATATATATTGAAATATATGCACAAATGATATGTGCAAGGTATGCCATGCGCGCATGCACACTAATTGTATATATATTATGAGGCAACTTAATCAAATGTGTTTTCATTCGAGAGAACTTGTCAAGATTCAAGTTAATTAATTTAGCAGCGCTAATTAGTTGGTCGCCTGCTTGATGCGCAATTTAGTGTCGTTGGCCTATATATATATATATGTAGGGTTTAATTAGGGTTTAGGATTTAGGATTAGCTAGCTAGGGTTTTAGGGGTAGGGTTAGGGTTAAGGTTAATTAATTAGGGTTTAGGGTTTAGGGTTTAGGGTTTGGGGTTTAGGGTTTGGGGTTTAGGGTTTAGGGTCTAGGGTTTAGGGTTTAGTGTTTAGGGTGTTTAGGGTGTACATTTAAGGTATAATTAGGGATCATGGATTAGGATTTTAGGGTTTAAGGTTTAGGGATCATCGATCGAGCTAGTGCACAGACACATTATTAGAGGCACCCGCGCCTTTGCGCATAAAGTGCATGCGTATATATATAATAAGTGTGTTTCTTGGCCACCAACGATATATAGATCGAGAGAGAGATTGAAATATATATATATCCCCAAGAATATGTTCAGATATATATTGAGATATATATATGCACGAATGATATGTCCATGGTATGCCATGCGCGCATGCACACTAATTGTATATATATTATGAGGCAACTTAATCAAATGTGTTTTCATTCGAGAGAACTTGTCAAGATTCAAGTTAATTAATTTATCAGCGCTAATTATTTGGTCGCCTGCTTGATGCGCAATTAAGTGTCGTTGGCCTATATATATATATGTAGTGTTTAATTAGGGTTTAGGTTTTAGGGTTAGCTAGCTAGGGTTTTAGGGTTAGGGTTAGGGTTAATTAGGGTTTAGGGTCTAGGGTTTAGGGTTTAGGGTTTAGTACGTGTTTAGGGTTTAGGGTCTAGGGTTAGGGTTTAGGGTTTAGTGTTTAGGGTTTAGGGTTTAGGGTCTAGGGTTTAGGGTTTAGTGTTTAGGGTGTTTAGGGTGTACGGTTAGGGTATAATTAGGGATTAGGGTTTTAGGGTTTAAGGTTTAGGGATCATCGATCGAGTGCACACACACATTAATTATTAGAGGCACCCACGCCTTTGCGCATAAAGTGCATGCGTATATATATAAGTAAGTTTCTTGGCCACCAACGATATATAGATCTAGAGAGAGATTGAAATATATTTAGGGTTTATGGTTTAGGGTTTAGGGTTCAGGGTCAAGGGTTGGGGTTTAGGGTTTAGGGTCTAGTGTTTAGGGTTTAGGGTATATGGAGTAGTGTTTAGGGTTTAGGGTCTAGGGTTTAGTGTTTAGGGTGTTTAGGGTGTATGTTTAGGGTATAATTAGGGATTAGGGTTTTGGGGTTTAAGGTTTAGGGATCATCGATCGAGTGCACACACACATTATTAGAGGCACCCGCGCCTTTGCGCATAAAGTGCATGCGTATATATATAAGTGTGTTTCTTGTCCACCAACGATATATAGATCGAGAGATAGAGATTGAAATCCCCAAGAATATGTTCAAATATACGCACACACATGAATTATTAGAGGCACCCGCGCTTTGCGCATAAAGTGCATGCATATGTGTGTTGTTCTGGCCACCAACGATAGATCGAGAGAGATAGATAGATTGAAATCCCCAAGAATTAGAGGACCCCTTGCACAAGTGTTGGCCATCTATATATAATATGAATCCCAATAATGTTCATACATGATAGGGCATATGTGTGAAGCAATTTTTTTCGAGAACTTGTAAAGATTCAAATTTATCAGTGCTAATGGAAACTAGTGCACATTAGAGGACCCCCTCTTACACGTGTTGGCCATCTATGTATAGTTTGAATCCAAATAATGTTCATACATGATAGGCTATATGTGAATCAATTTTTTCTTCCAAGAACTTGTCAAGATTCAAATTTATCGGTGCTAATGGAAACTAGTGCGCACTAGACGAGCCCCTTGCGCAAGTGTTGGCCATTACATATAGTTTAAAACTCAAGAATGTTCATACATGATAGGCCATATGTGCAAAGGAATTTTTTCCCGTGAACTTGTCAAAATTCAAGTTTATCGGTGCAAATGGAAACTAGTCCAAAAAATTACATAGAGGTCCAAGAGAACTAGACAATAACTAATAGGACCTGCAACTTTACAAAAAGGACCCCAAAACATATAGAAGAAAATCAATCGAGTCCTTCGGACCGCACATCAGATCTCTGCTCCGCATCCTTTCCAGCAACTCCGTCGCCGGGGACGCACCACTTGGGACGGTGTCGCCGGTAGTCGCCAGGACGAAGGAGAAGAAGGGCCTCAGCAACGGCACATTGGCTCTGAGAAGGGCCGCTAAAAGTCCAAGATGTTCACGGGCAAGACGGATGACGCCGTCGTATGCCCCGAGCTTGTGAACGTTAGCAGCTTGACTTCCCCATTGGCCAGATCTGAAGCACTGACCAAAGCAAGCCTCACCATTAGCGCCATCACCTTGATGGCACCAGATCGGGGTTTGGCCGGCAAGATCCGCCAGATTCATAGGCCAGATCTGAAGCCGATGACGAGATCCCCGACTCCATTGCGCCATTCTGCTCATGGGAAACACTGGATCTAAGCTTACAACAACATGAACTCCCTCGGATCCAAATTAACTGACTCAACTTTGCTTATCTAAATATGGATGTATCCACACATGTTTTTACTCGAGATACATACACGTCTAAGGAAAGTTGAATCAATTAATTTAGTTTGGAGGGTGTACGATATACGGAGAGAAGTCGGCCTCGTCTCCGGCCGGCGAGGCTGCCGGAGAGAAGGGGAGAGGAGCCGGGGGAGTGGGAGAGACTCGAGAGAAAGAGAAGAGGAAAGAAAGAGAGCTCCTGGGGAAGAACATTATTTTTGTCGTTCTGCTCGTAGCTTGAAACTGAAAATTTCGGCCGCGCGCCAAATCATCCCGCCGCATCCATTCGAAAATCCCGTGACCAGTTTTACCCTTTTAACCCTGGTCCGGAAGCTACAACCCACCGACCATGGAGGGCTCATTCGGTAACAATGAAATATCTTGCCTAGATCCCGAACCCTCCCCACAGGCCCACACCCACCCACCAACCATTCGCCCCATTAGCTCAAAAATACTCTCACACGCCAAAGCTCTGACTCTCTACAGTACTAGATCTGCTTCGCCGCCGGCATACTCCTCCACAGCGTAGCCTTGATCGTGTTGGTTGTCCACCCACCGGATCCGCTCCCCGCCGCCCTCGCCACCGACGGATCTGCTTCACCGCCGACCTCGCCACCGACGGATCTGCTTCACCGCCGACCTCGCCACCGATGGATCTGCTTCACCGCCGACCTCATCCACAGCGTAGCAATCAACGCCTTTCCTGTCGACGCACCGGATCCTCTCCAACGGAACCGTGTCTACTTCACCGCGCCCCCCCTCCACAGAAGCCGATCTATTCCACCGACTACCTCGGCGCAGCGGCTGTATCAACTTCACTGAATCCCTTGCCAGCCAACCAGATCTGCTTCACTAACGCCCGCTTCTACTGAAACAGGGTCGACTCATCGTCTCCCGCGTTCGCCGCCGCTGGAATGCAAGTTGCCGCCCCCGTCCACCCCGCCGCAGCTTGGTTAGTACGCTGGCCCGTTAGATCGCGGTGTTTCTTTAGCCATGTTTTGTGTAGTTATTTGCAGATCTCATATGCCATTAAATTTCTTGATGTGTTACTTCGCATGAAGTTCGTTTAAATATTGTACAGTACAAAAGCATTATCCGGTCGCTACCATCCTGTTCATTCTACTGACACCTGTGTGCATCCACATATTTATAGGGGACCCATTCATTTGCTGCCAACTGTTTTTGTACTGCATGCTATTCCTTTTATAGTCATGCTATGGGCATTTCCAATCTGGTTGTTCTTATACCACGTCATTAGCTCACCGCTAGCCGCTAGCTGTTTTCTCGTGTCTGCTATTCTTTTACTGCTTTTATAATCATGCTATGTGCATTTCCAATCTGCTTGCTCTTATACCTCGTCTTTAGCTTATAGCTATTTTTTCCATGAATGCTCCTGTCGCACAGCTTGTATAGTTATTGTTGCGTGCATGTCTGGTCTTTGTATTATCGTAGACTAACTTGTCAATGTTATTTTTCCTAGGGATTGATCATGCGAACCACTTATTAGAATATCCAACATTAACAGCGGGGACGCTAGGGAAGGTTGGAATCTGAGTTCTTGGTTGGTAACTTTGGCAGTTTACTTCCGTTATTATCTATAACCTATATGCATTGTTCCTTATGCAAGAGATAAACACTTGGAACCCTGCCATAGCAATGCCATCCATGCTTTACTATGTTTCTGCCTATTTGATATGCTTGTCTTGGAGCAACTGCGAAGGTGATTTGAACCTGACATTTGGTCATTCTTAATGCCAATTTACTTTATGTGGAAAACCTTGGCATTACCCTACTCTAAATCTGAATGTCTGAAATTTGTATCTCATGCAAAGCAACATCTAGTTGGTTTTAATCTGATATCTGGTAAATATTGGCTTATTCATTTGGCAGCTCAAGATTTTTGTTATTTGAAACCAGCTGACTTGGTCTTAAATGTGATATCTAAACACAGATTAAGGACAATGGAGCAGGAGGATTAGCATTTCACTTGATGGCTGAACCTAAAATGACAGGCATGTCGACCACGACTAGTGCACGCAAGAGAAGGACCTGCAGCGAGCCAGTATGTTCTGCTACATGCTGTTATCTGATCTCTACATTGCGTAATACATGTTTGAATAGTTAATTGTTGTAACTATTTTTGCAATATTACCAGAATGCAGTTTTAGTGAAGCAGTCATCATTAGAAGATAGTCGCCAAAGCGACCCTGTGCAACATTATGATGTAAGTCTGCTTAGTACAAGTTCCATACATTGTCTTATTTATGCAACTTGTTATTATCTTATATCTACATTGCATAATAAATGTTTGAATAGTTCACTGTTGTAACTATGTTTGCAATATTACTAGAATGCAGTTGTAATGAAGAAGTCCTTAGTAGAAGATAGAGCGCAAAAAAGGTTCCGGCGTGAGCCTATGCAACGATATAATGTAAGTCTGTGCTTAGTACTTGTGACTATCTCATATCGACAATGCTTAATACATGTTTGCATAGTTCATCGTTTAACTCTTTTTGCATTATTATCAGAATGCAGTTCTGATGAAGCAATCTTCATTAGAAGAGAGGCCCACAAAAAGTTCTGATCTTTGTTCTGATGCATCCTCTCATAGCCGTCAACCTAGACCATTCTTTTCATCAAACAGTGAACATCTCAAGGCTGTACTTTATAAAAGACATGGTATTGCTGCTTTAAGGTCTGTAGCTGATATGTTGACCAAGAGTACACAAGATTCAATCAAGGCGATTGCCAAATGTCAACGTGTTATTGATGATGCTAATAGAAGTCCTCAATGATTCTATGTAATTTTTTTATTTGGGCACATTAATTGCCTTGTAATTTTCCTAGTTATTTTATTTGTGTATGTAATTGTGTGTATCATTGATATCAGATTTTAGGCTCATGAAATTTAATGCAAGTTGACTAGTCAAACAACCAGGGCCCTATAACAGATTGGGCGGCCCATTACAGTAGTGTGGGACCCTTTCATTTTGGGCCGGCTCACTTACTTATGGGCCAGCCGTATGGGAAAGTGGGACCCACTCGTGCTTTTGGCCCGGCCACTGTCTTGTTGGTCCGGCCCACTTGCTACATGATGGACCCCACACTAAATGGGCCGGCCCTTTAAGAGGAAAGTGGGACCCTGCGTTTGGCCGGCCCACTAGCGTGTTGGGCCGGCCCACTTGCATATGGTGGACCCCACATACTAAATGGGCCGGCCCTTTAACGGAAAGTGGGACCCACTGTGCTTTTGGCCCGACACACTATCTTGTTGGGCCGGCCCACTTGCTATAGGTGGACCCCATACTAAATGGGCCGGCCTTTAAGCGGAAAGTGGGACCCACCTATGTTTTTGGCCCGGCCCACTATCTTGCTGGGCCGGCCCACTTGCTATATGGTGGACCCCACATACTAAATGGGCTAGCCCATTAACAGGAAAGTGGGATCCACCTGTGCTTTTGGCCCGGCGCACTGGCTTGGTAGGCTGGCTCATTTGATCTAATGTGGACCCCACGCACTAAATGGGCGCCGATAGCGGGAAAGTGGGACCCACATGCTTGGGCCGGCCCAATAACTTGGGCCGGCCCACTTGCTATAGGTGGACCCCACTTGGTAAATGGCCCGATAACATGAAAGTGGGTCCCACATGTTTTGTGGGCCGGCCCTTTTGCCCGTTGACCGGTCAAATGAGTGCATTCGGCCCGCCCACATGCTTAGTGGGCAGCCCATTAAAGTTTTGACCAATCAACCTTAGAGGTTAGGCCCGGCCCACGTAACTAATGGACCAGCCCAGCTATATAGTTGACCGGTCAAACTAAGTCAGCTGGCCCGGCCCGCAAGCTTAATGGGCCGGCCCGCTTAAGACGTGGCAGGCCTCGTGTGGGCCTACCATCTACCACGGGGTTTCACGGTTAACGCCGTTAACGGCGTCTGGCGTCCACGTGTCGGTTGCATGACGCGGCAGTCAACGGGCTCCCGGCACTCGCACGGTCCGATTTTCCGTGCGGAAGGGCGTAAGCGCGACGACCGAAAAAATCGTCGTAGGACTTTGCCTGACGCTTTCGACAACAGAACCCATATCGTCGGGTTAGGCCCATAGGCGACGAAAAATACCCCTTAGCGGACGATTTTGAGACGTTGTCTATCAGAACTTTTCTTGTAGTGGACGCCATCAACTGTTATACTTTTGTTGAATATCAATTGAGTTGTTATGCATGTTCGTCTTGTCTGAAGTAAGGGTGATTTGCCATGAGTTGAATGGTTTGAGTATGCATATTGTTAGAGAAGAACATTGGGCCGCCAACCAAAGCCATGTATCATGGTGGAAGTTTCAGCTTGGACATTAATCCTCAATCTCTTATGAGAATATTATCTGTTGTTGAATGCTTAAGCATTAAAGAGGAGTCCATTATCTGTTTTCTATGTTGTCCCGGTATGGATGTCCTCAAGTTGAGATCTATCAAAATTGAGAAATCAAATGCGATCTATCTCCTTGGACCTTTGTACAGGTGACATAGAGGTACCCCTTTGTGACACTTGGTTGAAACATATGTAATGCAATGATAATCCATGGAAATCCGAGCTAATTAGGACAAGGTGCGAGCACTATTGGTATTCGATGCATGAGGCTTGCAACTTATAGGATGTTTTATGCATAACACATATGAATTATTACTATCGTTGACAAAATTGTTTCCATGTTTTCAAAATAAAAGCTCTAGCACATGAGTAATCCCTGCTTCCCTCTGCGAAGGGCCTTTCTTTTACTTTATGTTGAGTCAGTTTACCTACTTCTTTCCATCTTAGAAGCAAACACTTGTGTCAGCTGTGTGCATTGATTCTTACATACTTGCTTATTTGCATTCATCATATTACTTTGTGTTGACAATTATCCATGAGATATACATGTTGAAAGTTGAAAGCAACTGCTGAAACTTTTATCTTCCTTTGTGTTGTTTCAAAACCTTTTATTAAGAATCTATTGCTTTATGAGTTAACTCTTATGCAAGACTTATTGATGCTTGTCTTGAAAGTACTATTCATGAAAAGTCTTTGCTATATGATTCAGTTGTTTAGTCATTATCTTTACCATTTCTTTGAATCACTTCATTCATCTCATATGCTTTACAATAGTATTGATCAAGATTATGATAGTAGCATGTCACTTCGAAATTATCCTTGTTATCGTTTACCTACTCGAGGGCGAGTAGGAACTAAGCTTGGGGATGCTTGATACGTCTCAAACGTATCTATAATTTCTTATGTTCCATGCTAGTTTTATGACAATACTCACATATTTTATATACACTTTATATCATTTTGATGCATTTTCCGGCACTAACCTATTAACAAGATGCCGAAGCGCCAGTTCCCGTTTTCTGTTGTTTTTGGTTTCGAAATCCTACACGAAATATTCTCGGAATTGGATGAAACAAAAGCCCACGGTCTTATTTTCCATGGAGCCTTCCAGAAGTCCGAAGAGAGACGAAGAGGGGCGACGAGGCGGCCACACCCTAGGGGGGCGCGACCCCACCCCTGGCCGCGCCGCCCTATGGGTGGGCCCCTCGAGCGTCCCCCGACTCTGCCCCTTCGCCTATTTAATCTCTCCGTCGCGAAAACCCTAGTACCGAGAGCCACGATACGAGAAAACATACTGAGACGCCGCTGCCGCCAATCCCATCTCGGGGGATTCAGGAGATCGCCTCCGGCACCCTGCCGGAGAGGGGAATCATCACCGGAGGGCTCTACATCAACATGCCCGCCTCCGGACTGATGCGTGAGTAGTTCATCCTTGGACTATGGGTCCATAGCAGTAGCTAGATGGTTGTCTTCTCCTCTTGTGCTATCATGTTTAGATCTTGTGAGCTGCCTATCATGATCAACATCATCTATTTGTAATGCTACATGTTGTGTTTGTTGGGATCCGATGAATATGGAATACTATGTCAAGTTGGTTATTGATCTATCATATATGTGTTGTTTATGATCTTGCATGCTCTCCATTGCTAGTAGAGGCTCGGTCAAGTTGATACTTGTGACTCCAAGAGGGAGTATTTATGCTCGATAGTGGGTTCATGCCTCCATTGAATCTGGGACAGTGACAAAAAGTTCTAAGGTTGTGGATGTGTTGTTGCCACTAGGGATAAAACATCAATGCTTTGTCTAAGGATATTTGTATTGTTTACATTACGCACAGTACTTAATGCAATTGTCTGTTGTTTGCAACTTAATACTGGAAGGGGTGCGGATGCTAACCCGAAGGTGGACTTTTTAGGCATAGATGCATGCTGGATAGCGGTCTATGTTCTTTGTCGTAATGCCCTAAGTAAATCTCATAGTAGTCATCATGATATGTATGTGCATTGTTATGCCCTCTCTATTTGTCAATTGCCCAACTGTAATTTGTTCACCCAACATGCTATTTATCTTATTGGAGAGACACCACTAGTGATGTGGACCCCGGTCCATTCTTTTACATCTGAAATACAATTTACTGCAATCATTGTTCTCTGTTGTTCTTTGCAAACAAACATCATTCTCCACACCATACGTTTAATCCTTTGTTTACAGCAAGCCGGTGAGATTGACAACCTCACTGTTAAGTTGGGGCAAAGTATTTTGATTGTGTTGTGCAGGTTCCACGTTGGCGCCGGAATCCCTGGTGTTGCGCCGCTACACTCCTTAACCAACAACCTTCACGTGGCCTTCATCTCCTGGGTTCGGTAACCTTGGTTTCTTACTGAGGGAAACTTGCTGCTGTACGCATCACACCTTCCTCTTGGGGTTCCCAACGGAGGTGTGCTTCACGCGTCATCATCCACCTTGGCGGCCGGGACGTGGAGCTGGTCGGCGCCGTGGCACTCTCCCGTGCTCCCAGAGACGAAGGAGACGAAGACGCTCTCGTCCTCTTCGTATTTATCCAAAGCGAAGGGGTATGGGCTGGTGTTGGGCTGCGGTTTGGGGCTAGACCTGGCTGCTACTGGGCTCCCGGGCTTGCTCAGTAAGCTCTTCTCTTCTCCTCTCTTTTCTTTTCTGTTTTTATTTCTGGTTTTAAATTCTAATTTGTTGAATTCAAATTTGAATTCAATTCTGCTTTGCAGGAGTTTCTACCTATTTTAATTAGGACTTAATAGCAATGGTAATTACATGGTCTTGTTGTTCTAAATAAATATTTAACATATTAAGTTTTGTTGCAAATTCCATTAAGCATGATTTTATGCACTCATTTTAATTTCCCTTTTTCTTGTGGAATCAAATCTGTTTTGACTTATTAGGGTTAGTAATTTTTACTCCAAATGTTTTAGAAGTAATCATTAGGACTTGACCCCTTATTTGAGAAGTTGGTCACTTACATATGATTTTATGTGAGCACCTATTTAGTAGGGTTTTATAATTTCTATTATAACCCCTTGTAAGGTTAACACTATCATTATCTTAGAAAGTATCTAAGGTATGTATTGTTTCCATCATGGTTTGATCTTGGTTGCACAGATAAGTGGTTGATCACCACACATGGGTTTAATTATAGGATTTAGCACTAGGTGCCTCTTATGTTCAATAATTGAAGCACAAGATTTAACTAGTGAGCAATTCTAGGGTTCTAATTATATTCACCTAATGGCACATGGTTTGAATCTCAATTATGGCCTAGGTTTTAATTGTGATCATACAAGTGATGCACAAACTAAGGTTGAGATGTGGTTTAGGGTTTTACTTGTGATCATCAAGTAATTCACAAGTTAGTTGGAGATATGGGTATAGGTTCTATATGTAATTTAACACCATATTACTTTGCCTAAGGTTGCTCTTCCTCACCACTCATAGGATGATTCAATCCCAGATAATTTAGATTGATATAGGGACTGAACTATACAAGGTTTGTTATTATTCAGTTGTTTCTCCAATTAATATATTGGAAATGGTTTAGGGTTGCTAGTGGGTTCCCTATGATTTTTATGTGAGGGTTGATATCTTCTTATCGTATTAGGATTTAACTTATCCTCACATATCTCTAAAGCATGATCATGTATTAGACATGATCAACTTGTTCTTAATTTCTCTACCTCAAGTTCTTAGGGTTTATGATCATTACTCAATTTATAATGATCAAGGATTGGGCTTCCTAAGGTATCTCTCTTGAACTGGATTTCTCACTTCTAAGATCAAGTATTTTGATCAACTAGGTATAGTACTTCTATTTTACTTTCTTGGATAAGTATAGCTATGGTTGCCTCAATAGTTTATATCCCATGAAAATGCTTGAGATATCCACTTAGAGTTCTTCTCAAATAATGATAATCTATATCTATACCTAATAATAAAGGGAGAAGTGTTTCCGTGGTTTGGTACGTCAAAGTTTCGTCCGTCCGCGTGGGATGTACGTCAAAGTTTCGTCCGTCCGCTCCTTTCGATCCAACGTGGTCAGATTTCCTTCCGAAGATATCCGTATCGTGTACAACAAGGTGTATTATTGCTGTGTATAAATATAAGGATCTTGAGGCAACTACCAAGGATTGTTCCGCGATTTCGTGAAGCAGCACGAGGCGGCGATCGCGCGGCAACTATGAAGGATTCTTCCGCGATCTCGCGAGGCAGCGCAGAGGCGCGGATTTCTTTGCCTGCGGAAACCGGGAGTCGACAACGCTCGCCCATATTGGCATGGACGCGATCAAGCGCGCGCACCGCCGTCGAGGCTCCCGCGATAACGACGACTCTCCAGTGTACTCCGCTGGTCTAGCCTCACCGTCAGCCCGGCCAGCCGCCACCGTCGTCCAGTCGGAGCGGAAAGTGGTGCCAGTGAAACATGGAGGTGGCGCCATCATGATCCGATGACCGTGGGCGTGCTTAGGTCAAGTTGGCACTCGCGAGCCCGCGGTAAAGGAGCACGGCGGAGGCAACGATGACAACAAGTGGTAGCGCAATCGATCGATCTCGGGCGTACCAAGCTGAATCTTGCCATCGTGATCGATTCAGTTTCCTTAACCCGGTCAAGGAGTAATCTGCTATATGTACAATCATTAAGGAGTCGTCCGCTGCATCGGCTCAGGCCAACTCGCCCGCGAGCATCACACAAGCCGAATCTTGCAATTGCTCGCACCGCGAGTGTGTGGCGTTGCCGTCGCGGGCTGAGGATGGCCGGAAAAAAAAAGGAGCCTCCGCTGCATCGGCCAGGCCAACTGGCCACGAGCATGACGCGGCCGAGAGACTGCCACTTGCAACGTTCCTGCTCGCACCGCGTTGGTGTGTGGCGGCAGCGACCGTTGCCGCCCGGGTCGAGGATGGCGGAAGATGAAAGAGCAGCGGTGCACGGTCGCACTGCCGCGGCCAGCAGATGGCCATGCGGCTGATCGGTGTCCTACTGTCATTACAGCAGCGGTGGATGCTGTGATTGGACGTCATTGTTCGTAGAGAATAGAGATACTCAGGCATCAATTTGTGCACCACGGGAGAGAAATATCATTAGCAAAGGTTTGTAGGTTCAGAAAGCTTCCAGTCGTGTCTTTGCTGCTGTGGATGGATTGCCCTTGATTGCAGTAGATGACAGATGCCAATGGTAGTTGGATTCAGTACCAATCATCTGCCTTCGGGGCATAGCATCTATAATTAATTGGTTACTTTCTTCACGTACAACTCCACAATCTCAAGCTGCATGATACCATGCTAAACTACAGATTACAAACGGTGAACTTGCATGGCTGAATTGCAAATATTGAACAGGTCGATTTTCGGACATACTCTTGCATAGGAGAGTTGCTGAGTGAATCGAGAGGTCAAGTTTATCTAGAGCACCCATTCTATAGACTAGAAATCATCAGTACAAATCAGGAGCTGGTTATAGAGGCATGTTCTAGGTTTGGTTCTATTCGGCAGTCCTTGGCATATTTTCATTTGAGAAAAGTAAGGCAAGGCGTAGGTACTACTAACGCAACTTGCTTTTGAATTGTTTGTCAGCTAAAGCAAATATTTTTAAAGCATTACCTCATGTGATCTTGAAATTATGCACTCCTATTTTGGCTTTGGTTGCCTTGATCAAGATCAGGTTTTCGAGTGTATATTAGACAAGTACATCGCTGAGTATACTGCTGAGTTCACTTAAAGAGGCTCAAGTCCTTGCGTACCACCTTATGCATTGGTTGAAGGTAAATTTCGATGCCCCTGCCAGTGTTGAAGCTTTTGATTTTTTATGAGAGGATGTGAGGACTGAGGAGTACGCTCTAGATTTGTTACTGATTTTTTCCATGGGCATCTGTTGTCGACCACCGATATCTTATTTGTTATGCGCCAAGGACTATATTCACATTGTTTTGGTTCAATCATTGGTTCATGCTAGACCATTTGTTATTTCTTTGACCATAAATTTTTTGTTTACATTTTACATCAGGCTATTTCTCTACCGTCGACGAGTACTAGCGAATGAACATTCCATGTTAGCCCATCATCACTTGATAGCGTCTTCTGCGTTGTCCACGCTCGTCCATCCATCATCACCAGATAGGTCATCGTTCCCATCAAGGTTTATCGCACCATGTTGGGAAGTGTGTGCAGCCTAGCCATCTGTCCACCATGTTGCAGTTGTTGTCGTGAACTGACATGTAGTAGGTTTTGTTGATTAAAAGTTCAAAAAATCATGCACAACTCTGTAACACCTGTTTAATGGATCAACCCGGTGCAACGCACGGGTATGTTTCCTAGTTTTGTACTAAGTAGCAACAGCATTACATTTGTACCAAAAAAAAAATTATACTATAACGGTTGGTGGGTGGGCGAGCGTGTGGTCTTGATTGGTCCAGCAACACACGTATAGCAAATTGGCAATGGATCAGCAAGGACACGTGTACCTGTTGCGATTGAGATGGAGCTGGTGGCGCGCAACAAAAACGGGCACATACATGACATCGTGTCACCGTCGATGGCTCCGGCTACATCTGGGCATGGGCAGCCCGGCCCGGACGGCCCGGCCCGACCCGGCCCGAAAATCCTGGGCCAGGCCGGACTTGTCATATGTATAGGTGCACTAGTTCGGCGAAGAGATAGTGAAATACAAGTAATATGGATGATTATAAGTAGTAATTGCAATCTGAAATAAAAATGACAGCAAGCAAACATGTAGCAGAACTTGTTGGAAACGGTGTTTCAATGCTTAGAAACAAGGTCTAGGGATCATACTTTCACTAGTGGACACTCTCAACAATGATCACATAACTGAATAAATAAATGCTAATCTCAAACACTCTCTTGTTGGATAACAAACACCATTCATTGTGTAGGGCTACAAGAGCACCCTCAAGCCGGAGTAAACAAGCTCCACAACTTCACGGAGTTCATATTAAAGTAACCTCTAGAGTGCATAATAGACCGTTGCAATTTAGATCGAGTACTAACATAGCATACACACTGTCACCAATAGCTATGAAAGGGGGAATAGATCATATCAATACTATCATAGTAATAGTTAACTTCATAATCTACAAGAGATTACAATCATAACCTACGCCAAGTACTACATGATGCACACATGTCACCTTTACATCATGGAGGAGGAATAGACTACTTTAATAACATCACTAGAGTAGCACATAGATTAATAGTGATACAAAGCTCATGATCACATAAAGATCACACCATGGGAGAGAGAGATGAACCACAGCTACCGGTAGAGCCTCAGCCCGGAGAACTACTCCCTCCTCATCATGGGAGACAGCAACGGCGATGAAGATGGCGGTGGTGTCGATGGAGATGACTCAGGGCAATTCCCCGTCCCGCGGCGTGCCGGAGCAGATTCTGTCCGAAAATTGTCTTCGCGATGGCGGCGGCTACGGAACTCTTCATGGAATATCGTCGGGTTTTTAGGGTTTTCACATCTGGGAGCATATATAGGCGAAGGGGCGATGTCGGTGGAGTCCCGAGGTGGGGTCCCCACCTGGTGGCGCGGCCAAGGGTGGCCCGCGCCTAGTGTGGGGACCTCGTGGCCCCCCGTCTCTCCTTCGGACTCCGTGAAGCTCCTGGAAAAATAAGAACGTGGCCTTTTGTTTCGTACAATTAGAATATTTCTGTGTAGTATTTCGAAACCAAAACAAAGAAAACAGAACGGCGCTTCGGCATCTTGTTAATAGGTTAGTGCCGGAAAATGCATCAAAATGATATAAAGTATGGATAAAACATGTAGATATTGTCATAAAACTAGCATGGAACATAAGAAATTATAGATACGTTTGAGACGTATCAAGCATCCCCAAGCTTAGTTCCTACTCGCCCTCGAGTAGGTAAACGATAACAAGGATAATTTCTTAAGTGACATGCTACCAACATGATCTTGATCAATACTATTGTAAAGCATATGAAATGAATGAAGTGATTCAAAGCAATGGTAAAGATAATGACTAAACAATTGATCATGTAGCAAAGACTTTTCATGAATAGTACTTTCAAGACAAGCATCAATAAGTATTGCATAAGAGTTAAATCATAAAGCAATAGATTCTTAATAGAAGATTTTGAAGCAACACAAAGGAAGATATAAGTTTCAGCAATTGCTTTCAACTTTCAACATGCATATTTCATGATAAGTATCGATAATTTCTTATGTTCCATGCCACATTATTGATGATATCTACATGTTTTATACACATTATATGTCATATTTATGCATTTTCCGCACTAACCTATTAACGAGATGTCGAAGAGCCACTGTCGTGTTTTTTGTTTCAGAAATCCTAGTAAAGAAATATTCTCGGAATTGGACGAAATCAACGCCTGTGGGCCTATTTTGCCACGAAGCTTCCGAAAGTCCGAGGGAGAGTCGAAGTGGGGCCACGAGGTGGCGACACACCAGGCGGCGCGGCCCAAGCCCTGGCGCGCCGGCTTGTGTGGGCCCTCGTGACGCCCTTTACCTTCCTTCCGCCTATAGTCTTCGTCGCGAAACCCCCGTCCAGAGCCACGATACGGAAAACCTTACGAGACGCCGCGCCGCCAATCCCATCTCGGGGATTCAGGAGATCGCATCCGGCACCCTGCCGGAGAGGGAATCATCTCCGGAGGACTCTTCACCGCCATGATCGCCTCCGGAGTGATGAGTGAGTAGTTCACCCTGGACTATGGGTCCATAGCAGTAGCTAGATAGTTGTCTTCTCCTCATGTGCTTCATTGTCGGATCTTGTGAGCTGCCTAACATGATCAAGATCATCTATCTGTAATGCTATATGTTGTGTTTGTCGGGATCCGATGGATAGAGAATACTATGTTATGTTGATTATCAATCTATTACCTATGTGTTGTTTATGATCTTGCATGCTCTCCGTTATTAGTAGAGGCTCTGGCCAAGTTTTTGCTCTTAACTCCAAGAGGGACTATTTATGCTCGATAGTGGGTTCATGCCTCCATTAAATCTGGGACAGTGACAGAAAGTTCTAAGGTTGTGGATGTGCTGTTGCCACTAGGGATAAAACATTGATGCTATGTCTAAGGATGTAGTTATTGATTACATTACGCACCATACTTAATGCAATTGTCATTGTTTACAACTTAATACGGAAGGGGTTCGGATGATAACCCGAAGGTGGACTTTTTAGGCATAGATGCATGCTGGATAGCGGTCTATGTACTTTGTCGTAATGCCCAATTAAATCTCACAATACTCATCATATCATGTATGTGCATGGTCATGCCCTCTCTATTTGTCAATTGCCCGACTGTAATTTGTTCACCCAACATGCTATTTATCTTATGGGAGAGACACCTCTAGTGAACTGTGGACCCCGGTCCATTCTTTTACATTGAATACAATCTGCTGCAATACTTGTTCTACTGTTTTCTGCAAACAATCATCATCCACACTATACATCTAATCCTTTGTTACAGCAAGCCGGTGAGATTGACAACCTCGCTGTTTCGTTGGGGCAAAGTACTTTGGTTGTGTTGTGCAGGTTCCACGTTGGCGCCGGAATCCCTGGTGTTGCGCCGCACTACATCTCGTCGCCATCAACCTTCAACGTGCTTCTTGACTCCTACTGGTTCGATTAAACCTTGGTTTCTTACTGAGGGAAACTTGCTACTGTGCGCATCACACCTTCCTCTTGGGGTTCCCAACGGACGTGTCAACTACACGCATCACATATCTCATGGATATTTGTCAACACAAAGTAATACAATAAGTGCAATAAGCAAGCATGTAAGAATCAATGCACAGTTGACACAAGTGTTTGCTTCTAAGATAGAAAGGAGTAGGTAAACTGACTCAACATAAAGTAAAAGAAAGGCCCTTCGCAGAGGGAAGCAGGGATTAAATCATGTGCTAGAGATTTTTAAGTTTTGAAATCATATAGAGAGCATACAAATAAAGTTTTGAGAGGTGTTTGTTGTTGTCAACGAATGGTAGTGGGCACTCTAACCCCTTGTCAAACAGACTTTCAAAGAGCGGCTCCCATGAAGGACGTTATATCTACCAGCAAGGTAGATCATCCCTCTTCTCTTTTGTTTACACATGTATTTTAGTTTTATTTATAGATGACACTCCTCCCAACCTTTTGCTTTCACAAGCCTTGGCTAAGCGAATCCTCGGGTGCCTTCCAACATTTTTCATACCATGGAGGAGTGTCTCTTTGCAAAATTAAGTTGCTTACTGATGAATCAGGGCAAAACATGTGAAGAGAATTATTAGTGAAGGTTAATTAATTGGGGCTGGAACCCCGTTGCCAGCTCTTTTTGCAAAATTATTGGATAAGCGGATGAGCCACTAGTCCATTGGTGAAAGCTGCCCAACAAGATTGAAAGATAAAACACCACATACTTCCTCATGGGCTATAAAAAATTGACACAAATAAGAGATAATAACTTTTGAATTGTTTAAAGGTAGCACATGAAGTATTTACTTGGAATGGCAGAAAAATACCACATAGTAGGTACACAAATGGCATAGGTTTTGGCTCAAGGTTTTGGATGCACGAGAAGCATTCCCTCTTAGTACAAGGCTTTGGCTAGCAAGGTTGTTTGAAGCAAACACAAGTATAAACCGGTACAGCAAAACTTACATAAGAACATATTGCAAGCATTATAAAACTCTACACTGTCTTCCTTGTTGCTCAAACACTTTTACCAGAAAATATCTAGACCTTAGAGAGACCAATCATGCAAACCAAATTTCAACAAGCTCTACGGTAGTTCTCCACTAATAGATTTAAACTACATGATGCAAGAGCTTAAACATGATCTACTTGAGAGCTCAAAACAATTGCCAAGTATCAAATTATTCAAGACAATATGAAGCATTTTCTGTTTCCAACCAAATAACAATAAGTGCAGCAGCTTTTAACTTTTGCCATGAACATTAAAAACGAAGAACACAAGTGTTCATATGAAAAAGCGGAGCGTGTCTCTCTCCACACAAGGATTGCTAGGATCCGAATTTATTCAAACACAAACAAAAATAAAAACACAGAGACGCTCCAAGTAAAGCACATAAGATGTGACGGAATAAAAATATAGTTTCACTAGAGGTGACCTGATAAGTTGTTGATGAAGAAGGGATGCCTTGGGCATCCCCAAGCTTAGATGCTTGAGTCTTCTTGAAATATGCAGGATGAACCACGGGGGCATCCCCAAGCTTAGACTTTTCACTCGTCTTGATCACATTATATCATCCTCCTCTCTTGATCCTTGAAAACTTCCTTCACACCAAACCCAAAACAATCTCATTAGAGGGTTAGTGCATAATCAAAAATTCACATGTTCAGAGAGGACACAATCATTCCCAACACTTCTGGACATTACCCAAAGCTACTGAAATTTAATGGAGCAAGGAAATCCACTCAAACACGGTAAAAGAGGCAATGTGAAATAAAAGGCAGAATCTGTCAAAACAGAACAGTCCGTAAAGACGAATTTTTTCGAGGCACTTAACTTGCTCAGATGAAAAAGCTCAAATTGAATGAAAGTTGCGTACATATCTGAGGATCACTCATGAATTTTAGCAGATTTTTCTGAGTTTCCTACAGAGATATCTACTCAAATTCGTGACAGCTAGAAATCTGTTTCTGCGCAGAAATCCAAATCTAGTATCAACCTTACTATCAAAGACTTTACTTGGCACAACAATGCAATAAAATAAAGATAAGGAGAGGTTGCTACAGTAGTAACAACTTCCAAGACACAACAAAACAGTAGCAAAATAAAATATGGGTTATCTCCCAAGAAGTGCTCTTTATAGCCATTAAGATGGGCTCAGTAATTTTAATGATGCTCACATAAGGATGAGAGTTGAAGCAAAGAGAGCATCAAAAAGCAAGTATGAAACGAATTTAAGCCTAACCCGCTTCCTATGAAA
Source organism: Lolium multiflorum (assembly GCA_030979885.1). Classification (NCBI taxonomy): domain Eukaryota; kingdom Viridiplantae; phylum Streptophyta; class Magnoliopsida; order Poales; family Poaceae; genus Lolium; species Lolium multiflorum. Next base: position 59,430,097 of record CM061749.1, on the reverse strand, counting down.
AGGAATCTTGTAAATAAACAAGTCATGTAAGCATAATGCAATAAGCATAGGAATGCCACACAAGCGCAACTTCAAGATTCTCAACATAAAGAGGGGAAACTTAATATTATTAAGATGCATATAACCATGTTTCCCTCTCTAATAATAACTTTCAGTAGCATCATTGATGAAATCCACAATATAACCATCACATGAAGCATTCTTATTCACATGCATAAAAGTATCATTACTCTCCACATAAGCATAATCAATTTTATTAGTAATAGTGGGAGTAAAACTATCACAACCATTATTGTAATCATCATAAATTGCAGGCATGGTATAATCATAATAAACTTTATCCTCCATAGTAGGTGGCACCAAAATACCACTATCATTATAATCATCATAAATGGGAGGCAAAGTATCATCAAAGAAAATTTTCTCCTCAAAACTTGGGGGACTAAAAATATCACAACCAGCTTCCCCAAGCTTAAATTCTTCCATAACATTAGCAATAATAGTGTTCAAAGAGTTCATGCTAATAACATTGCTACAACTATTTTGCAAACAAAGTTCCATGGGTTTTTTAATTCTCTCTTCAAACACATCATGTCCTAATTCAATATAAAGTTCATAAAGATCTCTAATTTTTTTGTTGTTTTCCATTAAGCCTAACTAGTGAAAATAAAAACAAGAAACAAAAAGATATAATTGCAGGATCTAAAGGAAATAGCTTCGAGCACTCACACACCGGCAATAGTGCTAGGAAATAGCTTAGTAGTCGGAGGATGTGAATACCTTTTACCTTACCTCCCCGGCAACGGCGCCGAAAATAGCTTGATGTCTACGCACACTTCTATTCCTGTAGACAGTGTTGGGCCTCCAAGAGCAGAGGTTTGTAGAACAGCATCAAGTTTCCCTTAAGTGAATCACCCAAGGTTTATCGAACTCAGGGAGGTAGAGTTCAAAGATATCCCTCTCAAGCAACCCTGCAATTAAGATACAAGAAGTCTCTTGTGTCCCCAACACACCTAATACACTTGTCAGATGTATAGGTGCACTAGTTCGCGAAGAGATAGTGAAATACAAGTAATATGGATGATTATAAGTAGTAATTGCAATCTGAAATAAAAATGGCAGCAAGCAAACATGTAGCAGAACTTGTTGGAAACGGTGTTTCAATGCTTAGAAACAAGGCCTAGGGATCATATATACTTTCACTAGTGGACACTCTCAACAATGATCACATAACTGAATAAATAAATGCTAATCTCAAACACTCTCTTGTTGGGTAACAAACACCATTCATTATGTAAGGCTACAAGAGCACCCACAAGCCGGAGTAATTAAACAAGCTCCACAACTTCACGGAGTTCATATTAAAGTAACCTCTAGAGTGCATAATAGACCGTTGCAATTTAGAGAGTACTAACATAGCATACACACTGTCACCAATAGCTATGAAAGGGGGAATAGATCACATCAATACTATCATAGTAATAGTTAACTTCATAATCTACAAGAGATTACAATCATAACCTACGCCAAGTACTACATGATGCACACACTGTCACCTTTACATCATGGAGGAGGAATAGACTACTTTAATAACATCACTAGAGTAGCACATAGATTAATAGTGATACAAAGCTCATGATCACATAAAGATCACACCATGGGAGAGAGAGATGAACCACATAGCTACCGGTAGAGCCCTCAGCCTCGGGGGAGAACTACTCCTTCCTCATCATGGGAGACAACAACGGCGATGAAGATGGCGGTGGTGTCGATGAAGATGACTCCGGGGGCAATTCCCCATCCCGGCGGCGTGCCGAAACAGAGATCCTGTCCCCCGAAACTTGTCTTCGCGATGGCGGCGGCTACGGAACTCTTCATGGAATATCGTCGGGTTTTTTAGGGTTTTCACATCTGGGAGCATATATAGGCGAAGGGGCGATGTCGGTGGAGTCCCGAGGTGGGGTCCCCACCTGGTGGCGCGGCCAAGGGGTGGCCCGCGCCCCCTAGGGTGTGGGCACCTCGTGGCCCCCCTTCGTATCTCCTTCGGACTCCGTGAAGCCCCTGGAAAAATAAGAACGTGGCTTTTTGTTTCGTCCAATTCCGAGAATATTTCCTGTGTAGGATTTCTGAAACCAAAAACAGCAGAAAACAGGAACCGGCGCTTCGGCATATTGTTAATAGGTTAGTGCCGGAAAATGCATCAAAATGATATAAAGTATGGATAAAACATGTAGATATTGTCATAAAACTAGCATGGAACATAAGAAATTATAGATACCTTTGAGATGTATCAAACACCGTAGCTTGAACTCTCTCATATAGGAATAGTTATTCTAGGGTTTTATGGTGTACTCCTAATATCTCCTTAGGTATCTAGGCTAAGACTCCACTTGGATATCTTGGTTGGATTAGTCTCCTCCTTACTTTATCAATTCATGGATATGGTACTATTCCATTTGATCCAAGATTATCTCACCACTCCAAGGTGAGATGGTTTATATCCTAATGCTTTAGTTCAATAATTGTCCTTGGTTCTTAGATAGGTAAATCTAGGATTGGTATGAATGGTCTCTCTCATTTTGGAAGGACTTAAATACTAACCTAAGGTTAGGCTCCATAGAGAATGATGTGATCATCAATATCTATGTTTAACATAAATGGGTTCTCTCTCTAGGGATTGTCTTAAATAATATCCTCGGGTTCTTCTTAAAGATGATGTTGTGATCATATGGATATATATATCCAAGGTTTGCCTCAAGGTTTGTCATTGCTTCTCTAATAAATAATATAGAACTCTCACTTCTCTAAGTTTGATGTATAATAATTTGGAATAGATAAGAATATATAATTCTAGAGTTGATCTCCTTGTCATGTTTCCAAGAATAAAGTAGAATGAATACCATGAGGTTCATGGTAGGAGCATGGATTAGTTTAAGACATGGAAAAGATAAGTCAAGAATAGTTTCTTCCTTTTATTGTTACTTGATTTGCAATTGAATAGATGTTCATATGTTATGGCAAGGATTACCATATTATGATCTTTTATAAGATCAAGCAATTGATCCTTGATTAATATGTTATTGTGTTGGGTTTTAATTCCATTTGATCTAACCCCTTAGATCAAATCATCTCTACCCAAAACAAGGTTTTAGCAAAGGTCACATTGAGGTTTATAGCACTTGACTTGATGAGCTACTTCAATTCCACCAAGGTCAAGTGAAACTTCAGTTACTGTGACTGTTTTACTTTAAAGCGCGAAAATTACCCAGATTTTCTATGCATGAATGCAATGCACACATCTGTTTCCTTTCTTTTTGTAACCCCAAATCCTGGGATATTACAGTAGGTCAGACTTGATGACATCCCAGAAAGACTGATAAAATTCAGCTGGAAAGCCGTCAGGACCCGGGGCCTTATTATGCTCCATTTGGAAAACAACTTTTCTTACTTCCTCAGTGTAAGGCGAAGTGAGAAAATTATTCTCCGCAAGAGAGACTTGAGGGATATCATCCGTTCTAGTCTCATCCAACGAGAAATTTCCTTCCTCGGGAGCACCAAAAAGCCCTTTCTAATATCTCGTAATAAATGAATTTAGTTGTTCATGACCCTCAATCGTACCCTCATCCTGCACAAGAGTACGAATAAGCTTCTTCCTATGTTTGCCATTAGAAACACAATGGAAGTACCTTGTATTCGAATCTCCCTCAAGAATAAATTGGGCCATAGATCGTTGGTACCATTTAAGCTCCTCTTCACACAGAAGTTTTGCAATTAACGCATTTCATTGGCTTTCTTGCTCAATCTCTTGTGCAAAGAGGGGCCGAGCTTCTGCTTTAGCTTTGAGGTCATCTATAATAGACTAAAGTCGTTGCTTTTCTTTTTTAAGGATCCCAGTTGTGTGTCGTGCCCAGCCACATAGGTGTTTGCGTACAAAGCGCATTTTGTTATTCCACCTCTGTATCGGAGACATACCGACAACCGGACTTTCCCATATCCTTTTAACCATCGTTTGAAAACCTTCCCGATTCAACCAGCCGAGTTCAAACTTAAAACATCGGTTAGACGGAGGTCTAGGCAAACCAGTGGTCAATAAGATGGAAGCATGATCCGAAAAACCAACAATACATTCTAGCGCGTGCACGGACACCATTGGGAATTTCAATTCCCATTCGGTATCCATAAGTACACGATCTAGTTTCTCATATGTGGGTTCCGGAAGGTTGTTAGCCCATGTAAATTGCCTGCCAATCATTGACACCTCCTTCAAGTCCAAGCTGTAAATCTCAACATGGAAATCTCAACAAATTAAAATCCCCCCTATGACAATAGGATGAGGGGTTTCCTTTGCTAGATTCACCAGTTCACGAAGAAAGGCGGCCTTGGAATCTTCCTAAGCAGCACCATACACGACAACTAGGCACCATATGAAATTGTCAGCTCGATTACGGATGTGGAATTTGAAATTCCCCAACCGAATGTGCTAACACTTCTGAAAGAGCAAGATCCATATCCCGTGTTTTGTGTGTTTGATGACAACACTTGAATGAATCTAACCGTGCGCAAAGATTGTCTTTGATAGATTTGCAAGCGTACGGTGCCCTCGCTGAACACATTATGATCGGACGACTACTGAAGCGTAGCTCTTAGGTTTTCTGGTTTTGCGTGTGTGTCGCGAGGTGACATGGTTGGAGAGGAAAAGAGGAAAAAGCAGTTTCAGCCAAGCGGTACTACCGGTACCAGGAGCGGTAGTACCGCTACCCTACTGGTACCGCTCTGCAGTACCGCTCTGGAGATTTGCACTGGGATTGTCCCACAGAACAAGTTACGGTACCTTTGCGGTACCTCGAGCGGTAGTACCTCTTGAGAGCAGTAGTACCGCCTCGGTACCGCTTAAGTACCGTAACATAAGTTACGGCAGTACCGCTCTGGTACCGCTTTGGTACCGCTTGGTATCCAGTAAGCTCTGGAGGCCATTGCGGTACCTCGAGCGGTACCGCAAGCGGTAGTACCGCTATGTGTCCACGTGGATAAGTTCTGTGGGGATTTCGAATCCAGAGCGGTAGTACCGCTTCCCGAAGCGGTAGTACCGCTTAGGCAGAAACTGCACATAACGGTTGGATTTGAGGGACCTATAAAAAGGCCCCTTCTTCCCCAGCTCGTTTTTAGCTCTTCTCTCTCTCTCTCCTCCATTGTTTCTGAGCTCAAACTGAGTGGATCTCCCTACCTACCCAATCAATCTTGCTCATACTTTGAGGAGTGGTGGAGGAGACCCCGATCTATCATTCTACCGAGAGAAATTTCACCAATTCGTGGTAGTCCTTAGTGGATCTTGTTGGTAGGGTTCCTATGGTGGGATCTTGGAAGAAGTGCACCTATGGAGGCTAGCTTGGTGTTGTGCTAGCCCCATAGGTTGTTGGGAGCCTCCTTGTGTTGTGGAGCTCGCCCCAACCTTGTGAAGGAACCACCGCCTCGACCGGTGCCTTAGTGGAGAAGGGGGAGCCCCTTCGTGGAGCTCTCTCGAGGAAGAAGGTGAGGCCTTCCTTCGTGGTGTGGCCGCCTAGCCTCTTGTGTGAGGCTAGCACCTCCTCAACGCAGACGTACTCCCTTTTGTGGGAGGAACTGCGGGAAACAAACCTCGCCTCGTCTCCGCGCCCTCCGGTTTTCCCGCTCCTTACTCTTACTACCTTGCTTGGTTCCTTTACTTGTTGCACTTGTCTAGGATCATCTTGAGCATCAAAGCTATCACCTTTACTTCCGTTGCACTAAAAATTCAAAAAGGCTAAAACTTTTCGTAGCGTCCATTCACTCCCCCTCTTGTTCGCTACGATCCATTCAATTGGTATGAGAGCAAGGTTTTCTTGCTTGGGCTTTACCGCCTAAGAAATGGCCGAACAAGGGACGGTTGTGAATGGAGTCCTTCCCGGTGAGCAATCACCTCCATCATCAATTGCCGATAATACTCCGGCTACTTTGGATGACCTCAAGAAATTGGAGTCATCCATTGTATCTCAAATGAAGGCTATGATGATGGAGTTGATTGCTCCAAAACCAAACCCCATCATAGATCCTAAGGGAAGTGTCGATGTTCCTCCACAACAAGTCAACACCCTTCCTCTTGTTGATTTTGTCGCGCAATCGACAAAACCACCTCGAGAAGGGGAACTTGAGGATGTTGGCACTTCATCAAAAGGGAAGGATGAACCACCGGTTGCGGGACAATTAGGAGGTAATCATGCGGTGCCTCCACCAAGTGATTACACCGTGAATGTCCCAATACCTATGCCTCATATTTTGTCTCATGGTTCACCACCGCTACTTGAATCTAATAGCTTTGAAAATTGGCAATTCTTAATGCGTTCTCATGTGCGCAGCGCTTCTACCGAGCTTTGGCGCATCATCGAGGAGGGTTATTCACCACGAGACCCAAAGAACTTGACAAGAAGAGAGGTGGTGGATGACCAACTCAACGCCACCGCTATCAACATGATCCACATGGCCGTCACGCCCAAGGACCGTGCTCATATCCGCTCGCTCAAGACCGCCAAAGAAGCATGGAATAAACTCGACAAGCTCTTCCTCGGAAATGGGAGCATTCAAAGCTCTCGGTTCGATGAAGTGAACAACATGGCCGACAACTTCGTCATGAATGAGGGAGAATCGCCCGAAGAGATGTACCGGCGCCTTATCGCTCTCGCCGTACAAATGCAAGATCTTGGAGCAACGTTTGTGGATGACCCTTGGATCAAGAGAAAGTTCTACAATGCTCTCCTTCCTTATGAGGAAGTAAAGTTGACGGCCATCCGCCAAAATGCCTACTTCCGTGCTATGACATCCGATGAAGTTCTTAGCGAAGTCATCGCTTTGGACATCTCCAAGAAGAATGCGGAAGATCTTGTTGCTCGCGCCCACAACACCTGCAAGCCCAACCTTGCATTGAAGATGAAGGAGCATGAAGCTAGTGAGAGCGATGAGGATCCCATTGAGTGGGGTCCGGATGATCTCAAGGCCAACTATCATGAACACATGGCTCTTGCCGCCAAGAGTTTTTGGAGTGGAAACAAGACACGAAGCTCAAGGTCAAGGAGATACTCACCTCATGACTCTTCAAGATACTCCTCCAAGAGCCCAAGGGAGGAGCAAAGGGGGAGAGCATGCTACAATTGCGGCGACAAAAGTCATTTTGTTGCGGATTGTATCTTTGAGAGAAGGGAAGACAATGGTGGAAGGCTTGTACGAAAGGACAAGTTCAAATCCCTCTCAAAAGGATTCTCCAAGTTCTCCTCCAACTCCGGTGACACCAAGGTCTCCTTCACCAAGAAGCCTAGAGCCTTTCATTATCCGTGAAGAGTACTCCTCCGATGAAGGTGAAGAGCGTGAAGACAAGAGGTTCGAACAAGGAAGAAGAGGGAGTGGCCGCCATCGCCATTTCCACTCCCTCCATATCTCTCTTTGACTCTCCAAATGAGAACCTCATCACCAACAACTCTCGGTGCCTAGTGGCGAAGGTATTGTCGGAGGTAGAACCGCTTTCCGAACCTACACCTTCTTCAAATCCTATATCTATAGTGGATTTGGATGCTCCTCTCACCATTAAGCTTGAGGAGCTTTTTATTTTATTCTTTTGTTTTCTGTTGAGGACATGTTTCTAGTTTTTATTTTCTCCATGTTCTTTGTGGGAGGACGATGATGATGATGAGTGATCCCCTTGGGACATTAGCATGCTTCTTCTCCCTTTTTGGTGTTTCAATACCAAAGGGGGAGAATTTGATCTATTAGGACGGGAATTTGCATGGGGATGCCAAGGGCTTGGTGCTTCTTTTTGGTTCTTTCGGCCTTGGCATCATATCTTTCCCTAGTTATTTGGAACTTTATTCGTATATGTGCTTGCTACTCTATTTGTGGATCTCCCGATCCCCCAGTTTCTATAAAGACTTATTCGTGGTAGCCTATATTGGTCTTCGTTATTTATCTCTTGATTGGCTACATCAATTCTATGGAGGCACTCATTGTGAGTATGGGTTTTCACAAGGCAAAGGTATGACAAATCCACCCAAAGCTCCTTACATGATCACGTGTTGTCTCCATACTGTGCATATGCTATATATTCTTGTCAAATATATTTCTTGGCATATGTGCATGGTTTGTAGAATCTAGGGGGAGTTGTCTCTCTAGGATGTGTGCATTTGTATAAAAATGCATGAGAGTGGATTTGGTGATCAGAGGGGTACGTGAGCACCCCCTAGACACCGTTGGATTGCCTTTGAGATTCTGTCATCCCACTTTCTGAACTAACGGCAACATACGGTGTTAAAGCGAATCTTTTTTCGTTGTCTGTTATTGCCATCCCACCTTATCGTTTTGCTGCTGTCCGCCCTACCTCTCCAGCCACGGCCCCCTACCTCGAGCTCCTCTGTAGCCGGCGATGAAGAATCCCGACCGAGTCGGACCGCTAGCCAGACGGCCGCCCCTTGCTCCGGCGATGTAGCCGCTGGACCTTTTTCAGCTGTTGTTGGGTAGGTAGAAACGAGCGCACGCCACCACAGCAGGGCGTCCGGGCGGAGCAGCCAGATGTGGCAGACGGATGCGGCCGTCGACCAGGCAGTGGACGGGGTCGGGTGGAGCAGCGATCCCGCCGGCCTCCTGCGCGCCCCGCCCCTCCGATTACATCCGCCCAGGAGGAGATCGGCGGATCGGCCGCCGAAGAAGAGGCGGAGTGGCCGGCTGGAGAGAACGGCGGCCCGCACGAGGCAGCGCCGTGCCGGCCGTGGACGAGGAGGTGGCGCAGCCGGCCGGAGAGAGCGGTGGCCCGCACGAGTCAGGGCCCTGCCTACCTACCCAATCAATCTTGCTCATATTTTTAGGAGTGGTGGAGGAGACCCCGATCTATCATTCTACCAAGAGAGATTTCACCAATTCGTGGTAGTCCTTAGTGGATCTTGTTGGTAGGGTTCCTATGGTGGGATCTTGGAAGAAGTGCACCTATGGAGGCTAGCTTGGTGTTGTGCTATCCCCATAGGTTGTTGGGAGCCTCCTTGTGTTGTGGAGCTCGCCCCAACCTTGTGAAGGAACCACCGCCTCGACCGGTGCCTTAGTGGAGAAGGGGAGCCCCTTCGTGGAGCTCTCTCGAGGAAGAAGGTGAGGCCTTCCTTCGTGGTGTGGCCGCCTAGCCTCTTGTGTGAGGCTAACACCTCCTCAACGCAGACGTACTCCCTTTTGTGGGAGGAACTACGGGAAACAAACCTCGCCTCGTCTCTGTGCCCTCCGGTTGTCCCGCTCCTTACTCTTACTACCTTGCTTGGTTCCTTTACTTGTTGCACTTGTCTAGGATCATACTAGGATCATCTTGAGAATCAAAGCTATCACGTTTACTTCTTTTGCACTAAAAATTCAAAAAGGCTAAAACTTTGCGTAGCGTCCATTCACCCCCCCCCTCTTGTTCGCTACGATCCATTCAACTTCCATTGAGTCCGTTCTAACACCGAGTAAGATACCCCCAGATCTTCCAGGGGGGGGGGGCGACAGGATATCCAAGTAAAGTCTATATCACCGAAATACGGTTAACAAGACTTTGCGAGAAATCCCATCGCAGAAATAGCCAAAAAATCAAAATTATGATCCCTAATGCAATCAGCAAAATGTAAGTGTTTAGCCAAGTCACCAAGACCTCTGCTATTCGCAAACATGCCATTCATTGGGAAACAATTGGAGATTTGGGAATTTTTGACCGTTTCCGTGGTTTCTTGTTAGAGGAGGATTTCGATTTCTGACGAGATGCCTTTAGCTCATATAAAGAGTAAAGTTCGTCATCATCCAAACCCACCTCCGACACTTCACCAACTAGGTGAGAAAGAAGCTGACCATCTGATGTGGCAATCGCTTCCTCCTCATCTATATAGGTGGAATCCAACATGGTCGAAGCTTGTGGAATAACCGTAAGACGATCAAATTCCATATGCTTCAAGACCCTAGTTGAAACAGATATCTCTTTTTCATTACTACCTAGCATAACGCCTAAACTATTAAGCTTAGAAGACATAACAGGCGATGACAAAGGTAAAAAAGATTTAGATTTATGAGAAGAAATCATACCAACATAATCAAGGTTGAGCGCCGCCTCACGGTGCATCGCCTTCTGCATGGAGTCCTCGTCTGTCACCCTCCCATCCGCGTCCATGCCAAACCTCCCGGCCACTCCGCCTGATCGGAGTGACATGCCCACAGATCACTCGATGGCATAGGTGTGGGCGGTGACAGCGCCTCCGGCCCCACATCTCGTGATGAAAGCGATGCAGAAGGTGTCGTCAGCGTCGGAGGCGCAATGGGCGAGGAAGGCGTCAGAGTAGAAGGTGGTGAGATGAAGTAGTCGTCGGCGCGATCGATGAAGCCGAAGGCGAGGTAGGGCAGGGCCCCGGGGTCAGGCGTGGGGACAAAGCTCCCGACCCCGACCCCGTCACCCCCGAAGCCGGAGCCACAACCATAGTAGGAGGGCCACGGGCGGTGTAGCAACCCCCCACCACCGCCATAGCATCCGATCCCATCACCGTCTCCACCGAAGCCGGAGCAACAACCGCGGTAGCAGGAGGGGCACGAGTGGTGTAGCATCCCCCCACCACCAAGATATCACATGTAGAGGGGGGGCACGAGTGCTGTAGCAGCCCCTCAACAACGCCGAACGAACCGTAGAGGGAGACACAGGTGATGTAGCAGCTCCCCTACACCTCCTCCTCATGTGACGTCGCTGAAAGCCGAGGGGTAGATGGTGACGTGGGCACCACCCCCGGCACCCCCCTGAGCATCCACCGATAAGGCCGGGGAACCGACATCTACCTCCAACAATAGCACTGAAGGCCAACTCACCAGCTGCGGAGACACCCTGCGAACCCTCTCAACAATTTACATTCCTTTTGGAGTCCTCGGATTAGCATTATATGGAGTAATGACCGGATATAAGACACAAGATGCCGCCACCAAATTTCATTTATTCGCCGAGGAAGAAGGAGAAGTGTCCACATCCATATTAGAAGCTTCAGATGCTGGTGCCCCTGATGGGCCAGAGGAATCGTGATCCTTATCATTACCCAAGTCCTCTTCATCCACATCATCACCCTTCCGCCTTCAGAAAAAAGGAGTGAAAGACGAGTCCGCAACAAAATCAGCCGGGTCGCGATGGAACACAAAGTCAAAAAGCTTCAGCTTGACAGCACATACCAGGGCGAGAAACAGTCCCGTATCATCAACATGTCCCTCCAGTGCCTTGGGGTTGACCATAGCCACGAAAATACGCACAACTGATGACCCACAAGTATAGGGGATCGCAACAGTCTTCGAGGGAAGTAAAACCCAAATTTATTGATTCGACACAAGGGGAGGTAAAGAATACTTATAAGCCTTAACAACTGAGTTGTCAATTCAGCTGCACCTGGAAAAGCACTAGTAACAGGGGTGATGTGAAAGTAGCAGTGATATGAGAGCAGTAGTAATAGTAACACAGCAGTAGTAATAGTAACACAGGAGCAATGGCACCAAAAGATAGTTGATACTACTTCCAATGACATAAGAACAAGTATATAATGATGAAAGATGGACCGGGGTTCCCAGCTATCTACACTAGTGGCAACTCTCCAATAACAAGTGTTGGGTGAACAAATTACAGTCGGGCAATTGATAGGATTGAAATAGCATTAAGACAGAATATCAAGATCATTAATCATGTAGGCATGTTTTCCAATAATAGTCGTACGTGTCGCAATGAGAAACTTGCACAACATCTTTTGTCCTACCAGCCGGTGGGCAGGGCCTCAAGGGAAACTACTGGATATTAAGGTACTCCTTTTAATAGAGTACCGGAGCAAAGCATTAACACTCCGTGAAAACATGTGTCCCTCACATCACCGCCATCCCCTCCGGTTGTCCCGATTCTGTCACTTCGGGGCCTTCGGTTCCGGACAGCGACATGTGCATACAACTTGTAGATACAATCTAAGCAATAAGTATAGAGCTTAAATCTAAGATCATGGCACTCGGGCCCTAGTGACAAGCATTAAGCATAACAAGATTGCAGCAACAATAACTTCATAAACTTTGTAGATAGACAATCATAATGTAACAATCCATCGGATCCCGACAAACACAACACCGATTACATCAGATGAATCTCAATCATGTAAGGCAGCTTATGAGATCATTGTATTGAAGTACATGGGGAGAGAATACCAACTAGCTACAGCTAGAACCCGTAGTCCATGGGGGAACTACTCACGGAGCATGATGGGGGCGATGGCGTTGATGGAGATGGCTCGGGGCACTTCCCCGTCCCGCAGGTGCCGGGACGAGACCTGTCCCCCGAATGGAGTTTCGCGATGGTGGCGGCGCCCCTGGAGTCTTTCTGGAGTTTCGTCAAGTCGTACGGTGTTTTTAGGTCGAAAGGGATTTTATAGGCGAAGAGGCGGCGCAGGGGGGGGGCGCCACACCACAGGCCGGCGCGGGCCCAGGCCAGGCCGCGCCGCCCTATGGTCTGGTGGCCCTCTGGCCCCTCTCCGACTCTTCTTCGGTGTTCGGATATTCGGGAAAAATAGGTGGTTTGGTCTTCGTTTCGTCGAATTGAGAATATTGCCCGAACAGCCTTTCTGGAACCAAAAACAGAGGAACTGGCACTGTGGCATCTTGTTAATAGGTTAGTTCCGGAAAATGCATGAAATCATCATAAAGTGCAAGCAAAGCATGTAAGTATTGTCATAAAACAAGCATGGAACGACAGAAATTATGGATACGTCGGGAGACGTATCAGCATCCCCAAGCTTAGTTCCTGCTCGTCCCGAGCAGGTAAACGATAAAAAGAATAATTTCTGTAGTGACATGCTACTTACATAACCTTGATCATACTATTACAAAGCATATGAAATGAATGAAGTGACTCAAGGCAATGATCTATAGTTGCTAACAAGTAGATAACATTTAGCAAAGCTTTTCCTGTAGACAATGTTGGGCCTCCAAGAGCAGAGGTTTGTGAACAACAAGTTTCCCTTAAGTGGATACCCAAGGTTTATCGAACTCGGGGAGGAAGAGGTCAAAGATATCCCTCTCATGCAACCCCAACCACAAAGCAAGAAGTCTCTTGTGTCCCCAACACACCTAATAGGTGCACTAGTTCGGCGAAGAGATAGTGAAATACAGGTGGTATAAATAAGTATGAGCAGTAGCAACGGTGCGGAAAGCTTGCTGGCGTGTAGTTGATGGTGGTAATATTGCAGCAGTAGTAACAAAGTAAAACAGTAAACAAGCAGTAGTAACTCAGCAGTATTTAGGAACAAGGCCTAGGGAATAGACTTTCACTAGTGGACACTCTCAACTTTGATCACATAACATAATAGATAAATGCATAATCTACACTTTTGTTGGATGATGAACACATTGCGTAGGATTACACGAACCCTCAATGCGGAGTTAACAAGCTCCACAATAATGCATATTTTAGTAACCTTTAGTGTAAGATAGATCAACAGACTAAACCAAGTACTAGCATAGCATGCACACTGTCACCTTCATGCATATGTAGGAGGAATAGATCACATCAATATTATCATAGCAATAGTTAACTTCATAATCTACAAGAGATCATAATCATAGCATAAACCAAGTACTAACACGGTGCACCCACTGTCGCCTTTACACACGTGCAGGAGGAATAGAACTACTTTAATAACATCACTAGAGTAGCACATAAATAGTAGTGATACAAACTCATATGAATCTCAATGAGATCATTGTATTGAAGTACATGGAAGAGATGAACCACATAGCTACCGGTACAGCCCCGAGCCTCGATGGAGAACTACTCCTCCTCATGGGAGCAGCAGCGGTGATGAAGATGGCGGTGGAGATGGCAGCGGTGTCGATGGAGAAGCCTTCCGGGGGCACTTCCTCCGGCAGGTGCCGGAACAGAGTTCTGTCCCCGAATTGGAGTTTCGCGACGGTGGCGGCGCCCCTGGAGTCTTTCTGAGTTTCGTCAATTGGTATCGAAGTTTTAGGTCACGACGACTTAAATAGGCGAAAAGTCGGAGTTGGAGGGGGCCTGGGCTGCCCAGACCATAGGGGGCGCCCCCCCCCCCTGGCCGCGCCGGGGTGTGGTCTGGTGGCCCTCTCCCCCTCTCTGGCCCTTCTCGTGTGTTCTGGATGGTTCCGGAAAAATAGGAACCTTGGCGTTGATTTCGTCCGATTCGAGAATATTTCGTTACTAGGATTTCTGAAACCAAAAACAGCCAGCAACTGGCCTCTCGGCATCTCGTCAATAGGTTAGTTCCGGAAAACGCATAAAAATGATATAAAGTGTGAACAAAACATGTTGGTATTGTAATAAAACAAGCATGGAACATCGGAAATTATAGATACGTTGGAGACGTATCAACATCCCCAAGCTTAGTTCCTACTCGTCCTCGAGTAGGTAAACGATAAAAGATAATTTCTGAGGTGACATGCTACCAACATAATCTTAATCATACCATTGTAAAGCATATGAGATGAATGCAGCGATTCGAAACAATGTAAATGCAATGAGTAAACAATTGAATCATATAGCAAAGACTTTTCATGAATAGTACTTTCGAGACAAGCATCAATAAGTCTTGCATAAGAGTTACTCATAAAGCAATAAATTCTTAGTAAAGGTATTGAAGCAACACAATGGAAGATTAAGTTTCAGCGGTTGCTTTCAACTTGTAACATGTATATCTCATGGATAATTGTCAATGCAAAGCAATATAACAAATGCAATATGCAAATATGTAAGAATCAATGCACAATTCACACAAGTGTTTGCTTCTTGAGATGGAGAGAAATAGGTGAACTGACTCAACATTGAAAGTAAAAGAATGGTCCTTCAAAGAGGAAAGTATCGATTGCTATATTTGTGCTAGAGCTTTTATTTTGAAAACATGAAACAATTTTGTCAACGGTAGTAATAAAGCATATGTATCATGTAGATTATATCTTACAAGTTGCAAGCCTCATGCATAGTATACTAATAGTGCCCGCACCTTGTCCTAATTAGCTTGGACTACCGGATCATCACAATGCACATGTTTTAACCAAGTGTCACAAAGGGGTACCTCTATGCCGCCTGTACAAAGGTCTAAGGAGAAAGCTCGCATTGGATTTCTCGCTATTGATTATTCTCAACTTAGACATCCATACCGGGACAACATAGACAACAGATAATGGACTCCTCTTTTATGCATAAGCATGTAACAACAATTAATAATTTTCTCATATGAGATTGAGGATTTTGTCCAAAACTGAAACTTCCACCATGGATCATGGCTTTAGTTAGCGGCCCAATGTTCTTCTCTAACAATATGCATGCTTAACCATAAGGTGGTAGATCGCTCTTACTTCAGACAAGACGGACATGCATAGCAACTCACATGATATTCAACAAGGAATAGTTGATGGCGTCCCCAGAAACATGGTTATCGCACAACAAGCAACTTAATAAGAGATAAAGTGCATAAGTACATATTCAATACCACAATAGTTTTTAAGCTATTTGTCCCATGAGCTATATATTGCAAAGGTGAATGATGGAATTTTAAAGGTAGCACTCAAGCAATTTACTTTGGAATGGCGGATAAATACCATGTAGTAGGTAGGTATGGTGGACACAAATGGCATAGTGATTGGCTCAAGATTTGGATGCATGAGAAGTATTCCCTCTCGATACAAGGTTTAGGCCAGCAAGGTTGTTTGAAGCAAACACAAGCACGAACTAGTACAGCAAAACTCACATAAAAGACATATTACAAGCATTATAAAACTATACATCGTCTTCCTTGTTGTTCAAACATCTTACTAGAAAATATCTAGACTCTAGAGAAACCACTCATGCAAACCAAATTTTAACAAGCTCTATGTATTTCTTCACTAATAGGTGCAAGGTATATGATGCAAGAGCTTAAATAAGAGCACAACAATTGCCAAGTATCAAGTTATTCAAGACATCATACCAATTACTACATGTAGCATTTTCCAATTCCAACCATATAAAAATGAACGAAGCAGT
The DNA here is from genome assembly GCA_030979885.1 of Lolium multiflorum. NCBI lineage: Eukaryota > Viridiplantae > Streptophyta > Magnoliopsida > Poales > Poaceae > Lolium > Lolium multiflorum. Next base: position 59,414,043 of record CM061749.1, on the reverse strand, counting down.
TTTAACCTTCGCCATGAACACTAAAAGATAAAGCTAAGAACACATGTGTTCATATGAACCAGTGGAGCGTGTCTCTCTCCCACACAAGCATTTATTCAAACAAAACAAAAGCAAAAGCACACAGACGCTCCAAGTAAAGCACATAAGATGTGATGGAATAAAAATATAGTTTCAGGGGAGGAACCTGATAATGTTGTCGATGAAGAAGGGGATGCCTTGGGCATCCCCAAGCTTAGACGCTTGAGTCTTCTTGATATATGCAGGGGTGAACCACCGGGTGCATCCCCAAGCTTAGAGCTTTCACTCTCCTTGATCGTAGTATATCATCCTCCTCTCTTGACCCTTGAAAACTTCCTCCACACCAAACTCGAAACAACTCATTAGAGGGTTAGTGGACAATAAAAATTAACATGTTCAGAGGTGACACAATCATTCTTAACACTTCTGGACATTGCATAAAGCTACTGGACATTAATGGATCAAAGAAATTCATCCAACATAGCAAAAGAGGCAATGCGAAATAAAAGGTAGAATCTGTCAAAACAGAACAGTCCGTAAAGATGGATTTTATTAGGCCACCAGACTTGCTCAAACGAAAATGCTCAAATTGAATGAAAGTTGCGTACATATCTGAGGATCACTCACGTAAATTGGCATAATTTTCTGAGTTACCTACAGAGAATTAGACCCAGATTCGTGACAGAAAAGAAATCTGTTTCTGCGCAGTAATCCAAATCTAGTACTTACTTTACTATCAAAGACTTTACTTGGCACAACAAAACACAAAACTAAGATAAGGAGAGGTTGCTACAGTAGTAAGAAACTTCCAAGACACAAATATAAAACAAAGTACTGTAGTAAAATAACACATGGGTTATCTCCCAAGAAGTTCTTTTCTTTATAGCCATTAAGATGGGCTCAGCAGTTTTAATGATGCACTCGCAAGAGATAGTATGTGAAGCAAAAGAGAGCATCAAGAGGCAAATTAAAAACACATTTAAGCCTAACATGCTTCCTATGAAGAGGAATCTTGTACACAAATGAATTCATGAAGAACAAAGTGACAAGCATAAGAGGATAAAACACGAGTAACTTCCAGATTCTCAACATAAAGAGGGGAAACTTAATATTATTAAGATGCATATAACCATATTTCCCTCTCTCATAATAACTTTAAGTAGCATCATTGATGAAATCCACAATATACCCATCACTTAAAACATTCTTATCATGGTTCATATGCATAGAAGTATCATTAATTTTGGCATAAGGAGAGTTCTTTTCATTAATAGTAATTGGAGCAGGATTATTATCAAGAATTTGAACATGGTAGACAAGTTGCATATTAAGGGAATTGTTTTTGGTAACCCAATCATGACTATGACAAGTTTCATAAGGATAGTTAGAACCTATATCATAGCATTCTTTGTAATAAACATCAGAGATCGGAGGCACAGTGTCATCATAAGAAATAGAATAGTTATCTTTCACAATCGGTTTATCTGTGTCCACACCATTATTGTTATTAGAAGGAGATGTATCAAGAACATAATGACCAGTAGCTAAAGGATTTGCAAACACCTCTTCCCCAAGCTTAGAGCTTTCTATATCATTATGGGAGGAAGCATGGATAGTACTGACACTATGGCAATTATTATCATCATCATTTTCAGAATTAATTTCCCAGAGATTTGCAATATCAAAAGTAGTGTGCTCATTCAAATCATGATTGCTAATGTATGTAAAGGGCATAGGAAGATCATCGTATTTAGATTCATTATCACAATAATCATCAGGAGCAACATACTTACGGTTACCTATCGTTATCTCATATACGCGGGGATATGTTGTTACCTCTTTCTTTTTATTCCCCTTATTCTTCTTCTTCTTCTTCTTCGTTCCCTTCTTCTTCTTCTTCTCTTCCTTCTCCTCGTTCCCTTCTTTAGGAGGAAGAGGCTTGAAGGGTGGCTTGTCCGCATAACCTGATTTACTTTCAGAAACAATAGAAGAAACTTGGGAGGATCCCTCCTTTTCATTAATTAGTTGAAAACACACAACGGTCCTATCATATTTTGGCAAGGTGTCATCTTCTAAAATATTTTGTATGTAAGTATTTGTATGGCTATTATCAATGCAATAAGAAAAACACCCATGCAGGACATCATCAACATCAAGATCACTCATATGTAACAAAGAGATTTTTCTCGACAGTTCTTCACACCCCAAAAATAAAGTAAGTTCATCATGCTGATTAGGAGTAATTTCATCATCACAATACAAATTTGCAGCACTCATTGGGTTCAAAATATCACTGGAGGAACATTGAAAATTAAAATGACCCACTTCATGGCAAACTTCACAAATAAAAGGATAGAGGGCACAAACTTTTTTACCAAGATCATCTAGAGCCCTAAACCACTTTCTAGTTTTTTCATTAGCATGATGGATGCAATATTCATCTTTGATTTGATTAATTCCACAAGGTCTATGTATTCCACAAAAATTAACATGCTTATAGGAAATAGCATTCTTAGGAGTTTGAGCATGCTTATTGCAATAATTAACAACAATTTCATTCTTCATGCAAGCCTCTTTAAAAGGTTCATGATACTTATCAAAATTATTTTTAGGCAATTCAAAATGAGAAGCAAAGGCTTTATAAAGATTTGCAGCAACTTGAGAGTCAAGACCATAAGTAGCACTCATATTTCGAAATTCATCGGTATCCATAAAAGCTTCAATGCATTCATAATCATAATTTATACCTGACTCTTTACCTTCATTGTTCTCCCATCCTTCAGCGTTGTCCTCAATCCGATCAAGGAGGTCCCACCTAGCTTCAACCTCCTTGCTTGTGAAAGATCCCTCCGAACACGCGTCCAGATAGTCCTTGTGTTGTCCTGAAAGCCTCGCATAAAAATTGTTAACAATAACATTACGGGGGAGCTCATGAATGGGACATTTGAGCATTAGTGATTTCAATCTCCCCCACGCTTGAGAAATACTCTCTCCATCACGAGGATAAAAGTTATAAATATAATTCCTATCAATATGCACTTCATGAGGAGGATAAAATTTAGAATAAAAGAGAGATGCAATTTCCTCCCAACCAAGAGAATGCCTATTCTCCAACAATTTATACCAATGCGCCGCTTTACCAGACAGCGAAACAGAGAATAGCTTCTTCCTCACTTCATCCATAGAGATACCTGCACACTTGAATAACCCACATAATTCGTGCAAAAACAGTAAATGATCTCTAGGATGGACAGTTCCATCCCCTTTATAGTGGTTGTCCATAACACGTTCAATAATTTTCATGGGTATTTTATACGGAATACTTTCAGCAGGTGGATTTAAAATATCAGAAGCATTATTAGAGTTATCGCATATGGGAGATAAAGCATTATCAGAGCAAATTTTCTCCCCTAAAGATGGGAAGCTAAAAAGACCACAAAAACTAGCTTCCCCAAGCTTAGACTTCTTCATAGCATTAGCAGTAATTGCATTCATACTAATAACATCGCTACTAACATGCAAATAAGGTTCCATAGGTTTTTTAATTTTCGCATCAAACAATTCTAAATCAGGAAAAAGATTAAAAAGCTCACTAAATTTTTTGTTGTTTTCCATTATGCCTAACTAGTGTAAACAAGAAACAAAAAGATGCAATTGCAGGATCTAAAGGAAATAGCTTCGAGTACTTACAATGGCGGGAAATAGCTTGGTAGCCGAGGTCCGGAGTGTGAGTACCTTTTACCTTTCCTCCAACGGCGCCTTAAAAAAGTGCTTGATGTCTACGTTCCCCCTCCTTTCCTGTAGACAGTGTTGGGCCTCCAAGAGCAGAGGTTTGTAGAACAGCAGCAAGTTTCCCTTAAGTGGATACCCAAGGTTTATCGAACTCACGGAGGAAGAGGTCAAAGATATCCCTCTCATGCAACCCTGCAACTACAAAGCAAGAAGTCTCTTGTGTCCCCAACACACCTAATAGGTGCACTAGTTCGGCGAAGAGATAGTGAAATACAGGTGGTATAAATAAGTATGAGCAGTAGCAACGGTGCAGAAAAGTGCTTGCTGGCGTGTAGTTGATGGTGGTAATATTGCAGTAGTAACACAGTAAAACAGTAAACAAGCAGTAGTAACTCAGCGGTATTTAGGAACAAGGCCTAGGGAATAGACTTTCACTAGTGGACACTCTCAACTTTGATCACATAACAGAATAGATAAATGCATACTCTACACTTTTGTTGGATGATGAACACATTGCGTAGGATTACACGAACCCTCAATGCCGGAGTTAACAAGCTCCACAATAATGCGCATATTTTAGTAACCTTTAGTGTAAGATAGATCAACAGACTAAACCAAGTACTAGCATAGCATGCACACTGTCACCTTCATGCATATGTAGGAGGAATAGATCACATCAATATTATCATAGCAATAGTTAACTTCATAATCTACAAGAGATCATAATCATAGCATAAACCAAGTACTAACACGGTGCACCCACTGTCGCCTTTACACACGTGCAGGAGGAATAGAACTACTTTAATAACATCACTAGAGTAGCACATAAATAGTAGTGATACAAACTCATATGAATCTCAATGAGATCATTGTATTGAAGTACATGGAAGAGAGATGAACCACATAGCTACCGGTACAGCCCCGAGCCTCGATGGAGAACTACTCCCTCCTCATGGGAGCAGCAGCGGTGATGAAGATGGCGGTGGAGATGGCAGCGGTGTCGATGGAGAAGCCTTCGGGGCACTTCCCGTCCCGGGTCGGAACAGAGTTCGTCCCCGAATGGAGTTTCGCGACGGTGGCAGCGCCCGGAGTCTTTGGGAGTTTCGTCAATTGGTATCGAAGTTTTAGGTCACGACGACTTAAATAGGCGAAAAGTCGGAGTCGGAGGGGCCCGGCTGCCTGCACCATAGGGCGCCCCCTGGCCGCGCGGGTGTGGTGGTGGCCCTCTCCCCCTTCTCCGGCCCCTTCGTGTTTCGGATGGTTCCGGGAAAAATAGGAACCCGGGCGTTGATTTCGTCCGATTCCGAGAATATTTCGTTACTAGGATTTCTGAAACCAAAAACAGAAAACAGGCCTCTCGGCATCTCGTCAATAGGTTAGTTCCGGAAAACGCATAAAAATGATATAAAGTGTGAACAAAACATGTTGGTATTGTCATAAAACAAGCATGGAACATCGGAAATTATAGATACGTTGGAGACGTATCAATAACATGTAGCAAAACTTTTCATGGAGAGTACTTTCAAGACAAGTATCAAAAGTCTTGCATAAGAGTTAACTCATAAAGCAATAAATTCAAAGTAAAGGCATCGAAGCAACACAAAGGAAGATGTAAGTTTCAGCGATTGCTTTCAACTTGTAACATGCATATCTCATGGACGATTGTCAACACAAAGTAATATGATGAATGCAAATATGCAAGTATGTAAGAATCAGTGCACAGTTGACACAAGTGTTTGCTTCTAAGATGGAAGGAAGTAGGTAAACTGACTCAACATAAAGTAAAAGAATGGCCCTTTGCAGAGGGAAGCATCGATTGCTATATTTGTGCTAGAGCTTGGGTTTTGAAAACATAAAGAGAGCATAAAGGTAAAGTTTTGAGAGGTGTTTGTTGTTGTCAACGAATGGTAGTGGGCACTCTAACTACCTCATCAACCAGACTTTCAAGAGCGGCTCCCATGAAGGACGTTATCTCTACCAGCAAGGTAGATCATCCCTCTTCTCTTTTGTTTACACATGTATTTTAGTTTCATTATTTATGGATGAAACTCCTCCCAACCTTTTGCTTACACAAGCCATGGCTAACCGAATCCTCGGGTGCCTTCCAACATTCACATACCATGGAGGAGTGTCTATTTGCAAAATTAAGTTGCTTACTGATAGATCAGGGCAAAACACGTGAAGAGAATTATTAATGCAAGTTAATTAATTGGGGCTGGGAACCCCATTGCCAGCTCTTTTTGCAAAATTATTGGATAAGCGGATGAAACCACTAGTCCATTGGTGAGAGTTTGTCAAGAGTAAATGACAAGGTTGAAAGATAAACACCACATACTTCCTCATGAGCTATAAAACATTAACAAAAATTGAGAAGCATTTTGAATTGTTTAAAGGTAGCACTCAAGCAATTTACTTTGGAATGGCAGGAAATACCACATAGTAGGTAGGTATGGTGGACACAAATGGCATAGGTTTTGGCTCAAGGTTTTGGATGCACGAGAAGCATTCCCTCTCAGTACAAGGCTTTGGGCTAGCAAGGTTATTTGAAGCAAACACAAGTATAAACTGGTACAACAAAACTTACATAAGAACATATTGCAAGCATTATAATACTCTACACTGTCTTCCTTGTTACTCAAACACTTTTACCAGAAAATATCTAGACCTTAAGAGAGATCAATTATGCAAACCAATTTTAACAAGCTTTACAGGTAGTTCTCCACTAATAGGTTTAAACTACATGAAAAAACTTAATCATACTTGAGAGCTCAAAACAATTGCCAAGTGTCAAATTATCCAAGACATATGAGGCATTTTCTTTTCCCAACCAAATAAAGATAAATATTGTAGCTTCCAACTTTTATTCATTGAACATTAAAAGTAAAACGAAGAACAAGTGTTCATATGAAAAAGCGGAGCGTGTCTCTCTCCCAAACATGGATTGCTAGGATCCGAATTTATTCAAACATAAACAAAACAAAAAATAAACACACAGACGCTCCAAGTAAAGCACATATGATGTGACTGAATAAAAATATAGTTTCAGGGGAGGAACCTGATAAGTTGATGAAGAAGGGAATGCCTTGGGCATCCCCAAGCTTAGACGCTTGAGTCTTCTTGAAATATGCAGGGATGAACCACGGGACATCCCAAGCTTAGACTTTTCACTCTTCTTGATCATATATCATCCTCCTCTCTTGACCCTTGAAAACTTCCTTCACACCAAACTTCTCATAAACTTCATTAGAGGGGTTAGTACTCAAAAAAATTTGAATCCACCTTGGTCCTGTAGTGGCACATTGCAAGAACTCAATAAAACATTAGCTACAGCCCTCTACGTCTAGAAAACCTCGCTTAAAGTCCACAAGAGACAATGCAAAAAACAGAGACAGAATCTGCCAAAACAGAACAGCCAGTAAAGACGAATTTTAATAAAATACTTCCGTTGCTCAAATCAGAAAACTCAAAACTAATGAAAGTTGCGTACATATCTGAGGATCACTCACGTAAATTGGCATAATTTTCTGATTTACCTATAGAGAATTAGACCCAGATTCGTGACAGCAAAGAAATCTGTTTCTGCGCAGTAATCCAAATCTAGTATTAACCTTCGATTAGAGGCTTCACTTGGCACAACAAAACACAAAACTAAGATAAGGAGAGGTTGCTACAGTAGTAAACAACTTCCAAGACACAAATATAAAACAAAGTACTGTAGCAAAATAACACATGGGTTATCTCCCAAGAAGTTGCTTTCTTTATAGCCATTAAGATGGGCTCAGCAGTTTTAATGATGCACTCGCAAGAAATAGTATTTGAAGCAAAAGAGAGCATCAAGAGTAAAATTCAAAACACATTTAAGCCTAACATGCTTCCTATGCAAAGGAATCTTGTACACAAATAAATTCATGAAGAACAAAGTGACAAGCATAAGAAGATAAAACAAGAATAACTTCAAAATTTTCAGCATAGAGAGGTGTATTAGTACCATGAAAATTTCTACCACCATATTTTCCTCTCTCATAATAATTTTCAGTAGCTTCATGAACAAACTCAACAATATAACTATCACATGCAGCATACTTTTCATGATTTCCAAACACATAATTTTTATCAAGTTCAAGAATAGTGGAATTAAAACTTTCAAACTTACTTTTATTAATAATATAACAAGGTAGTTGATCAATCTCAATAGATATGGGACTCATAGAATAAGTCAAGAACTCTCCAATCCATTTTCATTAGTAGTACAATTAATATTATCAAGTAACATAGGACCATCATCTAGAGCTTTATCATAGACATTTGCCAAACAAAATTCTTTAGTACCATGCATTTCGACATCAGGCACAAACAAAGCATTATCATAAGATTTATCAAAGTAGCATGGATTATCATAGATAACAGTAGCATAATCATTCTCACAAGTATTACTCATAGGTACTATTTCAAGAGAATCCACATGAACATAACATTCAACCTCTTCCGGTAAGCATGGAGGACAATCAAATAGTGTAAGAGATAAAGAGTTACTCTCATTAGAAGGTTGACATGGGTAGCTAATCCATTCTTCCTCCTTTTGTTCGTCGCTCTCCTCTTCTTTTTCATCCAATGAGCTTTCAGGTTCATCAATTTCCTCCTCTTTTTCATCCAATGAGCTTTCAGGTTCATCAATTTCTTCTTCCAACGGTTCCTGCAAATTGTGAGTGCATTCTTGTGCATTAATGTGTCTCTCTTTATAATCAAGGATATAAGGATTCCTACTGTAGCATTCTATGCAAGAATTAAGGATAGTAGAGACATAATCTTTAAGGTCCTTACAAACAACACAAGTTTCATAATTCTCAACCATGAAGGATTCTATCTCGGAGGCTCCCATAAATAAGACAAATTGTTCTACCTCTTCGAACCCATAATGAATATAGCAATTCCGATTATAGCTCTTAATAAAAAATTCCTCACTAAAGCCACATTGAAATTTAAGATGTTTAGTGTCCTGTTGAGAGCAACAGTTTATATCATGGCATTTAAGCAAGATTTTAGCAATTGTATTCAGTTTTTCTATCATAGCACTCATTATTCTACCAGTTCTTGATTCTCTATAATTATTATAACATTCTATAAGCTCCAAGTAGGTTGTAGGTTCTCCCATAACAGCAGTTTTTAATTTTTTTGGTTTTTCAAATTTTTATGGATTTTTGGGTATATGAGACAAATAAAACAAGACAAAAATAAACTAGACAAAAGTAAACTAAGCACAAATAAACTAGACAAAAGTAAACTAAGCAAAACAAAATAAAATAAAACAGAGAGAGATGTAGAGTGTACTCCCCAGGTGAACTTATGAGTAGAGCTATGCCTCCCCAGCGCCGAAAACAGTCTTGATGACCCACAAGTATAGGGGATCGCAACAGTCTTCGAGGGAAGTAAAACCCAAATTTATTGATTCGACACAGGGAGGTAAAGAATACTTATAAGCCTTAACAACTGAGTTGTCAATTCAGCTGCACCTGGAAAAGCACTAGTAACAGGGGTGATGTGAAAGTAGCAGTGATATGAGAGCAGTAGTAATAGTAACACAGCAGTAGTAATAGTAACACAGGGCAATGGCACCAAAGATAGTTGATACTACTTCCAATGACATAAGAACAAGTATATAATGATGAAAGATGGACCGGGGTTCCCAGCTATCTACACTAGTGGCAACTCTCCAATAACAAGTGTTGGGTGAACAAATTACAGTCGGGCAATTGATAGGATTGAAATAGCATTAAGACAGAATATCAAGATCATTAATCATGTAGGCATGTTTTCCAATAATAGTCGTACGTGCTCGCAATGAGAAACTTGCACAACATCTTTTGTCCTACCAGCCGGTGGCAGCCGGGCCTCAAGGGAAACTATTGGATATTAAGGTACTCCTTTTAATAGAGTACCGGAGCAAAGCATTAACACTCCGTGAAAACACGTGTCCCTCACATCACCGCCATCCCCTCCGGTTGTCCCGATTTCTGTCACTTCGGGGCCTTCGGTTCCGGACAGTGACATGTGCATACAACTTGTAGATACAATCTAAGCAATAAGTATAGAGCTTAAATCTAAGATCATGGCACTCGGGCCCTAGTGACAAGCATTAAGCATAACAAGATTGCAGCAACAATAACTTCATAAACTTTGTAGATAGACAATCATAATGTAACAATCCATCGGATCCCGACAAACACAACACCGATTACATCAGATGAATCTCAATCATGTAAGGCAGCTCATGAGATCATTGTATTGAAGTACATGGGGGAGCGAATACCAACTAGCTACAGCTAGAACCCGTAGTCCATGGGGGAACTACTCACGGAGCATGATGGGGGCGATGGCGTTGATGGAGATGGCTTCCGGGGCACTTCCCGTCCCGGAGGTCGGGACAGAGACTCTGTCCCGAATTGGAGTTTCGCGATGGTGGCGGCGCCCGGAGTCTTTCTGGAGTTTCGTCAAGTCGTACGGTGTTTTTAGGTCGAAAGGGATTTTATAGGCGAAGAGGCGGCGCAGGGGGCACCGGGGCGCCCACCACAAAGCCGGCGTGGCCCGGGCCAGCCCGCGCCGCCTATGGTCTGGTGGCCCTCCTCCTCTCCGACTCTTCTTCGGTGTTCTAGATGCTTCCCAAAATAGGAGGTTTGGTCTTCGTTTCGTCGAATTCCGAGAATATTGCCCGAACAGCCTTTCCGGAACCAAAACAGCAGAAAACATGAACTGGCACTGTGGCATCTTGTTAATAGATTAGTTCCAGAAAATGCATGAAATCATCATAAAGTGCAAGCAAAACATGTAAGTATTGTCATAAAACAAGCATGGAACGACAGAAATTATGGATACGTCGGGGACGTATCAACAACCCCACGGCTCCGCAAAGTGACAAGATCAACATCAAGTGGAACACCAAGAAAAGTCCCGACCGCCCGTAGAGCATGGAATTGTCTCACCGTATAAGGTACCCCCTCCACATGTACCCACACCGGCTTTAGCTCAGCTTTATGCGGGATATCCTGAGCCTTCCAGACTGTGACCGAAGCTGTCACCTTATGAGCCGGTACACCCGTCTGAAAACCATCAAAACGCTGTAGATCTTCCGCCGAAGGGAACCCAATGAGAAAAGCATCATCCCCGTGTGTAGCCTCCCATTTCCGCTGCACATTAAGCGAGCAAATCCTCTTCATCAAATCTTGGATCGCCTTTGTCGGGACTTTGTCACCTGAGATGGTCACCAGGGCTATAGGAGAACAGGTCGGTGCGAGGTGTGCCTTATGCACACTGGCAGGCAAGCAAAGCCAAGCACCATCTGTCCCTTCTCATGTAACGAAGGACGAAGGCCTTGGAAGGCGTAGGGACGGACATCTAAAAGTAGGCTGCTTAAAATTATCACAAACAAGACAATAATGCTGGACCGTGCAATCTTTAGTGGCTTGAGAATCAACTGCACATTTCCAACATTTCCTGGACTTCTTCCCTTTACCGTGAACATCCGAACCCAACCCAAGCTCAGAAGAAGCAGGGGCATCGAACACCGCAACCGCCTCCGGGATAAGTGTAACCGACTTCACCGTTCCAGTCGGAACACCCACAGACACCACAACCTGCGGCTATAGAAACTGGTCTGACTGCTGAGTGAGCTGAGCCTGCTTCACCACTTGACCTAGCGGTCCTCCCTTATTCTTTCGCTTGTTTCTTGGCCCAATCTACCCTGCTGCCGTTGCGATCGGAGGAACAAATTGCTGTTGTTGATACTGACCAAATAGCAGCATGGGATAGTGTTGTTGTTGTTGTTGTTTTGTTGTTTGTTGTTGCTGCTGTTGCTGCTGTTGTTGTTGCTGCTGTTGTTGTTGTTGTTGTTGCTGTTGTTGTTCTTGTTGGAAACTTGCTTGAACAAAAGGCCGATGCTGCATGAACGAAGGGGCTGCTTGCGGAATATATGCCGGTGGTGCGGGTTGCCTTGAAGGGAGTTGCAAGGGATGGAACTACAGCGACGCGTTGGGCTGGTACAGCGGTATTGGTGGCGGGAAGAACACACCATGCCCCTGGACCTGCTGCTGCTGAAGGAACTACCCTTGGGCTGCACCACTCGATTGCTGCTGTTGGAGTTGACCTAGGCCTGCACCTCCCGGCGGTTCTGAGAAGGAAGGAGGCGGCGGCTGACATAGGCATCCCAAATGGGCCTGCCGGATATAGTACCCGGGGTTTACTGAAGGCCCACTACTCGAAGAATAATAAGATTCGGGAGCCCAAGATATATTTAAGGAAAAGATAGAGTTGTAATAGGAAGTGTTATTTGTAATCTGGCGGGATGAGTTAGAAACCGTCTCGAACTCTGTAACTTGTACGAAGCGAAACCCTCGGCTCCACCTCTTATATAAAGGGGGAGTCGAGGGACGAAGAGATCATCGAATCATTGTCACCAAACCCTAGTTTTCATATTCGTCGAGTACTTTTCGCTGAAACCTTCGAGATCTACTTGCCTCTACTTCTAACTAAACCCTAGCCTATAATCCATAGGCATTGATAAGTTAATCCCTTGTCAATTGGCGCCGTCTTAGAGGCGTAAGGATCTGATCTCGATGGCACGTTCAAAGTCTTCGACATCGTCAACCGGAAGCAACACTATGGATCGAGGTAAACAGGTCGCTGCTGGTCTTGTCGATTTTGTTCCTCACCCACCTTCCCGTTTGGATGCATATGCGTATCTGGCGGAGCCCATGGAGATGACGTTCGGAAGGTTTCACTTTCGCGTCGAGAAGGAAGGATCGTATCGTGTCGAAATTCCGATCTCGTCGGGATCGTCGGCGGTCGATTCCGATTTTTCAAGCTATGCGTCGTCAACCGAGTCAGGAGAAGAAGAAACCTCGGAAACACGCTACATCAGTACCAGAACAAGAGAGAAACTCGCCAAGATCTTCAACGACATATCATTCGAGTCATCTGCGGACTCATATATAAGCGATGGCTCAAGCGATGACGACAGCTACGACTTCATCGACAAATCTATCACAGTGGGCGAGGTCTTCATCAATCTCAATAATGATGTCACCAAACCCAACATAGATTTGAGTGCAAAATACCATCAGATCTATGCTATCGAAGATCAAGAGGAAACATCAGAGGCTTTCGACGATTTGGGTAACCCTTATGTCGATCCCTCAGATCTAAGGAGAGGTATGGGCACTAAATATGTTGGGCCCACACCACGTGTCAGAGTTCAACTTCCACAAGCAGCCTGGGATAGAGCTGCAAAAGCCCTGGATGGCTCGGAACCAATGACGACAACGGCTACTGCTCAAGAACTGCAAGCTTATCAATATAGACTCGCACGAGCTGCCAGAAACATAGAAAAACAGACAGCTGAGCTGAACAGGAGAAAGGAGGCAGCTTCTGCATCCAGCAGGAGAAGGGCAGATCTAAGTCGACAATCCAGAGTTTCGGATGATAGTCACAGGGAGGCTCGGAACAGAGGAAGATCAAGGTTGCAACACATACCCGAAGCAGAAAGAGAGCACTTAATTCAAAATCTCGACATGTCCTTTATGTCGATAGATGAAAGAGGAAACATTATCCCTAAGACACCAGAAGCTGGGTACATGGCGACACAAGCTTATATTCTCGCATCTAGGCCACCAGCAGGTGACCCAAGAGAAACGTTATACAATATGGCGTTAGCAGGGGTCGGAGCTATGGGGACAGCGTTTGTAACAACGCCTCCAGAAGGAGCGGCAAGGCAAAATAGTCCACGACCCGCAGCAGCAACGGCGGCAGCTCCTGAAGGGCCCAGTGGAGCAAGAGATACAGGAGTACAAGCAAGGGTCGATAGAGCAAGGCAAAGCAGAAGAGACCATCGGCAATCCCCAGAGCTTAACGATGAAGATATGTGCGGCCTGCCGTGCTTCACGAGAAGAGTACGAAAAACTCGAGTCCCTTCGGGATTTAAGTTGCCCGATCATTTCAAAAAATTCGACGGCTTGCAAGATCCAGAGGATTGGCTAGTTGATTACCTTGAAACGGTAAAATTAACTGGAGGAACTAGGGCAACAGCAATGCAAAGTATTCAGGTGCACTTAAGTGGAGCCGCACGATCTTGGATCAAAAAACTTCAGCCAGGATCTATCGACAGCTGGGAAAGTTTCGAGGAAGTATTTGTCAAGAACTTCAGGTCCACGTGCAAAAAGCCTGCGTCGTTAGAAGAGCTGAGGGCATGTCGACAAAAGCCAGATGAGTCAATGAGAAAATACATCCAAAGGTGGAACATCATAAAAAACTCGGCAGAAAATATATCGACGAAAGAGCAATAGATGCGTTTGTTGCAGGAGTTAGGCGTGGGGACTTTGTCGAGGACTTGGGAAGGACCAATCCAAAGACAGTATCCGCGTTGATGGAGATAGCAAATAAATGGGCGGATGGAGAAGATGCTGTCCACAATAAACGGCACAGGTCACCAGAAGAGGACCGTGGTCGAAATTATCAATCGGCAGTACCCGAACTATGACGCCCCAGGGCAAATTTCGGCAGGATTTCGGACAAACACAGGGGGAAGCAATAGAGATGATTATCAAAGAAGCAACGAGCAGCGAAGCGATAATAGGGACGATTCCCGCAACAGGCAAAATAGTGGGCCAAGGTTCCCAAGACCTTTCGTGTCCCCCGAAGAAATGTTAAACGGACCGTGCCAGATGCATTTCTTCCTCGACAGCAATGGGAAAAGACAGTCAGGGCACCTGCAGAAAGACTGTCGAAATTTTCAAGCAATGTTCAGATGTGCAGAAAACGCTCACGCTCGAGCAGCACAGAGAAATCCTCGGGAGCCCAGGAGCGAAGTTCACCTACCGCCACCTCCCGCGATTACAGAGGATAATCGACACCAGCTCAGAATAGCGGCAGCACCGGCACCACCACCCTATGTTGATCCTAATTCCAACGGATGTCGATGATTCAGAAGGGAAGGCCGTCCAATAGAGCTCAAAAAGTAATCTCGCGACAGGTGTTCATGGCAGAGAAAATGCCTCCACCATTGAGTACCTCAATTGGTCAGGGCAAGACATCGGCTTCACCATAGCGGACCACCCGCAACAAGTTCCTCGACCAGGAAAGTCAGCACTTATTCTACGCAGTTATCGCAGGATTCGACGTTTCTCGAGTATTCATAGATGGTGGCAGCAGCTTAAACCTGTATGCAGATACATTGAGGAAGATGAACATATCCTTAGCAAACCTGAAGCCAACGGACACAAGGTTCCACGGCATCACACCAGAGAAACCAAGTTACCCATTGGGGAAGATCAACCTCGACGTTCAGTTTGGAACCCGAGAAAACTATAGAATCGAGAAACTGGAGTTCGAAGTCGTGGATTTTCCATCGCAGTACCACGCTTTGTTGGGACGACCAGCATATGCTAGATTTATGGCAGTACCACACTACACATACCTGTTATGGAGATTGCCTGGACCCAAGGGACCAATCACGGTCAAAGGGAGTTTTGCTTTGGCTGATAAGTGCGACAAGGATTTCCATCGGTTATCAGAAACCTTCGGGATGCAAGCTGAATACTTGGCGTCGAAAAGCATGACTGATTACGACGTCTGCCAGACGTTGGAAGGCCAAACAAAGAATCAACTTTCACAGAGAAAAATGCTAAGAGGTGCAGATTCACCCAGAGATCCAAAAAAGACGACATCCATTGCAAATAACATGGATATCGCATAGGAAAGCGCGCGTCAAGTTCCTCCGTGATAACTGAAAATCTTCGCATGGTGTCCAGCTGACATGCCAGGAGTACCCAGGGACTTGCCGAGCACCACCTAAATTTGGATCCAACCAAAACCAATCAGACAACCTTTGGCGTTTTTGGAACCAAACAAATCATGCTATCAGAAATAAATCGACTAGAGGAAGCTGGTTTTATCAGAGAGATATCTACAGAAGCCACATGGGTAGCTAACCCGGTGATGGTGCCGAAGAAAAACACGACAGTCCTTCGCATGTGCGTCGACTTTACGTGTCTCAACAAACATTGCCCTAAGGATCACTTTCCCCTCCCAAGGATCGATCAAATCATCGACTCCACGGCAGGTTGTGAACGTCTTTCCTTTTTGGATGCATACTCTGGTTATAACCAGATCAGATTAAAAGAAGATGATGAAGCCAAAACAGCGTTTATTACACCTTACGGCGTGTTTTGCTACAAGACAATGCCCTTCGGTCTAAAAAATGCGGGAGCAACATATCAGAGGATGATGCAAGTGTTTAGCAACACAGATCGGGAAAAACGTGCAAGTATACATCGATGATGTCGTCATAATGTCAAAAAAGGGGGTAACACTGATCGAGGATCTCAAAAACTTTTGACAACCTCGACAAATTCTGCCTCAAGTGAACCCGACGAAGTGCTCTTTGGCGTCCCGGGAGAACTTCTGGGGTTTCTAGTTTCAGCAAGAGGGATTGAAGCAAATCCCGACAAAATACAAGCCATAGTAACAATGAGAAAGCCAACGAAGTTGAAAGAAATACACAGCTAACTGGGAGTCGCAGCTTTGAGCAGATTCGTCGCGGGTTAGGAGAAAAAGCGTTACCATTTTATGTTGATAAAACAAGGAGATAAATTCCAGTGGGCAGAAGCCGATAGAGCTTTCGAGGATCTGAAGCGAAAAATCTCGACACCACCAATCCTGGTGGCTCCAAAGGAAAAGGAACCTCTCCTGTTGTATATTGCAGCCACACCCCAAGTGGTTAGCACGGTGTTAGTTGTCGAAAGAGAAGAAGAAGGGAAAATCCATGGTGTACAGCGGCCAGTATACTTCGTGAGCGAAGTCTTGTCGCCCTCAAAACAAAGGTACCCTCAGTACCAAAAGCTAGCATATGGAGTGTTCACGACAGCACGAAAATTGCGCCACTATTTTTCGGCACACCCGATCATAGTGGTCAACGAAGCTCCTTTGTCAAATATACTGAACCAAACTACGGTCGTGTCTCCCTACGGGAATAGAACTTTCCGGACATCACGTATGAAAAAGAAAAGCAATAAAATCGCAAATACTACCGGACTTCGCAGAGTGGATGGAGTTGCAAAATACAGGACCCCCAGTTTATCGAGAACCTGGACTATGAACTTTGATGGGTCCAAAAGACTAGAAGGAGCTGGCGCAGGAGTAGTACTCATATCACCTGAAGGCGACAAATTGAAGTACATCCTTCGGATGACGTTCCCTAACGCATCTAATAATGAAGCAGAATATGAAGCTCTCATACACGGGATGAAGATGGCGAAAGCCTGTGGTGCAACTCGACTAAAAATCTTTGGACTCACAGTTGGTGGCGCCAAGTTATGAACCAATGTGACGCAGTCAATGATAGCATGATGGCATACAAGGAGGTGTACAACGAGCTCGAGAAGTTGTTCGATGGATGCGAAGTAAATCATATTAGTAGACTGAGCAA
The DNA here is from genome assembly GCA_030979885.1 of Lolium multiflorum. Taxonomy (NCBI): domain Eukaryota; kingdom Viridiplantae; phylum Streptophyta; class Magnoliopsida; order Poales; family Poaceae; genus Lolium; species Lolium multiflorum. The sequence goes on along the minus strand of CM061749.1, from coordinate 59,396,822 downwards.
CGACGAAGCCGACGTTCTTGCAAACATCGGGTCGCAATGCCTGGCAGTCCCGCCAGGTGTATTCGGGGAAGAGATAACAGAGAGATCCACTAAGTCAACAAAACCAAAAAAGAAGGAGAAGAAACCCTCGGGGGCTACCAAGGAAAAGCAAGAGGACGAAGAAGAAGATCAGGACCTGGTCATGGTGATACAGATACCATGCAGCCGTACATATCATATATCCTCAGGAAAGAAATACCCGACGATCCAGTCGAAGCAAGGCGAGTAATTCGACGCTCCAAAGCTTTCACGGTGGTCAAGGGAGAATTGTATAAGCGAAGTATTTCAGGCGTCTTGCAAAGGTGCGTCACACCCGAAAGAAGGAAGAATAATTGAAGGATGTACACGAAGGAATATGTGGACACCACGCAAGTAGTCGAGCTATTGCGGCCAAAGTTTTTCGGGCAGGATTTTACTGGTTGACAGCAATCGAGGACGCCAAGGAAATAGTAAGAACTTGCGACGCGTGCAAAGTTTGCCGCAAAAACCTCACTCTCCAGCAGCGAGTTAGCACCAATACCATTGTCGTGGCCCTTTGCACAATGGGGACTCGATATGGTTGGCAAGTTACATAAATCATGGCCAGGAGGAAAGGAGTACATGCTAGTAGCTGTCGACAAATTTACAAAGTGGATAGAAGCGAAGCCGATAAATTCACCAGACGGAGCATCTGCAGTAAAATTCATACAAGGCCTCGTCTTCAGATTTGGAGTGCCCCACAGCATCGTCACAGACAACGGCAGCAACTTCACATCCAATGAATTCAAAGACTATTGCAAAGAGGTGGGTATCAAGCTGAACTTTGCATCAGTTGCACATCCTCAAACCAATGGGCAAGTCGAGAAAGCCAATGGCATCATCTGCAATGGTATCAAGAAACGTCTGTTGGGACCTTTAGAAAAAGCTCGACATACCTGGCCTGAAGAATTACCAAGTGTACTGTGGAGCATCCGAACAACACCAAATACGGCGACACAAGAAACCCCGTTTTTTCTGGTCCACGGCGCGGAGGCAGTACTTCCAATAGAAATAGAACACGACTCCCCTAGAGTCACAGCATATGATGAAGAAGCTTCAAAGATAGCATTGGAAGACGATGTAGACGCACTCGATGAAGCTCGAGACGAGGTATTATCAAGGGTTACCAAATATCAACAGGACTTGAAGAATTACCACAGTCGACGTTTGCGGCCAAGATCTTTTCAAGTGGGCGACCTAGTTCTTCGGCTCACGCAAAAAAGTCATGAAAAACTCGAGTCACCATGGCTTGGCCCTTACATCATCACAGAAGTAATCGGAGGAGGAGCATACAGGATAAAGGACAAGAAGACAGGGGTGGAGGAGCCAAACCCCGGAACGTGGCGCAACTTAGGCGGTTCTACGCCTAGAGTTGAAATATAGTCCTTGTAAAACTTCAATGTACTGAAACGCCCGCAGAGTTTCAGACGCACTCTTTTCCTTTTGGGGCACCGAGTGGGGCCGAGAAGGTTTTTAGAGGCGGGCTCGTGGTGCTACAATATAACAAAGATAGTGGAGATATATTTCTTATTCTTCGACACGCTCGGAGGCTCAACGCCCAAGTCTCAAAATACATACAATACAGATTCACCGAAATATTTCGCCTTGGTACATTAATACCTCGCCAAATATAACAAAATCAGAAGCCAGCAATACAGTGTACACATCAAAAATCGTAAGTGCCTTGGTCTAAAAACCTCGCAAAATAAATATAGAACTTCGACACCAAAGATACTCGAAGACTCGCCTAGAGTAAAGTCTCGCCTTGGTACTCAAATACCTCGTGAGTCAATAAAAATACAAAATAGTGCTAAATAAAGAAGCTCGGGGGCTGATACTTGCCAAAGATTACATATTATTGCCTTGGTTTATAAACCTCGCACTATATAAATACAGCAAATAGTCACCGAAAATACTTGAGGGCTAGACAAATATAGAAATGTGATATTCACTTTACAATATTATCACAATCACGACTTATAAGGAAGAATTAGTTACCAAAGGAAAAAGTTAGTCATGGTTCAATATACTGTCAAGAGTAATCCTGTCTTCTTCGGGAGCGGCACCAAGAAAATCAGCATAATGTCCATCTGCAAAAAAGTCGGCATCCATACGAAGAAGGTCTTCAATCATTTCCTCAGCTATGGGTGAAACCTTCGTGTTAATACGGTCGACACCAACTCTTCGGCGCCGCACCTTCTCATGGACTTTCGCAACAACCTGAGTCAGATCAAGTTTTGAATGGCAGATCTGAAGCATGATGAGAGCAAATCTGGCGCCAGCTACCAGTTGAGCTTTGACAAAGTCATAGATCTTGTGGGCATCCTTAAACTTTTCCATTAGCTCGAGAAGAGTCTTTGGTTGAGCGTTTCGAGGAAACATGGAATTATAAACCATAGACAAGGTCTTGGTACAGAAGTCAAGGAAGTCGCGAGTTTGGGAGGCGCGATCTTGAAATCTGACAATTTGGCGAGTCCTTTCTGGGGTAGCCCAGAACAGAGAACCATGATCAAGAGAAAGGTTAACAAGGAGGTTTGTCCTAGTATTTACCCTCTCTTCTTCAGCAACAGCATCAGTAAAGGGACCTATTAAAACAAAAGAGCGGCAAACTTTAAGAAGACGTAGCATGAAGACGGAAGATATTGAAGACGAAATAGACATACCTGACATATCCGCACTGGCTTCATTCATTAACTCGAGCATGAAATTTTCTCGGGTAGTCGCCTTTTCCGCTTCAGATGCAGCAATTTCCCTAGCTGCTACGGCCTCGCGAGCTTGCTGTAGCGCAATTTCTTCGGCTTCAGATGACTTACGACACTTTTCCATCATTACAAGTGATTGCTTCTTCACGTACTGAAGTTGGTGCCGAAGTTCATCCAATTCTTGCGGTAAGGAATCTTTGACAGGTGAAGCGTCAGCAGTTCTCCTTAAGTGAGAAGAAGTCGAAATATTGGAGGGACCAGGAGCTGATGTATAATTGTCAAAAATTAACTGGAAAAAAGAAATATTTCGACATCAATCACTGAGCAAAGATAGATTTCCATTCATCTCCAAAATATATACATGTCTATTACAAAAGAAGGACCTTCTAGAGACCTACTGAAGCAGTTATCGCCAAAAACACTACGGCGACACAGCCAAAAGAAAGAGGTACGCTAAAAAGAAAAAGCAAAGAGGCATTCAACTAGACCTCCGGCTTTGATGAGCTAGGAGTTGCAGACGGCTGGATGCCGAGATAAGCCAGGATTTTCTTCGTGTTGGGTTTAGCTGCCTTCATCAAAGATTTCCACCTCGACTGTTCTATCTGTTCAGTATCTCCAACTTTCGCCCAGTCGATAGTTTGCTGGCTATCAGCAACCAAGGCAACAGTATTTTCCACGGCAACCTTCATATTCTCATGACGCACTCTCAGCCCAAGATCTTCAGAGGGATTGAAGCACTTGGCGAGATTAAGGAAAGTTGCGGGTTCCTCTTTCTTTGGGAAGAAATAAGGAAAGAGCCGCGACAGCCCTGCTTTAGCCTGATCAATGCCTTCGCGTGCCTCTGATCCATGAAACTCGAGGAATGAAAAGGCGTCAAGTAGAGGATCATTGGCGGGATCTTCAAGTTCAAACTCTTGGGCTGTTCTCACTGTCAAGAAAGAAACTTATTGAGCAACAAACGAGTGCAGAGAAGAAAACACAAAAGATACGAAGTGGTACAGATACTTACTAACGAAGCGGCGACTTTGCGTCCTTATACGCTTAAGAAGCGCCTCCTCGCGGGCAGATTGGGCAGCTATGTGATCGCTCAGTGAAGTTTCGGCAGTGTGAAGTTTCTTTTTAAGATCTTCGACACCAGCAGCGTCAGCCTTGGCCTTGTCAGCCTCTGCTCTAGCTTCAATAGCGTCCAATTCAGCCTTTTTGAGAGCCTCTTTACTATGCTCCAATTGTTGAGCAAGTATGTTGGCACGCTCATTGGCTTCCACCAGTTTTTCTGGCAAAGAAAATAAATATAGTTAAGAATTTCGACAGCAAAGGAGCAAAAAGGTAGAGGCAAAAAGCAAAACATTACCTTCAGTTTTATTAGCATATTCACGGTACCCAACAAATTGGGCACCGATGCGAAGAAGATCCTTGATCATAGGCTGTTAAACAAAGGAAAGGAGAAAATGGTGGTATGAGAAACATACGATGGTACATCGAAATAAGCAAAGAAAACATAGACAATGACAAGAAAGTGAAAAACTTACATCCTCCAAAAGAGGGTTAGAGGAGCTACTCGATTGGAGAGTAGGCTCCGGGTTGATCTCCGCCCTTGCCCTTTTTGGTGAAGGGGCTCGGGGGCTCGAAGGAGGAGTAGACACGCCGACGTTTTGTTGAGGAGGCGAGGATTCCTCCCCTTCAACTCGCGGCTCTGAAATAACTAGGGTACGTGACGTACTCGTTCGAGCAGCCACATCCAAAGTTGGTGTTTCTTCGTCATCATCACTATCGAAAAAGGGTGACAGCATAAAAAGCAAGGCAAGCAAAAAAATTTTGAAGAGAAAAACAAAAAAGACAGGGAACTTACGAACTGATGAGACTCGCGAGATATGGATCGTAAGCTGCCTTTTGCGGTGAAGGAACAGTTTCTTCGGGTTTAGAAGTCCCGGAATCTCCGACATCATCCCTCTTCCTTTTGTTCTTTGGAGAGACAGCAGGAGGAAGGGATTGCGTCGACTCACTGGCTTCAGACTCGGCTTCTTTTTCATGAGAAGCCGCAGATTTGTGAGAACCCGCGACTTCACTTTCAGGAACAGAAGAGCCTTGAGTATCTTCGGCAGCGATGGCCATTTCATCGACTTCTCCACCCTCAGGAAGAGGAGGAAGGGAAGTCATACTAGGATGGTTCTGTTAACAAATAATAATAACAAAAGGAAAAATGAAGAAATGACAATACAATGAGATGAAGAGAAAGTGCGGATCAGGATAAAAAACTCGGGAAGACAAAGTACCTTGGGGAGTGGATTGGTAGAGCTGTAAGGTTCCACGCGACTTGAGGAAGGAATTGGGTCTTTGCCCAGACGAGAAAGTCTTCGAAGCAACTTCTCGAAGTCCTTGGTGGAAAGATCACCAGAGATTCTGTTGGCATCATTTACACCAGAGTACGTCCAAAGGGGATTTTTGCGAGCCTGAAGAGGCTGCACTCTAATCTTAAGGAAGTAGGCAGTGATTTGAACACCAGATAGCTCCTTGCCTCGAGTGTTCTGAAGCTGACGAATACGAGACATGAGTGCCTCTGTCGCCTTTTTCTCTTCCTCAGAAGCCTCGGCATCCCAAGAACGGCGACGCTGAATTTTGGCATTCCCGTCGAAGGGAATTATGTTATGCTCAATGGAGTTGGCGCTTTCTTCGTGAATGTAAAGCCACCTCTTGCGCCATCCTTGGACAGAATCAGGAAACTTGACGTCGAAATAGTCGACATCAGTACGAACACAGATAACAACGCCACCTATGTTATAAGTGATGTTGTGGGAGCCATTGCGGCGGATGCAGAAAATGCGCTTCCAAAGAGCCCAATTGGGAGCAACTCCAAGGAAGCATTCGCAAAGGGTGATAAAAATAGAAATATGAAGGATGGAATTAGGGGTCAGATGGTGCAGCTGAATCCCATAAACGAAAAGAAGGCCGCGGAGGAAATCATGGATTGGAGGCGAAAGGCCGCGGATCAGATGATCAACAAAACTAACCCGGTACTCCATTGGAGGATTGGGGTAGCTTTCTTCGCTAGGAAAGCGGATGGCATCCTCCTTCTTCATAAGGCCGAGCCTCTTCAGCATGTTGGTATCTTGGTTGGAGATTTTCGATCTCTCCCACTCAAGATCCTCGGCGGCCATCTTGGATTCAGGAGTGCTGTGGCGAGTTAGGCGCACGCGCGGTGGCATCAACGGCAATGGGCAGAGCAATGTGTGCGAGTGCGGGAAATCAGAGAGAGTTGGGCGAAGAGGAAGATTTGCGAAGAAGAACAGGTAAGCGGCGCAAGCGAGGGGATGAACGGAGGTTGAAGACAGGTTTATATAAGATTTGGGCGAGGCAGTGTGCCGTTGGATGAGGAAATCGTGTGGTGAGAATAGACCTTCTAGATACAAGGGCAAAAAAGTATTTTTACTAAGATAAGTGTTACCGTACGTGCGTCAGAAAAAGCGGAGGACGTGTGTCCCCCATTTGCACGACGTGTCAATGAGGTGGAAACGATGGACCCACAAGGCAGAACAAACTCGACCATTAATAAAGTTGAAGAAAATTTGCCAAGGGAAAATATGTCGACAAGAAAAATAAAGGAGAATGGCGACAGGATAAGTTATTTGCATACTTCGGGAGCCTTTGGTCAGAAACAAGTTTTTGCCCAAATGCTCGGGGGCTACTTCGAAAAAAGTAAAGTTTCGACTATGGCAAATATAGAAATTGTGGGAGCCTACAACCAAGCACAAGTTCTTGGCTGTAGCCTCGGGGGCTACTCCCATCGGGAGCGCTGTTCGCGCACCCGAGAAAAAAAAAGAAAAAAAAGAAGAAGAAAAAGGGAGAGAAAGAATATTGGGAGATAATGGCAATATAGAGACAAGGTGGACTAAAATGTTGAGCCTACAACCAAGCACAAGTTCTTGGCTGTAGCCTCGGGGGCTACTCCCATCGGGAACGCTGTTCGCGTGCCCGATGAAATTTAAAAAGAAAGAAAGAAAGATAGAAAAGCAAGAGAGTATATTTCGAGTTATAATTAACTCTACATATACTCCCATCGGGAAAATAATATAAGTCATATTTGACTCGATAAAATGTGCCATTCCAACAGCCGGAAAAGCACTCGACAATATATTCTCAGAACGCCAAAGTTGCGATCAATTTCTGAATGCCGCAAATTTGCGAAGGTAAGACCCCAGATCCATTCTGCTGGGCGTGGCATCGCCGAAGACTGCGCTCTGCTACTTTATCCGTATCAACAGATACGAAGAAAAATCCTAACGGACGCGTTAGGTACTGATAAATTTGACTGGGACTCGACAGAATGGTAAGACCTTAAGCGGCACCTGTCGAAGTTTACACCAGTATCCCGAGATCATGTCCAGGGACGTGATTTTGAAGTAGGTTTTTGCGGATTGCCACTAGAGCAGTTAACTAGTACCTGATCCGTCAGATGAACTAGCCCCAAATACCAATATCCCTGTACAATATAGAATTTTATAAGAAGAAGTATGGAAGTTAGAGCTTTCGAGTAAAAATAAACGGTGGAGATTTTCCCTGATTCTATGATTCAAGCAAAATCTCGGGGGCTACTGACATAGGCATCCCAAATGGGCCTGCCGGATATAGTACCCGGGGTTTACTGAAGGCCCACTACTCGAAGAATAATAAGATTCGGGAGCCCAAGATATATTTAAGGAAAAGATAGAGTTGTAATAGGAAGTGTTATTTGTAATCTGGCGGGATGAGTTAGAAACCGTCTCGAACTCTGTAACTTGTACGCGAAACCCTCGGCTCCACCTCTTATATAAAGGGGGAGTCGAGGGACGAAGAGATCATCGAATCATTGTCTGCAAACCCTAGTTTTCATATTCGTCGAGTACTTTTCGGCTGAAACCTTCGAGATCTACTTGCCCTCTACTTCTAACTAAACCCTAGCCTATAATCCATAGGCATTGATAAGTTAATCCCTTGTCAGCGGCCGAGCTGCTGCCGGCCTGGGTGCCGTCCCCGCCCCGCCACCCTGCGTAGCCGCACCAGCCGCGGCACCCGGAGAAGCCGCCACAGGTGGCCGGGGGTCCGCCATGCCTCCCGTCGGCGGAAGCACTGCCACGGATAGGTAGGAACGGCGGTCCAGGGGCCCAGGCGGAGGCAACATGGGGAGCGGCGACGACGCATGAGCACTCGTCGAAGAATTCGGTGCAGAGGAGACCTTGGGTGGAGACGAAGGAGATCGCTGCAACGTCGAACTCGATGGCGGCGTAGGTGGAGGCTGGGCGCGAGGTGGAGGCTGGACGCGATGGTTACGAGGAAACCTACATCGCCTCCACCTCAAGTGGGACCACCCAATAGGCACGGCCAGGTCCACGTCCTCCCTGATGGGCCCAACACCTGCATGCAATCCCGCGAGCGCGGAATCCGCGAGTGGATTGATGCTCCTCTCTGCGATTCGCGTAACTGCCGCCGATCTTGAAACGGATGCTGCAGCGGGGCTCGGCGGAGAGGACACCGTGGTCGTGGACGACGGAGAATGCGCCGCGACTGCCTCGTCGAGGAAGAACCCTAGAATCGGTATAGGCGTCACATGACGGTGTGGAAGAGGCCCTCGCTAGCTACGCGCCATCGATTCGGGAGTGGAACGATGTTCCCAGAAGCGCGACAGCGGAGATGAAAATCCCGTGTCCGCCCAGAACTCTGCAAGGAGTTCTTCGTCCGATTTCGTGGGACACCGCACCTCCGGCGAGCGTGGCCGTGAGGGATAATCCTCAATGGCCTCCTCCGCAATCTGACGGCCACGTGAGCCTCCATCGCCTCCGCATCATCCTCCTCCGGCATTGCATGCAGCAAGAAGAACCTATTCTCCACCATCGGTGCTAGGGTTAGACAACGCCGACATCGACGGAGGACCACGCTGGCGGGTGGTGGCTCACCTGGATCGCCCAGATCGCCTAGACCGACCGCTCATTAGTTCGGAACTGTGTCCGGTTGTACGTACGAGTATGCATAATGGAGCAGTATCTCTTCCAATGCTTGTATAACAAGTGGAGCAGCTTCCTTATAAAAAGATCCAACTCTCTCTAAACTAACAACGTGGTACTAAACTTTTGTCCCGCTTGTTACCTTGCATGAATGAGCTATTCGGTCTCTGAGATTGCATGAATTATGCCACAAGACATACATCCAAATTTTCTTTTTTTTCGAAATGGGAGCATCGCTCCAGCCTCTGCATCCAAAGGATGCACACAACTTTTTTTATTAAATTATTCGCAAAGCCTTACAAGGGAGATAAAAAGATCAACTCGAAGCCACCTTTCTAGCGACAACTCGCTATACCTACAAGAGCGATGAAGGGGGTGACTATGAACAGGGCCAGTACCCTGACAATACACCAACACAAATCATCTAAAACTGAAATGCCTTCCCAAGCCGTCCATTGGCGGGTGATAAGGACAACCAGTTAAGCGGACCCTGAGCGCACGCCATTGCACACGCCACAGAAATCGCTACCGTCGTATTCCTCGCACCCATCTTCAAGAGGGATCACCGCATTGACCTTGCCAGACTTGTCGTCGATGTCACAATGACGCCAGACAGCTCCACCATCCTGCACGCGTCCAGTTGTCCGCACCCGTCTTCGATACCCTGCAGCTCCATGCCGTCGAGAATCATCGACGTCAATGTGGTAGATGAACACCACTCCACCAAGATCCACCTCCATCCAGCCGCTGCTCCAAAAACGATGCCCCAAGAGGTAGAACGACGCAGGAAGCGCCATCATCATCCGATCCGGGAGACCCGGATCTAGGGTTTCCCCCGGAGCAGCACGAGTGAGTAGCCGCAGACTGCGATGACGATGCCTTCAAGAAGGAAGCGACGCTTAACGCCGCCATCGCCCGCCAATCGTGGCACGGTTTTCACCGACAACCGTGAGTCCCCAACTCGGCAAGAGCAAGCGGAGAGGACAGCAAAGATGATACCTTCACAAGGGAACGACACCAATAGCCGCCGCCATCATCCGCCAAGTACGATGTCAAGGCGCGGTTTTCACCGGTGGCCCCTTCACCGCTAGCTCGTCGTCGACTAGATCTTCATCGCTGGAGTAGACGGATCTCGTGATCCGCCACCCCAGCAACCAGCCGACCTCCTCCGGCGAAGAAGGAAGCCACCACCACCAAACCCGGATCAGATCCTGGGCGCCCTCTTTGACTCAGAGATAGCCAAGAGGAAACCCTGCAACCGCCGAAGGTCGGCAGCGCCGCCGCCCGCCGAGGCCCAAAGGGCTCGGGGCCAACGACCACCACGAACATCGCCGATGCGTGATCTCCCCAGTCGCCGCCATCTCGGATCGCTGCCGCTTGAAAGGAGTGGAGGGACGCCGCCGCACCCCGATCGCCAGGCTGAGGAAGACCGCCGCCGCCACGCCGCAGGGGCTTTGCCCGGCGACGCTCCGGGCGGCGGCGGCGGAAAGGAGACCGCGCAGAGGAGGGCTAGGGGAGGGAGGAAGGGGCGCGCCGGCGCGGCGGCCGCTGCGCGGACGCGAGGAGGGTGTTTACGCGAGGGTTGAGGTGGTCTCCAAATTTTCTGACAGGGCGAAAAGATTAGGCCAGGCAGTCCATGGACGTATCGGCTGTTGTAGTCCGTGTCATGCACGTGTTCGATCTCGGATCGGCGTCGAGTAGAGCATATATGATTTTCGTTTGCTGTGTAATGTGTGGCTCGTCCGAATTCGACTACTAGTGCAATTAATTAAGATAAATAGGACAGACGCAGCATTGTGTTTGGAGATCGACGAACGCATCAATCAAGCAACAGATCGAAAGATCTGAGAAACCAACAGTTAGGTCTAGTGCCTCCGCTTAACGAGGGCGACCCTTTCCTCTTTCCTCTCGCGACCCGCGCCGCCCCCCGCGGCGGCCGGGCCGCGCCCTCTCTCCGGCCACCTCGAGCTCTCTCTCCGGCTCTCCCCTGCCGCCGCCGTCGGCCCGAGCCACCGGGCCTTGCCTGTGCGGTGCCGACGATGGCGGGGTGCCTCTACCCGCGGCGCGCAGGGGTGCGGGGATCTCGGGCTGGCGGCGGTGATCTTCGGCGGGCGATGGCCCGGCGCGGCGGCGTGGTTTCCGTGCGTCGGGTGGGAGGAGGAGCGGCGGCGCGACCCTTGGTGGCGGAGCGAGGCCGGCGGCCGGGATGCAGGGCCTGCTAGGCCCAGATCTGGGCCCAGGCGGGGCCCGGAGGGGCTGGGCGGGCTGCCGCGTCTGGCTCGACGGCGGAGCTCCCTGGAGGCGGAGATGTCGCGGTGGTGGTGGCTGGGTGTCGGCGGTGCTCCGGCCGGCCTGCTGCAGCTCGGCAGTGGGGACTTTACGGGCCTATTCGGGCCCGGCCGGGCCAGCTGGGCCTGGTTTGACCTCGCTGCCTTGTCCGGTCGGCTACCGCGAATGCGGTGGAGGTAGTTCCCTCCCGCGCGGCTGAGGTGCTGCGACCCCCGGCCCGGCTACTGCTATTCTCTACGTCCAGGTCCTGCTCCGGTGACCACAGCGAGATGGCGATGATGGCTTCAAGACCGCGGTGGCGTATGCGGGTGGGCGGAAGTTAGGTGGAGCACATCGAAGCTTTCGGGGTTGTGGGTTTGGTGGGCGGGAGAAATCCTTGTCGGCATGCCCGACACCGACGCGGTGACGCCTGCGGGTGTCGCCCTACCTTCTTGAAGGGCGTCGGGTGCACCTCCTCCCCAATCCCTTCCGCGTATCGGGGGAAACCCTAGGACTAGTCCGGGCAGCAGCGGCGTCGTCGTCGCTTTCCTTGTTGAAGGTGTTGTTTGATACGTGGGGCTTCGGTAGGCTAGGTGTGTGGTGGAACTACTCGGAGGGCGCAGCGGTTGCGAGTGATCTTCGTTCTTGTCGAGCTGCCAGCGTCGGCATTGTTTTCTCTTTTCTTTCTCTTTTGTTCCTTTGGACTTGGTTGTGCTGCGGTCCCAGCGTGTCTGATTGTATCCGTTGGTTGCTATATTAATATAGCGGGGCGAAAGTCTATTTCGAGGAGGTCTAGTGCCTCCTGTTTTGTCAAGCTACGCTTGTCAAGACGTGATGTCAGTCTCTCTGGTGCTGACGATAGTGGCGGCGCCATCCGACGGCAGCGACTGCGCGATCTGCTTGGACAACGACGCGGGGACGGCCGAGTGGAATGAGACGACATGCAGGCACAGCTTCCACAAGACATGCTTGGAGAAGTGGCTCGTCAAGGACAAGAAGAAGGCGAGTTGCCCTGTGTGCCGACGCAAGTTGACTCCTTTTTCTGAATCTGAACTCGATGATGTATATCCTACACTGAGAGGTATCATCTGTTGAAATATTGGGCCCACTTTTAGTGGCCCAAATTAGATTTCAGTTTTTCTATAAATCTCAAAGCCCACATAGTGGCAGCCTTGTGAGTTTGAGCCCAAGTTGGTGGCAGCTCACTAGGGAGTGGCAAGAGGTGGGAAGTTTAGTCCCACATGGAAAGTTGGGAGGAAGTTAGACCACCTTATAAGGTGGGTTGTTCCACCACTAGTAAGTGAGTGAGAATAGGAGTGCTACACGCGCGCTCCTCCTCCTCCTCGCTCGTCTCGACTCGACTCGACTCGACTCGACACGTCACGACGCGCGCCGCGCTCGTGGTGAGTGGATTGAGCCTTCGGGTCGCTCCCGGATCGTGGGCTATCTGTAACCGACTCGAAACGTTCGTGCGATGTGGGCGTGGCCCACGTTGCCTAGGGTTTCCCGAGCCTATATAATCTCCTGCCCGGCTACGGCAGAAACACATCCAATACACGAGTTAGGGTTTCCACCTCTCTCTGTTTGAGCCGCCATCGTAGCCTACTCCATCCGGCGAGCCGACGTGCATCGGCGAACGGGAGAGCAGGTCTCCGGAACCGCTCGTCCTTGCGATCCTGTACGGGAGAGGGCGAATTAGGTTTTTGGGAAGCGCTCTGCGCGACTGCTCAAGCTCTTCATCACGGGTCGCCTTCCGTCCAAGTCGGGCGGTGCTGCCTAACGCCGTCTACTTCGACCCGTCGTCAACAACGTTGTCATCAACAACGTTACTGCTGCGACATCGTCTGCTACACCGCCACCACCACCAGATCGGTACGTGCAACATATCTCGATCTGTTTAGCGATGGATGCTTTACCGTTTGCGCTGCTGCTACTCATGTTGATTAATGCATCTAGTATGTTTGAGTTTCACATGTTAGTAGTTGCTGCCATCATGTTTTATATTCTGGAATTAATCATGGAAATTGTGCCTAATTATCCAACAATCCAAAAACCTAATTGTAGGCAATTTCCTGAGTTAACAATGGCTGGTTTTTCCGATGCACTGAGGCCGGATAAGTTTACCGGTGTGCACTTTAAGAGGTGGCAGTATAAGGCCATGCTCTGGCTTACTCATCTGAAAGTGTTCGAAGTTACTGATGGTTTACCTGAAGGAACTATATCTGACCAAGATCAGAACAAGTTCAAGGAAAACAATACTCTCTTCGTCGGATGCGTTCTAAGTATTCTTGCTGATCGTCTATGTGATGTGTACATGCACTTAACAGATGGTAAAGAGCTCTGGGATGCACTGAATGCTAAGTTCGGTGCAACCGATGCAGGCAGTGAACTGTACATCATGGAGAGCTTTCATGACATCAGGATGGTTAACAACCGTTCTGTAGTCGAACAAGCTCATGAGATACAGTGCATTGCGAAAGAGCTTGAACTCCTTAAGTGTGCCTTACCTGACAAGTTTGTGGCTGGATGCATCATCGCTAAGTTGCCCCCTTCATGGAGGAACTTTGCCACAACTCTCAAACACAAGAGACAGGAGATATCAGTTGAAAATCTGATAGCATCTCTTGATGTTGAGGAGAAAGCTCGGGCTAAGGATAATACTGAGAAAGGAGAGGGTCAGTCTAGCGCCAACATGGTGCAGAAGAAACCCTACAACAAGAACAAAGGGAATAACAAGCCCTCCTTCAATAAGCCTATGAAGACTACAACCTTCAAGAAGAAGAAGATGATAAACAAAGCAGATCTGAGCTGCTTTACCTGTGGAGAGACTGGCCACTTTTCTAAGGACTGTCCAGAGAGGGCAGACCGCAAGAAAAAGGCGAGGCAAGTCAACACGGTGACCGCTAGCAATGCTGATGGGTACGGTAATCTCTTTACTGTTCTTTCGGTATTTCAATCTCCATGTTGGTGGATTGATACAGGTGCTAATGTTCATGTGTGTGCTGACATATCCATGTTTACTTCTTACCAGGTCGCCCGGGATTCTTCCGTCTTGATGGGGAATGGGTCACATGCTTCTGTTCGTGGTGTTGGCACGGTAGATCTGAAGTTCACTTCGGGGAAGATCGTGCAGCTGAGGAACGTGCAGCATGTCCCTACAATGAACAAGAATCTCGTTAGCGGCTCCCTTCTATGCAGATATGGGTTTAAGGTTGTTTTAGAGTCGAATAAAGTAGTTGTTTCCAAGTTTGGACAATTTATTGGTAAAGGCTATGAGTGCGGAGGCTTGTTCCGCTTTTCGCTTTCTGATTTCAGTAATAAGTCTGTGAACCATATTTGTGGCAATATTAGTGATGATACCAGTGTTTGGCATTCTCGTTTATGTCACATTAATTTTGGTTTAATGTCTCGGCTATCCAGTTTAAGTTTAATTCCGAATTTCACCATTGCCAAAGGTTCTAAGTGCCATAGTTGTGTGCAATCAAAGCAACCTCGGAAGCCTCACAAGGCGGCCGAGGAGAGAAACTTGGCACCTCTAGAACTCATACATTCTGATCTATGCGAGATGAATGGTGTGTTGACAAAAGGTGGAAAGAGATATTTCATGACATTGATTGATGATGCGACTAGATTTTGCTATGTTTATTTGTTGCAAACTAAAGATGAAGCTTTAGACTACTTTAAAATTTATAAGGCCGAAGTTGAAAATCAACTAGAGAGAAAGATCAAGCGTCTTAGGTCGGATCGTGGTGGTGAATATTTTCCTAAAATCTTTGATGAATTCTGTGAGGAACATGGCATTATTCATGAGAGGACGCCTCCCTATTCGCCCCAATCAAACGGGGTTGCCGAGAGGAAAAACCGCACGCTGACTGACTTGGTGAATTCCATGTTAGCCACTGCTGGTTTATCAAAGGCATGGTGGGGGAGGCTTTATTGACTTCATGTCATGTCCTGAATAGAGTTCCTAACAAGAATAAAGATAAAACCCCTTACGAGGAGTGGGCTGGGAGAAAACCATCACTTTCGTATTTGCGCACATGGGGATGTTTGGCGAAAGTCAATATTCCAATCACTAAGAAGCGCAAACTCGGACCAAAGACAGTGGATTGTATCTTTCTAGGTTATGCTCCGCGGAGTGTAGGATATAGATTTTTAGTAGTTCAATCCGAGGTACCTGATATGCATGTTGATACTATTATGGAATCTCGTGATGCAACATTTTTTGAGAATATGTTTCCTATGAAAGATATGCATAGCATTGCTAGAATTTCTACTGAGATAATTCCTAAGTCTAGTACATCTAATGAGTATTTTGAACAATCACATGAGAATGTTACTGAGAAGGATGACAATGAAGCTCCTAAACGGAGCAAGAGACGAAGGATTGAAAAATCCTTTGGTGATGATTTCATTGTGTACCTTGTGGATGATACTCCCACGTCCATTGCAGAGGCATATGCATCTCCAGATGCAGATGACTGGAAAGAAGCTGTCCATAACGAGATGGACTCGATTCTTTCTAATGGAACTTGGGAGCTATCAGAACGACCCCATGGATGCAAGCCTGTGGGCTGCAAATGGGTGTTCAATAAGAAGGTAAGACCTGATGGTACTATTGAGAAGTACAAGGCGTGGCTTGTAGCTAAAGGCTACACACAGAGAGAAGGCGAAGATTACTTCGACACCTATTCACTTGTCGCTAGACTTACCACCATTCGAGTACTACTGTCCATGGCTGCCTCCTATGGTCTTATCGTTCATCAAATGGACGTAAAGACAGCTTTTCTTAATGGAGAGTTGGAAGAGGAAATCTATATGGATCAGCCTGATGGGTTCGTAGTAAAAGGTGAAGAAAGAAAGGTGTGCAAGTTGCTGAAATCTTTATATGGCCTGAAACAAGCACCTAAGCAATGGCATGAGAAGTTTGACAGAACTTTGACTTCTGTAGGCTTTGTTGTCAATGAGGCTGACAAGTGTGTTTACTATCGCCATGGTGGGGGCGAAGGTGTTATACTATGTTTGTATGTGGATGATATTCTGATCTTTGGTACAAACATGAAAATAATACACGAGGTCAAGTCTTTCTTGTCAAAGTGCTTTGATATGAAAGATCTGGGAGAAGCTGATGTAATTCTGAACATCAAGCTTATTAAGAATGAGAGTGGGATTACTTTAACGCAATCCCATTATGTTGAGAAGATCTTGAGCCGGTTCGGCTATATTGATAGCAAGTCTTCTCCAACACCTTATGATCCCAGTGTGACATTACGCAAGAACCGGAGGATTGCCATAGATCAATTGAGATATTCTCAGATCGTTGGCTCACTCATGTACTTAGCGAGCGCGACTAGACCCGACATCTCTTTTGCTGTTAGCAAGTTGAGTAGGTTCATGTCAAACCCGGGTACTGATCATTGGCATGCACTTGATAGGGTCATGCGCTACCTATGTGGTACAATGAGTTATGGGATTCACTATTCAGGGCACCCAGCTGTGCTTGAAGGATATAGTGATTCGAATTGGATCTCAGATGTAGCTGATCTGTACGCCACAAGTGGGTATGTATTTACCTTTGGAGGTGGCGCAGTGTCATGGAGATCTTGTAAGCAAACCATATTGACGAGGTCAACTATGGAAGCAGAACTTACTGCTTTAGACACAACCACTGTTGAATCAGAATGGTTGCGTGAGCTCTTGATGGACTTGCCTGTGGTTGAAAAACCTGTTCCGGCAATCCTTTTGAATTGTGACAATCAAACTGTAATTGTCAAAGTGAACAATTCTAAGGATAACGCGAAGTCATCAAGACACATCAAGAGACGTTTGAAGTCTGTCAGGAAATTGCGAAACTCCGGAGTAATAACTGTTACATATATTCAAACAGACAAAAACCTGGCAGATCCCTTTACAAAGGGACTATCACGTAATGTGATAGAAAGTGCATCGAGGGAGATGGGTTTGAGACCCGTTGATGTTATGCCATAGTGGTAACCCAACCTTTGTGATCGGAGATCCCGTGAATTAGGACCTGGGAAGAACAAACTAGTGGTTTAATTGAGGAGAGTATTATGTAACCCTCTCTATGTGAAGATGCACAACTCTCAATTGCTGTAAGGCAGGTTGGCAACAAGCCTTAATGTGTTTATGTTGGCTATTTTAGCAAAGATGTTGTCCTACAGAGCATTCTTGAAATAACACACCTATATGAGTCCGATTGTTAAACGTCGCAATCTATGAGATTTGGGTGATCTCTAGTAAACTCATGAAGAGACCATGAAGTATGACGCATATGCTTCACCCGCGGGGTAGGCTACTGGCAGCCATGTACTGGTCATGACTTTGAGTGAAATCCTGTTCACGCAAAACTTGCAATTCAAGGCTTAGTCCATTGTTCAAGTGTGAGTGGATGTAGCTTAAGGTTCTAGGCGGAAGTTCAACTTAACAGTCTCCGCTGAAACACTGGTATATAAACAAGCAGCGAGTATTGGTAAATCTCTAAATGGGATTTGAGATCTGGTGGGGGATTGTTGAAATATTGGGCCCACTTTTAGTGGCCCAAATTAGATTTCAGTTTTTCCTATAAATCTCAAAGCCCACATAGTGGCAGCCTTGTGAGTTTGAGCCCAAGTTGGTGGCAGCTCACTAGGGAGTGGCAAGAGGTGGGAAGTTTAGTCCCACATGGAAAGTTGGGAGGAAGTTAGATCACCTTATAAGGTGGGTTGTTCCATCACTAGTAAGTGAGTGAGAATAGGAGTGCTACACGCGCGCTCCTCCTCCTCCTCGCTCGCTCGTCTCGTCTCGACTCGACTCGACTCGACTCGACTCGACACGTCACGACGCGCGCCGCGCTCGTGGTGAGTGGATTGAGCCTCGAGCCGAGACTTTTCTTACTTTTTGCAGCTCAGGAAAACGAACAGAGTCCTAGACGGACGTGTCGCAGTTAGTCGGTTCGGGTCGCTCCCGGATCGTGGGCTATCTGTAACCGACTCGAAACATTCATGCGACGTGGGCGTGGCCCACGTTGCCTAGGGTTTCCGAGCCTATATAATCTCCTGCCCGGCTACCGTAGAAACACATCCAATACACGAGTTAGGGTTTCCACCTCTCTCTGTTTGAGCCGCCATCGTAGCCTACTCCATCCCGCGAGCCGACGTGCATCGGTGAACGGGAGAGCAGGTCTCCGGAACCGCTCGTCCTTGCGATCCTGTACGGGAGAGGGCGAATTAGGTTTTTGGGAAGCGCTCTGCGTGACTGCTCAAGCTCTTCATCACAGGTCGCCTTCCGTCCAAGTCGGGCGGTGCTGCCTACCGTCGTCTTCAACGCCGTCTACTTCGACCCGTCGTCAACAACGTTGTCATGCGACAACGTTACTCCACTGCCACCACCACCAGATCGGTACGTGCAACATATCTCGATCTGTTTAGCGATGGATGCTTTACCGTTTGCGCTGGTGCTACTCATGTTGATTAATGCATCTAGTATGTTTGAATTTCACATGTTAGTAGTTGCTGCCATCATGTTTTATATTCTGGAATTAATCATGGAAATTGTGCCTAATTATCCAACATCATCCGGAGATGGCGATAATTACCATAAATTTTGTGAACGGGAGTACCGGACGACGGATGTTTTATACCGGCAAGTGGCCGGTGTGGACCAATGCCTCCGTGCCGCCGGTGGGCTACTGGCCGAGGCGCTGCCGCTGGTCGCGTGTGGAAGGATGGAGCTCGCTAACGCCAAGCTGCGGGACGCGTTGGACGCTCTCTCACGCGCCATGGGGGCGGAGAGACGCATCCCGGTGGACGGTCGGGTCCTGCCGCTGCTTCGAGCCAGCGAGAGTCTTCACGCAGCGTACAACCTCTCGTGGACGGGCCGACAACACATCAGTGCCAACACTCGGTGCCTGTCCACATATTGTACTGGCCGCCGCTTCGTCGAAGCTGAGCGAGAGCGACTCGCCGCCGTGGGTGACCTTGAGGCCGCGCTGCAGGAGGCCAGAGCCGCCGTCGAGCTTACCAGCGCCGCCCTCGCCGGTGACAGCCTGCGCCGTCTGACAGTCTGTTGAGACTTCGTTTGCTTCCCTACAAAGTCGAGTTAATGGCACCCACAGTCACAAAACTTGTCTTACATGTGCACTTAAGTCACACATGTTGCAAAACAAACTAACCGGTCACACAACTTGCGAAACGTGTGCATCCCAGGTCACAAAACGGTTTGATGTCCGGGTTTTGGAAAAAACCGGTCACGCACTGGCCACACAAGGTGCGTGGTTCAGTCAAATTTTGCACAGAACCGGTCAAACGCTATTTCAAAACATGTTTATTCGAAACACAATTATTCCAGCTGTAAAATGACTCTCCTTTTGCTGCCAAACATGGCCAAACTGGACTGCGTTGAAAGGAGGAAAAATATAGGGGGGTTTGTGTAAATTTTGAATGCCCCGTCTACCTCACGTGGCCCGTGTGTGACTGGTTTTTTGGCAAAAACCAGACATCAAACCGTTTTGTGACCGGGGGTGCACACGTTTCGCAAGTTGTGTGACCGGTTAGTTTGTTTTGCAATATGTGTGACTTAAGTGCACATGTGAGACAAGTTGCGTGACCGCGGGTGCCATTAACTCTACAAAGTCCTAGCAAGTTGTTTGCCTCTGTTCCTTCCCGCCGACGCTACCTAGCTTCACCTTTCCTTCCACGTTTAGGAGAGACCACTTGCTCTTACTAGCTCATATATAGTGCTAGGATTTTACTATTTTAGAAACATAGAAAAGACTACATGTAAGTGATTAATTTCTCACGGGATATGTATACCCATATTTCATATATTTCCAGTAAATTCGCAAGTTTTCTTCTTGCTTTAGGATGTTTAACGCCCACAAACAACGTGGTGATTTGCACAGCTACAGTTTTTTGGTTATAGAATTTTTAGTTTTCAATAAAAAATTGCAAGTAGTTTATAAATTACAACTTTTCAAACAATACTTATAATAATAATAATTAATAGTTTTAAGGGCCATCAAAATCAGTAAGTTCTCCAAATCGGACACGCCGTTCAACAGATAAAACCGGAACAAGAGCCTCCACCGATCTGTTAAACGTATTGAACTTTGTGCAAGTGAATCGCCAAAAACCAGCTGAACCACAGCTCAATCGGTGGTTTCAGAAGAAAACCAGCCTAACAGGTCGCCGGTCTAACAGGTGGAAGTATTACCGCGAGTATATGTTCGAGGTAGTAATCGAACCAACTTACATCCACCTGCTGACAATCTGAGATGCGGTTGATTGTTGCCCAAAGTAGATACATGTTTCTGGGAAATTCAATTTGGCTCTCCCGTAAGGATTGCAAGTCCAAGATGCATTGGCGATTACTAAGGGCATCTCCGTCGTGACCGGAAATGCGTCTGGTGCCTGCTTCAGCGGGGTGACGCAAATTGACCGGGCCATTCGCGGAGACGCAAATCTGGCCCAAATATGCGTCAGGTTTGCGTCTCCGCGGACGCTCGACGGTCGCGCGGAGCGTCCTCCATTTCTTACCCGGTCCCGCATGTCAGGGACAGCGAAATCGACCGCTTCGATTTGCTTCTTTTCCCCGTCTTTGCTGCCCTAGTGCGACGCCACCACCCCACCGCCGCCGTCCGCAGCGCAGTAGTCGCCGTCGGCTCCGTTCGCCGCGCGGGAGAGCAGGAGCGTACTCGGGCTTGGCTCCGCCGCGTACCTGCCGGCTGTTTTCGGGCGAAACGCTCCCGGTTGCGCCGCCCTTCCGCGCCGCCCACGACCTGTTCGGTCAATTGCGTCGGTAGGTTTCTTACTCGTGTTTTCGGCGCTATTGTGCGCGGCCATTGATCCGCAGTTTGTACCCACGCAGATGGACATGTGGCAGATGTTGGACAAGTTCCGCGCGGAGGTCGTCGACTCCTCTTCCGACGAGGAGTCCGATGAGTCGACGCAGACATTGGCAACTACTGCGGCCTCCATGGTCCACGAGTTCACCTCTAACCCGGGGCCGCAGCACCGGGGCTCTGTGAAGGGGCGCTCCAAAAACCTGCCGCGCAACAGAGTGGAAGGGCAGGCCCGCCTCCACAAGGACTACTTCCACCTCACCAATCCGATCTTCCCGGAAAAACTGTTCCGGCGCCGATACAGGATGTCAAGGGACCTGTTCTTGGTCATTCTACGGGGCGTCAGAAACTACGACCCCTACTTCCAATGCAGGCCCGATGCAACAGGTGCGCTAGGCTTCACCTCCTACCAAAAATGCTCCGCGGCTATTCGCATGCTCTCATATGGAATGGCTGCGGATATATTCGATGAGTATCTTCGAATGGGTGAGAGCACCTGCCTTGAGGCCATGTACAGGTTTTGCCGAGCCGTGATTGCCGTGTTCGGAGAGTATTACTGTAGGGAGCCAACTGTTGAGGATACAAGGCGGCTCCTGTCTATCAACGAGTCTAGAGGGTTCCCAGGAATGATTGGCAGCATAGATTGCATGCACTGGGAGTGGAAAAACTGTCCATTTGGATGGCAGGGTGCGTACAGCGGGCATGAGGAGGGAAAAACTGTCATTCTTGAAGCTGTCATATCTCAAGATTTATGGATTTGGCATTCATTCTTTGGCATGGCCGGTTCCAACAATGACATCAATGTGTTGCACCGATCACCGGTTTTCAACCGGCTCATGCAAGGCAAAGCTCCCCGGGTGAGCTATGAGATCAATGGAAATGCATATGACAAGCCATATTATCTTGCTGATGGCATCTACCCTGACTGGGCCACATTGGTGAAGACTGTTCGTAATCCAAACTCCGAGAAGACGAGGAGGTTTGCCAAGATGCAAGAGGCTTGCAGGAAAGATGTGGAGCGCGGATTTGGTGTGCTCCAAGCTCGGTGGGCAATTGTCCGTCACCCGGCAAGAACATGGTCCCTGAAGACCATGCATGAGGTAATGATATGTTGCGTGATCATGCTCAACATGATCGTTGAGAACGAGCGTCCTGATGGCCGCAATGAGAACCACTGGGAATTTCAAGGTGAGCTAGTGGCGTGATGACCCACAAGTATAGGGGGTGTATCGTAGTATCTTCGATAAGTAAGAATGTCGATCCCAACGAGGAGCAGAAGGTGTTGACAAGCAGTTTCGATGAAGGATTCACTGTAAATGCTCACAGACAAGTATTCAGGGGGTTTAGATGTAACAGTTGAATAAAGTACGAGTATGTAAAGTGCGAGAGTAACAATTGCAGCGAGTGGCCCAATCCTTTTCAGCACAAAGGACAAGCCGGTTTGTTTACTTATAATGACCAAACGTTCTCGAGGACACACGGGATTTTAGTCTAGTGCTTTCGCTACATACGGCTAAATAATCTTCATTGTTGTGATAAGTGTTGTGTGGGTGAACCTATGCTAATGTACCGCCCTTCCTAGGACTAATACATACTTGTGATTATACCCCTTGCAAGCATCCGCAACTACAAGAAAGTAATTAAGAATAAATCTAACCACAGCCTTAAACTCTGAGATCCTGCGATCCCTCCTGCATCGATATACCAACGGGGGTTTAGGTTTCTGTCACTCCGGCAACCCCGCAATTAGCAAACGAATACAAGATGCATTCCCCTAGGCCCATAAATGGTGAAGTGTCATGTAGTCGACGTTCACATGACACCACTAGAAGAATAACACCACAACTTAAATATCACACCATTGAATATTACTCAACCATAGTTCACTACTAACATTTAGACTTCACCCATGTCCTCAAGAACTAAACGAACTACTCACGAGACATCATATGGAACATGATCAGAGGTGATGTGATGATGAATAACAATCTGAACATAAACTTGGTTCAATGGTTTCACTCAATAGCATCAACAACAAGTATAGATCGATACCGGGAGAGTTTCCCCTATCAAACAATCAAGATCAAACCCAAATTGCTACGGCGGTGACGGTGTCCAGCGGTGATGACGGCGGTGATGATGGTGGAGATGATGATGATGGTGATGGTGATGATGTCCAGCTCGATGTCGGTGACGATGGCGTCGATTTCCCCCTCCCGGAGGGAATTTCCCCGGCGGATTCCCCGCCGGAGGGCTCTTTTCTCTCTGGTGTTCTCCGCCCCGCAGAGGCGGCTGTAACTCTTCGTGAGGTACCCCTTCTGGCTTAGGTTTTCGGGACGAAGGATTTCGCGAAGAAAAGGAGGCGAAAAGGGTCGTGGGCCCCCCAGACCATAGGCCGGCGCGGCCAGGGCCTGGGCCGCGCCGCCCTAGGGTGTGGGCCCACCCTGGCTCCTCCTGGCTCCTCCTTCTGGCTTCCTCCGTCATCTTGAAAAATAGGATTTTTGGTATAATTTCCTTCCACAGGTGATCTTCCGAAATATTGCCTTCTGACGGTGCTTTTTCCAGCAGAATCCTGGCTCCGGTGCTTGATCCTCCAATAATGATGAAACATGCAAAATAGATGAAATAACATAAGTATTGTATCCCAATATGAAATATATCAATGAATAACAGCAAATTATGATATAAAATAGTGATGCAAATTGGACGTATCAACTCCCCCCAAGCTTAGACTTCGCTTGTCCCCAAGCGAAACTGAACTCAATAGACATGACCACATGTTTATGGAGTGAAGAGTCGATAAATAAAATACGGACAAGAAGCATCATATTCATTCACACAGGACATTATAGTAAACAACCTCTTATAATTCATATTGAAACAAGTATAAGGTAATCACAAGTAAAGGTGCATGAGAAATCATCATTGGTGATGGCAAACTTCGTTCTTGGTCAGAGAACAATTAACAGATTATATTTATTTTATTGAGCAGCACTCTCATGTTAAAGTTTATAATGCACAACTTGCATACTCAATCATAATGGTCTCTTCATAATCATTGATAACTTGCAAAGCTATATTCATTCAGATAAAACTTGTACTAACAAGGAAGAATAAAAGACATGATGTAGTAAATCACAATATAATGGTTTGATCACAACTACTCAAATGCTTGCTTGAGATGGAGAGAAATAGGTTTACTGACTCAACATAAAGTAAAAGATAGGCCCTTCGCAGAGGGAAGCAGGGATTAAATCATGTGCTAGAGCTTTTTCAGTTTTGCAATCATATAGAGATAATAAAAGTAACATTTTGAGAGGTGTTTGTTATTGTCAACGACTGGTAGCGGGTACTCTAACCCCCTTGCCAGACAACCTCCTAAGAGCGGCTCCCATAATATTTTCATTTTGTGTGGCACTCCTTCCAACCTTTCTTTCACAAACCATGGCTAACCGAATCCTCGGGTGCCTGCCAACAATCTCATACCATGAAGGAGTGCCTTTTTATTTTAGCTTTATGATGATGATGACACTCCCCCAACCTTTGCTTACACAAGCCATGGCTAACCGAATCTTCGGGTGCCGTCCATCAATCACATACCATGGAGGAGTGTCTATTTAGTTTAATTAACTTGGGACTGGGAATCCCATTGCCAGCTCTTTTTGCAAAATTATTGGATAAGCGGATGAAGCCACTAGTCCATTAGTGGAAATTGCCCAACAAGATTGAAAGATAAAACACCACATACTTCCTCATGAGCTATGAAACATTGACACAAATAAGAGATACTAAGTTTTGAATTGTTTAAATGTAGCACATGAAGTATTTACTTGGAATGGCAGAAAATACCATGTAGTAGGTAGGTATGGTGGACACAAATAACATAGGTTTGGTTGAAGATTTGGATGCACGAGAAGTATTCCCTCTCAGTACAGGTCTTTGGCTAGCAAGGTTAATTAGCAAGCATAAGAGTCGAGGGAAACAAACAAATATACATATGATAGAAACAATCATGCATCTTCCTTGTAAGCACAAACAATTTTAACTTCAGAATAATGAACTATGAGCTAACAAGAAAGACAATGAAACATCTACATGTATTTCTCTTTTCTATTTAAACCTCAAAGTGTTGTTGCTATTGACCAATGCTAAGTTTGCCAAAACCAAATAGATTTATTCAATGCTCCCAAAGTGATACCAATACTAACAACAAGATGAATCATAGAGATTGCAAACTAAAATAAGATGTGCAATATGTAAATGATAAGACTTCTCATTAATATTCCATATCGATAACTCACACCAAGGGATACATAGACAACTAAAGGAGAGATACTTCCAAACGCAACCCATCTTATACGATAACTTCCCTATTCATGATATGACACTACTTGACAATAAAAGTAAAAGGTAGTGATAATGTGATACCGCGGCACTCCCCAAGCTTGGAACAAACCAAGGGGATGCCAATACCGATGATGAATTACTCCTGAGGAGATGGTGGCGATGAATTCCCGTCATCAGACTTCCAAGGAAGAGGCTCTCCATCAAGAAACGACATCTTGGTCTCGGGAATCCTGAAACTAGCAGCACGGCTTATGTATTTAAACCTGTTTTCATACTCACAGTTTTGATTCTGAACGTCATAGAGTTGTGCTTGGAGCTTGTTGGTGGTGTCGTGAAGTGAGAGGATGTCGCTCCAAAGCTTTCCAGTTTCCTTCTCATGTTCAGCAATGAGTTCGGACACAATCCTGTGGAAGATATCCACCTCACGCTCAGCCATCTTCTTGTACTTGAAAACCTCTTGTTCTAGCTTCTCCATCCTGTCTTCCAGGCTTCCTTCTCCTTTAGGACCCTGGACATCCTTGACCTGCAGTTCTCCTTCAACGAGCAGCAACTCCTTAGGGTGCATCTTCAGCTCCTCCATGTACAAGTTGCCAACATCCTTGCTGGAGTTGTCCTTCGGAGCTTCCGACGAAGACATGGTGGCTCTAGATCCGAAGCAAATCCTGACAGAAACAACTCGAAACAAAATACGTCGAAAACACGATATACGGACCTCCGGGGTCCGGGGGATTATATAGCAAAAATTTTCTCGACAAAAGGAAAGCACCAGATCGAACCAGAGTCGGAAGGGGGCGACGGGCGGCCAAACCATAGGTCGGCGGGCCCAGGCTTGGCCGCGCCGCCTATGGTGGCGCCTCGTGCGTCCTTTCCACTCCGTTTCGAACTCGTAATTTCTCATATTTTCCAAAAACAGCGAAAATATTGTTCG
The DNA here is from genome assembly GCA_030979885.1 of Lolium multiflorum. NCBI lineage: Eukaryota > Viridiplantae > Streptophyta > Magnoliopsida > Poales > Poaceae > Lolium > Lolium multiflorum. The sequence continues at coordinate 59,370,707 of CM061749.1, read as the reverse complement.
GAAAGTAAATTGCGTACTTTTCATTACCATACTGTACCTATTCAAAGTCGAGTTCGGCGGACTGTCAATTTGTCCTTTGATGAAAGCTTCCGGCTTTCCACTTGAATAATATCAACATCAACATTATAAGAATCACCCGAGATATAATGCTTGAGTCTTTGTCCATTCACCACTTGCGTAGCATTGCCTTGGAGAGAGCTAATTTTGATTGCTCCTGAACGATACACCTCCTCGACAACATATGGTCCTTCCCATTTCGAGAGTAATTTCCCTGCAAAGAATCTGAGACGAGACCGATACAATAGGACTTTATCCCCAATATTAAACTCTCTTTTGATGATCCTTCTATCATGCCATTTTTTAACTTTCTCTTTAAAGAGTTTAGCATTTTCATAAGCTTCACTTCTCCATTCATCTAGAGAACTCAATTGTAGCAACCTCTTATCACCGGCAAGTTTAGGATCTTTATTTAATTCTCTAACAGCCCAATAAGCTTTGTGCTCTAGTTCTAAAGGTAAATGACAAGCTTTCCCATAAACCATTTTATAAGGTGACATTCCCATGGGATTTTTATAAGCAGTTCTATAAGCCCACAGTGCATCCTTCAATTTACTAGCCCAATTCTTTCTAGTTTTATTAACAGTCTTTCCCAAAATAGATTTAATTTCTCTATTCGATAATTCTACTTGACCACTAGTTTGAGGATGATAAGCGGAAGCAATTCTATGATTAATACCATACCTAGCAAGAGTTTTTCTAAAACCTCCATGAATAAAATGAGAACCTCCATCAGTCATAATATATCTAGGCACTCCAAATCTAGGAAAAATAATATCCAAAAGCATTCTTAAAGAGGTCTCACCATCAGCACTTTTTGTAGGTATAGCTTCCACCCATTTAGTAACATAATCAACAGCAACAAGTATATGAGTGTTACCTTCTGAAGACGGAAAAGGTCCCATGAAGTCAAATCCCCAACAATCAAACGGTTCAATAACAAGAGTATAATTCATAGGCATTTCATTACGTCTGGAGATATTACCAACCCTTTGGCATTCATCACAAGATAAAATAAACTTTCTCATCCTTGAAGAGAGTTGGCCAATAAAAACCTGATTGTAGAACTTTTTGCGCGGTTCTTTCTCCGGCGTGATGTCCTCCATAAGCACTGCCATGACATTTACTCAATATCTCTTGTTGTTCATATTCGGGGACACATCTTCGCATAATACCATCCACTCCTTCTTTATATAAGTGTGGGTCATCCCAAAAATAATGCCTCAAATCATAAAAGAATTTCCTCCTTTGCTGAGCTGAAAAGGTTGGAGGCAAGTACTTGGAAACAATAAAGTTAGCATAATCAGCATACCAAGGACTGTCTCGCGAGCTCACCTTTATCACAGCCAATTGTTCATTTGGAAAACTATCATTAACAGGAACAGGATCATAAGCAATATTTTCCAATCTAGACAAATTATCAACAACAGGATTATCAGCACCTTTCCTATCTACAATATGTAAATCAAATTCTTGCAAAAGAAGTACCCATCTAATAAGCCTCGGCTTAGCATCTTTCTTTGTCATTAGGTATCTAATTGCAGCATGATCAGTATGAATAGTAACTTTTGAATCAACAATATAAGATCTAAATTTATCACAAGCAAAGACTACAGCTAATAATTCTTTTTCAGTTGTAGCATAATTTCTTTGAGCAGCATCAAGAGTTTTACTAGCATAATGAATAACATTCAGTTTTTTATCTACTCGCTGTCCAAGAACAGCGCCTACAGCAAAATCACTAGCATCACACATAATTTCAAATGGTAAATTCCAATCAGGAGGTTCAACTATAGGAGCAGTTGTTAAGGCTTTCTTAAGAGTTTCAAAAGCTTCCTTACAATCATCATCAAAAACAAATGGTACATCTTTTTGAAGAAGATTAGTAAGAGGCTTTGAAATCTTGGAGAAATCTTTAATAAACCTCCTATAAAACCCAGCATGACCAAGAACACTACGAATACCTTTAACATCCCTCGGATAGGGCATCTTCTCAATTGCTTCAACTTTAGCTCTATCAACTTCAATACCTCTCTCAGAAATTTTATGTCCCAATACAATTCCTTCATTAACCATAAAGTGGCATTTCTCCCAATTAAGAACAAGGTTAGTTTCTTCACATCTCTGCAAAACTTTATCAAGGTTTCGCAAGCAACTATCAAAAGAATTCCCATAAACGGAAAAATCATCCATGAATACCTCTACAATACTTTCACAAAAACCATGAAAAATAGCAGACATGCATCTTTGAAAAGTAGCAGGAGCATTACATAAACCAAAAGGCATACGTCTATAAGCATAAGTTCCATAGGGACAAGTAAAGGTGGTTTTCTCTTGATCTTTAGCTTTAACAGCAATTTGTGAAAACCCAGAATAACCATCAAGAAAGCAAAAATGAGTATTTTTAGACAATCTTTCTAGCATTTGATCAATAAATGGTAAAGGGTAATGATCTTTCTTAGTAACTTTATTAACTTTTCGAAAATCAATGCACATTCTATACCCTACAACTACTCTTTGAGGAATGAGCTCATCATTATCATTAGGCACAACAGTCATACCTCCTTTCTTGGGAACGCAATGTACAGGACTAACCCATCTACTATCAGCAATAGGATATATAATACCAGCTTCAAGAAGTCGTAATACCTCATTCCTTACCACTTCCTTCATCTTCGGAATTAGACGACGCTGAGGTTCAACAACAGGCTTTGCATCATCTTCCATATTAATAGCATGTTGGCAAATAGATGGAGAAATCCCCTTCAAATCATCAAGAGTGTAGCCAATAGCTCCTCGGTGTTTCTTCAATATTTGCAATAATCTTTCTTCTTCAAACTCTGTGAGCTTAGAACTAATAATAACAGGATATATTTTCTTATCATCAATATGAGCATATTTAAGATCATCAGGTAAAGGCTTTAAATCAAAAACAGGATCTTCCTTTGGTGGCGGTGTTGTACCCAAATCTTCCACCGGTAAATCATGCTTGAGAATGGGTTGGCGAAGAAAAATTTCCTCAAGTTCATCTCTTTCTTTCCTAAAAATTTCACTCTCACTATCCTCCAAATGTTGCTGCAAAGGATTGTTAGGAACAAGAACAATAGATGCACACTGCTCCATTTTAAAATCATTACTAGGCAAATCAGCTTTATAAGGAGTTTTAGTAAATTTAGAGAAGTTAAACTCATAAGATTCACCAGCAAATTTAGTCAAAATTTTCTCTTTCTTGCAATCTATAATAGCTCCACAAGTATTTAGAAAAGGTCTACCAAAAATAATAGGACAATAATCACTAGCAGCAGAACCAAGTACCAAAAAGTCAGCAGGATATTTAATCTTACCGCATAAAACTTCCACATCTCGGACAATACCAATTGGTGAAATAGTTTCTCTATTAGCCAGCTGAATAACCACATCAATATCTTCAAGTTCACAAGAATCAATTTCGTGCATAATCTCCGTGTAAAGCTCATACGGAATAGCACTAACACTTGCACCAATATCACATAGTCCATAATAGCAATGATCACCAATTTTAACAGATAGCATAGGAACACTAGCTTGTTTGGGTTTATTAGGATGCGAAACAATATTAGAAGCATCTTCACAGAAAATAATATGACCATCCTCAACATTTTCAGTAACAAGATCTTTAACTATTGCAACAGCAGGTTCAATTTTTATTTGTTCTTCAGGTTCTCTAGGTTTCTTTTCACTTTTATGAACCGCACTATTTATAACAGAGTACTCCTTCATTTTAGCAGGGAAAGGAGTTTTTTCAATATAAGCTTCAGGAATAACATGATCAGCAGTTTCAATTACAACACACTTATTAATAGATGAATCAATTTTATCTTTATATGGTTCATGATACTTATCAAAATTCTTCTTAGGCAATTCATAATGAGAGGCAAAAGCTTTATAAAGATTTACAGCAACTTGGGAATCAAGACCATATGTAGCACTCATATTACGAAATAAATCAGTATCCATAAAAGCTTCAATGCATTTGTAATCATAAATTATACCTGATTCTCTATCCTTGTCGTTCTCCCAACCTTCAGTATTTTCTTGGATTCGATCAAGAAGGTCCCTTTTAAACTCTTCTTTGTTGCGTGTAAATGATCCAGAACAAGAAGTATCCAGCAAAGTCTTGTCTTGAAAAGAAAGTCTTGCATAGAAATTATCAATAATAACATTACCAGGAAGCTCATGAATGGGGCATTTGAGCATTAAAGACTTCAATCTCCCCCACGCTTGGGCAATACTTTCTCCATCATGAGGCCAAAAATTATATATGTGATTCCGATCCTTATGAATTTCACTTGGAGGATAGAACTTAGAATAAAACCGGGGCACAATATCATTCCATTCAAGAGAATCCCCATTATCCAGTAATTTATACCAATGCGCCGCCTTACCGGCCAGCGATAAAGAGAATAATTTCTTCCTCACTTCATCCATAGCAATACCTGCACATTTGAATAACCCGCATAATTCATGCAAAAACAGTAAATGATCACCGGGGTGGACAGTTCCATCCCCTTCATAGCGGTTATCCATAACACGTTCAATAATTTTCATAGGTATTTTATATGGTATCACTTCCTCACCTGGCGCCTCATCTACTACCGTTGCAGTAGTAGTAGATTTCCCAAATAGAAATTGAAGAGAAGAACTCTCCATAATGACTTATGGCAGCAGGCAGAAATAAAATCAGCACAACAGTAAATGTTTTCCTTACCAATTCCACTTACCAATAGCGCTTCACTCCCCGGCAACGGCGCCAGAAAATAGTCTTGATGACCCACAAGTATAGGGGGTGTATCGTAGTATCTTCGATAAGTAAGAATGTCGATCCCAACGAGGAGCAGAAGGTGTTGACAAGCAGTTTCGATGAAGGATTCACCGTAAATGCTCACAGACAAGTATTCAGGGGGTTTAGATGTAACAGTTGAATAAAGTACGAGTATGTAAAGTGCGAGAGTAACAATTGCAGCGAGTGGCCCAATCCTTTTCAGCACAAAGGACAAGCCGACTTGTTTACTTATAATGACCAAACGTTCTCGAGGACACACGGGATTTTAGTCTAGTGCTTTCGCTACATACGGCTAAATAATCTTCATTGTTGTGATAAGTGTTGTGTGGGTGAACCTATGCTAATGTACCGCCCTTCCTAGGACTAATACATACTTGTGATTATACCCCTTGCAAGCATCCGCAACTACAAGAAAGTAATTAAGAATAAATCTAACCACAGCCTTAAACTCTGAGATCCTGCGATCCCTCCTGCATCGATATACCAACGGGGGTTTAGGTTTCTTGTCACTCCGGCAACCCCGCAATTAGCAAACGAATACAAGATGCATTCCCCTAGGCCCATAAATGGTGAAGTGTCATGTAGTCGACGTTCACATGACACCACTAGAAGAATAACACCACAACTTAAATATCACACCATTGAATATTACTCAACCATAGTTCACTACTAACATTTAGACTTCACCCATGTCCTCAAGAACTAAACGAACTACTCACGAGACATCATATGGAACATGATCAGAGGTGATATGATGATGAATAACAATCTGAACATAAACTTGGTTCAATGGTTTCACTCAATAGCATCAACAACAAGTATAGATCGATACCGGGAGAGTTTCCCCTATCAAACAATCAAGATCAAACCCAAATTGCTACGGCGGTGACGGTGTCCAGCGGTGATGACGGCGGTGATGATGGTGGAGATGATGATGATGGTGATGGTGATGATGTCCAGCTCGATGTCGGTGACGATGGCGTCGATTTCCCCTCCCGGAGGGAATTTCCCCATTCCTGCCCGCCGGAGGGCTCTTTTCTCTCTGGTGTTCTCCGCCCGCAGAGGCGGTAACTCTTCGTGAGGTACCCTGGCTTAGGTTTTCGGGACGAAGGATTTCGCGAAGAAAAGGAGGCGAAAAGGGTCGTGGGCCCCCCAGACCATAGGCCGGCGCGGCCAGGGCCTGGGCCGCGCCGCCCTAGGGTGTGGGCCCACCCTGGCTCCTCCTGGCTCCTCCTTCTGGCTTCCTCCGTCATCTTGAAAAATAGGATTTTTGGTATAATTTCCTTCCACAGGTGATCTTCCGAAATATTGCCTTCTGACGGTGCTTTTTCCAGCAGAATCCTGGCTCCGGTGCTTGATCCTCCAATAATGATGAAACATGCAAAATAGATGAAATAACATAAGTATTGTATCCCAATATGAAATATATCAATGAATAACAGCAAATTATGATATAAAATAGTGATGCAAATTGGACGTATCATGGCGCCACTTCCTGGAGCTTCATCTTGGCAGGAGTATCTAAATATATGTTGCCTACCAAAACCCACCGGCGAGCAGCGACGGGCAACACGGAGAGCCGGGAGGCTCCCAGGACTGCTGGTGGATCCTGGTCCCTCGGGCAACGGCCCGCAATGCTCCGGCACACGTCCGGCGTTTGCAAGGGCGTGCCACCTGACCTATACCTGGTCAGGAAGGTGACGGATTGCTTCGATTAGTTTCCTGCATGGCAAACACGTAAACATTAAATACGAGCCCCGATCGGCTCTTAGGTTGCCCTGTGGATCGGCTCAAAGAGCCGATTGCCCCATGGTTTATGTTGGATTTACAATGACATGGGGATCATGCTTAATCAATATCAAGTTAAACTAATCTACGATAGTCTAGGGTTTTCACCGCATAACCGGAACATCCTACGCGTAGTTGAGCCTAGCAGATACGTAAGGTAATGGAAAACTAGCCCTAAAGAGGCCTAAAAACCAACATGAAGTTGATCCCCGGAACAATCCCTCCAGGACTTGATAAACCACACCTTACGCGCTACCGGATCGTTCAACCCGTTTACAAGGCCTAACCATGCGGATATCAAACCAATCCTTGAAGAACAAGGAACAACTATAACGGATTAGATCTACTAAACAAAGAACAAGCAGGATGCTGCCCTTACACCTAAGATAGGTGTAAGGGCAGCTAGATATCGAGGGGCAGCGTAGCTAAGCAAGTATATCGTGAAAGCATCAACGTTAGCCCCAAAACACCTAAGATAAGGGTGTTGCTCGCCATCAAAAAGGCTTCAGCACGAGCAACACCAATGACGAATAAACTGATACTGCCTAGATCGCAAGATGCGATCTAGGCAGCATGTTGCTTACCCGGGAGAAACCCTCGAAACAAGGGGTGGCGATGCGCCTAGATTGATTTGTTGTGAACGTGATCGTCCTCCTTTCTCAATAACCCTAGATACATATTTATAGTCCGTAGACTTTCTAACTTGGAAATAAACCCAATTGCGTACGAGCTAAACTCTATCTCTTAATTCTAACTGACATGTATCCTACTATAATTTACAGATACACGGGCAATCTAGCCCAAACTTCTTATACAAGGTCGGTTCAGGAACATTTTCCGTGTATATTCTCTAAGCCCATTTAATCACGGCCCATCTCCAGACTTGGTTAAAATCTGGTGGTAACACATGTCCCCCTGGTTTTGGCAATGATAATTTCAAAACCACTCCGTTTTTTCTTCGTAGGGTCACGTCGTGGCAGAGCAGAAACGTCGCAGTATCCTTTCATCATGATGCCTTGCCTTCTCAACTTCTCTGCATGATTTGACAGTTTTGGCAGCATGTCCTCGGAAACCGCCACAGCATTAAATCTCCACTATATCCCCTTTATTTAACCGCGTCGAGCAACTCGCTTATTCATCCCCCTGCTCAGTACTAGCCATCGAAAAGCCCTCCTCTACCATGGACTCATCCTCCTCCTCTGCTTCATCGGCTCTCTCCTTCCAATCCTCTTCCTCGAGTGAGCCGATCCAACCAGATGGAGGCGTACAATAGGCGCGCTCCCGAGGAGTGGGATGAGCGGGAGTGGGACTTTGACTTCGTGCCAGATGGCCCACCCCAGGCCCTCGTCGGGTCAGATGGTGATTTGCCCCTGACCGATGGGGAGGACGACCTCCGGTTCCTCGTCGACGGGGAACTGGAGGCGGAGAGTGAGGATGACCTCTTCTCCTGGGGTGACTTCACTTCCTCCGAGGAGGAGGAGGAAGAGGAAGACGAGGAGGACAACACCTCCTCTGACGAAGAGGAGTAAGACACCTCCTCCGACGAGCCGCCGGCGAAGCGCTTCCGCGCCTGGTCGGATGACGATGGAGACGACGACGATGAGGAAGAAGAAGCCCCCGCCGAGGGTTACGGCAGCAGTGACGAGGAGTTCGTCAGCAGCAGCACCGACGGCGGCTACGATGGCGACGACGAGAGCAGCGACAGCCGCTAGATTAGGGGCTACTAGCATAGGACTAGTAGTAGCAATCTGCTCTCCTTTTGTTCTTTCTTTCCTGAGTAATCGGCTCCTCTTTGTAAGAAATCCCCTTTTAATTTAAGAAGGATTCCATGCTTAATTCTTCCAATTATCAAAAGAAATCCATGCTCAAAAAGCCGATGGCAACGCATCGGTCTGTACCAAAAATGCCAGCAAGACCAGTTCTGAAACCCGAACGGTGACCTGATACTTGCTTGTGACAGTTGTTCCTCTTTAGTCGATGGCTATGCATCGGCTTTTAGTTCTAAAGTCGATGTCAGTGCATCGGTTGTGCTTTGCATATTTTTTTTTGCATATATATTTTTTCACTGGCCGATTTAAAATCGGCCCCCGTATTTCACTGTCCATCATCCCACATACTCGGGAAATATTTCTTGAGATGCTGACCATTGACAGCCACTGGGAACTTCGCACCACTCAGCTCCTCGAGCATGTATGCATTGCCCTTTAAGACTTGGTCGACCCTGTACGGCTCGTGCCAATTTGGAGACCATTTTCCATACGCCTTGTCCTTAGTCCCCAACGGCAATACAGCTTCCCATACCAGATCACCAACGTGGAATTCCTTCGGCTTCACCTTATTATTATATGCACGAGCTACCTTGGCTTTGTTCTCTTTAATTTTCTCAAGCGACCAAAGCCTAAGTTCCGTCAGATCCTCGACGCTATCACTACAAGAGATGGGGGATTTGTTGACGAAAACCCTGGTGACAAAAATGCATACCGTCATGGATGTGTCCTTATAGGTGACGAATTCATCTTTCGTCAAGCATTTAAGGTAATGCTTGACGGTATGATTTTTCGTCAACAAAAAATCGTCACCCATTACCCAAGCGGGAAGGGCTTCCATCGTGTCTGTTAATAGGTGACGAAATCAAAGATCGTGGTGACGAAATAATACTAAGTTACTTTATTAAATGTTATTAGTTTTATATATCATGTGTGACCCACTTGTCAGGAACATATTTAATTAAGTAAAAATTGTGGTTTGGAAGAATCGAACCAGGGCTTTGGCGTGACCGACGCGGAGTCTTACCGCTAAGGTAGATATGGAGTTTTGATCTGGATCCGTAACTAGTCTATTCTACATATTTATTTCAATGGTGTGATCTAGATGTTACGACATAATAATTTCCTTATTAATATTTATGTCGGCCGCGGGTGCCTCGTTTAAGTCGCGCCGCTAGCAGACACGGCCTATCTAGGTGATCTTGCTAACAGTCGAATCGACTAGGGTTCTCGTCGAGGTGAGAAGAAATCCGTGAAGGCTCCATTGTGGAGGCGGCGAGACGCATCATCGGTGAGTTCTCCTGATTGTTCGCTAGGTCTAGATTTTTTAATCAGTTGTGAAGATCTGTTCTGAAGAACGTTGGCATATTCTTAACTGAATTGTAGGCAATGGATCGAAGTTGGATAACTGATGGCACCCAGAAGTTCACAACAAAGTACATGGCAGGTGTTAGGGATTTCATCAAGTTTGCGCGAGAACACTTGGACAATACAGATGAACCAATCTTGTGCCCTTGCAAGGACTGCCTAAATCTGATACGTCAGGATATAAAAACAGTCGAGGATCACTGCAATTGTTCAGGTATGTCCATGACGTATACAAGATGGACTAGACATGGGGAAGGTTTTAGTGATGACGAAGGGCGGGACTAGCTGTCCGAAATACCCTGTTATGCATTCAACTCACGACCCCATGATCATTGCATCGTGAGCACATAACCGAACTGAATATCCAGAATTACATCATCCATTACAGTACCGAATAATAAAGTCTTACAATGCGGGTCACATGACCAAGCTTACACAAATGCCTCGAAGGGCAAGTTCACCAAACACATGCAGCGGATACACATCAACGTCGTCGGGCCCAAGTCATGCCTTAGACCTACAGGCGACTGACTTGGAAAGCGTCCTAGGTCGCATAGTCGTCATGATATCCTCCGTCCTCTTCATAGTCCTCCTCATAGTCTGGCCAAGTTAATAGCCAGGGACAAAGCCGTGAGTACATTTGGAATTGTACTCGCAAACCATCAAAAGGGGTGCTACAAAAGCTATCTAAAGGAGACACGAGAGGAAGAACAATTTCTCTGGTGGATATAGCGTGCATCAACAACTGTCTACATAGCGTCTCGGCTTCTCAAGTGAAGTGAGCACTAATGGTGTTCTATGACATCTCTATATCTTTATTGAAGAAGAGTTGCATTTCTCCATCTCAATTGATGGATATGCGAGGGAATGTTCTATGACATCTCTATATCTTTATTGAAGAAGAGTTGCATTTCTCCATCTCAATTGATGGATATGCGAGGGAATGTTCTATGACATCTCTATATCTTTATTGAAGAAGAGTTGCATTTCTCCATCTCAATTGATGGATATGCGAGGGAATGTTCTATGACATCTCTATATCTTTATTGAAGAGGAGTTCCTCAACATGAAACACTAGGAAAGAGTTCCCCACTTGGTCTCATTTTTCCTCGACCATCTCCATATGGTCGACACACACCCTTTTTCCGTACCCTTCCGGTACATCCAACACAACACTTTCTTTGCAAAGCATTTATCAAAACAAAACACAAGCCCCAGTTAAGTATGGCCACCTCAACCCGTCCATGACCGCGGACGCGGCTATTCGAATAGATTTGACTCTGCAGAGTTTGCACACTTTCCCCACAAGAACTAATAAATCCGCCGGGATCATCCCCGGGTCGTCATACGAAAGTATGCGAGTCTCGGATAATTAGTCATAGTCTTTCGCCCGTCTCCCTTGGCACAAGTCCTTCCCTGCGGGCTTACCCCTTCCCGGCACCCCGGCAGCATACCTCCTTTTGAGCGTATCTCCGGCGCCACGACGGAAGACCCTCAGTAATCGTCCGGCTATCGTTAAGACAGTGTATTGCCTCCTCCAGAGCGCAACCCGGCGTCGGAGGTCCTCTTGACCCTCCCTAGAGAGTTGTGAAGGGTGCTTATGCCAATTTCAACAGACTACGGACTAAGCCCGTGCCCACTTTGGGTAATGTGGTTGCGCGAATAAAAGTTGGGACGGCGAACACTTATACGCAGTGCTCCTTTTTAGAAAAACCATTTCCTTTTCCCCACAACACCACGGTTGCTCAACCATCTCACATACATATCTTTCCCAAACATCTTTATCAAGATCCTTTGCTTTCATAAACCATACACTTGGGTTGACTCACCCAAGGTTTTCATAAACATTTACAACAAGGTAAACCTTGAGGGGTTCCCATCCTAAAGTTTCTTGAGAAGGAACTACTATGGCACCATGGCCGAGATGAGGGTCATCATGCCATGAGAGTATAAGTGGGTGGTAAAAGAAAAGGGTCTCACTTGCTTAAGGTAAGCATGTAAGATGATAATATAGGGTGGATCAACTTTCAGATTTGGTGGTGTTATGATACAACTTGGATGGTGATGGTTCACTATCCAATCCACATTCACAAGGGTACACGGCATACTTCTCTCAAGTTGAGAATTACACCAAGATTCATGACTTGGATACCTCTAGATTTAACAAAGTGGTGGGTGTGATGTAGACCTCTATCTTGGAACAAGACATGATCATGTTGGGTACTCTAGTAGACCAATGAGGGTAGCACGGCCATAATACCATGCATTCCCACCAACATAAGAGCAAAGGTGGGGTAGCACCACTAGAGAGTACCCCACTTGCAATCATATAAAGATGACACATATAAAGAGAACAACACACATAGAAACAAGATACTTTGGGACATCAACAAATGACATCCACTTGACATCAATCAGAGATCAAAGATGGCTTGCCTTGGTTGGCTTGTCCCTGGTCTTCCTCAAGTTCTTCACCAAAGTCCTCCCCTTCTACTTCTCCCTCGTTGGTATCTAGCGTCGCAAAAATAAACGTTGCATACAATCAACACATAGCTTAAGAAACAAGAGCAACTAAAAGAAAACAGAAGAATATGCAGGGGAGTTGCTTGACAGTAGCAAAACATGATTTGGCCATTTTTATAAATAATGCATCAATATTTTAATTAAGAACTTCTAATTCATAACCTATCATTGCATGTGGCACACATATAAACATAACCAGAGACTAACATTACTATCAGAGGCTCCAGGTATTTATTCTAGGTGCACAGTAACAATATAAGATTAACCCAGTTGGAATCATTCAAAAATATTAATTTTTCAATTTTAGGATTTAGGAATACTAACCAGAAACAGAAATCTTGTTATATTTATTAAAAATCGCACAAAAATCCTAAAAATACTAGGCCAGTGGCATCTGAAAGATAATTTTATGCCGGTGCTAATGCAATTGGAATTAGATTAATCAGAGTTACCAAACTAACTTAATTAGCAAAACAGTATACTGCCCTTTTTACATTTTAATTTCTGTTTATTAATTTTCAAACAAAAGAAAAGGGCGGGAACGCCCTGGGCCGTGCAGGTGTTGTGCCGAATGGGCCGGCCCAGTGGGGCTCTCCCGTGGCCGGTGAAAAAGAAAAAAGAAAAAATGGCCGGGGGCCCGTGGCGGGCCAGGCAGGCCGACGTGGCCATGCACGCCGACGTGGCCGTGCATGCGCCATGCGCCCGCCCGATCTGGATCCGACGGCCCAGATCTGGCGCGTGCGCGACGTCGGAGGCGCTCGCCGGCGCGGAGGGAAAAAGGGGGCGGCCAGGGGCTTACCGGCGGCTGGCGGTGGCGCGGATCGGTGCAGGTGGTGTGGAGGCGTAGGCGTGCGTCGGGTGCGTGTACTGGCGGCGTCCAGGGGCGTCTGCTCCTCCTCAGGCGGCGTCAACGGCAACACGGGCGGCGTCGGCTTGTCGTCGGCGTCGTCGTTCTGCCGCCGATCTGCGCGTCAGATGCAGGGAGCAGGGTTAGGACAAGCAGAAGAGGGTGCGGGTGAAGAGAGAGTGAGGAGAGGAGTGCTGGCGGCGTCGCGACGGTGACCACCTGCGCGTCACCCTCGCGGTGACCACGACGGGATGGCGTCGGGCAGTGGTGGCAGCGGCCCGAGCGGCAGCTCGAGCGGCCAGGGGTGGAGTGGGGCAGCCTAACGGCGCTGTGGAGGTGGGAGCTGAAGGGAGAGGGTGGCGTTTGGGGAGGGTTTTATAGGCAGGCGGGGGCGCGGTAGTGGCGTGGGCGGTGGCGACGGCCAACGGGCGCGCGAGGGCTGGCGTCACAGGCTGGCCCCACGGTGACGTCGCCCTGGTGGCGTCAGCGTCGGGAGGGAGTCGAGGCGGTGGGCGGGCAGTCGAGGCTGATGGCGCGTCGTGCGAGGCGACGCCATCATGTCTCCTGCCAGCGTGGCGCGCGCGTGTGTTTAAGGGGCTAGGGTTTTGGGCGGGAGAGAGGTGCTGGTGAGGTTTGGGCCGAAAGAGAGAGAGGTGGTGGTGTCCACGGCCCAAAACAGAAAAGAAAGAGAGAGAAAAGAGAAAGGAAAAAGAGAGGGGGAAGTTCCCCCTCTTGTCTCTCGGCCAAAACCAAAGAGAGAAGAGAGAGATAAGGAAAAAGGGGCAGGGGTGAAAAAGAGAGGGGGCCATGCCGTGTGCATGTGCCAAGATGTGACCAAGTGCATATGCACAGGTGTAGAAAGTTTTTGGGAAAATAAAATAAGGTGAGGGTGGTGTTGGTGATGTAACCCTAGGTGGTCTGGTGGTGGTGTAAAGAAGAGGGGCAAGTGTTCCCTCTTAACCTGAAGTGATGCTCACCATGCCAGGGTTAGGGTTTTGAGGGGTGAGGTGCACCAGAGATGGTGCCCAATAAATTAAAAAGTGCTACCATGAAAATAATAAGAAGTGGTGTGCTTGCCTAGTTCATAAAGTGGTGACATACAAAACAAAACACAAAGGAGGTAGTTGAGTTCAAGTTAAGCAAGATTCTAACCTACATTCAAACACAAGTGCTAAACCAAAGTTTTTGTTGGCTCAAAATTTTAACTTGTTTGGAAAATATGCAGGTTCTGAAAAATGGGGTGTTACAGACCTTCCCCCCTTAGAAGAATCTCGTCCCGAGATTCCACGGCTAAGAGCTTGAATAGGTGTGGGAATTCTTGTCTCAGATAATCCTCCCGTTCCCAGGTGGCTTCGTCTTCTGAGTGGTTACTCCACTGGACCTTGAAGAATTTGATCTTCCTTCGGCGGGTGACCCTAACGGCCTCATCCAGAATACGGATAGGGTTCTCTCGGTAGGTTAAGTCGTGGTTGAGGTCAATGGCACGGTAATCAATATCCTTAAAAACTTCAGGCTTGCTTGGTGCTTGGAGGCATTTTCGAAGCTGGGAGACATGAAAAACGTCATGGAACTCAGACAATTCGGGAGGTAACTCCAGCTGGTAAGATACTTCTCCCCTTCGCCCTAGTACTTTGAAAGGACCAATGTATCTTGGCGCAAGCTTGCCTTTAACATGGAAACGCTTCATTCCCTTGAGAGGAGTTACCCGGAGATAAGCAAAATCTCCGGCGCAGAAGGTTAATTCTCGACGCTTGGGGTCAGCGTAGCTCTTCTGGCGGGACTGTGCAGCCTTGAGACGGTCACGGATAAGCTGTACTTGTTCTTCTGCTTCTCGAAGTATATCTGGTCCGAACACTTGGCTTTCTCCGGTCTCGGTCCAGTTGAGAGGGGTTCGGCATCTCCTCCCATAGAGGGCTTCAAAAGGTGCCATCCGAAGACTGGCCTGATAACTGTTGTTATATGAGAACTCGGCGAAGGGCAAGCAATCTTCCCACTTAGTCCCGTAAGCGAGAACGCAGGCTCGGAGCATGTCCTCCAGGATTTGATTTACCCTTTCGGTCTGTCCTCCGGTTTGGGGATGATAGGCGGTACTGAACGATAACTTGGTGCCCAAAGCTTCATGAAGTTTTTGCCAGAAACGAGATGTGAATTGGGTGCCTCGATCGGATACAATAACTTTGGGAACGCCGTGAAGGCTAACAATACGGGAGATGTAGAGGTCGGCTAACGCTTTTCCGTGATCGGTGGTCTTGACTGGCAGGAAGTGAGCGACTTTGGTGAGACGGTCCACTATCACCCAAATGGAATCATGTCCTCGGTTAGATCTGGGAAGTCCGGTGATAAAGTCCATACCAACCTCTTCCCACTTCCACACGGGTATCTTCAAGGGTTGCAACAAACCAGCCGGGCGTTGGTGCTCAGCTTTAACTTTCTGGCAGATGTCACAACGGGCAATAAAGAAGGCAATATCCCGCTTCATCCCATGCCACCAAAAAGTGTCTTTGAGGTCTTGGTACATCTTGGATCCTCCAGGGTGAATAGAGTAAGGGGTATTATGGGCCTCCTCCATTATAAGATTTTTCAAGTCGGGAATATTGGGTACGCAGAGGCGCCCATTGTACCAAAGTACACCCTTGGGGTCTATCGAAAATCCTTCTAGCTTTTTCCAGCTCATGCGACGCTTGATCCCTTCAATACTATCATGCCCAACTTGGGCTTCCTTGATCTGATCCCGAAGGGTGGGTTTGGCTTCCATGGCAGCAAGGAATCCATGGCTGACTAATTCTAATCCGAATTCTTCGAATTCTTGATACAGCAAGGGTTGCTCGATTTTTAAACGAGAGTTCAGGGAACATGGTTCTCGGCTAAGGGCATCGGCAACAACATTAGCCTTTCCTGGGTGGTAATGGATACTAAGGTCATAATCCTTAATGAGTTCTATCCATCTCCTCTGTCGCATATTCAACTCTTTCTGGGTAAAGATATACTTAAGGCTTTTGTGATCGGTGTAAATATCACACCTATTTCCGATGAGATAGTGGCGCCAAGTTTTGAGAGCATGAACCACGGCTGCTAATTCCAGGTCATGAGTGGGGTAATTGGCTTCGTGGGGCTTCAGCTGTCGAGAGAGATAAGAGATTACTTTTCCTTCCTGCATTAAGACACTCCCAAGCCCAATTTTGGAAGCATCACAATAGATCACAAAATCCTTGGTAACATCGGGCATGGTCAAGATGGGGGCGGATACAAGCCGCCTTTTTAACTCTTGGAAACTTTCTTCACACTTTTCCGTCCATTCAAACCTCTTACCCTTTTTAAGCAGGAGGGTCATTGGCTTGGCGATACTCGAAAATCCTTCAACGAACTTGCGGTAATATCCTGCCAACCCGAGGAAGGATCTCACTTCTGTAACATTCTTAGGGGGTTTTCGGTCCACAATGGACTTGATCAAAGAGGGATCAACAGAGAGTCCTTCGGCTGACAATACGTGACCAAGAAATCCAACTTCCTTGAGCCAGAATTGACATTTACTGAATTTAGCATACAGCCGGTGTTGCCTAAGGGTGCCCAAAACGAGTCGTAGATGTTCTTCATGCTCTTCCTCAGTTTTGGAATAAACCAAGATGTCATCAATAAACACCACAACAAACTTGTCCAGGTATTCCATGAAAACCTTGTTCATGAGATTCATGAAGTAGGCGGGGGCATTAGTGAGTCCAAAAGACATTACGGTGTACTCATACAGTCCGTAACGAGTAGTGAAAGCAGTCTTGGGAATGTCGGATTCCCGCACTTTAAGTTGGTGATACCCGGTGCGAAGGTCAATTTTGGAGAAAACTTTAGCTCCATTCATCTGATCGAACAAATCATCGATCTTGGGCAGAGGGTACTTATTCTTAATGGTGACTTCGTTGAGCCTCCGGTAATCCACACATAAGCGAATGGTTCCGTCTCTTTTGTCCACAAAGATCACAGGCGATCCCCAGGGCGAAGCACTAGGTCGAATCAGTCCTTTGGCCAACATGTCATCCAATTGTTTCTTTAACTCGATTAGTTCTTGGGGGTTCATACGGTAAGGTCTCTGGGCTATGGGGGCGGTACCCGGAATTAGTTCTATGATGAACTCGATGTCGCGGTCTGGGGGCATACCGGGCAATTCCTCGGGAAAGACATCAGGGTACTCACAGACAATAGGGACTTGTTCGGGGTGGGGTCTAGAGATGCTTTTCCTACAGAAGGCTCTGGATGAATGTACGGTAGCAGTGTACTTTACTGGCAGACCTTGATCATTGGTGAGGGTAATGGATTTTTCAACGCAGTTTATTTGCCCCTTATACTTGGTCATCCAATCCATTCCTAGTATTACCTCTAAGCCTTGGGCTCCTAAGATTATGAGTTCTGCCTGGAAAGGTACTTGGTGTATAATTATAGGAACTTGTTTGCAAGATAAACGGGTTTTGGCGGTGGATCCTGGAATTTGGACTAACATGAGGCGTTTCATTATGGTTGGTTTTAGCCCACTCTTTTTAACGAAAGGTTCGGTAACGAAGGAATGAGATGCGCCGGAATCGAAAAGAACTCGGGCAGGAGTGGAGTTAACTAGAAACGTACCCATCACGATATCCGGAGCTTCCTCGGCTTCTTCAGCGTTGGCGTGGTTCAGATGGCCATGAGCAAGATTTGCCTGCTTCTTGATAACCGGCTTCTTTCCTGACGCTGTCCTAGCTTGAGCTTGATTGGGTCTGGGGGCGTTGGCACGCTGAGGTGTCCTCATCTTGGTAGGGCAATCTCGAGAGAAATGCCCCGGCTTCCCACAAGCAAAACATCCATCTCCTTGAGGACGAGCTGGCTGATTGGGGCGAGGGTTGTTATTATACCCTCCCCCTCCGGAACGGTGCTGTGGAGCTGAACGGTTGGGGGTGTAGTTGTTGGAGCGATAAGTTGGAGCTGGGTTTGAGTTCCTCTGGGGAGGGTGAGCAGGCCTTGATGAGGGCGGGCTGCGGTACTTGGGATTGTTGGGTCCACTCTGCTGCTGTTGCATCTTGCGCTTCCTGGTTTCGTAGGCAGCCTTGCGCTTAGACTCCACCAAAATGGCGGCGTCTACCAGCGCTTCCAAGTCGGGGTAAGGTACAGCCACAAGGATACTCTGTATTTCCTCATGCAGACCATTCATGAAACGGTCGCGCTTTTTCTCGTCGGTGTCTACATCTTGCGGGGCATACCTGGCCAGAGTGTTGAACTTCTCAAGATAATCCACCACGTTGGAGTTGTTCTGCTTCAAGTTGAAAAACTCATCACGCTTCATCTTGATCAGACCCGTGGGAATGTGAGCCTTACGGAACTTGGCGGTGAATTCCATCCAGTTGATGACATGATCAGGAGCTTGCATGGCCTTGACATTCTCCCACCAAGCTCGGGCGGGTCCCGAGAGAAAATGAGTGGCGAGAAGAACTTTCTCGTGATCTCCTACCGCGGCGACTTCAAGGTTATTTTCAATGGTGCGGAGCCAATCATCTGCGTCGAGGGGAGCGACACACTTGGAGAACACGGGCGGGTTGGTATTCTGGAAGTCCCTAAGGCGTGACCTTGGTGCTTCCTCGCCGTGTCCTTCTCCTTCTTCATTGTTGCGGTTTCCCGCTGCTGCTTGAGCGATTTGCCGAAGTGCGGCAATGTTGGCTTCACTCTCCTGGCGGGCACGCTGGCGATCCTCCATCAAGAGGCGTAGGATCTGAGCCATGCTAGGGTCCGGAGGTGGTGGTGGTGGGTTTCCGGAAGTGGAACCTCCATGGCGGGTTTCAACCATCTGCGGAGGGGAAAACGACATACGGGAAAATAAGATGGTGGAAAAGTTCGGTGGTTCAAGTGCCCGTGAAATAAGGGGAAGGAATGCGCATGCATAAAAGAAACTTCAACAAAAAGGGAAATAAAAACCAACTCAATTTTTGAAATGAAATCCCAAACATAGATACCACCAAAAGCATTTAGTTCACAACCAACATGATCACATACGGACCAACAAGTTCATCGCATCAACAGGGACATCCTAACATCGACCAAGCCTCGAAGGTGCTCATCTAGAAATCATCAAGTGGTGCGGAAGGGCCATCGAACGGGGGCTCCTCGGGATCCTCCTCATCATCCGGAGTAGCCTCCACGGTGTGAAGGGGTGCGGGCTCCTCGATCGCGTCGTTGATGAAGGCGCGGTCCTCGTCATCTTCATCATCAAGCCCATCAAGTCCTTCTTCCTCCATGTAGTCCTCATCATCGCTCACAAGGGCGGTGTTCTCCTTGCGGATATCTTCGCCGTCATCCTGAGTCTCTTCAAGCTTCTCCTCGGCCTCGCGGAGGGCGGCCTTGAGGTGCATAACCTTAACCTTGAGCATGTAGTTGGATTCGCGAACACGGAGGGTCTTCTTCTGTTGGCGACGATGCTTGAGCTTAGCCAACTTCAAGTCCATCTTGAGCCCCTCCATCTCATGCTTCAACACCTCATTCTCCATCCTGTTGGAGTCAAGGCTGAGCTGTGTCTTGAACAACAAGTTCTCCATCTGGCTCACTTGACGTCCAAGGGGGCAAAAGTAGGGGATCATGGTGGGAACCCCCTCCTCATTGCGGCGTCCCAAGAAGGCATGAGGAAGTCCCATGGCCTCCAACTCGACACGGTGGTGAAAGACAAGACGAGAGAGGGCCGCTTGGAGCACCCTCACAAGTCCGTCCTCCCATGTGCGGTCAAAGACCTGGACCTCAATCTCCTCAAGCTGCTTCACATGTGAGCCTCGGAGTGTGCAAACCACCATCCAGGACATCTCACCGTCCTTGGTGCTCTCCATCTGTCCTCCCTTCACTTCAGGCGCCAGGCGTCCAACAGCCCGGGACACCTCAACAAGGGAGGTCTCGAACAGGTAGGGAGGCTTCTTGTAGCCAAGCTGGATGCTCTCAGTGAACATCGGTGGATCCATCTACAAAAATTTTTAAGTTCCTTAATTAGTATGATGATCAAAGTGTGCCAAATTTTAAGTGCATAAGGTAAAACAGTAATAATTAATGCAAGTAAAGTTAACATCTAAGAGAAAGTAGGGGAGAGACTAGGCATTATTTCAGCATATAGTCATCTCGTTTTTATTGTAGAAAATAGTTTTTTTTTCACTATCTTAACGTCCATGCTAACTAGGGCTTCCTATGGTCAGGATGGCTCTGATACCAGCTCTGTGGGGACCCCGGACTAGCTGTCCGAAATACCCTGTTATGCATTCAACTCACGACCCCATGATCATTGCATCGCGAGCACATAACCGAACTGAATATCCAGAATTACATCATCCATTACAGTACCGAATAATAAAGTCTTACAATGCGGGTCACATGACCAAGCTTACACAAATGCCTCGAAGGGCAAGTTCACCAAACACATGCAGCGGATACACATCAACGTCGTCGGGCCCAAGTCATGCCTTAGACCTACAGGCGACTGACTTGGAAAGCGTCCTAGGTCGCATAGTCGTCATGATATCCTCCGTCCTCTTCATAGTCCTCCTCATAGTCTGGCCAAGTTAATAGCCAGGGACAAAGCCGTGAGTACATTTGGAATTGTACTCGCAAACCATCAAAAGGGGTGCTACAAAAGCTATCTAAAGGAGACACGAGAGGAAGAACAATTTCTCTGGTGGATATAGCGTGCATCAACAACTGTCTACATAGCGTCTCGGCTTCTCAAGTGAAGTGAGCACTAATGGTGTTCTATGACATCTCTATATCTTTATTGAAGAAGAGTTGCATTTCTCCATCTCAATTGATGGATATGCGAGGGAATGTTCTATGACATCTCTATATCTTTATTGAAGAAGAGTTGCATTTCTCCATCTCAATTGATGGATATGCGAGGGAATGTTCTATGACATCTCTATATCTTTATTGAAGAAGAGTTGCATTTCTCCATCTCAATTGATGGATATGCGAGGGAATGTTCTATGACATCTCTATATCTTTATTGAAGAGGAGTTCCTCAACATGAAACACTAGGAAAGAGTTCCCCACTTGGTCTCATTTTTCCTCGACCATCTCCATATGGTCGACACACACCCTTTTTCCGTACCCTTCCGGTACATCCAACACAACACTTTCTTTGCAAAGCATTTATCAAAACAAAACACAAGCCCCAGTTAAGTATGGCCACCTCAACCCGTCCATGACCGCGGACGCGGCTATTCGAATAGATTTGACTCTGCAGAGTTTGCACACTTTCCCCACAAGAACTAATAAATCCGCCGGGATCATCCCCGGGTCGTCATACGAAAGTATGCGAGTCTCGGATAATTAGTCATAGTCTTTCGCCCGTCTCCCTTGGCACAAGTCCTTCCCTGCGGGCTTACCCCTTCCCGGCACCCCGGCAGCATACCTCCTTTTGAGCGTATCTCCGGCGCCACGACGGAAGACCCTCGTAATCGTCCGGCTATCGTTAAGACAGTGTATTGCCTCCTCCAGAGCGCAACCCGGCGTCGGAGGTCCTCTTGACCCTCCCTAGAGAGTTGTGAAGGGTGCTTATGCCAATTTCAACAGACTACGGACTAAGCCCGTGCCCACTTTGGGTAATGTGGTTGCGCGAATAAAAGTTGGGACGGCGAACACTTATACGCAGTGCTCCTTTTTAGAAAAACCATTTCCTTTTCCCCACAACACCACGGTTGCTCAACCATCTCACATACATATCTTTCCCAAACATCTTTATCAAGATCCTTTGCTTTCATAAACCATACACTTGGGTTGACTCACCCAAGGTTTTCATAAACATTTACAACAAGGTAAACCTTGAGGGGTTCCCATCCTAAAGTTTCTTGAGAAGGAACTACTATGGCACCATGGCCGAGATGAGGGTCATCATGCCATGAGAGTATAAGTGGGTGGTAAAAGAAAAGGGTCTCACTTGCTTAAGGTAAGCATGTAAGATGATAATATAGGGTGGATCAACTTTCAGATTTGGTGGTGTTATGATACAACTTGGATGGTGATGGTTCACTATCCAATCCACATTCACAAGGGTACACGGCATACTTCTCTCAAGTTGAGAATTACACCAAGATTCATGACTTGGATACCTCTAGATTTAACAAAGTGGTGGGTGTGATGTAGACCTCTATCTTGGAACAAGACATGATCATGTTGGGTACTCTAGTAGACCAATGAGGGTAGCACGGCCATAATACCATGCATTCCCACCAACATAAGAGCAAAGGTGGGGTAGCACCACTAGAGAGTACCCCACTTGCAATCATATAAAGATGACACATATAAAGAGAACAACACACATAGAAACAAGATACTTTGGGACATCAACAAATGACATCCACTTGACATCAATCAGAGATCAAAGATGGCTTGCCTTGGTTGGCTTGTCCCTGGTCTTCCTCAAGTTCTTCACCAAAGTCCTCCCCTTCTACTTCTCCCTCGTTGGTATCTAGCGTCGCAAAAATAAACGTTGCATACAATCAACACATAGCTTAAGAAACAAGAGCAACTAAAAGAAAACAGAAGAATATGCAGGGGAGTTGCTTGACAGTAGCAAAACATGATTTGGCCATTTTTATAAATAATGCATCAATATTTTAATTAAGAACTTCTAATTCATAACCTATCATTGCATGTGGCACACATATAAACATAACCAGAGACTAACATTACTATCAGAGGCTCCAGGTATTTATTCTAGGTGCACAGTAACAATATAAGATTAACCCAGTTGGAATCATTCAAAAATATTAATTTTTCAATTTTAGGATTTAGGAATACTAACCAGAAACAGAAATCTTGTTATATTTATTAAAAATCGCACAAAAATCCTAAAAATACTAGGCCAGTGGCATCTGAAAGATAATTTTATGCCGGTGCTAATGCAATTGGAATTAGATTAATCAGAGTTACCAAACTAACTTAATTAGCAAAACAGTATACTGCCCTTTTTACATTTTAATTTCTGTTTATTAATTTTCAAACAAAAGAAAAGGGCGGGAACGCCCTGGGCCGTGCAGGTGTTGTGCCGAATGGGCCGGCCCAGTGGGGCTCTCCCGTGGCCGGTGAAAAAGAAAAAAGAAAAAATGGCCGGGGGCCCGTGGCGGGCCAGGCAGGCCGACGTGGCCATGCACGCCGACGTGGCCGTGCATGCGCCATGCGCCCGCCCGATCTGGATCCGACGGCCCAGATCTGGCGCGTGCGCGACGTCGGAGGCGCTCGCCGGCGCGGCGGGAAAAAGGGGGCGGCCAGGGGCTTACCGGCGGCTGGCGGCGCGGATCGGTGCAGGTGGTGTGGAGGCGTAGGCGTGCGTCGGGTGCGTGTACTGGCGGCGTCCAGGGGCGTCTGCTCCTCCTCAGGCGGCGTCAACGGCAACACGGGCGGCGTCGGCTTGTCGTCGGCGTCGTCGTTCTGCCGCCGATCTGCGCGTCAGATGCAGGGAGCAGGGTTAGGACAAGCAGAAGAGGGTGCGGGTGAAGAGAGAGTGAGGAGAGGAGTGCTGGCGGCGTCGCGACGGTGACCACCTGCGCGTCACCCTCGCGGTGACCACGACGGGATGGCGTCGGGCAGTGGTGGCAGCGGCCCGAGCGGCAGCTCGAGCGGCCAGGGGTGGAGTGGGGCAGCCTAACGGCGCTGTGGAGGTGGGAGCTGAAGGGAGAGGGTGGCGTTTGGGGAGGGTTTTATAGGCAGGCGGGGGCGCGGTAGTGGCGTGGGCGGTGGCGACGGCCAACGGGCGCGCGAGGGCTGGCGTCACAGGCTGGCCCCACGGTGACGTCGCCCTGGTGGCGTCAGCGTCGGGAGGGAGTCGAGGCGGTGGGCGGGCAGTCGAGGCTGATGGCGCGTCGTGCGAGGCGACGCCATCATGTCTCCTGCCAGCGTGGCGCGCGCGTGTGTTTAAGGGGCTAGGGTTTTGGGCGGGAGAGAGGTGCTGGTGAGGTTTGGGCCGAAAGAGAGAGAGGTGGTGGTGTCCACGGCCCAAAACAGAAAAGAAAGAGAGAGAAAAGAGAAAGGAAAAAGAGAGGGGGAAGTTCCCCCTCTTGTCTCTCGGCCAAAACCAAAGAGAGAAGAGAGAGATAAGGAAAAAGGGGCAGGGGTGAAAAAGAGAGGGGGCCATGCCGTGTGCATGTGCCAAGATGTGACCAAGTGCATATGCACAGGTGTAGAAAGTTTTTGGGAAAATAAAATAAGGTGAGGGTGGTGTTGGTGATGTAACCCTAGGTGGTCTGGTGGTGGTGTAAAGAAGAGGGGCAAGTGTTCCCTCTTAACCTGAAGTGATGCTCACCATGCCAGGGTTAGGGTTTTGAGGGGTGAGGTGCACCAGAGATGGTGCCCAATAAATTAAAAAGTGCTACCATGAAAATAATAAGAAGTGGTGTGCTTGCCTAGTTCATAAAGTGGTGACATACAAAACAAAACACAAAGGAGGTAGTTGAGTTCAAGTTAAGCAAGATTCTAACCTACATTCAAACACAAGTGCTAAACCAAAGTTTTTGTTGGCTCAAAATTTTAACTTGTTTGGAAAATATGCAGGTTCTGAAAAATGGGGTGTTACATGACGAAGGGCGGGATAGAAACGATGATGGTGCGTATGATAGTGACAACGATGAAGAGGAAGACAATGGTGATTGTTATGTTGATGATTCGTCTAGTATGATCGATGAACTGCAGAAGTCTGGAAATAAAGGTCCTGACCTGCCAAATCTGTATGCTAATCTAATTGAGTCAACGAAAAAAGAACTTTATGAGGGATGCACCTCTTTCACTAGGTTGTCGTTCATTATTAAGCTCATTCATGTCAAATCATACAGCCGGATAACAAACAGAGGATTTGATCTCTTACTTCAGCTTTTACGTACAGCTTTGCCAGATGTGGACTTTCCCAAATCATATGCTGATGCTAAGAGTGTTCTTTCTGATGTTGGGCTTGGTTATGAGACAATTCATGCATGCAAGTTTGATTGTTCTTTATTTTGGGGAGATCACAAGGACGATACGAACTGCCATGTTTGTGGATTATCAAGATATAGAGACCCTACTGGAAAAAAGAAAATCCCTCACAAGGTGTTAAGGTACTTTCCTATAATTAAAAGGTTGCAGAGACTATTTGTTAAAAAGGAAATGTCGACACATATTAGATGGCACAAAGAGAAGAGGGTTGTTGAGCCCAATGTACTGAGGCACCCTGCTGATGGTGAGGCATGGAAGCACTTTGATGGCAGGTTTGATTGGTTTGCTAAAGATCCTCGTAACATAAGACTAGGTTTTGCCATAGACGGCTTCAGTCCCTTTGGAAGTATGAGTAATCCTTACAGTATGTGGCCTGTTTTTGTGATTCCTTACAACTTCCCACCATGGATGTGCATGGATCAATCGAATTACATGATGGCATTGCTAATCCCCGGAAAGTATTCCCCAGGGAAAGATTTTCATGTATTTATGCAGCCACTGATAAAAGATGTGATGCAGCTATGGAGTGGTGTGCAGACATTTGATGCATGCACAGACGAATATTTCCCATTGCATGCTGCGTTTCTTTGGTATATTCATGATTATCCTGGATATGCCACTATGTCAGGCCGAAGCACAAGAGGATTTCATGTGTGTGTGCATTGCGATGAGAATCCTTGCTATGAATCTTTGAAAAACAAAATTGGATATATTGGGCATCGGCGATTTCTTGATAAAGATCACCCATACAGGAGAAGCAGACTTTTCAATGGTAAAGCTGAACCTAGAGATCCACCAAGGAAGTACGCACCCAAAGAGGTAGCTGAGAAGGTAGAAAGGGTTAAGGATTTTCAACATGGGAAAATCCAATAAGTAGAAAGCGGAAGCGTGCAACTGTACCCGGTGAACCAACATGGCACCTGAAAGTCAGCTTACATCATCTACCGTACTGGCCAGAACTTAAGATAGCTCACAACTTAGATGTGATGCATATTGAGAAGAACATATGTGACAATATTGTTGGTACACTACTTGAACTTGAGGGCAGGAATAAGGACACTGTTAGTGCTAGAATTGATTTGAAGAAATTCAAAATCTGGAAGAAGTATTGGTTGAAGAAAATTGTGAAGGATGATGATGATGTGAAGGATGATGATGATGCAACAGTAACTTATGCGAAGCCCCCTGCACCGTGGACGCTTTCGAAGGAACAGAAGAGACATTTGTGTAGGTATTTGGGAAACACTAGGTTCCCAGATGGTTATTGCGCAAACTGGGGAAGATGTGTGAATATTGATGGTTGTAAGGTTACCGGTATGAAGACGCATGATTGCCACATACTTCTGCAGCGAGTGTTGCCGGCTGGGCTCAAGGGATTGCATCTAAGGAAATGTATGTGGCTATTGCAGAGCTAGGAAGATTTTTTAGGGAGCTGTGTGCCAAAACCCTGAAAGTTGATGTGCTGAATCGATTGAAGGTTGAAATTGTTGTGATCCTATGCAAACTTGAGAAGCTCTTCCCCCAGCTTTTTTTGATGTAATGGTGCACTTAGCTATTCATCTTCCCGAGGAGGCTCTTTTGAGGGGTCCTGTTCATTATGGTTGGATGTATCCAGTTGAGAGAAGATTAGTTTATCTAAAGTCTACGGTCCGTAACAAAGCAAGGCCAGAAGGTTCTATCGCAGAGGGCTACATTGTTGATGAGTGTTTGATTTTTTCCTCCTTGTCGCTGTCAACGTCCTCAGAGTCTTCCTGCGATTTTGAAAGTAAAGAAGAAGTGAGAGAAGGAAATTAACTGAAATACAATTCAAGCATTAAATATTTTTGTATGAACATTATTAAGAATTAATCATCATGTACAATCAACATTTATGATCCAGATCCAACCATAGATAATTAGTTCACTAATATAAATAAGCACCAATTTAAACTGTTGTCACAAATTGTTCATGGGTAGTCCAATCATTATTTCAGTAATATAACTAAGCACCAATTTAAGAGAAAATGGTGATTATAAATATCATGGATCAGGGATCAATCATTTGTTCCCTGAAGATGTACTGATTCATAAAACAATATGGATTCATGACGTCAATAAGCAGGAATTCAAGAAAAATGGTGGTCATAAATTACATGCATCTGATCATTCATTTGTTCCCTAAATAAAAATGATGTACACACTATGGTTTCATCGTATAAATAAGCACCAGTTTAAGACAAATGGTGATTATAAAATCCATGGATCATATCAATTAATAGTACCTATAATATAATTCTTGTAATCATAATCACTCTGGTATGATTCATATTCATACACAAGGAATCATGACCTAATTAAGATAACTGTCATCTACTAATTTGAAACATGCATGAATATTCATGGTACCATAAATCATTTGGTTGATACTTTGGTACAGTTGAATCAAGATGTGCATCAAATATTACAAATCTAGTAACTACAAACCATAAATCGGATGAGTAAGAACCCCAGAATCATCAATTTGTACAAGAAGTAGCAGACAGGGCAAATCAATCTACCCTATGAGCAAACCCTATGGTGAACAGTAAGATCAAGAAAAACAGGGGATCGATCGGAATAGTAGAGTACCTCGCTGCAGTTGTCGGAGGCCTCCTCTTCGAACTCGTCGCACTCTCGGGACCATATAGCTCGCGGTACTGCTTGGAGTGGCGGTAGAACGGGTCATTCGGATCGAAGCCCTGGTCATCTGCTTGTGCCGCGGGAGCGAGGACGTCTCCCTTGGCCTCATCAGCGACGGCGACCACGGCCGGTTGGGCGGAGCCCTCCACGGTCACGGCGCCGCGAAGAGCGGATCTAGTTCCGGAAGAAGATCCCGCCTCCGCGGCGTCGACTACTACCGAGCATCGCCGTCGCTCTGTCGACGTTGACGACCGCACTCGCCTCCGGCTCGTCTCCGCGAACACGCTTCATCTTCGGGATCTTCGGTGGAAGGGGAGGTCGGTGGTGCGCTGGTGGAGGTGCAAAGGGTTTTTTGCCAGATTGGGGAATAGAAGTTGCGGGTGGGAGAGACGATGGGGCCGATGGATATACAGTAGATGCTACCGTTTGGGTTCCTCTGTGTGACGCGTGCGTGTGAAAACGTGGATTCCTGCATGTAGTCCACTTTCCCATTACTTTGACATGGGTCCCACGCATGACGGATGGGCAGGCACAGAATTTTCAAGATGGGTATTAAAAACTATAAAATATTTTAAATACGAATTAGTGATCACACATAGAAAGAAATAAATAAAAAATGAATCGAGTATGTAAATTGTTTCAAATTTCTAAGAATTTCATACCATGATTTGGGCTGGAATTTTGAGTGTTTGGTCAAACCTAGGTTGACCCCATTGTACTAAGAGGTTGTCAAACCTTTTCAAAGTGAAACTTCTGTTCTAGGGTAATGTGGTGATGCCAAATCAGACCAACACGTGCTCCCAATTTTCCCAATACCCTAAGATGTACATGCTTGACAAGTGATGCCTCTTCTTGAGTTTAGGGGATGAATTTTTGAAAATTTTCAAACCAAACTGCCAAGATAGCATGCTAGCGTCATTACCCACATGTTGATGCACCCTTGTGCCAAATTTTGATATGAAACCTTGTTTGCTATGGGTTTTGATTATGTGGAGTTGGTGGCATGGTGTCCCCATGGTGTAGATGTGTCGAAAGAGGGGTTTTCGGACGAAAAGAGGGGGGAATGGCCAAAAACTGACCAAACCACCATGGATTGGGGCAAGATTTGGCACCCTTGTGCACATTGTCATATGACACCTTGGTTGCTATGGGTTTTGATTTTTGGAGTTGGTGGCATGGTGTCCCCATGCTGTAGATGTGTCGAAAGAGGGGTTTTCGGACGAAAAGAGGGGGAATGGCCAAAAACTGACCAAACCACCATGGATTGGGGCAAGATTTGGCACCCTTGTGCACATTGTGATATGAAACCTTGGTTGCTATGGGTTTTGATTTTTTGGAGTTGGTGGCATGGTGTCCCCATGGTGTAGATGTGTCGAAAGAGGGGTTTTCGGACGAAAAGAGGGGGAATGGCCAAAAACCGACCAAACCACCATGGATTGGGGCAAGATTTGGCACCCTTGTGCAAATTTTGATATGACACCTTGTTTGCTATGGGTTTTGATTTTTGGAGTTGGTGGCATGGTGTCCCCATGCTGTAGATGTGTCGAAAGAGGGGTTTTCGGACGAAAAGAGGGGGAATGGCCAAAAACTGACCAAACCACCATGGATTGGGGCAAGATTTGGCACCCTTGTGCACATTGTGATATGAAACCTTGGTTGCTATGGGTTTTGATTTTTTGGAGTTGGTGGCATGGTGTCCCCATGGTGTAGATGTGTCGAAAGAGGGGTTTTCGGACGAAAAGAGGGGGAATGGCCAAAAACGACCAAACCACCATGGATTGGGGCAAGATTTGGCACCCTTGTGCAAATTGTGATATGAAACCTTGTTTGCTATGGGTTTTGATTTTTTGGAGTTGGTGGCATGGTGTCCCCATGGTGTAGATGTGTCGAAAGAGGGGTTTTCGGACGAAAAGAGGGGGAATGGCCAAAAACTGACCAAACCACCATGGATTGGGGCAAGATTTGGAACCCTTGTGCACATTTTGATATGAAACCTTGGTTGCTATGGGTTTTAATTTTTTGGAGTTGGTGGAATGGTGTCCCCATGCTGTAGATGTGTCGAAAGAGGGGTTTTCGGACGAAAAGAGGGGGGAATGGCCAAAAACTGACCAAACCACCATGGATTGGGGCAAGATATGGCACCCTTGTGCACATTGTGATATGACACCTTGGTTGCTATGGGTTTTGATTTTTTGGAGTTGGTGGCATGGTGTCTGATGCGTGTAGTTGACACGTCCGTTGGGAACCCCAAGAGGAAGGTGTGATGCGCACAGCGGCAAGTTTCCTCAGTTAGAAACCAAGGTTTAATCGAACCAGGAGTCAAGAAGCACGTTGAAGGTTGATGGCGGCGGGATGTAGTGCGGCGCAACACCAGATTCGGCGCCAACGTGGAACCTGCACAACACAACCAAAGTACTTTGCCCCAACGAAACAGTGAGGTTGTCAATCTCACCGGCTTGCGTAACAAAGGATTAACCGTATTGTGTGGAAGATGATTGTTTGCGAGAAAACAGTAAAACAAGTATTGCAGCAGATTTGTATTTCAGTATTAAAGAATGGACCGGGGTCCACAGTCACTAGAGGTGTCTCTCCCATAAGATAAAAGCATGTTGGGTGAACAAATTACAGTCGGGCAATTGACAAATAGAGAGGGCATAACAATGCACATACATGACATGATAAGTATAGTGAGATTTAATTGGGCATTACGACAAAGTACATAGACCGCCATCCAACTGCATCTATGCCTAAAAAGTCCACCTTCAGGTTATCATCCGAACCCCCTCCAGTATTAAGTTGCAAAGCAACAGACAATTGCATTAAGTATGGTGCGTAATGTAATCAACAACTACATCCTCGGACATAGCGCCAATGTTTTATCCCTAGTGTCAACAGCACAACACAACCTTAGAACTTTCTCACTGTCCCAGGTGTCAATGCAGCATGAACCCACTATCGAGCATAAATACTTAAAAGTAAAAAACTTGGCCAGAGCCTCTACTAGAAATGGAGAGCATGCAAGATCATAAACAACACATGTGTAATAACTTGATAATTAACATGACATGGTATTCTCTATCCATCGGATCCCGACAAACACAACATAGAGTATTACAGATAGATGATCTTGATCATGTTAGGCAGCTCACAAGATCCAACAATGAAGCACAATGAGGAGAAGACAACCATCTAGCTACTGCTATGGACCCATAGTCCAGGGGAACTACTCAATCATCACTCCGGAGGCGACCATGGCGGTGGGTCCTCCAGGGAGTCTCCTCTCGACGGCGGAGAGAGCAGAATCCCCGAGATGGCGGCGGCGGCGTCTCGGAAGGTTTCCGTATCGTGGTTTTGGTCCGCCTTGGGGTTTGCGACGGGGCGGAAGGGCAGTCGGGGGGAGGACGAGGCCACACGGGCGGCGTGGCCCCACCGGGTGTCGCCACCTCGTGCCCCACTGTGTGTGTTCTTGGTCTTCTGAAGCTCCGTGGAAAAATAGGCCCCGGTCTTCGTTTCGTCCAATTCCGAGAATATTTCGTTACTAGGATTTCTGAAACCAAAACAGCAAAAACAGAACTGGCACTTCGGCATCTTGTTAATAGGTTAGTTCCAAAATGCACGAATATGACATAAAGTGTGCATAAACATGTAGGTATCATCAATAATATGGCATAGAACATAAGAAATTATCGATACGTCGGAGATGTATCAAGCATCCCCAATTAGTCTCCGCTCGTCCCGAGCAGGTAAAACGATAACAAAGATAATTTCTGAAGTGATATGCCATCATAACCTTGATCATACTATTTGTAAACATATGTAGTGGATGCAGCGATCAAAACAATGGTAATGACATGAGTAAACAAGTGAATCATATAGCAAAGACTTTTCATGAATAGTACTTCAAGACAAGCAACAATAAGTCTTGCATAAGAGTTAACTCATAAAGCAATAAATCAAAGTAAAGGCATTGAAGCAACACAAAGGAAGATTAAGTTTCAGCGGTTGCTTTCAACTTGTAACATGTATATCTCATGGATAATAGTCAACATAGAGTAATATAACAAGTACAATATGCAAGTATGTAAGAATCAATGCATAGTTCACACAAGTGTTTGCTTCTTGAGGTGGAGAGAGATAGGTGAACTGACTCAACATAAAAGTAAGAGAATGGTCCTTCAAAGAGGAAAGCATCGATTGCTATATTTGTGCTAGAGCTTTTATTTTGAAAACATGAAACAATTTTGTCAACGGTAGTAATAAAGCATATGAGTTATGTACATTATATCTTACAAGTTGCAAGTCTCATGCATAGTATACTAATAGTGCCCGCACCTTGTCCTAATTAACTTGGACTACCGGATCTTTGCAATGCACATGTTTTGACCAAGTGTCACAATGGGGTACCTCCATGTCGCCTGTACAAAGGTCTAAGGAGAAAGCTCGCATTTTGTATTTCTCGCTTTTGATTATTCTCAACTTAGACATCCATACCGGGACAACATGGACAACAGATAATGGACTCCTCTTTAATGCATAAGCATGTGGCAACAATTATTATTCTCATATGAGATTGAGGATATATGTCCAAACTGAAACTTCCACCATGAATCATGGCTTTAGTTAGCGGCCCAAAGTTCTTCTCTAACAATATGCATGCTCCAACCATGAAGGTGGTAGATCTCTCTTACTTCAGACAAGACGGACATGCATAGCAACTCACATGATATCCAACAAAGAATAGTTGATGGCGTCCCCAGAAACATGGTTATCGCTCAACAAGCAACTTAATAAGAGATAAAGTGCATAAGTACATATTCAATACTACAATAGTTTTTAAGCTATTTGTCCCATGAGCTATATATTGCAAAGGTGAATGATGGAATTTTAAAGGTAGCACTCAAGCAATTTACTTTGGAATGGCGGGTAAATACCATGTAGTAGGTAGGTATGGTGGACAC
This sequence comes from Lolium multiflorum, assembly GCA_030979885.1. Taxonomy (NCBI): domain Eukaryota; kingdom Viridiplantae; phylum Streptophyta; class Magnoliopsida; order Poales; family Poaceae; genus Lolium; species Lolium multiflorum. The sequence goes on along the minus strand of CM061749.1, from coordinate 59,337,971 downwards.
AAATGGCATAGTGGTTGGCTCAAGTATTTGGGATGCATGAGAAGTATTCCCTCTCGATACAAGGTTTAGGCTAGCAAGGTTATTTGAAACAAACACAAGGATGAACGGTACAGCAAAACTCACATAAAAGACATATGGTAAACATTATAAGACTCCATACCGTCTTCCTTGTTGTTCAAAACTCAATACTAGATGTTATCTAGACTCTAGAGAAACCAAATATGCAAACCAAATTAACAAGCTCTAAGTGTTTCTTCATTAATGGGTGCAAAGTATATGATGCAAGAGCTTAAACATGAGCACAACAATTGCCAAGTATCAAATTATCCAAGACATTTTAGAGTTACTACATGTAGCATTTTCCAATTCCAACCATATAACAATTTAACGAAGAAGAAACTTCGCCATGAATACTATGAGTAGAGCCTAAGGACATATTTGTCCATATGCTACAGCGGAGCGTGTCTCTCTCCCATAAAGTGAATTCAAGGATCCATTTTATTCAAACAAAACAAAAACAAAAACAAACCGACGCTCCAAGCAAAGTACATAAGATGTGGCCGAATAAAAATATAGTTTCAGGGAGGAACCTGATAATGTTGTCGATGAAGAAGGGGATGCCTTGGGCATCCCCAAGATTAGACGCTTGAGTCTTCTTAGAATATGCAGGGGTGAACCACCGGGGCATCCCAAGCTTAGAGCTTTCACTCTCCTTGATCATATTGCATCATACTCCTCTCTTGATCCTTGAAAACTTCCTCCACACCAAACTCGAAACAACTCATTAGAGGGTTAGTGCATAATAAAAATTCACATGTTCAGAGGTGACACAATCATTCTTAACACTTCTGGACATTGCATAAAGCTACTGGACATTAGTGGATCAAAGAAATTCATCCAACATAGCAAAAGAGGCAATGCGAAATAAAAGACAGAATCTGTCAAAACAGAACAGTCCGTAAAGATGGATTTTATTAGGCCACCAGACTTGCTCAAACGAAAATGCTCAAATTTAATGAAAGTTGCGTACATATCTGAGGATCATGCTCGTAAATTGGCGTAATTTTCTGAGCTACCTACAGGGAGATAGACCCAGATTCGTGACAGCAAAGAAATCTGGAACTGCGCAGTAATCCAAATCTAGTACTTACTTTTCTATCAAAGACTTTACTTGGCACAACAAAACATAAAACTAAGATAAGGAGATGTTGCTACAGTAGTAAACAACTTCCAAGACACAAATATAAAACAAAAATACTGGAGTAAAAACATGGGTTGTCTCCCATAAGCGCTTTTCTTTAACGCCTTTCAGCGCAGAAAGTGTAACTCAAGTATTATCAAAGGGTGGTGCGTCAACCTTACCTTGGGCTTTACCCTTACCTTTCTTGTTGTTTTTCCTTCCCTTTGGTTTAGGGAATATATGATTTCCCCCTGGTATAGAGGTGAATTTCAGAGTGCCTTTTCCCACATCAATGACTGCTCCCAATAGTTTCAACAGGGATCTCCCAAGTATGATTTTTCCTGTTTCAATAACAAGATAATCAATGGATATTGTTCTTCCAAGAATGGTTGTATGCACACCTGCGGCTATTCCCTTAGGAATTATAATAGAGTTATCAATGAGAGTTATTTCTTCTCCTCCTTCATCGACTCCCCAAAGTTTCAAAGATTTATAAATGCTTTCAGGCATAAGGCAAAATTCATACATAATATCACAGTAGGCATGAAGAGTTCGATCACCGATAACAATTTTAACAGCAGGATCCCACAATGAAAGTTCAGAGTTCACTAAAACTTGGTCAAGACGGTTACGAATGTATCCATAATTTTCATTTAAGCGAGATGCACTTGTCTCAAGAGTATTTAATCTATTATGAATGCTGATAAGGGCTGAATCAAAATTATTAGCTGAATCATGTGATGCAACCAACTTCTTTATGGCATTAAAAGCTTGATCCCCATTGCAATGGAGGAAATCTCCTCCCACTAAAGTATCCAAAGCATATCTATAGCGAACCATAAGACCAAAATAAAAATTACTAAGGAGCAAACTTATAGTCATTTGAGGTTCAGTTTCACGATAAGAAGTAAAAATTCTAGACCAAGCATCCTTAAAACTCTCCTCATCCCCTTGTCTAAAAGTGAAAACTAATTCTTCAGGCGAAGAAGTAACAGGTTCAGAGCTATACATGGTAACAAAAGTAACTAAATTTTTTTTTATTTTTAATATAGAGTGCAAGACAGTAAATAAAGCAAACTAGATAAAGTAAATGCAAGTAAACTAATTTTTTTTGTGTTTTTGATATAGCAAACAAGACAATAAATAAAGTAAAACTAGCAACTAATTTTTTTGTGTTTTGATATAAGTGCAGCAAACAAAGTAGTAAATAAAATAAAGCAAGACAAAAACAAAGTAAAGAGATTGAGAAGTGGAGACTCCCCTTGCAGCGTGTCTTGATCTTGGCTCGGCGAAAATTTGCTTGATGCGTGTAGTTGACACGTCCGTTGGGAACCCCAAGAGGAAGGTGTGATGCGCACAGCGGCAAGTTTCCCTCAGTTAGAAACCAAGGTTTAATCGAACCAGGTAGGAGTCAAGAAGCACGTTGAAGGTTGATGGCGGCGGGATGTAGTGCGGCGCAACACCAGGGATTCCGGCGCCAACGTGGAACCTGCACAACACAACCAAAGTACTTTGCCCCAACGAAACAGTGAGGTTGTCAATCTCACCGGCTTGCTGTAACAAAGGATTGACCGTATTGTGTGGAAGATGATTGTTTGCAGAGAAAACAGTAAAAACAAGTATTGCAGCAGATTTGTATTTCAGTATTAAAGAATGGACCGGGGTCCACAGTTCACTAGAGGTGTCTCTCCCATAAGATAAAAGCATGTTGGGTGAACAAATTACAGTCGGGCAATTGACAAATAGAGAGGGCATAACAATGCACATACATGCCATGATAAGTATAGTGAGATTTAATTGGGCATTACGACAAAGTACATAGACCGCCATCCAACTGCATCTATGCCTAAAAAGTCCACCTTCAGGTTATCATCCGAACCCTCCAGTATTAAGTTGCAAAGCAACGACACAATTGCATTAAGTATGGTGCGTAATGTAATCAACAACTACATCCTCGGACATAGCGCCAATGTTTTATCCCTAGTGGCAACAGCACAACACAACCTTAGAACTTTCTGTCACTGTCCGTGTCATGCATGAACCCACTATCGAGCATAAGTACTCCCTCTTGGAGTTAAAAGTAAAAACTTGGCCAGAGCCTCTACTAGAAACGGAGAGCATGCAAGATCATAAACAACACATGTGTAATAACTTGATAATTAACATGACATGGTATTCTCTATCCATCGGATCCCGACAAACACAACATAGAGTATTACAGATAGATGATCTTGATCATGTTAGGCAGCTCACAAGATCCAACAATGAAGCACAATGAGGAGAAGACAACCATCTAGCTACTGCTATGGACCCATAGTCCAGGGGGTGAACTACTCACTCATCACTCCGGAGGCGACCATGGCGGTGTAGAGTCCTCCGGAAGATGAATCCCCTCTCCGGGGTGCCGGAGGAGATCTCCGAATCCCCGAGATGGGATCGGCGGCGGCGTCTCGAAGGTTTTCCGTATCGTGGTTTTTCGCCCGTGGGTTTCGCGACGGAGGCTTTAAGTAGGCGGAAGGGCGAGTCGGGGCCGCACGAGGGGCCACACCATAGGGCGGCGCGGCCCCCGGGCCGCGCCGCCTTGTGGTGTCGCCACCTCGTGCCCCACTTCGGTGTTCTTCGGTCTTCTGGAAGCTCCGTGGAAAAATAGGCCCCTGGGTCTTCGTTTCGTCCAATTCCGAGAATATTTCGTTACTAGGATTTCTGAAACCAAAAACAACAAAAACGAACCGCATCGACATCTTGTTAATAGGTTAGTTCCAAAAATGCACGAATATGACATAAAGTGTGCATAAAACATGTAGGTATCATCAATAATATGGCATAGAACATAAGAAATTATCGATACGTCGGAGACGTATCAGTTGTCCCCATGGTGTAGATGTGTCGAAAGAGGGGTTTTCGGACGAAAAGAGGGGGGAATGGCCAAAAATTGACCAAACCACCATGGATTGGGGCAATATTTGGCACCCTTGTGCACATTGTGATATGAAACCTTGGTTCTATGGGTTTTGATTTTTGGAGTTGGTGGCATGGTGTCCCCATGGTGTAGATGTGTCGAAAGAGGGGTTTTCGGACGAAAAGAGGGCGGAATGGCCAAAAACCGACCAAACCACCATGGATTGGGGCAAGATTTGGCACCCTTGTGCACATTTTGATATGAAACCTTGTTTGCTATGGGTTTTGATTTTTTGGAGTTGGTGGCATGGTGTCCCCATGCTGTAGATGTGTCGAAAGAGGGGTTTTCAAACGAAAAGAGGGGGAATGGCCAAAAACTGACCAAACCACCATGGATTGGGGCAAGATTTGGCACCCTTGTGGAAATTGTGATATGAAACCTTGGTTGCTATGGTTTTTTATTTTTTGAGTTGGTGGCATGGTGTCCCCATGGTGGAGATGTGTCGAAAGAGGGGTTTCCGGACGAAAAGAGGGGGAATGGCCAAAAACTGACCAAACCACCATGGATTGGGGCAAGATTTGGCACCCTTGTGCACATTGTGATATGACACCTTGGTTGCTATGGGTTTTTATTTTTTGGAGTTGGTGGCATGGTGTCCCCATGCTGTAGATGTGTCGAAAGAGGGGTTTTCGGACGAAAAGAGGGGGAATGGCCAAAAACTGACCAAACCACCATGGATTGGGGCAAGATTTTGCACCCTTGTGCACATTGTGATATGAAACCTTGGTTTCTATGGTTTTTGATTTTTGGAGTTGGTGGCATGGTGTCCCCATGGTGGAGATGTGTCGAAAGAGGGGTTTCGGACGAAAAGAGGGGGAATGGCCAAAAACTGACCAAACCACCATGGATTGGGGCAAGATTTGGCACCCTTGTGCACATTGTGATATGAAACCTTGGTTGCTATGGGTTTTGATTTTTTGAGTTGGTGGCATGGTGTCCCCATGCTGTAGATGTGTCGAAAGAGGGGTTTTCGGACGAAAAGAGGGGGGAATGGCCAAAAACTGACCAAACCACCATGGATTGGGGCAAGATTTGGCACCCTTGTGCACATTGTGATATGACACCTTGGTTGCTATGGGTTTTGATTTTTTTGAGTTGGTGGCATGGTGTCCCCATTCATGTTCTGGTATTTTTTAATTAAAATATACATGTACAGTTCCATTTTCAGAGTAATATCTTTTCTTCCACGGCAAAACCTTGTTCCCTCCAAATTTTAGTACGACGGCTGCCAAAACGCACAAATTTTTCGTTCCCTCCACTCCTCCCGCGCACCCCACCTATCAAATATTTCGCCCTCCCTTATATACGTCGTGCCTCTCCCCCATGATTTACGAGCATCTTAACTCCCCACCCCCCGACCTCGTCCTCTCGTGCTCACCCCGATCCGGTGTCTTCGCAGACGTTCTTCCATCTCGAATCTATCTCCCCGGCCGGTGGTCGCCATGGCCGGCAGTCGTCGAAACGTCGGGGGGAGGAAAATCGCGCACACACGCCGAAGAAGGCGCCCAGCTCGAAGAAACGCCAAGGTAAATCTGTCGGTGATCGGCTTGTTGTTGTGTTTTTCGGATGGTTAGATCGAGAGATCGGTTTTACATGTCTACCACGCCCGTTTGACCTATATCTAGATCTTGCATATTTGATAGATCCAATCCCGACATCATACGTATAGGGTTTATCGTTTTTATTCCAGAGACAATCATGTCGTGCTATACAATCTTTGCCATCCCGCTGCTGTACAATATTTTGCATAGACAATTGTTTGCCGAAACACTTAACTGAACTAATTCCAGCCGTTGCGAAAACAGCCTGACGAGCTACAGTGAACAACGACATTGCTTCAGACTTTTATTCCTCAGTTTCAGAGGGAAGCAGAGTTTGATCTAGAACAATTGTTTGTTGTTTTCTATGGAACTAGTTAGTTTGCACGTGCAATGCACGTCTTAACAATGTAATGAAGTTTTTTTAATCATGTACTTTGTTTCATTAGTCTATTTCAGCACATATCTGAACTTCTATCAGCACATATCTGAACTTCTATCAGCACATATCTGAACTTCTATCAACACATATCTGAACTTCTATCAAGACATATCTGAACTTGTATCGGAATTGGCCCCCTCTTATGTTTTGTTCACGCTCCGCTCTTCCGATTATTTCAGCGGAGACACAAAACCCCGTCAAGCCGGCATATGAGCTTGCCAAGGAGAAAAAAATGCAAGAAAATGTAGTACGCATGGAAAAAAAATTCGCTGAAAAATATGGACCTGGCCACAAATTTCAGAAAGATTTCTCTGGTTTTGCACGTACATTAGTGTATGGTGGGGTACAAATAGGAAGTAGTAACAATCTAAAGGACACAGACTGCGAAGAGACGGAGGTCGAAGAGGACCCTTCGTATGAACCGAATCCAGAAGAGATAGCTACTGGTGATGATGATCTTCATTCAGATGAGGATCAGCGCACTGTCGGCAAAACTTCAGCTCAGGTCTGTGGAACTATGTCTGAACTATGATAGGAAATACGTACATGCTAAATGTTTCCTACTAATGTAGCCTCTACTATGCTTGCAGATAGTTGCTTCTTCTGCAATAGTTGCACAGAAGAAGCGATCCATACCTGAAGTTGTACCATCCAACATTGCAACAAGATCAATGGCAACAACTGAACCTGAAGCTGGGTCATCTGATGAGCCGACGGCCACTGCTGGTCTGAACACTGAAGGAGCACCCTCACCTAACCAGATCATGACATCTGGAGGCAGCACCTCATCTCCTGAGGACAATCAAATTGTAAACTTTGAGCGGCAAGGTATGAAAGTTTGTAAAAACTAAACACTATACCGCATATTTTCATATAAAAGAGAATCATTTCATATCTCTTATTTCAGAGACATTGACAACATCTGGCGGTAGTAAGAGAAAGAGAGGTGGACGCAGACGTACCATGGGCCATGGACTACATGAGTACACAAGAAGAAATGGTGGCAATAAGATGCCAATTGAATTCACTGCTGGTGTCAGGAGACCCAAGGATTATGTCCAGTCAGCAAAGCTGAGCAATGAGGTTGGTATTCACATCCGTGCAAAAATGCCGCTTGCAACACACTGGACACAGTACAAGAAAGATGTAACTCTCAGACATGTCATTCCTCATGCTATAAGTACAGTAGCGGTGAGTCCTGTACAATCTTGGTTTAACCTAATTAGTATGCTACATGATCAACTATCTAAGAATCTACTGATTAATGCATCACTATTTTGCAGGGAAAGTTTAGTATGGACAAAAATGATGAGGTGGCTCAAGATGTGTGCACTGATATGCTGCAAGTTAGTATTCGGCAGTTCCGATATAGGCTTAAAAAGGAGTATTGGCCGAAAATTAAAAATCTCACACTGGAGCAAGCATATCTCAAGAAGCCAGATCATGTAGAAGAGAAAAGCTGGAAAGAACTGGTGAAAACATGGTTTGATGAGAAGTACCAGGTACATAAACGTTATTCCTTTCAATAACAGCTACTGAATTCTTACATTTCTCTGATCTGGATAAATAAAATGCATGTACTGAACATAGGGACTGTGTGTAATAAATGGAAAGAACAGAGAAGCTGTGAAACAGTTCCATACCACTGGATCTCGAAGCTATGTTGCTCACTGGGAACATCTAGTAAGTGTTCTGAATTTCCCAATACAGTTCATACTTCTGTCATACACAGTGTACAATGGTAATGTGCATTCTACATTTTTTCAAGCAGAAGGCTAAGCAGCAGGAAGAAGAAACCTCTCCAATTGAATTTTTTAGAATCACACACACTAACAAGGATAACATTATGAGTGCTGAAGCAAAAAGTGCATATGTAAGAAATATTTCTTATTAGCACAATATAATATAATCAAGTTTTGTATGTTGTCCATGCAATGATTGTAATCTTTATGCAGGATCAAATGGTGGCAAAAAAAGCGGCGCCACGCAATGAAGATGAACCTGATTTGACTGATTTGCAAATTTTTCAGCTAGTTCTGAGCGAGAAAAGCCCATCCACCACCTGCAACAGCACATTCCTACCAAGATTGGGCGTCGCAACAAGTTCCAGGAAGTCTTCTGTCTCAGCTACACGCATCCGAGAGCTACAACAAAGACTGGCAGATCAAGAGCAGAACTCCATACAGGCAGCTGAAACGTACCACAGTGAGATGCAGGCAAGACTGCAAGAACAAGATCAAAAATTTGAAGAGATCAGGAAGAAGCAGGAGGAAGAACTTGAAGCTGTGAAGAAAGCCCAAGAAGAAAAGACTCTGGCTTATGAAAAGAGGCTGACAGAAATGGATGCCGTGCTTAATTTGCTCTTGAGGACATCCCAGCCACCATCCATGTCTCAATCCCAGGGCAACTAATCTATTGCACCACCGTCCTACAACATTATTAATCATAGGTCTTTTAATTTCTTTGTGTTCCAATTGTAATTTTTCTTATGAATCTTTCGGTCTGTGAGAGACATATATACTTCTTGTGCCACCATTTATGCATGATATTTATTGTCTATTTTTTGATATTTCGCCAGTTTTTTTGTTTCCCAAATTTCGCAAATAATTCAAATGCTCTCAAATTTTGTCAAATTCAAAAGGTGACGGAAAATGTCACAACGTCACTATTAAATGAAACCACGTGGCACCAATTTCTGGTCCCACTTGTCAGAATTTGTGGGTCCCACCAGTCAGCATTGGGACCCATATGTCGGCAACAACCTGGTCCCACTTGTCTGAATTTTGTGGATCCCACCGGTCAGAATATTGTGGGTCCAGCTTGTCATAATATCTTGTGGGTCCCATCAGTCAGCACCATGCCGGTCCCACATGACAAATATCCATGTCAGCGCCGTCGGACCCATGTTGTCAGAAGCCAAATGGACCCACATGTAAGGCCACGTATGCTTTTTTTGGACCAATCAGAAACTTCCCAAGATTTAGATATTGATGAAAGTTGCAATTTTTCGTGACAAACCTGTCTGTCAACAATGAACCTTTGATGTTGACAAATTTTCAGGTCGTCACCATCAAACATTTGACGTTGACGAAAAAATGCATACCGTCACCCCCGATATTTTATGACGGAGCTTCCTTGACGAACCCCATGACGATCAAATTTTGTCACCGCGAAGTAATCCTTGACGAAAATTGGCCTTAACATGACGAAGTGATTTGTCAAAAAAAATGTTTTCCTTTGTAGTGTATCACTCATCAGAGTCGCGTATTCTTCCGTTGTTAAGTCATTCTTGTACGTGACACGTCTCGACCCAGCCGTGATCTCCCAGGGTAACACGGCTTCTTGTCCATAGACCAGATGGTATGGCGAGGTTTTTATCGCTCCATGACATGACATGCGATAAGCCCACAGAGCTTCTGACAATACCTCATGCCAACGTCTAGGGTGCTCATCAACTTTCCTCTTGATCAGCTTAATAAGGCTCTGGTTGGACGCTTCAGCTTGCCCATTTGCCTGAGCATAGTATGGAGACGATCGAATCAGCTTAATTCCCATGTCGTCGCAGAACTTTCTGAACTCTTTAGAAATGGAGACCGAACCTCCATCGGTCGTGATAGTCTGGGGAATCCCGAATCTATGAATGACATGTTCTTTCACAAAATTGATAACATCTTCCGATTTTACTGACTTCATAGGGACGGCTTCCACCCATTTAGTGAAATAATCTGTAATGGCCAAAATCCACTCGTGGCCTTTGCTCGATGCAGGATGAATTTTGCCGATCATATCCATGCCCCAACCTCGAAATGGCCAAGGCTTAATGATGGGGTTCATTGCTGATGCGGGTACCATCTGAATTTTCCCAAACTTCTGACATGCTTGACACCCTTTATAGTAATTGAAACAGTCCTCCAGCATGGTTGGCCAATAAAACCCCGATCGCCTGATCAACCATTTCATCTTATGAGCCGATTGATGAGTTCCACAGCGCCTCGTGTACCTCGTGTAAGAGCCGATTAGACTCGGCTGGTCCCAAACACCTGAGAAGTAACCCTTCCAAGGTCCTGTAGAACATGTCATCTCCAATAAGGACATACTTCATGGCCTTGTACCTTATCCGTTTAGGTGCCCCCCGAGCCGAATCTTTCAAGTAATTGAAGATATCGGCTCTCCAGTCATCTGGTTCCATGAACTGTACCTGGATATCGGCCCCATCTGCTACGTCCTTGTAGCCTGACGCCATCTGTGCGAGATTGTTTGCCTCTAGATTCTGCGACCTCGGGACCCAGTTGAAGTTTATGTACCTAAATTGTGCCATCAGCTCACAGCATTGCATCCATAATGGGAAGAGTGACTCGCTCTCACATTTATATTCGTCCGTGAGCTGGGAAATCACCAGCTTTGAGTCTCCAAACAGTTCCACTGCTTCTGCCCCGGCTTCAATAAGCAACTCCATCCCCTTACGTACTTCATACTCAGCGACATTGTTGGTGCAAGGGGTAGACAGCCTGATGGAGAAGGAGTAGGTTGCCCCCCGGGGCGACACGAGTAGAATGCCGATGCCGCAGCCATCATCGCAAACCGATCCATCGAAAAACATGGCCCATGCACGTACAGACAGTGCTGCTATATCAGTGTTGATTCGTTCAGCGATTAGATCGTCCAACGCCTGTCCTTTGACTGCTTTCGCAGGTTGATACCGGAGATCCAATTCCGATAATGCAAACATCCACTTACCGAGTCGGCCTTTCAACACAGGAGCCGACAGCATATGCTTGATGACGTCTGATTTGCAGATGATGACGATTTCTGCTGTCAGAAAGATGTGGCGAAGCTTGGTGCAGGTAAAAAATAGGCAGAGGCACAACTTCTCGATCTCAGGGTACCTAGTCTCTGCATCCAACATCCTTCTGCTGAGGTAGAAAGCGACTCTTTCCACACCATCATAGATTTGCACTACCACTGAGGCGATGGAAGTGTCAGCTACTGACAGGTAATATAGAATGGCATGTCTTGCTATGGCGGAACCAACACGGGCGGCTTCGTTAGATATTCCTTAATCTCATCAAACGCTCGTTGCTCTGCCCCCCAGTGAAACTCCTCATCAGGTTTGATTTTTACCAATCCCATGAACGGCTCAATTCGTCCTGACAGATTAGAGATGAACCTTCTGACGAAATTGATCTTGCCGATGAGACTTTGGAGCTCCTTTTTTGTGGTAGGTGGCTTCATTGTTCGTACTGCCTCTTGACTTTTCAGGCCGATCTCAATTCCACGTTCATGAACTAGGAAGCCTAGGAATTGACCGGCCGTCACACCAAAGGCACACTTCTTTGGATTTATTCTTAGTCCGAACTTTCTAGTTCGGTCCAGGATGCGTCGCAAATCCTCCAGGTGTCCCTCCAGGACAGACTTGACCACCACGTCATCAATGTAGACCTCCACCAACTTGCCGATCAGATCATGAAAGATGTAATTCATGGCTCGTTGGTACGTTGCGCCGGCATTTTTCAGTCCAAATGTCATGACTACATATTCAAACAAGCCCACCGAACCTGGTACTCTGAATGCAGTCTTGTGTATATCCTCTGGAGCCATGAAAATTTGGTTGTACCCGGCATTGCCATCCATGAAGCTTAGCACCTTATGACCAGCCGCTGCGTTGATCAACGTCTCGGCTACCGGCATAGGGTACTCATCCTTTGGAGTGGCTCTGTTGAGATCCCGAAAATCTATGGCGACGCGCCATCGGCCATCCTTCTTTTGTACAGGTACGATGCTAGATATCCACTCAGCATACCTGCATGGCTGATGAACCCGGCGCTCAACATCTTCTCAATCTCCTTCTTGACTTCTTCTAGGATTTCGGCCTTCATCTGCCGTGCTCGCTGCTGGAACGGCCGAAATCCTTTCTTAAGAGGTAGCCGATGCTCAATGATGCTCTGTCTAGCCGGGCATCTCTGTATAATCCCGGGCAAAACAATCTGGGTATTCTTTCAACAAAGCTATCATCGGGCCCCTCGGATGCGGATCTAACTTTTTGCGATAAATGTTGGTCGTGGCTTATCCCCAGGACCAATGTCAATTTCTTCTAGCTCATCAGCCGACGTAAACCCATACCCTAGCTTTCCGTCGCCTGTTAGATCGACGCTGAACACAGCGAACGTATGGCGAGGATAATTTTGGCCGATTGCGGAATCGGCCTCCATGTTGATTGAATTGCTCAATGAAGGCTTACAACTTGTATGTGCTCCCTTACAGGAGGGAGTCTTCCTACCACGACTACGTGACACGCTTGAGGTGAGATCCTCGATTTTCATTTTTTGGGGCCGATCGCAGGGATCGGCCTTGCCACGCATGTCGATGGATGTTGCTCTTGCTACTCTATCAGGCCGGTGGATAAGACCAGCCTCACCCCATTTTTTGTCACCTCAATGCGATCACAGCCGTCCAAACTGACCCTAGAGAGAGGCTCTTGGTCTTCCGAGTCCCAAATGTTCATACCGACTATTGAGACCTCGATCGAGTCGTCTACATGGACGACTACCACTTCATCTCCATCCCATTGTATCAGGCATTGGTGCATTGTAGAGGGGATGCAGCAGTTGGCGTGAATCCAATCCCTCCCTAGTAGGACAGCGTAGGTGCTTTTGCTGTCGATGATGAAGAACGTTGTTGGGATGGTTTTTTGGCCTACGGTTAGATCCACGTTCAGGACGCCTTGCGTCCCTGATGCTTGGCCGTTGAAGTCGTTTAGCGTGACGTTGGTCTTGATCAGATCTGCACTGGAGTGTCCCAAACGCCGTAGCATGGAATATGGCATTATATTGACTGCCGCTCCTGTGTCAACCAACATCCTGCCGACAGGCTGCCCATTGATATAACCTTTTAAGTACAGGGCCTTCATATGTTTGTAGCCCTTCTCGCGTGCTTTTCAAAGATGACTCGTGGACCGCAGTCAAACTGTGCTATCGGCACTTCCTCAATTCCTCACTCGATGGGAGTATGAACACCATGTTTGTGCCGGATGTACTCACATCGGCTTTTACTTGCTTGGGACGCCAAACTTTCTTTGGTGGACGACTCTCCTCGTCCAACGTCCGCTGAATTTTCACGGCCGATCGGGCCGCTTTCAACGTCGCAAGTATTGCGCTTCGGCTCCAAGCTACGTAGCCGCTGAACCCTACGCTTTTGGGAGTGGCTGAGTCCATCAGGGCACCACCTTGGCCGGTGGTACCTGTCTTCTTCTTCCTCTTCTGACTCCTCAAAATCTTCATCTTGAGATGACTCAGTTTGTTTATTCTGTGGTGGGAGAGGCCCTAGACGCTTGAAACTGAAACTTCCCCTGCATCCTTCTTCCGGCGTCTACACTCCGGGCAGTTGTCGATTGTAAGCAATCGGCTCATCCCTGAATCCCAGTGTTTAAAGAAGGGACAGTCCCAGTGTCTATCCATGTCTTCCTGCTCTCTTGACCTCCCCTTAGCGCGGTGTTCATGTCCTTCGTCGTTTCTACCATGCCGACGGTACCTTCCTTTGTCTTCATCAGACCGATTGTATCTCTCGTCATCTCTATCGTACTGCCGACGTTGGTCATACTGATATTCATATTTGTTGAGGAGATGCGTGGAGAGTGGTTTTTGGTATCGCACGCTTCTCACTTGTTCCTCGGTGAGGTACCGTCTGTCATCATGTCGGGGCCGGTCGCGTGGGTCGGCCTCCTCCTTTTCCTTGCCGCGGGAGTGACTGCTTTCTTCTTTATCCTTGCCATGGTGGCGTACAGGCCCTGCCATGTTAACATCGACCGAGAAATCTAGTCGACGCCTCGCGGAGTGATCGGGTTCCACCATGTTGATGCCAGGAAACGGATGTGTGTCCACTTTCATGGCAAACTGGCTAAAGATCAGTCGGCCTTGTTCTATCGCCGTTTGGATCTGCTGACGAAACCCTTGCAGTCATTGGTGGTATGGGTGAACGAGTGATGCCATTTGCACGGCCTCCCGTTCATTTCTTGTGCCGTAGGGATTTTATGGCCTTCTGGTAACTTCAGCTGTTTTTCCTTAAGCAATAGATCGAATATCTGCTCAGCTTTGCTCAAATCGAAGTCAAACCCTTTGCAGGCCCTTGTGGTTTCACCCATTTGCAGACACGGGAGCTGCCCCCGAGCCCATTCGGCGACGGCCACTTCCAGGTCTTCGAGAACTTTAGCTTCTTCGTTCGACCAGGCCTACGGACGCTTGAACTTCATGTCCCGGTACAATTCAGGGTGCCGCTGCTCATACGATGTGAGTTTCTACCATGTGCGACAGTGATGTACTCGCTTGGAAAGCCGGATCCTTGATCGGCGTTGCGAGGCCCAATGCTACCAGATCGATGCTTCTTTCTCAGATAAACGAACCGAATAACATCGGTTCCCGATCTGAAACGTTGAATGTATTACAATGTTTCTCCCTCTGCGCACTGTGTTAGATCGGCAATGCCGGCCTCGGTAACCGAGTGATATTGCACGTAAGCGCTCCTCCGTTGCTTCCATGTCCGGACCGAGTTTGGTGGCAACGAGGTGTACCATCCAAAGGCTGATCCCGTAAGAGATTGTGCGAAAAACCTCACACGTAACGGGTCTGACGCTGAAATCATGCCCAGCTGTGCCAATATCGGCTCACGTGCTCTATTGAGCTAGACCCTTCTGCTCCATTGAATTTTGAGAATTCAGGGAGCCGATATTTGGGTGGCAGCGGGATCAGATCGTACTCGTCGGGGTACGGCTTGAAATAGCCAATTGTTTTCCTCTTCGGCAAGATGCCGAACTGGTCTCTCAAGATGGTGCTGATTTGTTCCATGGTATTAGCTGTAGGGACCGAGCTCTCATGACTCGTTCCGGTGGCATATTTAGCTAGCCATGCACGCTGTCGGCGTCTGCTCCAAAATCCCTGCCATGTTCGTGTGTGCCAAGGCATTGCAGTCCGGCACGTATGTGCACACGTATCCATGTGGGATCTCTTTAGGCGGCTCGTACAGGAATTGGCAATCGCTAGGATCGCCTCCCACCTTGTAGACGACGTACGCCGGCGAACCCGGCAGCTCCGGCGCTGCAAACGCGAATGGCAGCGGCGGTCTAATCTGGAGTGGTATTTCTCCCTGGTGAGTCCCCAGGGTAGGTCCTGACGGAGAGTACTGATGCTTCATGATTTCTTGCACCACTCGGACCGCAACGCGCTCAAAAGCGTTCACCAAGCTCTCAGAATGGCGGTGTAGAGAATGAGCCACCATGTAATTAATTTCCTGACGTAGAGTTCTGGTGCGTTCCTCTGAAGACGTAGACAGGTCTACCTCATCAAGAGCGCCTTCGGGGGAGAACCCTTTCCACTTGATGCCATGTGAACGGGTCCTCATGAAGGAGCCGATGAGATCGGCTTCCAAGATGGCTTTCATCTCATCGTACTTCTTCTTGTGCTCCTCCGGCAGATCTGCGTACGTGACTGGTTCGCCCACCACCTCATCGGCGGCTTTTGACATGGTTGCTGCAGAATGTCGACGTAGTTGTTGTTGTAGAGTGTCCCACCGGGCGTGCGAATGTGTTGCCTACCAAAACCCACCGGCGAGCAGCGACGGGCAACACGAGAGCCGGGAGGCTCCGGGACCTTGGATCCGGTCCCTCGGGCAACGGCTCGCAATTCTCCGCACACGTCCTGACATTTGCGAGCGTGCCACCTGACCTATACCTGGTCGGGAAGGTGACGGATTGCTTCGATTAGTTTCTGCATGGCAAACACGTAAACATTAAATACGAGCCCCGATCGGCTCTTAGGTTGCCCTGTGGATCGGCTCAAAGAGCCGATTGCCCCATGGTTTATGTTGGATTTACAATGACATGGGGATCATGCTTAATCAATATCAAGTTAAACTAATCTATGATAGTCTAGGGTTTTCACCGCATAACCGGAACATCCTACGCGTAGTTGAGCCTAGCAGATACGTAAGGTAATGGAAAACTAGCCCTAAAGAGGCCTAAAAACCAACATGAAGTTGATCTCCGGAACAATCCCTCCAGGACTTGATAAACCACACCTTATGCGCTACCGGATAGTTCAACCCGTTTACAAGGCCTAACCATGCGGATATCAAACCAATCCTTGAAGAACAAGGAACAACTATAACGGATTAGATCTACTAAACAAAGAACAAGCAGGATGCTGCCCTTACACCTAAGATAGGTGTAAGGGCAGCTAGATATCGAGGGGCAGCGTAGCTAAGCAAGTATATCGTGAAAGCATCAACGTTAGCCCCAAAACACCTAAGATAAGGGTGTTGCTCGCCATCAAAAAGGCTTCAGCACGAGCAACACCAATGACGAATAAACGATCTGCCTAGATCGCAAGATGCGATCTAGCCAGCATGTTGCTTACTCGGGAGAAACCCTCGAAACAAGGGGTGGCGATGCGCCTAGATTGATTTGTTGTGAACGTGATCGTCCTCCTTTCTCAATAACCCTAGATACATATTTATAGTCTGTAGACTTTCTAACTTGGGAATAAACCCAATTGCGTACAAGCTAAACTCTATCTCTTAATTCTAACCGACACGCATCCTACTATAATTTACAGATACACGGGCAATCTAGCCCAAACTTCTTATACAAGTCCGGTTCAGGAACATTTTCTGTGTATATTCTCTAAGCCCATTTAATCACGACCCATCTCCAGACTTGGTTAAAATCTGGTGGTAACAATATCAATGTAGAAGTCACTAACGAGAACATCTCCAAACAGCTGCAGACGGATCTGATTGAGCATCAGTGGATATTGGCTGGCCATGAAGATCATGCCTAAAGAAATACTATCTTATTTTCATGTAGACTTTTAAAAACTTAAATGTAATAACTATGACTTCGTTGATTTCCTTATTTTGTTGTTTGAAAACTTCATAAATTGATACAAACGCGGAAATGCGTCGGGCCGCTGGAGCCACCCCCAGGTGCAAACGGACGCGCGGACAAAAATGGTCTGTCTCGCGTCCGCCGCGCGACGCAAACGGACATTTCAGACGTCCGAAATGCGTCGCGCCACTGGAGATGCCCTAAGGAGCCGAAGCCCATGAGCCGAAGTTCAAGTTGTCTGGTGGTGTGCTTACGCCTCCTTCCGTCGAGGAAGTGAGGTCCGGCTCGCATGAGTCCTCGGATGTGGCTTCTCCGCCGCGTCTTGGTTTTAAGAAGTGTGATGTTCACGCTACAGTCTCTCTCTCGCTTGAGTCTGCCAGGCATGTGGTTCCTATTGATGATGGGGTTCCTAAGTCTGGGCCGTTATCAGCGGTGCCCAGAGCTATCGTCGTCAGAGAAGTTTGTGATTTTCTCGCCACCTTAGCTATTGCCTACCCTGGATCGGCAGTTGGCTGACAGGTGCACCCCAATGTCATAGCTTGTCCTTCATGGCTCGGTGTTGGAGTGTTGTCTCTGGGTGATTGTTAGTGTTGCGGTGTTGGAGTGTCTTGGTTGTGGGCGTGTGCGGGTGTGTTGTTTGTGTGGACCCTATCGCTATAGATTTTCGTCGGTTTTCTCCTAAAATTTAATCTCTTAATTAATGAGTTTTTACCTCCGTTTAAAAAGCCGAGGGAAGAGCATGGCATCCACTCCAAGATTCCCCGCTGCATCAAGACCAATGAAATGTCATCAAAGTGTAACTTAAGCAATTTTATGTGGACGGCTGAGACTTAAGAATTTATTAGAGACATAGCAAATCCACAATTTTTTTTACCAGACATCTTCAAATGGACAAGGAGCGGGATATTACTAGGATCATGTTTGACCTGGTTAAAGTTAAATCGAGTTCTGATACACAAGTAGGCCAATGAAAACAAGCTTTATTATTTTGGTTTATGTTTATCATTGGGAAATTTTAGAAAAGAATCTAAAACTAGGAAATAAACTCGGGAGTGAAATATCTACCGCGCGCGGTGGGAGTGGCTTTTTCACCTCGCCCCTGCGCCGGGTAAATCGGCCGTTACGGCCGGTGGGGTCCAGCCCGCCACGCTGGAACTTTTTTCCTTTGTCTTCTTCCCTTCCCCTCCTCCGCCTCCCCCCTGCCGTGTCGTGACTTCTTTTCCCCCACCGCGCCGAAGCATCCGCAAAAACCCCACCGGCCACCAGCCACCGGCCACCGGAGAGAGGCAGGATCCGCCGCGAGTGACTCCATGGAGAGCGAGGTAATGTGGACCCTGGCGCACTATGTTCCCCGGGCGCTCGTCGACCTGCCCACCGACGCCGCCATCAGCCTGCTCGACGGCGCCGTCGCCGAGCTCGACACGCGCGTCGAGCTGGCCAAGCGCGTCGCCCTCGGCGCCCTTTCCCGCCCCGACGCCCCGCCGCTCGACTCGTCCCCGACGCTACTCCTTCAGGCGGCGCGCCGGGAGGTGGCAAACATCTCCTCCATCCACGCCGCCGTCGGCCGCGTCTTCGTCGTCGCCCGCGCTTGCCTTGGCGCGGCGAATCACCCGGACCTCGTCGCGGCGTACGTCGCCCGACGCCACGACGCGCACCTCTGCTCCAACCGCTGCCTCGACGTCCTCGTGTCCGCCGCGGGGCACGCCGAGGCCGCGGCCGAGGCCTTCCACCTCGCCAGGGACGGCGCAAACCCGTCTCCGCTCTGGCGCGGCTGGGCGGACGACGCGGAGGGTCTGGCGCGCGCCGCCCACAAGGACGCCTCCGCTGCCCTCGACGCTCTGCTCGGCATGCGCCACCACGTGGACGAGGAACACTTCGCCGCGCTGCGGATCGTGAAGGCCCTCGAGCGGGACGTCTGGGCCAACATGGCGCGCAAGGTACCGCTCGCCGTGTACAGGGTCGCCAGGTTCTTCCCGGCGGAGCCGGCTGACGCGACCCCCGCGGACATCGTCGACATCGCCCGCGACGGCCTCGCCCGCGTGCTCCAGATCCATGCCGAGGCGGGGGAAACGCTCAGGGCTTGCGCACGGTACCTCGGCCTGCCCAGCACTGACCTCTGGGACGGCTGGACCACCCGCCACGGCGAGGTCGCCACAGTCGGTCAGGAGACCCTGGTCTTCCTCACGGCCGCCAGCGACACCATCAGCCAGTTCCTGCTCGCGCGCCAGGGCGGGAATCCGTCGAACCACCTCATCCTCCGCGTGCGAGAGCAGATGACGTTGGCACGCCGCGGCCTCACGCAGGTGAGAAACCTCGCAACTCTGGAGTTTTTCGCCTGCGCGTGGTATACGCTGAAGAATCTCTCCCGTTGATTCGTGGAGCTGCAGTCCTGTCCTGCATCCGATCGTCGATCGTTCCCTAGCTAGATGATACTGAAACTATGATCCTTATCCTGTAATGACTTGTTGCGGTTATCTGGAACTGGAACTATATCCATTTCTGTTTGTTTGTCTGACAGTCAAATAAACAGACGTAAAACTGGAAATTCTGGCTTATTGCAGTCCATGTTAGCGTCTGTCAGATTGTTCACTTATAATCCGTAACATCAATCTCTTTTCTCCAAGCCAGCCTATGCATTCCATCCTGAGTCCTGATGCTGGATTTAGATAAGCTGATCTCTGTTAAGACATCTATGTTTTATATTAGTAATATACTTAGTAATACCTGGTTTTGGGGAACACACCAAGCCTCAAACTTGTTCTCTCAGAGCAGCCTAGATGTATAAAGCTACACAGTTGCCACTCTGATTAACTCACTTGACAAATCAAGATTGTCTTTAGCTGACTACAACCAACGAAAAGTGGATTTTAATTTTGTTGAATAAATGTAGGTACTAGTTTCTGAACTGACATCATCTCTGTACATCGACCATGAGTACTTGCAACAGTAGTGATCTTACATAGATGGGTTTACTTTATTCAGATATCAGTAGCATATCCTATTGAGAAATTTTACATGACCTCATTAGGCTCGATGAGGATCGATCATCTGAATATCTGATATGTTCACTGAGGATTTGGTGGGCGGCTGTTCGCTGCGGAAACTCTAGAGCCCCACTCAAGTAGCTCCTTACTAGTGTCATCCTTGTGTACAATTACCTCTATAAAGCACAAGCAATCCTTGTTAGGTCCTAGAGATGCCTCAATGGCCTTCTTCAGTTCCTCCTCTGTTCGGACCTACAGACACAAGTGTCAAATGTCATTGCAATGCGCTATTTTAAAATGTTTTTAACTGTAGAAATACAATTTACACCTGCATCACCAACCTTTGCAGTATAGCACTTGCCCTCGCCATTATGGAATGCTTCCACCACGCCAGTGTAGTTCCAGTTTTTGATGATGTTGTAAGGACCGTCATGGATCTCCACCTCGATGGTGTAACCGCCATTGTTTATGAGAAAGATGATGTTGTTCTGCGCCCACCGGATCATCGTCGACACCTCTTGTGCCGTCACCTATATTCACCAGTCCAATTAATTCTTGATATATAACCACACATTTCGATAGAACTTAAGAAACAAGATGTAAAGTTTAGGCATTCTGAATTTCTGGTACCTGAAAGCTGCCATCACCTATGAAGGAAATGACACGCTTATCCTTAGCAGCCTGCGCATATCCTAGAGTTGCACCCACCGACCAACCAATTGATCCATATTGCATCTGAAATTCGTACCTGAAGAAAATTGTGTTAAATTGACTAAAAATTGAATAGGATAAATCCTATTAAACCGACGGTTGCGAATGCAAAAAGTTGAATTGAATAGTCTGGAATTTTATTATTCTTTTTGAAATGTGTTGATATTTGAAACCAGGTGATAATATGACCCCATCTATCCGGGTTGGTTTATCAAAGGTCAAACAGCTATGTGGCCTTTAATCAAATTTTCCTTGATAGTATTGCATTTGCTGAAGTTCAGAACAAGATATATCTGAATATAATTTGATTAGACCTAAATTAGAAATACTACGATAATGTATATGACCAATAACCAATCTGGGAACTCAGGTGTAAGGTAACTGCTCTGAAATATCTCTAGGGACCTTACCCACAGCCTTCTGGTAGTTTCAGCTTCTGGCAGTTAAACCACGAGTCCCCAGTCTCTGCAATCACAGCTGAGCTGCCAGACAACATTTTCTGAACATGCTTGAAAAGCACATTTACTCTCAAAGGGTCTCCAGGATCAGACGAAACAGGTTCACCCTGGGGCACAAAAATGCGTGAGTAGTTCTCGTACACAGTCGTGTTCTTCTTAAGCCGGCTTGCAAGTGCATGGAAGAAGTCTTTCATCAGAATACACCCAAATGCAGGCCCATTTCCAATCACCACTCGGTCTGGCTGGACAATGATCGCCTTCTCCTTCTTGATGAGAAGTGAGTATCCAACCGAGCTGTAGTCGTTAAATATCGGCCCAGCAAACAGATAGGCATCTGCTGACTCCACGATCTCAGCACAAAATGGAGTGCTCACAGCACCCCAGTAAGTGCCGATAAATCTAGAGTGGTGCTCTGGCACAAGCCCCTTTGCAGAAGGCATCACTGCAATGGGATAACCGCTCGCGTCGGCCATCTCTACAAAAGATTTGCATGCTTTGGCCACCCTCATTTTCGGTCCACCAACAAGGACCGGCTTGACTGATTTGTTCAAGAAAGCCGCAGCGGCTTCCACTGCTGCTTCAAGGCTCATCTGGTTTGACAATCTGAGAAATGAAAAACTCAATCATATTAGTAGTACCATGCCCATTGCCTGCCACCTCATCCTTTTTATGTGCGTAGAGGAAACATGCCGACTTACCTCGGGGAAAGAAAGAAAGGGACAGGATGGCGGCTAAAGGTAGGATGCGGGATCGAGGGGAGGTTGCAGCTGATGCTGATGTAAACTGGCTTGCTCTCCTTCAGTGCGGTGGAGATGGCAGTGTCAATCTGTTCATGTGCATCCTCCAAGTTGTTCACCACTGCCTGCAATATTTGAGATACCATTTGCAGAAGATAAAGATTTAGGCCGCTGTTAACCTTCCATTTGGTTATTCATGTTCATGTAATGTCCTACACATGAACCATTTATTCCCTCTTTCGGTTCTGTATAGTATTTAAGTATGTTAAGAATTATACAACTGCTGCACTAAACGTTGTAATGGAGCAGAAGTTATGCTTGAAGTTGTTACGCATAGTTGCTATTCACAATTTACATTAGTTGAAGTAAGCATAGAAGGAGTAACATAATTTGAACCAATAAGCCAATTTCAGAGTAACATAATTTGAACCGAGCTAGACCACCTTTCCATTTCATTCATCAAATTTAGGAGTAACAGTTAGTGTATAGTGGTCTCAGAATGTCCATTTTGAGTTGGTGCAGAAGTTATGACTAACCATCAATCCGACTGAATCTACAATGACGGATCTACATGCACCTAGTCAATGTTCAGCGAACATTTTTTCTCCATAATTAAAGTACAAACTAAATCGGCAATCCCTAACTACATGCCCCAGAAGGGCAGAACGTATGATCCTATCAGGCTGTGCAGATTTAGCATCGCGGCGACCCGACAATACAGAAAGAGAAGCATGTCAGGAAGGATAATTCCACCTAAACCCAAAACCCCAGACCGATGGACATGAAACAAATTATTAGAAAAGATCTTCAGTAACTGAATATGACAGCAGGACAAGTGCGAATTACACCTCACATTCAGTCCCTGTAAAAAGCTATGTCTAAAACCATTATAAAATCCGAAACATTACAACTTACTGGGTGGGCATCGGAACCGAACATCTCCAAATTGAACAAGAATAAATAAATTCAGAACAGTACCTGGTAGCAGGTGACGTTCTGGAAGCAGCGGAGCTCCTGGGTGAAATCGGGCAGGCCGACGGTGTGGTGCAGGACCCGGTTGCTGCCGTAGTCGTTGCTGTTGGGTCCCCCGACGACGCAGACGAGGGGCAGGTTCTCGCTGAAGGCGCCGGCGACGGCGCTGATGGCGCTGAGCCCGCCGACGGTGAAGGTGACCGCGCAGGCGCCGACCCCGCGGCCCGCGCGCGCGTACCCGTCGGCGGCGTACGCGGCGTTGAGCTCGTTGCAGCACCCGACGAGGCGCACGCCGCCGCCCGAGGGCTGCTCGGCCTCGAGCTCGTCGAGGAGCGTGAGGTTGAAGTCGCCGGGGACCGTGAAGACGTCCCGCGCGCCCACCTCCGCCAGGCGCCGCGCCAGGTGGCGACCCAGCGTGGCGTTCGCCGGGATGGAGGGAGCGGTGGTGGGGGAGGAGGACGGAGACGGCAGCGAGCCGAGTGCGGTGGCCATGGCGGATGGCGAGCAGGGTGGCGGTGGACTGGTGGTGGTTGGCGCGAAGATTCTTGGCCTTGTTGGAGAGAGCCAGAGAGGTGGAGAAGGTTCGTGCGTTTTGAAAAGTTGGCTGCTCTGTGTTGGTGATGTATACGTCGGTCGGAGTTGACACATGTATCGCCGGGCACGCGGCCCAGCTGGACTCCTCGGCTTCGGCATTAAATTTAATAATTCCTCCAGCCCGACCCGATCCAACGGTTGTCTCTTCTGCAGTACCGAAACCACAAATGAAAACCAACCAAACCCTAATCCCCCTTTCCTCTGTCCTCTCCGCCCCACTCTAGAGAGGCCGAGGCGGCGCCGTCACAAAACACGCCCACCGCCAAGGAGGAGATCCGGCGTGCTTGCTCCCCGGCGCGCGCGTCCGTGCGCATCCATGCGCCGCGCTCCTTCGAGCAGGCCGCACCGTCTCGCGCGCGCGTACAGGCCACCAGTAGGAGATGCCCACCGCCTCCTTCTTCCTCGCGCCGGTGGCCCGGACGGCGACAACGCCGGCTTCTCTTCCCCGCCCCGCCCCGCGTCCTCCTCGACCTACCATCCTGCCCCCGTACGTGCTCCCTCCAGCCGCTCAACATCCTCCTCCGTCTTCTCACAAAACAAAAGGTAACCACCCTTTCGATCCATTTTTTTGCTTCTCCCTGACCACCTCCGATCTGCACTAACCCAGCCAGCGCCAATTCCATTTCGCCCAGGTAAACCGGACTTGCTGTGCTGGCCAACGGAGCTACTGCCCTCGTCAATGCCACCCCGTCCCAAGGTCCGCAACTAAACCCTTGGACTACGCTGCTTTTTGTTTTTTGAGATGATGATAATGGCCAAGCCAAAGGCCTGCTTAGTTTCCGAATCAATCTGGCAATTAGTGACAGAAACAAAATCACGATTTTTGTTTTAAATGTCCAGTTTAGTTTATATTACATCTCAATTGATTCGACTTTGCTCAGGACATGTTCCCCTTCGCCATCCTGCCAGTGATGTGGTTACGCTGCCTTCTTCGACTAGGACCTCTCCTACAGCACCGCGACAACCATCGGTGAGCACGCCATGGCAGCGCATCTTCTTGTCCCGTTTTCTTTCATTTATCATTGTGACGTTGTCAAGTCGAGGTTTGTCAACTTCGGCGTAACTCTACCTTTCATTCTTGGGAAAAGATACGCAAAAGCGCCGCATCGCTGGTCCTGTCGTGCGACGCCTCGCGATTAGAAAAAACGCATCGCAGCTTATATGATATGAACCGAAGCAGACCAAGTCAACACCTAATCCTGACATTATCTCCTCCCCTAGCCCCAAGATTTCCTGTCCACACACGCACCCCCGGAGCTCCTGGACCAGGTCGCCATCGGCAAGCTACACCGCTCACTCCTCCGCCTCGGCCTGCGTCTCCCTCGCCACTCCGGCAAGCATCGCCGCCGACATCAGCCGTTCCACACGCGACGCCATGCCCGCTCGCAGAACGCCGCAGCAGCCCCAGCTATCCTTCCTATGACCGCCATGGGGAGCAGCGCGCGAGGCTGCTGCCGAGCACCACCGCGTGTGGCCGTCGCGAGCACTGCCGGGGGAGGCCGCCGCCGAGCACCACCGCGGGTGGCCGTCGCGAGCACTGCCGGGGGGAGGCCACCGCCGAGCACCGCCGCGAGGCCGTCGAGCACACTCCGGGAGGGCAGGAAGGCGCCGTGGAGGTCGTTCCGAAAGTGGAGGGCGCCACCGTGGAGCACGCTTCAGAGAAGGTCACCGGCGCCGAACACGCAGAATGGAGGCGGCCATGAGGGGTGAGGCTGCTCTGCTGTGCGCTGGCCTGGTGCTGCTCAGCATGCTGCTCTGCGCGCTGGTCCTGCTGCTCTGTTTTGCCGGTGCGGGTGCGCTTGTCGTCACGGCCGTGTCGGGGCTGCACAACGCCACCAGCGAACCAGATGGTCGTGGCGTTTCGGGAGCCTCCGGTGCATCCGCCATCTTCACAGCCGCGGTGCCTGTTTGGTGGCTCTGAGCGGCAGCAAACCTACGGAGGCAACGCCACTACATTCTACTAATTGTTAGATTAACCAAGTTTCACTTGCCAGAATAGTTAGGTCTAGTTGACATATTAAATAGGTCATAGCTGCCATTTTTACTGTAGTAATTGACAAATTAATTTAGTAGAAATTGCTAGATTAATTTAGTACCAATTGTTTAAAAATAATGTGATAGTTGGATGTAAATAATCTGGTAGCTGTATTAGAAAAATGTGGTTGCTACTTTCAACAAACCTAGCTGATAGTTATATTAAAAAAAATCTGGTTGTTGCTTTTGGTAAATCCGGCAGCAGTATTGAAATAATGCGGTAGCTACTCTCAACAATCCAAACTGATAGTTGTATCAGAAAAATATGGTACTAGTTGTTTTGGACAACGTGATACTGTACCAAAGTAATCTGGTAGCTGCACGAAACAATGTGGTAGCTGATTTTCAACAAACTGATAGCTATGTCATAAAAAAGGACAAGGATTTAAACTGGTACCTACTAAAAACCCGTGGTTGTTTTGGTATATTAATTTCCAAATAAACAGGCCAGTTTTCAGAATTAAAATGTACCTTTGCAATAGTGTACTCTTTGGAAATGGCATCGAGTGTGTGTATAACACATGCATGCGCATAGCTTTTGCTGATTTTTTTATTCGATTCCATGCCAGTTACTTGTGATTCGATTCGATGCATGTACTGCATGCTGCCAACACGGCCGGGCTGCCATGCCTGCCAACCTGCTACTGTCCTAGTTTTTTACGGAATAGTTCTGCACACGCTTTTGCGGTCATAATTGCTGGTTATGTATCCGTCGCACGGAACCAGCTAGCGTGCGGCGCCGCCGGGTAGTCCGGTCCTTCATTCTTCATATACTACCCTAAATCCTTGCACCATTCTTGCATCCACAAGCATCCCACCTCATCCCTGTGTTTCTATTTTGCAGCCCAATGATGTGCCCTGGAGCCCGGCACTAGAGGCGTTCTCGGACCGCAACCCCGACCTGTTGCTGCCACCTACCTCAGCGCTGGGATCTCTGCACCATATCTCTGACGAGCGGCGTGCTGCTGATGTCGCGCCCCCAGAGGATCACCAGGACTTGACAGGCTCGCCAGCACCACCATCAAGTAGCTTGACGAGGTAGTCCCACTCTCTCCAACTGTTGTGCTGCTTTCGTATGGTTGCTGCAGATGTTCATCTGCTCTGTGCTTTAAAAGTAACTTGTTATTCATGCCAAATACCATTTCATTGTGTACTACAGGTCACCTGTTGAGATACGAAAATTGTAGGGGACCTGCTGATGCTCCGGTGGCCTCCTCGAGCCTGCTTGGAAGCACCTTTCTGTCCATTGTACTCCTCCGTAACCCTGCTTGGGTGCTTGGATCTGCGTTTTAATGCACACTCTGATTCCATTTTGCTCAGGTGGTGTCGTGGTTGTGATGGACCGCTACGCTGGTGGTGGTGCTCCCAAGGTCTCTCTCAATCCCTCCCTATTCTTTTTTTTTGTCAAGTGTCACTCATGAGTCGTGAAAGCTTTTGTAAGATTTGATCAGCAAGCTACTCTATATATAAGCAATCACTAGTAGGAGAATCTGTTTACAAAGTGTGGTGGTGCAGCTATCTTTTCGTTTCTCTCATAACCACCATATGCTAACCTCTCGCGCTCACTCCTGTGCAGATATTAAGAATGCCTCGTATTTGAGCCTGGAGTGGCGGAGGAAGCGGGATGCCAAGATATCATGTATTAGAGGCCTATTCCAGTTCGTGCACATCCACTAGTCCTTGAAACCATAAGTAGGCGATCTTTCTTAGTGCCCTGAATCCTTGCAGCATTCTTGCATCCACAAGCAGCCAACCTTATCCCCGTGTTTCTATTTTGCAGCTCAATGATGTGCCCTGGACCCCGGCATTAGAGGCGCTCTCGGACGGCAACCCCGACCTGTTGCTGCCACCTACCTCAGCGCCGGGATCTCTGCACCATATCTCTGACGAGCGGCGTGCTGCTGATGTCGTGCCCCCAGAGGATCACCATTCACCAGGACTTCCTCCATGGACAGGCTCGCCAGCACCACACTCTCTCCAACTGTGCTGCTTTGGTATGGTTGCTGCAGATGTTCATCTGCTGTCTGCTTTGAAAGTAACTTGTTATTCATGCGAAATACCATTTCATTGTGTACTACAGGTCACCTGTTGAGATACGAAAATGTAGGGGACCTGCTGATGCTGTGGTGGCCTCCTCGAGCCCGGAAGTAAGCACCTTTCTGTCTATTGTCCTCCTCCGTAACCCTGCTTGGGTGCTTGGATCTGCGTTTGAATGCACACTCTGATTCCGTTTTGCGAAGCCAGTAGTAGGCGATTTTGCTTACTGCCTCGCATTCAGTTTCTCGGTCTCAGTCAATACATGAGATGCATATTATTTCGTGTTATTGGTTTTGTGAAGCAAATTGTTATGTCAGTTCTCGGTGCGCCGAGCCTGAGAACCTTATGTTATACTACTTCGTTACCTATCAAGCAACAATGTGGCAAATTGTTGCTTTCCTTCTTTTTCTGCTACTCCTGTTGTTTCTCATCTAGTTTGTGAATCCTTTATATTAGTCTATTCGCACCGTTGAACTGGGAATTAGCGTGACCACAATGGTGTCCCTTTGCGGACCTGGTTCGACCCCTGTTGGGTGGATTATATCTAGCTGGTTTATTCCACAAAGTGGATAAGCCAGTGTATCTCGCTGTCTTCTGAAAAAAGTGTGTGTAGAAGAGATGCTAGGGCTAAAGTAAGTAGTTTTGTAACTGTTCTTCATTAAGTACGCAGTAGCCATCCAATGGGTTGCAGGAATTGTACAAAATTTGGTTGCTTTTCCCTTTTTTGTACTATATATGACAGCAGCAGCATTTAGATGTGTTTTTACATAGAAACTAACCTCTGCATTTAGATGTGTTTTTAGGGAGAATAATTAACTATGAGACGACAGTGAATAGGTACAGCTCACTTTTGCATGTTCTACTTTGCATCAGGTTGTGAGACACTAATTAAATGTACTAGGAAATAAGGGTATGTGACACTAATTGTTGTGTTGTGGCACACATCAGTGTACATCATTCTGGTATGATTTAGGTAGAAACTCAGGCTACCTCTTGGTTGATTTAGATTGCTGCTTATGTTATTTGGCATATTTGACATAATGGGTTGATTGTAACTGTCTTAACTTGGGGAACTAGCTGACCACAATTTTCACTTTATGATGTGTTGGGAGTGCTATGATGGATACATATGCTTAGAAGATTGAATAGAACTTTCATTTATCCTGCTTGCTTTGAACTCAACTTGCATTTGTCAGAAATTCTTTTCATGTACTGATTTTTGATGTTTCTCAACAGCAAGTTTTACAAGGCTGGGAGCATAAGAGGCTGCCGTCCGATGAATGACTGGAGGCTGGACGAGCAAGAACTAAAACCTGAAACTCCTCTTGTTTGCAAAACCAAAATTTCAATCCTCGGTTTGTGATTTCATAGAAAGTGCTTGTGCAGCTATCTTTTGTGACTCTCATAGCCATATGCTAACCTCTCGCGCTCACTCCTGCAGTGCACATATGACGAATACCTCGTATTTGAGGCTGCACTGGTGGAGGAAGCGGGAGTCCAGGATATCATGTATTAGAGTCCTCGCTTGCATCAACCAGTCCTTGAAGTCATAGTAGGTGAGTTTTCTTGCTTCTGCAATTTGCCTTGTCAGAAAAGTGATTGATGGCCTGTGTTGCAAAATGTTGGTGGCAAAGTGGAACAACAAATGGTTTATGTCAGTTTTCGGTGTGCTGAGCTTGAGAATCTAATGTTATATTACATAGTTACCTATCAGGCAACAAGTGGCAAGTTTGTTTGCTTTCTTTCTTTCTTTTGCTGGTGCTCCAGTTATTTCTCATCTAGTTAACTGGGCATTAGCGTCAGCACAATGCTGTCTCTTAGCAGGCCTGGTTCTCGACCCCTGTGGGGTGGATTATATCTCGCAGGTTCATTCCACCAAGTGGATAAGCCAGTGTACCTCGCTGTCTTCTGAAAAAAGTGTCTGTAGAAGAAATGCTAGGGCTAAAGTAAGTATGCTGTAATTGTTCTTCAGTGAGTACTAGAAATCCAATGGGTTACAGGAATTGGACAGATTTGGTTGCTTTTTCTTTCTTCTGGACTATATATGTCAGCAGCACAAAGAATTTTTACAGAGAAGCTCACCTCTGCATTTAGATGTGTTTTTAGGCAGAATAATTAACTATGAGATGACAGTGAATAGATATGGCTTGCTTTTGCATGCTCTACATTGCATCAGGTTGTGGGACACTAATTAAATGTATGAGGAAATAAAGGGCTGTGGCACGAATTATTGTGTTGTGACACGAATTATTGTGTTGCGGCATACATCAGTCCATCAGTCCTCTTGGTTGATTTATATTTTTGGTTGATTTTTATTTACTGCACTGCCAATTTTTAAATGTCCGGCCAGTTTAGTTTATATTACATCTTGATTGATTCGACTTTGCTCAGGACATGTTCCCCTTCGCCATCCTGCCAATGATGTGGTTACGCTGCCTTCTTCGATTAGGACCTCTCCTACAGCACCGCGACAACCATCGGTGAGCACGCCATGGCAGCGCATCTTCTTGTCCCGTTCGTTGTCAAGTCGAGGTTTGTCAACTTCGGCATAACTCTACCTTTCATTCTTCATGTACTACCCTAAATCCTTGCAGCATTCTTGCATCCACAAGCAGCCAACCTCATCCCTGTGTTTCTATTTTGCATCTCAATGATGTGCCCTGGAGCCCAGCACTAGAGGAGCTCTTGAACCACAGCCCCGACATGTTGCTGCCAGCTACCTCAGCGCCGGGATCTCTGACGAGTGGCGTGCTGCTGATGTCGCGCCCCCAGAGGATCACCACGACTTCCTCCATTGGACAGGCTCGCCAGCACCACACTCTCTCCAACTGTGCTGCTTTGGTATGGTTGCTGCAGATGTTCATCTGCTGTGTGCTTTAAAAGTAACTTATTATTCATGCCAAATACCATTTCATTGTGTACTACAGGTCACCTGTCGAGATACAAAAAATGTAGGGGACCTGCTGATGCTCTGCTGGCCTCCTCGAGCCCTGAAGTAAGCACCTTTCTGTCTATTTTCCTCCTCCGTAACCCTGCTTGGGTGCTTGGATCTGCGTTTGAATTCACACTCTGATTCCATTTTGCTCAGGTGGTGTCGTGGTTGTGATGGACCGCTCCGCTGGTGGTGGTGCTCCCAAGGTCTCTCTCAATCCCTCCCTATTCTCTTTTGTCAAGTGTCACTCATGAGTCGTGAAAGCTTTTGTAAGATTTGATCAGCAAGCTAACCTCTCGCGCTCACTCCTGTGCAGATATGAAGAATGCCTCGTATTTGAGCCTGGAGTGGCAGAGGAAGCGGGAGGCCAAGATATCATGTATTAGAGTCCTATTCCAGTTCGTGCACATCGACCAGTCCTTGAAGCCAGAAGTAGGTGATTTTGCTTTGTGCCTCGCATTCAGTTTCTCGGTCTCAGTCAATACATGAGATGCATATTATTTCGTGTTATTGGTTTTGTGAAGCAAATTGTTATGTCAGTTCTCGGTGCGCCGAGCCTGAGAACCTTATGTTATACTACTTCGTTACCTATCAAGCAACAATGTGGCAAATTGTTGCTTTCCTTCTTTTTCTGCTACTCCTGTTGTTTCTCATCTAGTTTGTGAATCCTTTATATTAGTCTATTCGCACCGTTGAACTGGGAATTAGCGTGACCACAATGGTGTCCCTTTGCGGACCTGGTTCGACCCCTGTTGGGTGGATTATATCTAGCTGGTTTATTCCACAAAGTGGATAAGCCAGTGTATCTCGCTGTCTTCTGAAAAAAGTGTGTGTAGAAGAGATGCTAGGGCTAAAGTAAGTAGTTTTGTAACTGTTCTTCATTAAGTACGCAGTAGCCATCCAATGGGTTGCAGGAATTGTACAAAATTTGGTTGCTTTTCCCTTTTTTGTACTATATATGACAGCAGCAGCATTTAGATGTGTTTTTACATAGAAACTAACCTCTGCATTTAGATGTGTTTTTAGGGAGAATAATTAACTATGAGACGACAGTGAATAGGTACAGCTCACTTTTGCATGTTCTACTTTGCATCAGGTTGTGAGACACTAATTAAATGTACTAGGAAATAAGGGTATGTGACACTAATTGTTGTGTTGTGGCACACATCAGTGTACATCATTCTGGTATGATTTAGGTAGAAACTCAGGCTACCTCTTGGTTGATTTAGATTGCTGCTTATGTTATTTGGCATATTTGACATAATGGGTTGATTGTAACTGTCTTAACTTGGGGAACTAGCTGACCACAATTTTCACTTTATGATGTGTTGGGAGTGCTATGATGGATACATATGCTTAGAAGATTGAATAGAACTTTCATTTATCCTGCTTGCTTTGAACTCAACTTGCATTTGTCAGAAATTCTTTTCATGTACTGATTTTTGATGTTTCTCAACAGCAAGTTTTACAAGGCTGGGAGCATAAGAGGCTGCCGTCCGATGAATGACTGGAGGCTGGACGAGCAAGAACTAAAACCTGAAACTCCTCTTGTTTGCAAAACCAAAATTTCAATCCTCGGTTTGTGATTTCATAGAAAGTGCTTGTGCAGCTATCTTTTGTGACTCTCATAGCCATATGCTAACCTCTCGCGCTCACTCCTGCAGTGCACATATGACGAATACCTCGTATTTGAGGCTGCACTGGTGGAGGAAGCGGGAGTCCAGGATATCATGTATTAGAGTCCTCGCTTGCATCAACCAGTCCTTGAAGTCATAGTAGGTGAGTTTTCTTGCTTCTGCAATTTGCCTTGTCAGAAAAGTGATTGATGGCCTGTGTTGCAAAATGTTGGTGGCAAAGTGGAACAACAAATGGTTTATGTCAGTTTTCGGTGTGCTGAGCTTGAGAATCTAATGTTATATTACATAGTTACCTATCAGGCAACAAGTGGCAAGTTTGTTTGCTTTCTTTCTTTCTTTTGCTGGTGCTCCAGTTATTTCTCATCTAGTTAACTGGGCATTAGCGTCAGCACAATGCTGTCTCTTAGCAGGCCTGGTTCTCGACCCCTGTGGGGTGGATTATATCTCGCAGGTTCATTCCACCAAGTGGATAAGCCAGTGTACCTCGCTGTCTTCTGAAAAAAGTGTCTGTAGAAGAAATGCTAGGGCTAAAGTAAGTATGCTGTAATTGTTCTTCAGTGAGTACTAGAAATCCAATGGGTTACAGGAATTGGACAGATTTGGTTGCTTTTTCTTTCTTCTGGACTATATATGTCAGCAGCACAAAGAATTTTTACAGAGAAGCTCACCTCTGCATTTAGATGTGTTTTTAGGCAGAATAATTAACTATGAGATGACAGTGAATAGATATGGCTTGCTTTTGCATGCTCTACATTGCATCAGGTTGTGGGACACTAATTAAATGTATGAGGAAATAAAGGGCTGTGGCACGAATTATTGTGTTGTGACACGAATTATTGTGTTGCGGCATACATCAGTCCATCAGTCCTCTTGGTTGATTTATATTTTTGGTTGATTTTTATTTACTGCACTGCCAATTTTTAAATGTCCGGCCAGTTTAGTTTATATTACATCTTGATTGATTCGACTTTGCTCAGGACATGTTCCCCTTCGCCATCCTGCCAATGATGTGGTTACGCTGCCTTCTTCGATTAGGACCTCTCCTACAGCACCGCGACAACCATCGGTGAGCACGCCATGGCAGCGCATCTTCTTGTCCCGTTCGTTGTCAAGTCGAGGTTTGTCAACTTCGGCATAACTCTACCTTTCATTCTTCATGTACTACCCTAAATCCTTGCAGCATTCTTGCATCCACAAGCAGCCAACCTCATCCCTGTGTTTCTATTTTGCATCTCAATGATGTGCCCTGGAGCCCAGCACTAGAGGAGCTCTTGAACCACAGCCCCGACATGTTGCTGCCAGCTACCTCAGCGCCGGGATCTCTGACGAGTGGCGTGCTGCTGATGTCGCGCCCCCAGAGGATCACCACGACTTCCTCCATTGGACAGGCTCGCCAGCACCACACTCTCTCCAACTGTGCTGCTTTGGTATGGTTGCTGCAGATGTTCATCTGCTGTGTGCTTTAAAAGTAACTTATTATTCATGCCAAATACCATTTCATTGTGTACTACAGGTCACCTGTCGAGATACAAAAAATGTAGGGGACCTGCTGATGCTCTGCTGGCCTCCTCGAGCCCTGAAGTAAGCACCTTTCTGTCTATTTTCCTCCTCCGTAACCCTGCTTGGGTGCTTGGATCTGCGTTTGAATTCACACTCTGATTCCATTTTGCTCAGGTGGTGTCGTGGTTGTGATGGACCGCTCCGCTGGTGGTGGTGCTCCCAAGGTCTCTCTCAATCCCTCCCTATTCTCTTTTGTCAAGTGTCACTCATGAGTCGTGAAAGCTTTTGTAAGATTTGATCAGCAAGCTAACCTCTCGCGCTCACTCCTGTGCAGATATGAAGAATGCCTCGTATTTGAGCCTGGAGTGGCAGAGGAAGCGGGAGGCCAAGATATCATGTATTAGAGTCCTATTCCAGTTCGTGCACATCGACCAGTCCTTGAAGCCAGAAGTAGGTGATTTTGCTTTGTGCCTCGCATTCAGTTTCTCGGTCTCAGTCAATACATGAGATGCATATTATTTCGTGTTATTGGTTTTGTGAAGCAAATTGTTATGTCAGTTCTCGGTGCGCCGAGCCTGAGAACCTTATGTTATACTACTTCGTTACCTATCAAGCAACAATGTGGCAAATTGTTGCTTTCCTTCTTTTTCTGCTACTCCTGTTGTTTCTCATCTAGTTTGTGAATCCTTTATATTAGTCTATTCGCACCGTTGAACTGGGAATTAGCGTGACCACAATGGTGTCCCTTTGCGGACCTGGTTCGACCCCTGTTGGGTGGATTATATCTAGCTGGTTTATTCCACAAAGTGGATAAGCCAGTGTATCTCGCTGTCTTCTGAAAAAAGTGTGTGTAGAAGAGATGCTAGGGCTAAAGTAAGTAGTTTTGTAACTGTTCTTCATTAAGTACGCAGTAGCCATCCAATGGGTTGCAGGAATTGTACAAAATTTGGTTGCTTTTCCCTTTTTTGTACTATATATGACAGCAGCAGCATTTAGATGTGTTTTTACATAGAAACTAACCTCTGCATTTAGATGTGTTTTTAGGGAGAATAATTAACTATGAGACGACAGTGAATAGGTACAGCTCACTTTTGCATGTTCTACTTTGCATCAGGTTGTGAGACACTAATTAAATGTACTAGGAAATAAGGGTATGTGACACTAATTGTTGTGTTGTGGCACACATCAGTGTACATCATTCTGGTATGATTTAGGTAGAAACTCAGGCTACCTCTTGGTTGATTTAGATTGCTGCTTATGTTATTTGGCATATTTGACATAATGGGTTGATTGTAACTGTCTTAACTTGGGGAACTAGCTGACCACAATTTTCACTTTATGATGTGTTGGGAGTGCTATGATGGATACATATGCTTAGAAGATTGAATAGAACTTTCATTTATCCTGCTTGCTTTGAACTCAACTTGCATTTGTCAGAAATTCTTTTCATGTACTGATTTTTGATGTTTCTCAACAGCAAGTTTTACAAGGCTGGGAGCATAAGAGGCTGCCGTCCGATGAATGACTGGAGGCTGGACGAGCAAGAACTAAAACCTGAAACTCCTCTTGTTTGCAAAACCAAAATTTCAATCCTCGGTTTGTGATTTCATAGAAAGTGCTTGTGCAGCTATCTTTTGTGACTCTCATAGCCATATGCTAACCTCTCGCGCTCACTCCTGCAGTGCACATATGACGAATACCTCGTATTTGAGGCTGCACTGGTGGAGGAAGCGGGAGTCCAGGATATCATGTATTAGAGTCCTCGCTTGCATCAACCAGTCCTTGAAGTCATAGTAGGTGAGTTTTCTTGCTTCTGCAATTTGCCTTGTCAGAAAAGTGATTGATGGCCTGTGTTGCAAAATGTTGGTGGCAAAGTGGAACAACAAATGGTTTATGTCAGTTTTCGGTGTGCTGAGCTTGAGAATCTAATGTTATATTACATAGTTACCTATCAGGCAACAAGTGGCAAGTTTGTTTGCTTTCTTTCTTTCTTTTGCTGGTGCTCCAGTTATTTCTCATCTAGTTAACTGGGCATTAGCGTCAGCACAATGCTGTCTCTTAGCAGGCCTGGTTCTCGACCCCTGTGGGGTGGATTATATCTCGCAGGTTCATTCCACCAAGTGGATAAGCCAGTGTACCTCGCTGTCTTCTGAAAAAAGTGTCTGTAGAAGAAATGCTAGGGCTAAAGTAAGTATGCTGTAATTGTTCTTCAGTGAGTACTAGAAATCCAATGGGTTACAGGAATTGGACAGATTTGGTTGCTTTTTCTTTCTTCTGGACTATATATGTCAGCAGCACAAAGAATTTTTACAGAGAAGCTCACCTCTGCATTTAGATGTGTTTTTAGGCAGAATAATTAACTATGAGATGACAGTGAATAGATATGGCTTGCTTTTGCATGCTCTACATTGCATCAGGTTGTGGGACACTAATTAAATGTATGAGGAAATAAAGGGCTGTGACACGAATTATTGTGTTGTGACACGAATTATTGTGTTGCGGCATACATCAGTCCATCAGTCCTCTTGGTTGATTTATATTTTTGGTTGATTTTTATTTACTGCACTGCCAATTTTTAAATGTCCGGCCAGTTTAGTTTATATTACATCTTGATTGATTCGACTTTGCTCAGGACATGTTCCCCTTCGCCATCCTGCCAATGATGTGGTTACGCTGCCTTCTTCGATTAGGACCTCTCCTACAGCACCGCGACAACCATCGGTGAGCACGCCATGGCAGCGCATCTTCTTGTCCCGTTCGTTGTCAAGTCGAGGTTTGTCAACTTCGGCATAACTCTACCTTTCATTCTTCATGTACTACCCTAAATCCTTGCAGCATTCTTGCATCCACAAGCAGCCAACCTCATCCCTGTGTTTCTATTTTGCATCTCAATGATGTGCCCTGGAGCCCAGCACTAGAGGAGCTCTTGAACCACAGCCCCGACATGTTGCTGCCAGCTACCTCAGCGCCGGGATCTCTGACGAGTGGCGTGCTGCTGATGTCGCGCCCCCAGAGGATCACCACGACTTCCTCCATTGGACAGGCTCGCCAGCACCACACTCTCTCCAACTGTGCTGCTTTGGTATGGTTGCTGCAGATGTTCATCTGCTGTGTGCTTTAAAAGTAACTTATTATTCATGCCAAATACCATTTCATTGTGTACTACAGGTCACCTGTAGAGATACAAAAAATGTAGGGGACCTGCTGATGCTCTGCTGGCCTCCTCGAGCCCTGAAGTAAGCACCTTTCTGTCTATTTTCCTCCTCCGTAACCCTGCTTGGGTGCTTGGATCTGCGTTTGAATTCACACTCTGATTCCATTTTGCTCAGGTGGTGTCGTGGTTGTGATGGACCGCTCCGCTGGTGGTGGTGCTCCCAAGGTCTCTCTCAATCCCTCCCTATTCTCTTTTGTCAAGTGTCACTCATGAGTCGTGAAAGCTTTTGTAAGATTTGATCAGCAAGCTAACCTCTCGCGCTCACTCCTGTGCAGATATGAAGAATGCCTCGTATTTGAGCCTGGAGTGGCAGAGGAAGCGGGAGGCCAAGATATCATGTATTAGAGTCCTATTCCAGTTCGTGCACATCGACCAGTCCTTGAAGCCAGAAGTAGGTGATTTTGCTTTGTGCCTCGCATTCAGTTTCTCGGTCTCAGTCAATACATGAGATGCATATGATTTCGTGTTATTGGTTTTATGAAGCAAATTGTTATGTCAGTTCTCGGTGCGCTGAGCCTATCAAGCAACAATATGGCAAATTGTTGCTTTCTTAATTTTGCTGCTACTCCTGTTGTTTCTCATCTAGTTTGTCAATCCTTTATATTAGTCTGTTCGCACCGTTGAACTGGGAATTTGCGTGACCACAATGGTGTCCCTTTGTGGACCTGGTTCGACCCCTGTTGGGTGGATTATATCTCGCTGGTTTATTCCGCAAAGTGGATAAGCCAGTGTATCTCGCTGTCTTCTGAAAAAAGTGTGTGTAGAAGAGATGCTAGGGCTAAAGTAAGTAGTGTTGTAACTGTTCTTCATTAAGTACGTAGTAGCATCCAATGGGTTGCAGGAATTGTACAAAATTTGGTTGCTTTTCCTCTTTTTGGACTATATATGAGAGCAGCAGCATTTAGATGTGTTTTTACATAGAAGCTAACCTCTGCATTTAGATGCGTGTTTAGGGAGAATAATTAATTGAGATGACAGTGAATAGGCATGACTCACTTTTGCATGTTCTACTTTGCATCAGGTTGTGAGACACTAATTAAATGTACTAGGAAATAAGGGTTTGTGACACTAATTGTTGTGTTGTGGCACACATCAGTGTCCATCATTCTGGTCTGATTTAGGTAGAAACTCAGGCTACCTCTTGGTTGATTTAGATTGCTGGTTATGTTATTTGGCTTATTTGACATAATGGGTTGATTGTAACTGTCTTAACTTGGGGAACTAGATGACCACAATTTTCAGTTTATGATGTGTTGGGAGTGTTATGTTGGATACATATGCTTAGAAGATTGAAAAGAACTTTCATTTATCCTGCTTGCTTTGAACTCAACTTGCATTTGTCAAAAATTCTTTTCATGTACTGATTTTTGATGTTTCTCAACATCAAGTTTTACAAGACTGGGAGCATAAGAGGCTGCCGTCCGATGCAAGACTGGAGGCTGGACGAGCAAGAAGTAAAACCTGAAACTCCTCTTGTTTGCAAAACCAAAATTTCAATCCTCGGTTTGTGATTTCATAGAAAGTGCTTGTGCAGCTATCTTTTGTGACTCTCATAACCATCATATGCTAACCTCTCGCGCTCACTCCTGCAGTGCACATATGACGAATACCTCGTATTTGAGGCTGCACTGGCGGAGGAAGCGGGAGTCCAGGATATCATGTATTAGAGGCCTCGCTGTGCATCGACCAGTCCTTGAAGTCATAGTAGGTGAGTTTTCTTGCTTCTGCAATTTGCCTTGTCAGAAAAGTGATTGATGGCCTGTGTTGCAAAATGTTGGTGCCAAAGTGGAACAACAAATGGTTTATGTCAGTTTTCAGTGTGCTGAGCTTGAGAATCTAATGTTATACTACTTAGTTACCTATCAGGCAACAAGTGGCAAGCTTTTTGCTTTCTTTCTTTTGCTGCTGCTCCAGTTATTTCTCATCTAGTTAACTGGGCATTAGCGTCAGCACAATCTCTTAGCAGGCCTGGTTCTCGACCCCTGTGGGGTGGATTATATCTCGCAGGTTCATTCCACCAAGTGGATAAGCCAGTGTACCTCGCTGTCTTCTGAAAAAAGTGTCTGTAGAAGAGATGCTAGGGCTAAAGTAGTGCTGTAATTGTTCTTCAGTGAGTAGTAGCAATCCAATGGGTTACAGGAATTGGACAAATTTGGTTGCTTTTTCTTTCTTGTGGACTATATATGACAGCAGCACAAATGTTTTTTACAGAGAAGCTCACATCTGCATTTAGATGTGTTTTTAGGCAGAATAATTAACTATGAGATGACAGTGAATAGATATGGCTTGCTTTTGCATGCTCTACATTGCATCAGGTTGTGAGACACTAATTAAATGTATGAGGAAATAAGGTCCTGTGACAAGAATTATTGTGTTGTGGCATACATCAGTCCATCAGTCCTCTTGGTTGATTTAGATTTTTGGTTATGTTATCTTGCTTATCTGACATAATGGGTTGATTATGACTGTCTTGAACTTGGGGAACCAACTGACCACAATTTCCAGTTTATGATGTGTTGGGGATGTTATGATAGATAAATATGCTTAGTGGATTGAATAGAACTATCATCTATCTTGTTTACTTTGAACTCAACTTGTGCTTGTCATAAATTCTTTTCCTGTACTGATTTTTGATGTTTCTCAATTGCAAGTTCTACAAAGCTGGGATCATAGAATGCTGCTGTCCGATGCATTACTGGAGGGTGGACAAACGAGAAGACAAAGCTGAACTCTTCTTCCTTGCAAAACCAAAATTTGAATCATCGGGTTGTATTCGTTGTGCACTGTTATTTGCGACTTGAAATCTGTAATGTTGGGTTCTAGTTGGCGATGTCTGGGTTGTATTTGTTGTGGGCTGTTATTAGTGATTCCAAATCAGCTATGTTGGGTGAAGTCATTCTTGTAATTAAGCCTGGGCATTCCCGGGTTAGAACAGTTTCTGAAGGTTTATCAAACCAGCCTGTCCCGAGCAGTTTAAATTGGGCTGGTTTCGTATAAACTGTTCAAATAAGAGGTAATACCACGGGTTGGTGTGGGCTGCTTTGATGGTGTATACGGTTTGGAACCGGTTCATACTTAGCGGCATAATGTTCGCAACAGAGATGAACTACTATGCGGGTTCGTGCTATGACGTCGCCTGCCACCAGCGCACCATGCTCCAGCTCTGTGTAAGCTGCCGCTGGCCGGGCAAGAATTGGGCTCGCTGGGCTTGGTCTGCAGCATCTATATTCGTTTGACATCCGCAACCTCTTAGCATGCCTTGAACGTTGAGCTAGCTGCCGTTGAGCAGTACTGAGCTCACGGGTCAGAGCCACCATGTGCAGGTGATACCCATTCCCTTCTGCCATTGTGTCCTGGTACAAGCACGAGCCGACTCTCGTGTTGAATCCGTCACAGCCGCCGGCTGGACGCTGTAGAGAGGGTGGACTGCGTCGGCTACCACAGCCTGGCTGTGCAGCTTCACGGCAGGCCCTCAACGTCAGGACCCTCCCCGGCGGCCGTATATGCTTTCCATTAGTTCAGGATTTCGGCAAGCACCGCACCACCACAAGAAACTCTGCCTCCTCATGTTGCCGCCCACGACCACGACAACGGCGGCGACATAGTCGTGGAGAAGAAACATTTGTCAGCCGCCGAGAACACGGCGCCGTTGCTGCCAGCCTCCACCTACCCCTCGGCCGTAGGCTGCTTCATCTTCGTCATAGCCTTGGCGCTGGCGCTATCGGCCTCCTTCGTGCCCCTGGTTTGTGTGCATACGGTTTGAATGGTTTCATCTGGTTGAGGCCGTCTCGAACCGACAAGAGTTTTGTGTCCGTGGTTTCACTCCCGAGACCAGGAAACCCGGTATGAACCGTATGTCTGGTCCAGTGCGGGTTGGACTGCTGGTTTGACCGGTTTGACACCAACAATTGTTAGAGTACGTGTATAATTAGAGATAGACTAGGATCTTCTTGTATCCCAAGTCGTTAGATATCTTAGCCTCCAAGTCATGTACCTCTATATATACCTCATGATGGTCATTGCAATATAACAATGAAATATTAGGGTTCTATATTTACAATATGGTATCAGAGCGGTTAGCCTCACGGTGCCGATCCTAGGTCCTCCTACCACTTCCGCATCGCGCCGCCCCCGGGGAGATCTCTCCTCGGGGGCGCGGCACCCGGTCTCGATCAATGATCAAATCGGTTCTTAGTTTAGATTATAGATCCAAGTTTTCGAAATTTCCAGTTCTTAGATTTAAATCCCTAGATCTAAACCATGATCCTAAACTCCGTGAAAATCAGTGCAGATCCATCCGCCGCTGACTGTTTCGCTGGTGGCCTCTATGCTGTCATGCGCGTGGAACACGACGCCCAGCATCGGACCCGCAGCCGCGGCGCCTCGGCGACATGCAGCAACAGCCCACCGGTCTTCAGCAGGCAACATGCCGCGTCTACACCAGAGATGCATGCATGAAGGTATTTGTGGCCTGCACCATTGCCATGCATGCGCCGGGCAACGTGCATGCACACGGCCTGTACTACTTCCTATGCAGCTGATCCAGACGCGCCATGACGCGCGCACGGACGACACCATCCGATCTACATCGACAAGTCGGCCGCCGCCTGGCACGACTACACCATCGGATCTAGGTGAAGCTAGCTACCGTGCTAGGCTACAGTACTAGCTCTCTCTCCCGCCCAGGAGGGATCCATCACGAGCTCGCTGTCTCCACAGCTGTTAAGGAAAATTCGAGTACGTTACATATGTGTCCCACCACTCGGACCAGGCATACGCCCATCAATCAAGCATTGGGAAGACACGCACTAGACCTAATTAACCTCTCTTCTTTCTTATACATACTAAACACACACTTTTCGGTGAATCGTTGCCAAGCATAAACTTATTCCTAGTCACCACGTATATATATATGGATGTGAAGAAGACGCATGACTAAGGGAAGGATATCGCTGTCACCATGGACCTCCTTGTTGACATGTCAGCGGGCTTCTTTGTCGTATGGGCGAGGTCGAGGATAGAGCCGTACACGGAGAACACCCCTGCCATTGGGTATATCGGGGAGGCGCCGATGTTTTCTTTGGAGGGTAAGATGGAAAGAGATGGACACCGCCACATTGACGCAATAACTCTTATGTCCGTACTAGATTTCTCAACACTTCCTACTTATGTTTCCTTCTGTCAGGAAAACTAGAAAGAACCTCTTTTCAAAACTTCTATTGGATAGTAGGGGCACCTTCCTAGGGACCACTTCAATGAAATCCATTGCTCATATTTTCAAT
Source organism: Lolium multiflorum (assembly GCA_030979885.1). Lineage (NCBI taxonomy): Eukaryota > Viridiplantae > Streptophyta > Magnoliopsida > Poales > Poaceae > Lolium > Lolium multiflorum. The sequence continues at coordinate 59,295,887 of CM061749.1, read as the reverse complement.
CGTCCAGTGACCTACCATTCTACCTAACAGGTACATCGCCTGAGAAAAAAAATGATCTATGCTTATCTAAAAATGCAAGGTGCAAGGTGCCTGTCCCGCTCCAGTTGTATGAACATCTCATAGTTTTCCCGCCTGTTTCCAGGAGGTTATGACACATTGTTTTCATTTTGGCAGTTGTCCCGCTCCTTTTTTCGTGTTAGGAATCTTCACACTAAAACTTTCGTTCCAACAGTTTTTCTGCTGGGTTCCGACACGGCTATACCACAAATAAATTATGGTATTTCCCACCCAAACTTTTGTACGTAGTTCAACATCGTTTTCCGAGAGTTGTATACTTGCTACAACCTAGGAGATTCTTGTGATTTTGGAAGGCTATCGGGAAGTTAGGGTTCTAGACATACTTTTAGAGATATATTCGCTTTACCATATCGGGAAAACTTCATAGCACTCGGGAAATTAGACATATCGGAAGATTTCCAGGAATAAATAGAACATCTACCCCTTGTAGGACCATTTATTTCATGCATGGGGATACCCACTACCTATCATTGCATGTGTCTTTTCTATGTGGCGCACCCTCTTCTTATGCATCAAAGTATCTATTACTTGTAATTTCGTTTTCCTTTTTGGGTCACTTGTTACTATTGTATCCAAGAAATGAAAGTTACTACCCGTCATTTTATGTGTCTTCTCATCGTCGTGACGTTATGGTAGGGTTCTAAAATTACATAGTCCCCTCGCCCTTTTTGAGAGGCTACAACACACTGTTATAGTTTTGGCAGTTTTCCCACCCATTTTTCATGCCTACGATTGTTTTCCCACCTATTTACTAGCACACCTACCTTTTGGGTTCAAACTTCTATAAACAGTGTAGATATGAATTGAAAACAAGCCCGGAAGACACTAATTTGTTAAAGGAAAGTTGTGAACATGCCATAGTCCATAAACTCTCTCTCTCTCTCTCTCTCTCTCTCTCTCTCTCTCTCCCTTTTTGCGGTAGTGCCTTTATAGCATGTTGAGTCAAATCAGTAGGAGCATGGTGGCCTGGATAGAATCATAGCAGATTCATTTCATATTCCTTTTGTGAAGAGAGCGAGTAGACAGTCCACTCCATACAAAAGCAAGGGGAGCATCGTGGACAACATACATTATTCCATTGAAACCTTCCATGGCTAGTGGCCTAGCAAATGATATCTATTGTTTGTGATAGGAAAATAACATACACTATTGTTCTTGCTCTTTCCCGATACAAACACGACACGACGCCACACAGATTACAACACAACCCACGTCTGATAGAAGAATTGTGATAGTGGTCTAGCATCGTATATATTCCCTGGCAACTCTGACAGCTCCGTACACCTAGGCCCATGTCGCCATATCAACACGCGCAACATTATTGCGCTCTTTCTTCTCCACTTTTGTTCTCCATTTCTACATCGGCTAATCTTCTAGGGGAGCTCTCTGACACGCCCTCGAGTTGTTTAGGAGCATGCCAAGCCCACCGCAATACTTGCCAGCGGAGTCACATAGTTCGTCAGCAACGAAAGCGACGGTCCGTTGCTGGCAACTAGCATGCCGGGTATGGCGCTCGCATTGTTGGGCCGTCTCCATGGCGCGGCTTTGGTGCACACACTAGCCACATGGAGGAGGCGCCGCTAGTGGCAGCGATGACGTGATTGATGACCACATTCTCACTGCCCTCCATGACCGCCGCTGCCACCCAGTTCATGACGTTGAGGAATGAGCAAGTACTACGAAGGGAACCTCCCAATAATGAGCTCGAGGAGCACGACGCCGAAGCGGAGCATGTCGGACCTGGCCGAGATGGGAACACACAGCTGCAGCTGATGCTGCGGCGCAGCGGCAACCTCGCTACCTTAGGCGACCAGAACACGAACATGGTATGCGCTAACTATGGCGCATTGACGAGAGGGAAGAAGCCGTAGTCCATGATGCGCGGCGGCGTCGAGGAGGATGTTCTCTGACTTGAGGTTCCTGTGCGGTGGTGGTGGTGGTGGCGGCGCATCAAAGTCGGCGTCGTCCATGGTCACGAACCACATCGCCAGGATATATGCCAAGCTATTGGTGGAGGTAAGAAAAATTAACGTACCTAGTGTCGCACAGAGCTCCTACTCGTACAACCTCGTCGGGAAGTTGGCGGATGTGCACGAGAGTTTCTCGGCAGCTCGACGCCATGGAGAACCTAGCTAGTGTACTTTGTCGGGAGGTGGAACCGCGGAGCTCACTGGTCACGTACATGGCATCGAGCAGCGACGTGAGCACTCGCATATTCAAATGAGCGTCCATATACCGTTATGTTCGCGTATACCATTAAGTCAGGCACGCGTACGTGTATTGGTATTTATTTCGTATAGAAGGGAAACTGGCCAGAATTTTTTTCGTAATTTCGGTTGATCTCCAAGATCTATGGGCGACGGGGGTGGGGGTTGGACCAAACATGAGCGAAAAGTGCACGTTCTTTGTGATATTCCACACATGCCTCGAGTGCGTGTAATAGTTCATATATTTTTTCCTGTGAACAGAGAGAAGGTATGAGTGTTGAAGGCCGTGTGTATAAAACAGCGGCAAAGCACCATAAATGAAATATTGGCTCGGCCGGAGAACTGCCGATATGATAATGTTTTCTCAAATTCTAGGCGGGAAATGAAAATTTGGGCGGAAAAGTAGATGAAGCGGAAATAGTGTGATGTAGCTTCCCAAGAATTGCACGAATAACACCAGAAAGATGTCTCGTTAACTGTGCTTATGTATTCTCCCTCGACGGACGACTTAGGTTGGTCATAGTGAGGAACATGGTTTACACAAACTAAGACATAGTTTGGAACATGGTTCCACAAACTAATAGATAGTTTGAACAATGGTTGACACAAATTAAAATATTGCAAAATAACGAAACGTAACTAGTGTTGGCATCACATATTTCGTGTGTTCGCTGCCAAGAAAGAACACTCCCAGGCACTCTCAGTCACCCAAACTTGAAAATTCAGCTGGTGATGATAGCCCTATTGGTCCTTTCGAGAAAGAACATCCAGAAACCTCCGTGCCTATTTTCGCTACGAAGAAACAACACTCAATCGTCCTCCTCATCGGTGTCGCCGTGGTAGTGCCGGCGGCAGCGCGTCTCGTCGAACACCTTGATGCTCATATCCGCGTCGCCAAGGTAGGAGAATGTGAGTACGCAGTCGGCTTCGAGGTCGTGGTAGCGCGCGAACTTCTCCCAGCCGGTGTGGAGGTACATCTTGCCGCATCCGTCGAAGAGCATGTCGACCGGCCACGGCAGCAGTCGCACCCAGCCTCCCACAGATGCAGCGCGGCTGGCTCGTTGCCGGCGATGAAGTCGGCGAACTTGTCCGGCAGCCTCTGGATGCCGTGTGGGTCGCCCTTGAGGATGACGACGAACTCGAACATCACTTCCTGCTCCTCCTCCTGCAGGTCCAACGACGAAGACGACGGCGTCGTAGGCGACGGCGAGCGTGCAGCGTGCATCTCTGCCGTGGCCACGACCACGACCACGGCCTCGACCTCTGCCTCTGCCTCTACCAGCCATGGCGTCGACTCTTGAGATGGTGGCGGCTAGGGTTTGTGTGTGAGGGACGATGAGAGAGCGCCCTTTTATAGGCCTGAGGGAGGCGGGGAGCGGTGGTGCTCATTAACGCCGGCACGCAGAGCTAGGCGCGACGAGACGCTTCGCTGCGCCTCTGCGGAAACTGCATCGTCTCTGCGTGCCAATAACTTTCGTCGCGAGGTAGGCAACGGTTAGGTTAAACTTCAATGTGCCGCTAACGCGTCGGTCCCTCCACTCCTCGCCTCGCTTTTCGTTGTGTCCGGCGTGCCTAGAGCGCCCCTGTGTAGCGGGGACGGGCTCGGGGTGCCGGACACCGTATTGGGCCGCGTCGGACACCGTATTGGGGCGCGTGGCTGGTAACGATTTTGTGTCCGGCGCGTCTCAAATCTCTTTGGGGGACGCGATTGGAGATGCTCTTATTCTCGTGGCCACCATCTCATGTGCACTCTGATCATTGGTATATGCGTGCAGATTTATATTTTATGCATGATGGAGAATTTGATATTCCATGCTTACAAACACGATGAGTAGCTATCTGTTGAGAAGTTGAGGGGGATAGCTGGCGGTGCAGCCACAGTATGACACGTTGAAAACGGTGGTTGTTGTAGGCTATGCCTTGGTATTCCCCGGATCGATGAAGCCAACGCCTCGGCATGACACGACACGTGGGAACACAGTTGTTGCCGAATTACTAGTCAAGTCGAGCTTGGACCTTGACAAGGTGCTCGGGTGGCATGCTTTCTACTACTACATGAGTAATCTTTTGCATGTTTCTATCTAATACCGGACGATACGTACCAAGTCCATTTAGTTTTAGTATGTGGCATAACCTTGCATGCTTCTATCTAGTAGGTAGCCAGTTTAGATTCAAAGTAAATAGCTGCGCTCCTAGCGTCCCTTCGTTAAGAGCCCCCCTTCCTCCCCTGCCACCGCCGGGTGCCGGAGGCAGCGGACTTGTCTCTACCCGTGCGCTAGGAAGGGAGACGTGGGGTTTCTCCTATCGGAGGCGGTGTCCTTAGGTCGACGATGGTTCCGATGGCGGGGCACCGTCCTAGACGGTGTAGATCCGCTTGGTGTGGCGGCGATGGCTTGGGCGCTTGGCTGCGGGGTGGAGCGATGGCCGATGACATCATCCTCCTGGCCCATATCTGGTTTTGGGTGGGCCAGGCCCAGGCTTGACTACGCCATCTTTGGCGGACGGAGGAGTGGCTCGAGCTGTGGGCGGCAGTGACGTCGGTGCATCTAGTACAACACAGCCGGATAACCCTAGCGTCCCTTCGTCCAGAGCCCATATCTCTCCTCCCCAGCCACCGTCGGCTTCCGGTGGCGGCAGACTTGCCTCTACTCTCGTGCTAGGAAGGGAGACGAGGGTTTCTCCGGCCAGAGGCGGTGTCCCCCTTGGTCGACGATGGCCCTAGCGGTGGCGCGTCGTCCTGGATGGCGCAACTCCGGGTGGTGTGGCGGTGATGGCGTGGACGCTTGGTTGTGGGGTGGAGTGGTGGCCGATGGCGGTGAAATGCCATCCCAGATTTGGGCCTGCGCGGGCCAGGCCTGAGCTTGACTGTGGGTGGTGATGACGTCGACGCGTGTACTGTAACACGACGACATGAATTTTACGAGCCCGCATTGGGATCGGCCGAGCCAAGTGGGCCTGGTTTGCTCCTAATGCGGCGTGAGTATGGTTACCACCAATATTGGCTGTAGATTCTACTTTCAAGCAGGAGAGTACATCATGTATATGTTATTACCATTTCGTGAAGTTTAGTACTAGGCAAGTATTCAAACGATTATTTAGTTGATTGACACAAACAAGCATCTTAAATGTACATGCATGGATTTCCTGGCCAGGTGCGCAATGTGACGAATTGATGTCATCATGATGATGGAAATGTGTTGCATGCATTTTGTCACAGGATGCATAGTAAAGCACGGCTAATGAGCTAGCAAATAATATTAGTTTTTTTGGCAATCCAAATATGCTCATTGATTGGTCGTAAATAGCATTTTGTACCGCTATTGCTGCAAGTCCCGCCACAATAGCTATACCTTAACCACTCTTGCTTACCTGCCGGTGTAGTTTGTAGATGCAAATTAAGTTGCTGCACGCCGAATTTTCTGTGCCTTCTATTTTATGCTATAGTGGCTCATTCTCGATCAATTTGTAAAATATTCCTTATTAATTTGTTTGCTTCTTCTATCACCGGTTCAGGTCATGGTCGCCTTGGGTGTTAGCCAGATTAGAACTAAGAAGTACCAGAACACCGATGGAGGCCCGTGAGACAATATGCTAGTTATGCAAAGAAAGACATGATCACCGATGGAGGCCCGCGAGACAACGCCACCATCCCCAGTTGGAACAAAGACATGATCAAGGTATGACATGGTATGCTTCTAGTTGCAGGTTGTCGGCGGAGTCCAAGAAGAGAAGCTCTGGGACAGTCCTTCATCATTAGGTGGAGAGCTCGGTCTTCCTCGCGTGGCCCTATCCCGAAGTGACACTTCACACCGCCGGCACGGGAATGCTCAGGTCTTGGGTATGCTCCAGCAAACTGGCATGCCTATGTAGGTGCTATGGTGTTGTCCGAAACTCACCGGCGGAGTGAAAACGCCAAGCTACGGTGGACATGCAACTGTACCAATGTTCTTTTAAATGGGTTCTAAAGTAAAACCGGTAGGTAGCAAGCGGCGCTACCATACTTGGCGGATGCACGTGTACACTTACTTGTCTGATGCATCTATCTAGCACGTGGTGTGCACTTGCCAGTCCATTCTATGCATGACTACACTTGACCTCAACGGAGTAGGCTAGACTGGATCAACTTCCATAAACACAGATAAGTGTAGGTAGAGTTCATGGATTCGATACCACTTTTTACTTCATTAATCAAGAACTAAGCATTTTTAGTGTTCATGGCAGATATAAATTAGTGCTACTAATAAACCAAGCCAAACTAGGCACTTGTGTTACTAGCTTTAGATAGCTGCAGGTGCCGATTAGTTATTTTTTACTTAATTAATCAAGAACTAATCATTTTTATTGTTCATGGCAGGTTGAAACTAGTGCTACTAATAAGCCAAACGATAAGATATTTTTTACTCAATTAATCAAGAACTAGACTTTTTTAGTAGATTTAAATTAGTGTTGCTAATCAACGAAACAAAATTAGGAACTTGTAGTAACTAGCTTTTTGCTAATAAGCTGGTGCTCGTTAGATATGTACTTCCATGCAAATCAACTTATGACTGTTAGCTAACTAACTAACAACCATGCACTTGTAGGGATCACCATGGACGGAGCCAGCTCCTAGCAACCCGGCACAGCCGAAGGGTATTCAGTAAGCATTGTGTTACTGCATATGGATTAATCGTGATGTTTAGCTCTGGAAACTCCGACCGGTCATACACCCAGCTGGGCCCCACCACTAGCAATCACAACGTGTAATAGGTGCAAATCAACTTTTTTTTGAGGGAAAGGTGCAGATCAACTAATCAATCTCATTCGTTAATTAATTATTTAATTATGGACCAGTAAGTTAGTAGTACTAATAGTCAAACGTTTGGTCCGGGTATGAAGTATCCGACCAGTAGTAACATGTACCACAAAAATCTTCAATCCCGCCATCAAGCATGAACCATGGCACCAAAATAAACAAATCCAGCGGAAACAGATCAAACCCCAGCCCAGCAGGGACAAAAGCACGGTCCAATACCAAAACCACGGTAGCATAGTTTGTTTGGCTGTAGAAGCATTTGCAATATTTAGTCCCACCTTGCTAGTCTAGAGAAGTGGAGACCAGCTTATAAGGGGGCATTTTTTGTGCCTCTTAGATAGTAGTATAAGGACATGCAACACACTGAATAGCGCGTGCGCTCGCGTGAATATTCGCGACTTAAGACTTTGGACGCTTGGCGACGGCACGGCTAGCGAGCTAGCAAATAATATTAGTTCTTTTTCTTTTTTTCGCAATCCACGTAAATCATGAACTAGGCAGTCTATTGGTGCTGATTTGTCATGTTCCAGTTCTGTGCAACGTATTGATATGGTGAAATTATTCATAGACGCTTTTTTGAAGACCGTCGTGTAGAAATAGAAAAAAGCTATACCGACGGTATAACCGTCGGCACAGGTCCGTAGTGGAAAAAAAAGGAAAAATATGTTGTGCCGACGGCCAGATTGCTCCTGTGCCGACGGCCAGAACTGTGTCGACGGTGGCCGTCGGCACAACTGGCCTGTACCGACGGCCATTTTAACACCAACGGCCGTCCTTATCGCAAACCAAACTACGCCACCATAAAAATCAAGGCACTTCTGTAACTCATCTATCAATCAGAAACATACAAACATCACTTAGGGTTTTCCTTCTCGGGCATAAAGCTGGGTAATTCTTGTCCCATGTATTGTTTGTACATGATGAAACCACGAGTGCTCTTTTCCTAAAGCTCAAGCAGTCATTCATCTATGGACATTGTCGTGATAGCCCCTCTTCACTTGCCCTCAAGGTCACAAGTGGGGAGGTTTAAGGAATCCAATTATAGCAATTATAGCATGGTATATAAACATTTATCATAAAGATAAAGATATATAATAACCAATTTTATTATTGCCTCTTGGGCATATCTCCAACATTTTCATGTAGACTTTTAAAAATTTAAATGTAATAACTATGACTTCGTTGATGTCCTTATTTTGTTGTTTGGAAACTTCATAAATTGATACAAACGCGGAAATGCGTCGGGCCGCTGGAGCCACCCCAAGGTGCAAACGGACGCGCGGACAAAAACGGTCTGTCTCGCGTCCGCCGCGCGACGCAAACGGACATTTCAGACGTCCGAAATGCGTCGCGCCGGAGATGCCCTAAGGAGCCGAAGCACATGAGCCGAAGTTCAAGTTGTCTGGTGGTGTGCTTACGCCTCCTTCCGTCGAGGAAGTGAGGTCCGGCTCGCATGAGTCCTCGGATGTGGCTTCTCCGCCGCGTATTGGTTTTGAGAAGTGTAATGTTGACGCTACAGTCTCTCTCTCGATTGAGTCTGTCAGGCATGTGGTTCCTATTGATAATGGGGTTCCTAAGTCTAGGCCGCTATCAGTGGTGCCCAGAGCTATCGTCGCCAGAGAAGTTTGTGATTTTCTCGCTACCTTAGCTATTGCCTACCCTGGATCGGCAGTTGGCTGACAGGTGCCCCCCAATGTCATAGCTTGTCCTTCATGGCTCGGTGTTGGAGTGTTGTCTCTGAGTGATTGTTAGTGTTGCGGTGTTGGAGTGTCTTGGTTGTGGGCATGTGCGGGTATGTTGTTTGTGTGGACCCTATCGCTATAGGTTTTCGTCGGTTTTCTCCTAAAAACTGGACACTCTCTTCTTAATTAATGAATGAGGCAAAACTTTTACCTTCGTTTCAAAAAAAAAGAAAAAGCCCAGGGGGACGGAGAGCATGGCATCCACTCCAAGATTCCCCGCTGCATCAAGATGAAGTGCCACACCTCTCTCACCACGACGTAGTGTAGCAGTAGATGCTCTAGATTCTCCTGCTCCTGGTCGCAAAAGGTGCATGCTGCCGGGTGCGGGAGACCTAGTCGGGCAAGCATGTCCGCTGCCTAGCCACAAGCCAGGCAAAGAACTTTCTTGTCATCCCTCTCTCAACAATCAGAGGCACCGAACATAAATCCGCGCACGGATGCCATTGATGGGGGGCGACGAGGACCTCGATGCATCTCCTCCTTCGCGAAGATCCTCGACATCTGTGGCGGCGGCCTCGGGAGGTGAGGGCAGCATCGCCCCTGATAGTGCGGACGTTCGCCGGTGCCGTAGGCCACCTCCCTTGATGTCACGAGGTGGCAATGGGGGTAGTGGATGGTGCTCACATCTCGATTGTCATCCCGTCAACCTCCGGGAAAGAACTGAAGACGACGATCTATGTCTCGTGTTGTTCCCACCCGACTAGCCTTGGATCTTGGCGTCAAACTGGGAAATTCTACAAATTGTGGCCAAGTTCAAGCATGTTTCCAAAGCGCTAGCTATCACCACATGTGTATCACATTAGCAGGTACTTAAATACGGCAGCGCACAAGTGTGGGCAACAAGCTATTAGAGGCGATTTACACAAAAATAACCCTTTTCTGAAACTATAGCACAGACTGACCCTCCGGCTAAACTATTTCACCCATCTAACCCTTTTGTGTGGCGCCCCTCACATCGGCGTCACACCTCACTGTGTGGCGCCCGTGCGTGCGGCGCCACTCCCACATCCGACGTGGCGTCCTCGACGCTGAGGTGTGCACCGATCTGACGTGGCAGGATGTGTGGCACCTCTCCCATCAGCGCCACACGGTGAAACTGTGGCGCCGCTTGGAAGGGCTCCGAGCTCGACACGCGCGTCGACCTCGCCAAGCGCGTCGCCCTCGGCGCCCTTTCCCGCTCCGACGCCCCGCCGCTCGACTCCTCCCCGACGCTACTCCTTCAGGCGGCGCGCCGGGAGGTGGCAAACATCTCCTCCATCCACGCCGCCGTCGGCCGCGTCTTCGTCGTCGCCCGCGCTTGCCTTGGCGCGGCGAATCACCCGGACCTCGTCGCGGCGTACGTCGCCCGACGCCACGACGCGCTCCTCTGCTCCAACCGCTGCCTCGACGTCCTCGTGTCCGCCGCGGGGCACGCCGAGGCCGCGGCCGAGGCCTTCCACCTCGCCAGGGACGGCGCAAACCCGTCTCCGCTCTGGCGCGGCTGGGCGGACGACGCGGAGGGTCTGGCGCGCGCCGCTCACAAGGACGCCTCCGCTGCCCTCGACGCGCTGCTCGGCATGCGCCACCACGTGGACGAGGAGTACTTCGCCGCGCTGCGGATCGTGAAGGCCCTCGAGCGCGACGAGCGGGACGTCTGGGGCAACATGGCGCGCAAGGTACCGCTCGCCGTGTACAGGGTCGCCAGGTTCTTCCCGGCGGAGCCGGCTGACGCGACCCCCGCGGAGAACGTCGACATCGCCCGCGACAGCCTCGCCCGCGTGCTCCAGGTCCATGCCGAGGCGGGCGAAACGCTCAGGGCTTGCGCACGGTACCTCGGCCTGCCCAGCACCGACCTCTGGGACGGCTGGACCACCCGCCACGGCGAGGTCGCCACCGTCGGTCAGGAGACCCTGGGCTTCCTCACGGCTGCCAGCGACACCATCAGCCACTTCCTGCTCGCGCGCCAGGGCGGGAATCCGTCGAACCACCTCATCCTCCGCGTGCGAGAGGAGATGACGTTGGCACGCCGCGGCCTCACGCAGGTGAGAAACCTCGCAACTCTGGAGTTTTTCACCTGCGCGTGGTATACGCTGAGGAATCTCTCCCAGTGATTCGTGGAGGTTCAGTCCTGTCCTGCATCCGATCGTCGATAGTTCCCTAGCTAGATGCTAGTATGCTACTGAAACTATGATCCTTATCCTGTAATGACTTGTTGCGGTTATCTGGAACTGGAACTATATCCATTTCTGTTTGTTTGTCTGACAGTCAAATAAACAGACGTAAAACTGGAAATTCTGGCTTATTGCAGTCCATGCTAGCGTCTGTCAGATTGTTCACTTATAATCCGTAACATCAATCTCTTCTCTCCAAGCCAGCCTATGCATTCCATCCTGAGTCCCGATGCTGGATTTAGATAAGCTGATCTCTGTTAAGACATCTCTGTTTTATACTTAGTAATACCTGGTTTTGGGGAACACACCAAGCCTCAAACTTGTTCTCTCAGAGCAGCCTAGATGTATAAAGCTACTAGCTACACACTTGCCACTCTGATTAACTCACTTGACAAATCCAGAGTGTATTTAGCTGACTACGACCAAGGAAAAAAGTTGATTTCAATTTTATTGAAGAAATGTAGGTACTGGTTTACATCGACCACGAGTATTTGCAACAGTAGTGATCTTACATGGATGGCTTATTCAGATACCAGTAACTTATCCTATTGAGAACTTTTACATGACCTCATTAGGCTCGATAAGGATCGATCATCTGAAGATCTGATATTCTCACTGAGGATTTGGTGGGCGGCTGTTCGCTGCGGAAACTCTAGAGCCCCACTCAAGAAGCTCCTTACTAGTGTCATCCTTGTGTACAATTACCTCTATAAAGCACAAGCAATCCTTGTTAGGTCCTAGAGATGCCTCAATCGCCTTCTTCAGTTCCTCCTCTGTTCGGACCTACAGACACAAGTGTCAAATGTCATTGCAATGTGCTATTTTAAAATGTTTTTAACTGTAGAAATACAATTTACACCTGCATCACCAACCTTTGCAGTATAGCACTTGCCCTCGCCATTATGGAATGCTTCCACCACGCCAGTGTAGTTCCAGTTTTTGATGATGTTGTAAGGACCGTCATGGATCTCCACCTCGATGGTGTAACCGCCATTGTTTATGAGAAAGATGATGTTGTTCTGCGCCCACTGGATCATCGTCGACACCTCTTGTGCCGTCACCTGTATTCACCAGTTCAATTAATTCTTGATAGAACTTAAGAAACAAGATGTAAAGTTTAGGCATTCTGAATTGCTGGTACCTGAAAGCTGCCATCACCTATGAAGGAAATGACACGCTTATCCTTAGCAGCCTGCGCATATCCTAGAGTTGCACCCACCGACCAACCAATTGATCCATATTGCATCTGAAATTCGTACCTGTCAGAAGAAAATTGTGTTAAATTGAGTAAAAATTGAATAGGATAAATCCTATTAAACTGACGGTTGCGAATGCAAAAAATTGAATTGAATAGTCTGGAATTTTATTATTCTTTTTTAAATGTGTTGATATTTGAAACCAGGTGATAATATGACCCCATCTATCCGGGTTGGTTTATCAAAGGTCAAACAGCTATGTGGCCTTTTATCAAATTTTCCTTGATAGTATTGCATTTGCTGAAGTTCAGAACAAGATATATCTGAATATAATTTGATTAGACCTAAATTAGAAATACTACGATAATGTATATGATCAATAACCAATATGGGAACTCAGGTGTAAGGTAACTGCTCTGAAATATCTCTAGGGACCTTACCCACAGCCTTGTGGTAGTTTCAGCTTCTGGCAGTTAAACCATGAGTCCCCAGTCTCTGCAATCACAGCTGAGCTGCCAGACAACATTTTCTGAACATGCTTGAAAAGCACATTTACTCTCAAAGGCTCTCCAGGATCAGACGAAACAGGTTCACCCTGGGGCACAAAAATGCGTGAGTAGTTCTCGTACGCAGTCGTGTTCTTCTTAAGCCGGCTTGCAAGTGCATGGAAGAAGTCTTTCATCAGAATACACCCAAATGCAGGCCCATTTCCAATCACCACTCGGTCTGGCTGGACAATGATCGCCTTCTCCTTCTTGATGAGAAGTGAGTACCCAACCGAGCTGTAGTCGTTAAATATCGGCCCAGCAAACAGATAGGCATCTGCTGACTCCACGATCTCAGCACAAAATGGAGTGCTCACAGCACCCCAGTAAGTGCCGATAAATCTAGAGTGGTGCTCTGGCACAAGCCCCTTTGCAGAAGGCATCACTGCAATGGGATAACCGCTCGCGTCGGCCATCTCTACAAAAGATTTGCATGCTTTGGCCACCCTCATTTTCGGTCCACCGACAAGGATCGGCTTGACTGATTTGTTCAAGAAAGCCGCAGCGGCTTCCACTGCTGCTTCAAGGCTCATCTGGTTTGACAATCTGAGAAATGAAAATTTCAATCATATTAGTAGTACCATGCCCATTGGCTGCCACCTCATCCTTTTTATGTGCGTTGAGGAAACATGCCGACTTACCTTGGGGAAAGAAAGAAAGGGACAGGATGGCGGCTAAAGGTAGGATGCGGGATCGAGGAGAGGTTGCAGCTGATGCTGATGTAAACTGGCTTGCTCTCCTTCAGTGCGGTGGAGATGGCAGTGTCAATCTGTTCATGTGCATCCTCCAAGTTGTTCACCACTGCCTGCAATATTTGAGATACCATTTGCAGAAGATAAAGATTTAGGCCGCTGTTAACCTTCCATTTGGTTATTCATGTTCATGTAATTTCCTAGACATGAACCATTTATTCCCTCTTTCGGTTCTGTATAGTATTTAAGTATGTTAAGAATTATACAACTGCTGCACTAAATGTTGTAATGGAGCAGAAGTTATGCTTGAAGTTGTTAAGCATTGTTGCTACTCACAACTGACATAAGTTGAAGTAAGCATAGAAGGAGTAACATAATTTGAACCAATAAGCCAATGTCAGAGTAACATAATTTGACCCGAGCTAGACCACCTTTCCATTTCATTCATCAAATTTAGGAGTAACAGTTACTGTATAGTGGTCTCAGAATGTCCATTTTGAGTTGGTGCAGAAGTTATGACCAACCATCAATCTGATTGAATCTACAATGACGGGTCTACATGCACCTAGTCAATGTTCAGCGAACAATTTTTCTTCATAATTAAAGTACAAACTAAATCGCCAGAAGGGCAGAACGTATGATCCTATCAGGCTGTGCAGATTTAGCATTGCGGCGACCCGACAAGGCGACAATACAGAAAGAGAAGCATGTCAGGAAGGATAATGCAAGATTGCAAACTGTGTCGTAATACTGTCGGACTGCACATTGGGTCAACGTTTTAGGCTGAAAGTGCTAGAGCTGTAGCAGAGGCATTCTTAGGCACATCCCTGACAATTCCATATAGACCCAAAACCCCAGACTGATGGACATGAAACAACTATTAGAAAAGATCTTCAGTAACTGAATACGACAGCAGGACATTCAGTCCCTCGATTCGAATTCAAACTAGGACAAATATAAAGTTTCCCTGTAAAAAGCTATGTCTACAACCATTATAAAATCCGAAACATTACAACTTACTGGGTGGACATCGGAACCGAACATCTCCAAATTGAACAAGAACAGATTCAGAACAGTACCTGGTAGCAGGTGACGTTCTGGAAGCAGCGGAGCTCCTGGGTGAAATCGGGCAGGCCGATGGTGTGGTGCAGGACCCGGCTGCTGCCGTAGTCGTTGCTGTTGGGTCCCCCGACGACGCAGACGAGGGGCAGGTTCTCGCTGAAGGCGCCGGCGACGGCGTTGATGGCGCTGAGCCCGCCGACGGTGAAGGTGACCGCGCAGGCGCCGACCCCGCGGCCCGCGCGCGCGTACCCGTCGGCGGCGTACGCGGCGTTGAGCTCGTTGCAGCACCCGACGAGGCGCACGCCGCCGCCCGAGGGCTGCTCGGCCTCGAGCTCGTCGAGGAGCGTGAGGTTGAAGTCGCCGGGGACCGTGAAGACGTCCCGCGCGCCCACCTCCGCCAGGCGCCGCGCCAGGTGGCGGCCCAGCGTGGCGTTGGCCGGGATGGACGGAGCGGTGGTGGGGGAGGAGGACGCGGACGGCAGCGAGCCGAGTGCGGTGGCCATGGCGGATGGCGAGCAGGGTGGCGGTGGACTGTTGGCGGTTGGCGCGAAGATTCTTGGCCTTGTTGGAGAGAGGCCGAGAGGTGGAGAAGGTTCGTGCGTTTTGAAAAGTTGGCTGCTCTGCGTTGGTGATGTATACGTCGGTCGGAGTTGACACATGTATCGCCGGGCACGCGGCCCAGCTGGACTCCTCGGCTTCGGCATTAAATTTAATAATTCCTCCAGCCCGACCCGATCCAACGGACGTCGTCTCTTCTGCAGTACCGAAACCACAAATGAAAACCAACCAAACCCTAATCCCCCTTTCCTCTGTCCTCTCCGCCCCACTCTAGAGAGGCCACCAGTAGGAGATGCCCACCGCCTCCTTCTTCCTCGCGCGAGTCAATAGCATAAAACCACCACTTTGATGGTGAAATTTACCAAACACCACCACTTTACGTTTGGGGAACAAAAAACCACCACATTTTGCGAGGTTTTTTGCGGAACGCGCTAAACACAAGCTAAACGTGAATTGACAGGAAATCTGACAGGTGGGGGCCATCTTACAGGGGCTAACTTGCTGATGTGGACTATGCCCCACTTGTCAGCCGAATTAAAAAAAATAAAAATAGCCTTTATCCCCAATCTCTCTGCGTTGACCACTACTACGAATACCGCCCCCTGCTCGACTTGTGCGCGGCCGCCGTCGAGCGCCGCCGCCGCTGCGCACGCACCCTACCTCCCCGCGTCCCCAGCTCCACTCGCGCGCGAGCGGCGCCGCAGAGAGCCGCCGCAGAGCTGCTCGCCCCGCTCCTCAACTGCCCAGCCACATGGCCGCCGCACTCCGGCAACGCAAGCACTCCGGCGAAGACCGTGAGGAGCGCAGGACAGCGCCGCCGGCTGCCAAGGCGCGGTAGTCTGACGACCTCCCCTAGACTCGCGGGACGGAGGCGGAGGCGGCGGGCAGGCTCGGCCTGGCGGGACGGAGGGCGGGCGCAGTGAGGCCGCATCAGGCAGGTTCGGCCAGGCACAGCGGCTGCGGGCGGGCACGGCGCCTTCGCAGCGGATTTCGCGGCGAGAAGGCTCGGCCAGGCACGGCGGTTGCGGGCGGGCTAGGCGGCTGCAATGGCGGAGGGGTCCCCACGCTGCTGGTCTTCGACCCACCGAGGGAGCACGGGACGGAGGCGGCGGCGAGCTGCTGGCGGCGGAGCTGCGCGCGCTCGACCCACCGAGGGAGCACGGGACGGCGGCGTGGCTGGTGGCCGGCGCCGAGGCTGGCGCGCGTGGTGCGGCTGTGGTCACGGCGGCGAGCTTCCGGCGAGCTGGCGCGGCTGGAGGAGCACGGGACGGCGGCGCATGGCTGCGGCACCGAGGCTGGCGGGTGGCCGGCGCCGGAGCCTGCGCGCTGCGGTGCGGCTGTGGTCACGGGAGAGATTCCCCATTTATTATTTTATTGTTTTTTTATTTCTTAAACTGGACTGACAAATGGGCCCTCTGTCCACGTCAGCGCTGACAATGGCCCCCACCTGTCAGATTCCCTGTCAATTCGCGTTTAGCGCGTTCCGCAAAAAACCTTGCAAAATGTGGTGGTTTTTTGTTCCACAAACGTAAAGTGGTGGTGTTCGGTAAATTTCACCTGTAATGTGGTGGTTTTATGCTATTGACTCTCCTCGCGCCGGTGGCCCGGACGGCGACAACGCCGGCTTCTCTTCCCCGCCCCGCCCCGCGTCCTCCTCGACCTACCATCCTGCCCCCGTACGTGCTCCCTCCAGCCGCTCAACATCCTCCTCCGTCTTCTCACAAAACAAAAGGTAACCACCCTTTCGATCCATTTTTTTGCTTCTCCCTGACCACCTCCGATCTGCACTAACCCAGCCAGCGCCAATTCCATTTCGCCCAGGTAAACCGGACTTGCTGTGCTGGCCAACGGAGCTACTGCCCTCGTCAATGCCACCCCGTCCCAAGGTCCGCAACTAAACCCTTGGACTACGCTGCTTTTTGTTTTTTGAGATGATGATAATGGCCAAGCCAAAGGCCTGCTTAGTTTCCGAATCAATCTGGCAATTAGTGACAGAAACAAAATCACGATTTTTGTTTTAAATGTCCAGTTTAGTTTATATTACATCTCAATTGATTCGACTTTGCTCAGGACATGTTCCCCTTCGCCATCCTGCCAGTGATGTGGTTACGCTGCCTTCTTCGACTAGGACCTCTCCTACAGCACCGCGACAACCATCGGTGAGCACGCCATGGCAGCGCATCTTCTTGTCCCGTTTTCTTTCATTTATCATTGTGACGTTGTCAAGTCGAGGTTTGTCAACTTCGGCGTAACTCTACCTTTCATTCTTCATATACTACCCTAAATCCTTGCAGCATTCTTGCATCCACAAGCATCCCACCTCATCCCTGTGTTTCTATTTTGCAGCCCAATGATGTGCCCTGGAGCCCGGCACTAGAGGCGCTCTCGGACCGCAACCCCGACCTGTTGCTGCCACCTACCTAGGCGCCGTGATCTCTGCACCATCTCTCTGACGAGCGGCGTGCTGCTGCTGTCGCGCCACTAGAGGATCACCAGGACTTCCTCCATGGACAGGCTCGCCAGCACCACCATCAAGTAGCTTGACGAGGTACTCCCACTCTCTCAAACTGTTGTGCTGCTTTCGTATGGTTGCTGCAGATGTTCATCTGCTGTCTGCTTTAAAAGTAACTTGTTATTCATGCCAAGTACCATTTCATTGTGTACTACAGGCCACCTGTTGAGATACGAAAAATGTAGGGGACCTGCTGATGCTCCGGTGGCCTCCTCGAGCCTGCTTGGAAGCACCTTTCTGTCCATTGTACTCCTCCGTAACCCTGCTTGGGTGCTTGGATCTGCGTTTTAATGCACACTCTGATTCCATTTTGCTCAGGTGGTGTCGTGGTTGTGATGGACCGCTACGCTGGTGGTGGTGCTCCCAAGGTCTCTCTCAATCCCTCCCTTTTCTTTTTTTTGTCAAGTGTCACTCATGAGTCGTGAAAGCTTTTGTAAGATTTGATCAGCAAGCTACTCTATATATAAGCAATCACTAGTAGGAGAATCTGTTTACAAAGTGTGGTGGTGCAGCTATCTTTTCGTTTCTCTCATAACCACCATATGCTAACCTCTCGCGCTCACTCCTGTGCAGATATTAAGAATGCCTCGTATTTGAGCCTGGAGTGGCGGAGGAAGCGGGATGCCAAGATATCATGTATTAGAGTCCTATTCCAGTTCGTGCACATCGACTAGTCCTTGAAACCATAAGTAGGCGATCTTTCTTAGTGCCCTGAATCCTTGCAGCATTCTTGCATCCACAAGCAGCCAACCTTATCCCCGTGTTTCTATTTTGCAGCTCAATGATGTGCCCTGGACCCCGGCATTAGAGGCGCTCTCGGACGGCAACCCCGACCTGTTGCTGCCACCTACCTCAGCGCCGGGATCTCTGCACCATATCTCTGACGAGCGGCGTGCTGCTGATGTCGCGCCCCCAGAGGATCACCATTCACCAGGACTTCCTCCATGGACAGGCTCGGCAGCACCACACTCTCTCCAACTGTGCTGCTTTGGTATGGTTGCTGCAGATGTTCATCTGCTGTCTGCTTTGAAAGTAACTTGTTATTCATGCGAAATACCATTTCATTGTGTACTACAGGTCACCTGTTGAGATACGAAAATGTAGGGGACCTGCTGATGCTGTGGTGGCCTCCTCGAGTCCGGAAGTAAGCACCTTTCTGTCTATTGTCCTACTCCGTAACCCTGCTTGGGTGCTTGGATCTGCGTTTGAATGCACACTCTGATTCCGTTTTGCGAAGCCAGTAGTAGGCGATTTTGCTTACTGCCTCGCATTCAGTTTCTCGGTCTCAGTCAATACATGAGATGCATATTATTTCGTGTTATTGGTTTTGTGAAGCAAATTGTTATGTCAGTTCTCGGTGCGCCGAGCCTGAGAACCTTATGTTGTACTACTTCGTTACCTATCAAGCAACAATGTGGCAAATTGTTGCTTTCCTTCTTTTTCTGCTACTCCTGTTGTTTCTCATCTAGTTTGTGAATCCTTTATATTAGTCTATTCGCACCGTTGAACTGGGAATTAGCGTGACCACAATGGTGTCCCTTTGCGGACCTGGTTCGACCCCTGTTGGGTGGATTATATCTAGCTGGTTTATTCCACAAAGTGTATCTCGCTGTCTTCTGAAAAAAGTGTGTGTAGAAGAGATGCTAGGGCTAAAGTAAGTAGTTTTGTAACTGTTCTTCATTAAGTACGCAGTAGCAATCCAATGGGTTGCAGGAATTGTACAAAATTTGGTTGCTTTTCCTTTTTTTTGTACTATATATGACAGCAGCAGCATTTAGATGTGTTTTTACATAGAAACTAACCTCTGCATTTAGATGCGTTTTTAGGGAGAATAATTAACTATGAGACGACAGTGAATAGGTACTGCTCACTTTTGCATGTTCTACTTTGCATCAGGTTGTGAGACACTAATTAAATGTACTAGGAAATAAGGGTATGTGACACTAATTGTTGTGTTGTGGCACACATCAGTGTACATCATTCTGGTATGATTTAGGTAGAAACTCAGGCTACCTCTTGGTTGATTTAGATTGCTGCTTATGTTATTTGGCATATTTGACATAATGGGTTGATTGTAACTGTCTTAACTTGGGGAACTAGCTGACCACAATTTTCACTTTATGATGTGTTGGGAGTGCTATGATGGATACATATGCTTAGAAGATTGAATAGAACTTTCATTTATCCTGCTTGCTTTGAACTCAACTTGCATTTGTCAGAAATTCTTTTCATGTACTGATTTTTGATGTTTCTCAACAGCAAGTTTTACAAGGCTGGGAGCATAAGAGGCTGCCGTCCGATGAATGACTGGAGGCTGGACGAGCAAGAACTAAAACCTGAAACTCCTCTTGTTTGCAAAACCAAAATTTCAATCCTCGGTTTGTGATTTCATAGAAAGTGCTTGTGCAGCTATCTTTTGTGACTCTCATAGCCATATGCTAACCTCTCGCGCTCACTCCTGCAGTGCACATATGACGAATACCTCGTATTTGAGGCGCCGACCCCGCGGCCCGCGCGCGCGTACCCGTCGGCGGCGTACGCGGCGTTGAGCTCGTTGCAGCACCCGACGAGGCGCATGCCGCCGCCCGAGGGCTGCTCGGCCTCGAGCTCGTCGAGGAGCGTGAGGTTGAAGTCGCCGGGGACCGTGAAGACGTCCCGCGCGCCCACCTCCGCCAGGCGCCGCGCCAGGTGGCGGCCCAGCGTGGCGTTCGCCGGGATGGAGGGAGCGGTGGTGGCGGAGGAGGACGCGGACGGCAGCGAGCCGAGTGCGGTGGCCATGGCGGATGGCGAGCAGGGTGGCGGTGGACTGGTGGCGGTTGGCGCGAAGATTCTTGGCCTTGTTGGAGAGAGCCAGAGGCCGAGAGGTGGAGAAGGTTCGTGTGTTTTGAAAAGTTGGCTGCTCTGTGTTGGTGATCTAGTATACGTCGGTCGGAGTTGACACATGTATCACCGGGCGGCCGGCTTCTAGACAGAGAAAGCTCTACCCAGCTGGACTCCTTCGGCTTCGGCATTAATTTAATTCCTCCACCCCGACCCGATCCAACGGACCTCGTCTACCGAAACCACAAATGAAAACCAACCAAACCCTAATCCCGCTTTCCTCTGTCCTCTCCGCCCCATTCCACACACGCAGCGGCAGCGGCAGCGGCGGCGGCGTCACAAAACACGCCCACCGCCAAGGAGGAGATCCGACGGCTTCGCGGCGGGCGGGCTTGCTCGCCGGCGCGCGCGTGCGTGCGCATCCATGCGCCGCGCTCCGTCGAGCAGGCCTCACCGTCTCGCGCGCGTACAGGCCACCAGGACGCTCCTTCTTCCTCGCGCCGGTGGCCCCGACGGGGACAACGCCGACTTCTCTTTCCCGCCCCGCCCAGCGTCCTCCTCAACCTACCATCCTGCACCCGTGCTCCCTCCAGCCGCTCAAGATCCTCGTCCGTCTTCTCACAAAAATAAAAAGGTAACCACCTTTTCGATCCATTTTTTTGCTCCTCCCTGCCCCCCCTCCGATCTGCACTAACCCAGCCAGCGCCAATTCCATTTCGCCCAGGTAAACCGGACTTGCTGTTCCGGCCAACGGAGCTACTGCCCTCGTCAATGCCACCCCGTCCCAAGATCTGCAACTCAGGTACCCTTGGACTGCGCTCTGTGTGACGATTTTTGTTTTTCAGATGATTATGGCCAAGCCAAAGGCCTGCTTAGTTTCCGAATCAATCTTGCAATTAGTGACAGAAACAAAATCACGATTTTTATTTTAAATGTCCGGCCAGTTTAGTTTATATTACATCTCAATTGATTCGACTTTGCTCAGGACATGTTCCCCTTCGCCATCCTGCCAGTGATGTGCTTCCGCTGCCTTCTTCGACTAGGACCTCTCCTACAGCACCGCGACAACCATCGGTGAGCACGCCATGGCACCGCGACAACTTCGGCGTAACTCTACCTTTCATTCTTCGTATACTACCCTAAATCCTTGCAGCATTCTTGCATCCACAAGCAGCCAACCCGCTCATCCCCGTGCTTCTGTTTTGCAGCTCAATGATATGCCCCGGAGCCCGGCACTAGAGGCGCTCTCGGACGCCAACCCCGACCTGTTGCTGCCACCTACCTTAGCGCTGGGATCTCTGCACCATATCTCTGACGAGCGGCGTGCTGCTGCTGTCGCGCCCCAAGAGGATCACCAGGGCTTCCTCCATGGACAGGCTCGCCAGCACCACCATCAAGTAGCTTGACGAGGTAGTCCCACTCTCTCAAACTGCTGTGCTGCTTTCGTATGGTTGCTGCAGATGTTCATCTGCTGTGTGCTTTAAAACTAACTTGTTATTCATGCCAAATAATACCATTTCATTGTGTACTACAGGTCACCTGTTGAGATACGAAAAATGTAGGGGACCTGCTGATGCTCTGGTGGCCTCCTCGAGCCCGGAAGTAAGCACCTTTCTGTCTATTGTCCTCCTCCGTAATCCAGCTTGGGTGCTTGGATCTGCGTTTGAATGCACACTCTGATTACCTTTTGCTCAGGTGGTGTCGTGGTTGTGATGGACCGCTCTGCTGGTGGTGCTGCTCCCAAGGTCTCTCTCAATCCCTCCATTTTCTTTTTTTTGTCAAATGTCACTCATGAGTCGTGAAAGCTTTTGTAAGATTTAATCAGCAAGCTAACCTCTCGCGCTCACTCTTTTGCAGATATGAAGAATGCCTCGTATTTGAGCCTGGAGTGGCAGAGGAAGCGGGAGGCCAAGTTATCATGTATTAGAGTCCTATTCCAGTTCGTGCACATCGACCAGTCCTTGAAGCCAGAAGTAGGTGATTTTGCTTGTGCCTCGCATTCAGTTTCTCGGTCTCAGTCAGTACATGAGATGCATATGATTTCGTGTTATTGGTTTTTTGAAGCAAATTGTTATGTCAGTTCTCGGTGCGCTGAGCCTGAGAACCTTATGTTATACTACTTTGTTCCTATCAAGCAACAATGTGGCAAATTGTTGCTTTCTTAATTTTGCTGCTACTCCTGTTGTTTCTCATCTAGTTTGTGAATCCTTTATATTAGTCTGTTCGCACCGTTGAACTGGGAATTAGCGTGACCACAATGGTGTCCCTTTGTGGACCTGGTTCGACCCCTGTTGGGTGGATTATATCCCGCTGGTTTATTCCACAAAGTGGATAAGCCAGTGTATCTCGCTGTCTTCTGAAAAAAGTGTGTGTAGAAGAGATGCTAGGGCTAAAGCAAGTAGTGTTGTAACTGTTATTCATTAAGTACGTAGTAGCATCCAATGGGTTGCAGGAATTGTACAAAATTTGGTTGCTTTTTCCTTTTTTTGGACTATATATGAGAGCAGCAGCATTTAGATGTGTTTTTACATAGAAGCTAACCTCTGCATTTATATGTGTGTTTAGGGAGAATAATTAATTGAGATGACAGTGAATATGCATGACTCACTTTTGCATGTTCTACTTTGCATCAGGTTGTGAGACACTAATTAAATGTACTAGGAAATAAGGGTTTGTGACACTAATTGTTGTGTTTGTGGCACACATCAGTGTCCATCATTCTGGTCTTATTTAGGTACAAACTCAGGCTACCTCTTGGTTGATTTAGATTGCTGGTTATGTTATTTGGCTTATTTGACATAATGGGTTGATTGTAACTGTCTTAACTTGGGGAACTAGCTGAGCACAATTTTCAGTTTATGATGTGTTGGGAGTGTTATGTTGGATACATATGCTTAGAAGATTGAAAAGAACTTTCATTTATCCTGCTTGCTTTGAACTCAACTTGCATTTGTCATAAATTCTTTTCATGTACTGATTTTTGATGTTTCTCAACATCAAGTTTTACAAGACTGGGAGCATAAGAGGCTGCCGTCGGATGCAAGACTGGAGGCTGGACGAGCAAGAACTAAAACCTGAAATTCCTCTTGTTTGCAAAACCAAAATTTCAATCCTCTGTTAGTGATTTCATAGAAAGTGCTTGTGCAGCTATCTTTTGTGACTCTCATAACCATCATATGCTAACCTCTCGCGCTCACTCCTGCAGTGCACATATGACGAATACCTCGTATTTGAGGCTGCACTGGCGGAGGAAGCGGGAGTCCAGGATATCATGTATTAGAGGCCTCGCTGTGCATCGACCAGTCCTTGAAGTCATAGTAGGTGAGTTTTCTTGCTTCTGCAATTTGCCTTGTTAGAAAAGTGATTGATGGCCTGTGTTGCAAAATGTTGGTGGCAAAGTGGAACAACAAATGGTTTATGTCAGTTTTCGGTGTGCTGAGCTTGAGAATCTAATGTTATATTACATAGTTACCTATCAGGCAACAAGTGGCAAGTTGTTTGCTTTCTATCTTTCTTTTGCTGGTGCTCCAGTTATTTCTCATCTAGTTAACTGGGCATTAGCGCCAGCACAATGCCGTCCCTTAGCAGACCTGGTTCTCGACCCCTGTGGGGTGGATTATATCTCGCAGGTTCATTCCACCAAGTGGATAAGCCAGTGTACCTCGCTGTCTTCTGAAAAAAGTGTCTGTAGAAGAGATGCTAGGGCTAAAGTAGTGCTGTAATTGTTCTTCAGTGAGTACTAGCAATCCAATGGGTTACAGGAATTGGACAAATTTGGTTGCTTTTTCTTTCTTGTGGACTATATATGACAGCAGCACAAATGTTTTTTACAGAGAAGCTCACCTCTGCATTTAGATGTGTTTTTAGGCAGAATAATTAACTATGAGATGACAGTGAATAGATATGGCTCGCTTTTGCATGCTCTACATTGCATCAGGTTGTGAGACACTGATTAAATGTATGAGGAAATAAGGGCCTGTGACACGAATTATTGTGTTGTGGCATACATCAGTCCATCAGTCCTCTTGGTTGATTTAGATTTTTGGTTATGTTATCTGGCTTATCTGACATAATGGGTTGATTGTAACTGTCTTGAACTTGGGGAACCAACTGACCACAAATTCCAGTTTATGATGTGTTGGGGATGTTATGATAGATACATATGCTTACTGGATTGAATAGAACTATCATCTATCTTGTTTACTTTGAACTCAACTTGTGCTTGTCATAAATTCTTTTCCTGTACTGATTTTTGATGTTTCTCAATTGCAAGTTCTACAAAGCTGGGATCATAGAATGCTGCCGTCCGATGCATTACTGGAGGGTGGACAAACAAGAAGACAAAGCTGAACTCTTCTTCCTTGCAAAACCAAAATTTGAATCATCGGGTTGTTTTTGTTGTGCACTGTTATTTGCGACTCGAAATCTGTAATGCTGGGTTCTAGTTGGCGATGTCTGGGTTGTATTTGTTGTGGGCTGTTATTAGTGATTCCAAATCAGGTATGTTGGGTGAAGTCATTCTTGTAATTAAGCCTGGGCATTCCGGGTTAGCACAGTTTCTGAAGGTTTATCAAACCAGCCTGTCCCAAGCAGTTTAAATTGGGCTGGTTTCGTTTAATCTGTTCAAATAAGAGGTAATACCACGGGTTGGTGTGGGCTGCTTTGATGGTGTATACGGTTTGGAACCGGTTCATACTTAGCGGCATCTTGTTCACAACAGAGAAGAACTACTATGCGGTTTCGTGCTATGATGTTGCCTGCCACCAGCGCACCATGCTCCACAACTGTGTGAGCTGCTCGCTGGGCTTGGTCTGCAGCATCTATATTCGTTTGACATCCGCGACCTCTTAGCAAGCCTTGAACGTTGAGCTAGCTGCCGTTGAGCAGTACCACTGAGCTCACGGGTCAGAGCCACCATGTGCAGGTGATACCCATTCCCTTTCGCCATTGTGTCCTGGACTCCTGGTACAAGCACGAGCTGACTCTCGTGTTGAACCCGTCACGGCCGCTGTAGATGGTAGAGTGCGTCGGCTTCCACAGTCCGGCTTTGCAGCTTCCCGGCAGGCCCTTGACCCGTCTCTAATGGCGACATCGCTACCCAACGCGAGCAACGTCAGGACCCTCGCTAATGGGCTTTCCCTGGTGGCTGTATATGCTTCCCATTCGTTCAGGATTTCGGCAAGCACCGCACCACCACAAGAAACTCTGCCTCCTCATGCTGCCGCCCACGGCCACGACAACGGCTACATAGTCGTGGAGAAGAAACACCTGTCGGCCGCCGAGAACACGACGCCGTTGCCGCCAGCTTCCACCTACCCCTCGGCCGTAGGCTGCTTCATCTTCGTCACAGCCTTGGCGCTGGCGCTATCGGCCTCCTTCGTGCCCCTGGTTTGTGTGCATACCGTTTGAATGATTTCGTCTGGTTGAGGCCGTCTCCAACCGGCAAGAGTTTTGTGTCCGTGGTTTCACTCCCGAGACCAGTACACCCGGTATGAACCGTATGTCTGGTCCAGTGCCGGCTGGACTGCTGGTTTGTCCGGTTTGATACCAAACCATGAACAGGCTTACTTGTAATACTCTAGACTGAAACTGTTGGGTTGTGGTGGTGCGCTTTTACTGAATATTGTTTGAGTTGTGATCTGGTTGTCCAAAAAAGGTGTGCGGTCATGCCAAAAAAAAATCTGAGAACCTTACCAATTAATTGCTACCTCTTTCCTAACTGAACCAGAGCCGATCAGATCCACCGGTCTGAGCATGAACACGTACGTGAGCTTGCTATGTAAATTCTCAAGAAAAGAAAATAATGTGAAGCTAGCTACCATGCTAGTGTCCGACTTGATCTGCGTAGCACTACGGTACTAGCTTTCTCTCCCGCCCAGGAGGGATCCATCACGAGCTTGCTAGCTCCACGGCTGTTAAGGAAAATTCGAGTACGTTACATATGTGTCCCACCACCTGGACCAGGCATACGCACATCAATCAAGCATTGGGAAGACACGCTCTAGACCTAATTAAGCTCTCTTCTTTCTCATACATACCAAACACACACTTTTCGGTGAATCATTGCCAAGCATAAACTTGTTCCTAGTCACCACATATATATATGGCTGTGAAGAAGACGCATGACTAAGGGAAGGATATCGCTGTCACCATGGACCTCCTCTCCATCGAGCATGTGTCATCGGGCTTCTATGTCGTATGGGCGAGGTCGAGGATAGAGTCGTACATGGAGAACACCCCTGCCATCTCGGTCGCGACCCTGTGTGCCATTGGGTCTATCGGGGAGGCGCCGACGTTTTCTTTGGAGGGCAACATGGAAAGAGATGGACACCGCCACATTGACGCAATAACTCTTATGTCCGTACTAGATTTCTCAACACTTCCTACTTATGTTTCCTTCCGTCAGGAAAACTAGAAAGAACCTCTTTTCAAAACTTCTATTGGATAGTAGGGGCACCTTCCTAGGGACCACTTCAACGGCTCATATTTTCAATCGTCCAGTGACGTACCATTCGATCTACCTAACAGGTACATCGCCTGAGCAAAAAAAATGCTCTATGGTTATCTAAAAATGCAAGGTGCAAGGTGCCTGTCCCGCTCCAGTTGTATGAACATCTCATAGTTTTCCCGCCTGTTTCCAGGAGGTTATGACACATTGTTTTCATTTTGGCAGTTGCCCCGCTCCTTTTTCGTGTTAGGAATCTTCACACTGAAACTTTCGTTCCAACAGTTTTTCTGCTAGGTTCCGACACGGCTATACCACAAATAAGTTATGGTATTTCCCGCCCAAAATTTTCAACATCGTTTTCCGAGAGTTGTATACTTGATGCAATATAGGAGATTCTTGTGATATATCCTCTTTACCATATCGGGAAAAATTCATAGCACTCGGGAAGTTAGACATATCGGAAGATTTCCAGGAATAAATAGAACATCTACCCTTGTAGGACCCTTATTTCATGCATGGGGATACCCACTACCTATCATTGCATGTGTCTTTCCTATGTGGCGCACCCTCTTCTTATGCATCAAAGTATCTATTACTTGTAATTTCGTTTTCCTTTTTGGGTCACGTGTTACTATTCACTACGGGAAAAAGAGCCGCTGCCGTGCAACCATCGAATGCCGTGTGCTCGCGCACGGGAAAGAAATCGTTGCCGTGCAAAAAAAATTAAAACACACGGCAAAGGCGAGCGCACGGCAAAGAGGAGCTACAGCGCACGGCAAAGAGGAAGGGCACGACAAAGAGCGCGTAGAGCGCACGGCAAAGAAAGGGTGGACGGCGAAGAAATCTTTGCCGTGCGGAAGCGCACGGCAAAGAGCTGCCCGCACGGCAAACTCCCAAGGGCGCACGGCAAAGAGCTCGTGCTCGGCAAAGACGCCGAACGTTATCCAAACGCGCATCCGCTGGCCGGCCTCGCATCCACACACACGCACGCGCATCCGCTAGCTAGCTGCGCTCCTCGCCCCCGCGCCGCCGCCGCCGACTCGCCCCCGCGCCGCCGCCGACTCGCCCTGCCCCCCACGCCGCCGCCGCCGACTCGCCCTGCCCCCCGCGCCGCCTCCGCCGCCGACTCGCCTGCCTCGTCGCGCCGCCGCCGGCTCTCCGCAGCCTGTCGCGCCGCCGCGCCGACTCGCCCTGCCCCCGTCGCGCCGCCGCCGCCGACTCGCCCTGCCCCCCGTCGCGCCGCGCCACCTCGCACAGGGCCGCCACCTCCTCGCGCGCCTCGCACAGGGCCGCCACCTCCTCGCACAGGACCCCGTCAAGTCGCTCACCTCGCAGGTAACCTCTCCTTGCTCTCATCTTTCTCCCTGTACCTGGTTGCGCCGATCGATCTGCAGTAGTAGCAGTATAGCAAGCCGTGATAATGGATCGTGTGTAGCTTGTAGCTTCTCTGGTCCTTGCATGTTACAACTACAATGATCCCTGCATATGCATAGTGTAGAAATTAGTGTAGGATTTGTAGTGTAGGGATTTAGTGTAGGATTTAGTGTAGTAATTTTGTGTAGGATTTGTAAAATTGTATTTAGTGTAGGATTTTTTAAAATAAGATTTAGTGTAGGATTTGTAAGAATAGGTTAAAAATAGTCCAATGTAGGAAAAAAGATAATGTGCTGCAAGCAAATTATAAGTAATAGTTGTCAAATAAATTGTGTTCGCTTGCAATAATTAGTAATTCATTTTGTCTCTATGCAGGCGATGCTTCGAGGTGGACACGGGGGGCGGCGTCGCGAGGGTCTGTGAGGGGGCGTCCCGGATCTTCTTCGAGGTGGTCACGGGGGGCGGCGTCACGGTGGTCTTTGAGGGGCCGTCCCGGATCTTGTTCGTCGATTCGCTCACGCGTCAAGGGTAAAAATCTCGCCCCTGTGTACCTAGGTTTTTTTTGGTCTAGATCACCAAGTCTGTCGCGTTACCTAGGCGTCTCTTCCCGACCGTAAGGGTTACGTGGATAAATATGCATTAGTGGTCTCGCATATTATGAAGCGTAACTCTTACGGCATTTATCGGGACAGTCGGCGGATGCGTAGTTGGGTACGTTCTCCTGCTCTACCCCGAGTCGGATTTATTTCCTCTTGTTCTCCGGATGCACACTCTCGGCTTAACGTGTATCGGAGAGCAGCGGGGAGGTGCTGCCGAAATTCTGTCTCGGATCAGGGTAGAGCAGGGAGAACGTACTCAATCTACGGATCCGGCGGCTGCTAGGAGCCCACCTAGTAGAGATTCAGGTTGATGCATGCGTAAAAAAGGAAAAATTAAAATGCGGATCATGTTTGATATAAATTCTAAGTTCGTCTGTTTTGGTGCTGGTTAGAGGATGGATAACCGTGACTGGATGTACGATGGCAGAATCGGTCCGTGGAAATATACTGAGGAATGGGGAGAAAAGACCAAGCAGTTCGTGGACAGCGCGTTTGACATCCCTAGCAGACCCAGGACAGTTTTTTGCCCTTGTAGTAAGTGCGCTAACCAAAAAACACAGGACAAGGAAACTATGAGTCTTCACCTGATCAAGTCCGGGTTCAAACCGTCCTACAAGATTTGGACTTTTCATGGAGAAAAGGCGAAGAAACGTGCTAGGAAGGAGGTGCGGCAGATTCAGCCTACGAGAGAATATGATACTGGGTTTGATAGGTGCCTAGAGAACTTGGCTAATGGTAATGTGCCTGAAAGCCCTCATGTAGAGGCGGAGACATCTAGGGATGCGGAGACAAGTGAGGAGCCGGAGGAAAACACAAAGAAGTATTACGAGGCTTTGTTTGCTTCGCAGAAACCCCTACACGTAAATACAGATGTCACCCAACTAGATGCCATCGCTCGCCTTTTGGCCTTTAAGTGCCACAGGAATCTGTGCAGAGATGGGTTCGATGAACTTCTGGTCCTCGTTGGCAGCATTCTGCCGAAAGGGCACCTCTTGCCGCAAAACTTCTACTATTCGAAAAATTGCTCAGTGACCTCAAGATGTCATCTCAGCAGATACACGCTTGTCCAAAGGGATGCATGCTATTCAGAGAGGAGCATGCTAACACAAACTATTGCATCCATTGCAATAGCTCTAGGTACTTTGAGGTTGACACCAATGGTGATGGTCAGAAGAGGCAGACCACGGTTGCCAAGAATATCCTCCGCTATCTTCCACCTACCGAGGATCCAGCGGCTCTTCATGACCGAGGATACTGCCCAGCAGATGAGGTGGGCTGTAGAAGGGATCAGACCAGACAGTGGCAAGATGATACATCCGTCGGATGGTACTGCATGGAAGAACTTTGTCAAGAAATATCCCCTGAAAGCCGGTGACCCGAGGAGCGTAGCAATTGCGATATCAACCGATGGGTTCAATCCATATGGTATGTCGGCTGCGGTATACGTTGTTGGCCAGTGTTTGTTATTCCCCTGAACCTACCCCTGGCGTCTGCACGAGATCAGAGTACATGTTTGTGTCGATGATAATCCCTGGACCGAAATACCCGGGTAAGAACATGAACGTGTATCTGGAACCACTGATTGATGACTTGCTTCTTGGCTGGGAAGATCGCGGGATCCGAACTTATGACGCGGCAAAGAAGGAACACTTCGATATGTATGTCTGGTACCACACGTCTCTGCATGACTTGCCAGCACGTGCTTTGTTCTGCCGTCGGGGAAGACAGGGCGTGCTTTCTTGCGATGGTCATATGGTGGACATCCCGCGAGTACGCCCGGAAGCACGAGGAGGGCAAGCAGAAGCGTTCAGAGATGGGAGGTGGATCACATGTCCTGGGCAGCAAGAACTTGGCCCTTACCTTGCAGGATGAGGTGAGCAAGTGGTTTCTTCATTCTTTCGTTTTATGTTATTGCTAGCCCCGCAAGTGTCTCCCTCTTCACTTAATTGCATGTACTCTTTTGCAGGAAGTGAAGACAGGCGTGGCACCAAACTTGTTTGGCTTTTTCCAAAAGTCGAAGACCAGGAAGGAGCCGCATCCTGAAACGGGGTCCTTGTGGGTCAACGACCTAGCGGAGGGCCAGTGTGGCGCGTACCGCTCGAAGTTCAAGGACAAGCACGGCGAAGACGCCGACCCAACCACCGAAGAGTTTGACGTTGAGGTTGCGGTGCTTGCGGGACAAGGCAAGAAGGGTGGCCGCCTATGGATTGCTGACGGGTTAGTCGACCCAAGTACCATTCCATCTCTACGCCAGATCCGTCGTGGGCGTACGAGCGAGCAGCCTCGGGTAGAGACCCGCCCACGGGCTTCGGACCTAGCTATCGAGAAGTTACGGGTAAGTTCTTCGTCGATCCTCTACGCTTCATTACATGTTTTTCATTGCAATGTTACTGACATCGCGGCAACACAACGTAGGCGGAGATGGAAGAAAGGGAACGGAGGCACCAAGAGGAGCAGATGCAGATGCAGCAGCAGATGTTGCAGCAGATGCAACAACAGCAGCAGATGTTGCAGCAGATGCAACAACAGCAGCAGATGTTCCAGCAGATGTTCATGAACCAGGCCGTGCTGACTTCCCCACCGGGTAGTAGTGCTCCTAGCACGTCGTGTCCTCCTATGTTCCCCAACTGGGTAAGTGGTTAACTTAATATCTCCGTCTCAATCTTGTTTGTTGTCTAACCGAACTTTGGATATTGCAGATCCCCGCGCCTGATCCGCATGTTGGCGCTCCTCCAGCAAGCGCCAAGTCAGAGCCCGCTGACACCTGGCTTGACCGTCAACAATACGGGCATCATCCGGAGCCTGCAGCAGTTTCTAGGTGAGTTCTCCTACACTTCTAATTCTTCCATACCATGTCACTTGTGAATTATTCAACCATGTCAATTTTAGCCAGTATGTTCAATTTTACCTATTCCATGTTAATTTTAGCCATTCCATGTCATCCTTAGCCATTATGTTGAATTTTAGTCATTTCATCCAAATTCTAGCGATTATGTTCAATTTTAGCCATTCCATGTCAATTCTAGTTCTTCCATGTCAATTTTAGCCATTCCATGTCAATTCGAGTTCTTCCATGTCAATTTTAGCCATTCCATGTCAATTCTACTTCTTCCATTTCAATTTTACCCATTCCATGTCAATTCTACTTCTTCCATGTCAATCCTAGTTCTTACATGTCAATTTTAGCCATTCCATGCCACTTATGCATAGATATCTATGAACTTGTAGGAGGTGGAGAAGGACAAGGAAGTGGAGATGGACAAGGAAGTGGAGAAGGACAAGGAAGAGGAGAAGGACAAGGAAGAGGCCAAGGTTGATGTTGCTTGTGTATGAACTTGTTGTGCGACTTGGAACATTCTATGTTGGAGACTTTGATGTTGATGTTGCTTGTATGAACTAATTATGCGACTTGGAACTATTGTATGGACTTTGTTGGATATGAACTATGTTGTTGATGATGCAATACTCTATATATTGTGCTATATGTGTATCTGGACTGTTATTTGTATTTGTGAATTGCATATGCAGGGATTAATGGGGAAGCAGGAAAATTCTGGCAAAATTTGCACAATCTTTGCCGTGCACATGCACACGGCAAAGGCCACAGCACACGGCAAAGGCACTCTTTGCCGTGCACATGCACACGGCAAAGGCCACAGCACACGGCAAAGGCCGCCCGCGCTGCCCACCTGGTGCTGCTGTAGGTATCTTTGCCGTGCAGGGTGGAAGAGAAGCACACGGCAAAGCCAAATCTTTGCCATGCGAGTTGGAGAGGAAGCGCACGGCAAAGAAACTCGCACGGCAAAGAGGCCAAACGCACGGCAAAGGAATCCGCACGGCAACGAGGCCACAGCGCACGGCAACGCTGCGTCGCTCGGCAAAGCCTTTGCCGTGCGACTTTCGCGCGACACACGGCAAAGACCCCTTTGCCGGGCGGATCTTTGCCGAGCAGTCTTTGCCGTGCACGGCCGCACGGCAAAGGCTTTGCCGAGCCTATTTGTCCCTTTGCCGTGCGTTTGGGCTGCACGGCAAAGCCCTGTTTTGCCGTAGTGATTGTATCCAAGAAATGAAAGTTACTACCCATCATTTTATGTGTCTTCTCATCGTCGTGGCATTGTGGTAGGGTTCTAAAATTACATAGTCCCCTCGCCCTTTTTGAGAGGCTACAACACACTGTTATAGTTTTGGCAGTTTTCCCACCCATTTTCATGCCTACGATTGTTTTCCCACCTATTTACTAGCACACCTACCTTTTGGGTTCAAACTTCTACAAACAGTGTAGATATGAATTGAAACAAGCCCGGAAGACACGGACAGGGTGTTTCTACACCCGGGTGCATATGCACCCTTTATTTGAAATGCATATTAAACATATTTTAAAATGTTAGAAAAATACAAATAAAAATTCCCCGTGTATACCTTGACATATTACATGCTTACAAAGTTGTTTCAGCAAAAACCGATATGTTTCGTGCCTTGTGCAAAAAAGACAAATCTTTGGTGCTAAAATAGTCTATTTTTTGAGGCATTATTTGTCTTTTTTACACAGGGTAGAAAAATTGTTGGTTTTATGTGAAACTTTACGTGCACACATAGAACATGTCCCTCTATATGCTAAATTTTTTTACTAAATTTTTTATGTTTTGGAAATATGTTTTATGCATACCAGGTGCATATGCACCCGGGATCAGATTTGGTTTTCCGGGAAGACACTAATTTGTTAAAGGAAAGTTGTGAACATGCCATAGTCCATAAACTCTCTCTCTCTCTCTCTCTCTCCTTTTTTGCGGTAGTGCCTTTATAGCATGTTGAGTCAAATCAGTAGGAGCATGGTGGCCTGGACAGAATCATAGCAGATTCATTTCATATTCCTTTTGTGAAGAGAGCGAGTAGACAGTCCACTCCATACAAAAGCAAAGGGAGCATCGTGGACAACATACATTATTCAATTGAAACCTTGCATGGCTAGTGGCCTAGCAAATGATATCTATTGTTTGTGATAGGAAAATTACATACACTATTGTTCTTGCTCTTTCCCGATACAAACACGACGGCACACGGATTACAACACAACCCACGTCTGATAGGAGAGTTGTGATAGCGGTCTAGCATCGCATATATTCCCTGGCAACTCTGATAGATCCGTACACCTAGGCCCATGTCTCCATATCAACACGCGCAACATTATTGCTCTTTCTTCTCCATTTCTACATCGGCTAATCTTGTAGGGGAGCTCTCTGACACACCCTCGAGTTGTTTAGGAGCATGCCAAGCCCACCGCAATACTTGCCTGCACCGTAGACATGTCATCTCCCGGCCAGGAATGTTGCACACGTCATCACTCATCAGCCCCGCCAGTGGAGTCACATAGTTCGTCAGCAATGAAAGCGACGGTCCGTTGCTGGCAACTAGCATGCCGGGTATGGCGCTCGCATTGTTGGGATGTCTCCATGGCGCGGCTTTGGTGCACACACTAGCCACATGGAGGAGGCGCCGCTAGTGGCAGCGATGACGTGATTGATGACCACGTTCTCACTGCCCTCTGTGACCGCCGCTGCCACCCAGTTCATGACGTTGAGGAATGAGCAAGTACTGCGAAGGGAACCTCCCAATGATGAGCTCGAGGAGCACGACGCCGAAGCGGAGCATGTCGGACCTGGCCGAGACGGGAACACACAGCTGCAGCTAATGCTGCGGCGCAGCAGCGACCTCGCTACCTTAGGCGACCAGAACACGAACATGGTATGCGCTAACTATGGCGCGTTGACGAGAGGGAAGAAGCCGTAGTCCATGATGCGCGGCGGCATCGAGGAGGATGTTATCTGACTTGAGGTTCCTGTGCGGTGGTGGTGGTGGTGGCGGCGCATCAAAGTCGGCATCGTCCATGGTCACGAACCACATCGCCAGGATATGCCAAGCTTTTGGTGGAGGTAAGACAAATTAAAGTAAGCTAGTGTCCCACAGAGCTCCGGCCTACTCGTACAACCTCGTCGGGAAGTTGGCGGATGTGCACGAGAGTTCTCGGCAGCTCGACGCCATGGAGAACCTAGCTAGTGTACTTTGTCGGGAGGTGGAACCGCGCGGAGCTCACTGGTCACGTACATGGCATCGAGCAGCGACGTGAGCACTCGCATATTCAAATGAGCATCCATATACCGTTATATTCGCGTATACCATTAAGTCAGGCTTACATGTATTGGTATTTATTTCGTATAGAAGGGAAACTGGCCAGAATTTTTTCGTACTTTCGGTTGATCTCCAAGATCTATGGGCGAGCGGGGTGGGGGTTGGACCAAACATGAGCCAAAAGTGCACGTTCTTTGTGATATTCCACACATGCCTCGAGTGCGTGTAATAGTTCATATATTTTTTCCTGTGAACAGAGAGAAGGTATGAGTGTTGAAGGCCGTGTGTATAAAACGGCGGCAAAGCACCATAAATGAAATATTGGCTCGGCCGGAGAACTGCCGAGATGAGAATGTTTTCTCAAATTCTAGGCGGGAAATGAAAATTTGGGCGGAAAAGTAGATGAAGCGGAAATAGTGTGATGTAGCTTCCGAATAACACCAGAAAGATGTCTCGTTAACTGTGCTTATGTATTCTCCCTCGGCGGACGACTTAGGGTGGCTCTAGTATCCATCGTCGGATAGCCTTAACTCTTTATTGTTTAACGAAATTTGAGTAAGATCAATTTTATGTGATTATTATCTACGCAGAAAGTTACCTCACAATATCACCTACTTCTTCAGTTTTGAAGTTTTAAAGAGGGTGAAAGTCATCTTAACATATAGAGCTACACGCGTTTAAAAGTTTGTCCTATCGTTCATCGCCTTTTTTACTACTACCATATTTCTTCGACCCCTCATCTTGATTTCGAATCGGGTGATTTTTGGTGCGTTATGAAAATTTAAGCAGATATCAATATGATAATAAAACCAGAAGAAATCAAGAAAGGGGTATCACAAAGAACGGTTGAGAGGGAGGGGGACTTTATGATGCGGGAAGTGTGGCGTCCCTAACTTCTTACGCCACCTGCCATTGGTAGCCCTTATAGCATCTCCAGCCGCGTCCCCCCAAACTGTCCCCCAAACGGCGCTGGATCGAGCGTTTGGAGAACGTGTTTTGTTCGTGCCGCGTTTGGGGGACGTTGCTCCCCAGCCGCGTCCCCCAAACGCCGCCTCAAACTTTTTAAAACATTAAAATACTCTTTTTTAAATTTTTTATTTCAATAGAGGGAAGAAACATTCGACAAACTAATACATAATTCGGAACATGGTTTACACAAACTAAGACATAGTTTGGAACATGGTTCCACAAACTAATACAGTACATAGTTTGAACCATGGTTGACACAAATTAAAACATTGCAAAATAACGAAACGTAACTAGTGTTGGCATCGCATATTTCGTGCGTTCGCTGCCAAGAAAGAACACTTCCAGGCACTCCCAGTCACCCAAACTGGAAAATTCGGCTGGTGATGATAGCCCTGTTGGTCCTTTTGAGAAAGAACAACCAGAAACCTCCGTGCCTATTTTCATTGTGAAGAAACAACACTCAATCGTCCTCCTCATCGGTGTCGCCGTGGTAGTGCGGCGGCAGCGCGTCTCGTCGAACACCTTGACGCTCATATCCGCGTCGCCAAGGTAGGAGAATGTGAGCACGCAGACGGCTTCGAGGTCGTGGTAGCACGCGAAATTCTCCCAGCCGGTGTGGAGGTACATCTTGCCGCGCCCGTCGAAGAGCACATCCACCGGCCACCGGCAGCGCAGCCAGCCTCCCACAGATGCAGCGCGGCTGGCTCGTTGCCGGGGATGAAGTCGGCGAACTTGTCCGGCAGCCTCTGGATGCCGAGTGGGTCGCCCTTGAGGACGATGACGAACTCGAACAACACTTCCTGCTCCTCCTGCAGGTCGAACGATGAAGACGACGACATCGTAGGCGACGGCGAGCGTACAACTCTCCCGTGGCCACGACCACGACCACGGCCGCGACCTCGGCCTCTGCCTCTACCTCTACCAGCCATGGCGTTGACTCTTGAGATGGTGGGGGCTAGGGTTTGTGTGTGAGGGACGATGAGAGAGCGCCCTTTTTATAGGCCTGAGGGAGGCGGGAGAGCGGTGGTGCTCATTAACGCCGGCACACAGAGCTAGGCGCAATGAGACGCTTCGCTGCGCATCTGCGGGAACTGCATCGTCGCTGCGCGCCAATAACTTTCGTCGCGAGGTATGCAACGGTTAGGTTAAACTTCAATGTGCCGCTGACGCGTCGGTCCCGCCACTCCTCGCCTTGCTTTTCGTTGTGTCCGGCATGCCCAGAGCGCCCCTGTGTAGCGGGGATGGGTTCGGGGCGCCGAACACCGTATTGGGCCGCGTCGGACGGAAAGGGCCTTTGGGACGCATGGCTGGTAACGATTTTTTGTCCGGCGCGCCTCAAATCTATTTGGGGGACGCGACTGGAGATGCTCTTATTCTCGTGGCCACCATCTCATGTGCACCGTGATCATCGGTATATGCGTGCAGACTTATATTTTATGCATGATGGAGAATTTGATATTCCATGCTTACAAACACGATGAGTAGCTATCTCAATGCTTGAAATAAGGGCACACAGCTTGAGAAGTTGAGGGGATAGCTGGCGGTGCAGCCGCAGTATGACACGTTGACAACGGTGGTTGTTGTAGGCTATGCCTTGGTATTCCCCAGATTGATGAAGCCAACGCCTCGGCATGACACGTGGGAACACAGTTGTTGCCGAATTACTAGTCAAGTCGAGCTTGGACCGTGACAAGGTGCTCGGGCGGCATGCTTTGTACTACTACATGAGTAATCTTTGCATGTTTCTATTTAATACGTACCAAATCCATTTAGTTTTAGAGAATCAACCTGAGGTTGGGTGGTTAGGAGGGTGGTTGTACCCCAGCCCACCAGAGTTCAAACCCCAGGTTTGACATCTGTGTGTCTCATAAAGGCGGAATATTCATTCAGTGGGAGGCGACGTTCCGTCGAAAGCGAGGCGTCTGTGGTGACTTCGTCAATTTCAAGATCCAATCCGCCGGCTCAGTTTTCCGGAGGTGCTCATAGGGGTAGGGTGCGCGTGTTTGCGTTCATAGGGTGAGTGTATACGCGTGTATGTGAGCGTCTGCGTTTGTACTGTGTTTCTCAAAAAAAAATCCATTTAGTTTTAGTATGTGGCATAACCTTGCATGCTTCTATCTAGTAGGTACCTAGTTTAGATTCAAAGTAAATAGCTTCGCTCCTAGCGTCCCTTCGTTAAGAGCCCCCCTTCCTCCCCTGCCGCCGCCGCCTTCGTTAAGAGCCCCCTTTCCTTCCCTGCCACCGCCGGGTGCCGGAGGCGGCGGACTTGTCTCTACCCGTGCGCTAGGAAGGGAGACGTGGGGTTTCTCCTATCGGAGGCGGTGTCCCTAGGTCGACGATGGTTCCGATGGCGGGGCGCCGTCCTAGACGGTGTAGATCCGCTTGGTGTGGCGGCGCTGGCTTGGGCGCTTGGCTGCGGGGTAGAGCTATGGCCGATGACGTCATCCTCCTGGCCCAGATCTGGTTTTGGGTGGGCCAGGCCCGGGCTTGACTACGCCATCTTTGGCAGACGGAGGAGTGGCTCAAGCTGTGGGCGACAATGACGTCGGTGCATCTAGTACAACACAACCGGATAACCCTAGCGTCCCTTCGTCCAGAGCCCATATCTCTCCTCCCCAGCCACCATCGGCTTCCGGTGGCGGCAGACTTGCCTCTACTCTCGTGCTACGAAGGGAGACGAGGGTTTCTCCGGCCGGAGGCGGTGTCCCCCTTGGTCGACGATGGCCCTAGCGGTGGCACGTCGTCCTGGATGGCGCAACTCCGGGTGGTGTGGCGGTGATGGCGTGGCCGCTTGGTTGTGGGGTGGAGTGGTGGCCGATGGCGGCGAAATGCCATCCTAGATTTGGGCCTGCACGGGCCAGGCCTGAGCTTGACTGTGGGTGGTGATGACGTCGACGCGTGTACTGTAACACGACGGCAGGAATTTTACGCGCCCGCATTGGGATCGGCCGAGCCAAGTGGGCCTGGTTTGCTCCTAATGCGGCGTGAGGATGGTTACCACCAATGGCTGTAGATTCTACATTCAAGCAGGAGAGTACATCATGTATATGTTATTACCATTTCGTGAAGGGTTTAGTAGAAAAAAATTTAAACGATTATTTAGTTGATTGACACAAAACAAGCATCTTAAATGTACATGCATGGATTTCCTGACCAGGTACGCAATGTGACGAATTGATGTCATCATGATGATGGAAATGTGTTGCATGCATTTTGTGACAGGATGCATGTATTAGTATGTATCATACACCGTGCACTAGTATGGCCGATCGATGCACATGTACATTCACTTTGCCATGTATCTATCTAGCATGTGATCTGCACCGGCCAGTTCATTCTATGTACGACTACTTGACCGGATGCAGACATGCCAGATTTCATAAGTTGTGCCATCTCCAACCCTTCTGATTAGCTCCATTTTCAGAACTTCTCTAGTGGATGACACTCCATGTTGGCGACAAACTATTCGGACAATGAGCATTAAGAATTTCACCATCCGGGTAGTACCTTCCTTTCAACATTCTAGCCCATAAGGATGCATGCCTCTCTAGCAATCTAGCTAGCATAGCATCATTGAACAATTAGAGGCCACATAATCCCATTACTCTATCCTTTGAAGAAGACATGCTTTCCCATGCCTGGCAATGTAAAACTCTTTTATCCAGTCATCCCGCCCACCAGTATTTGGACATAATTATCATTGAAGAAGAGATTGAAGCAGCTCATAAAGTAGGTTGATAAAGCCTGAACCACTTTTTTAAGAGGACTGCTTTAGCAGCGCTAGTTGCTCGAAATGTTGGTTTGTCACACGTCCAGTCAAGGACGGTAACCCCACCGCAAGTATTTCTCTGTTAGATCTTTTTGATCAATTTGCAAAGTATTCCTTATTACTTCATGGTCGCCTTGGGTGCTAGCCAGATTAGAACCAAGAAGTACTAGAACACCAATGGAGGCCCGTGAGACATTACGCTAGTTCTGCGAACAACGCCGCCATCCGCAGCTAGAACAAAGACATGATGAAGGTATGACATGGTATGCTTCTAGTTGCAGGTTGTCGGCGGAGTCCAAGAAGAGAAGCTCTGGGACCGTCCTTCACCGCGTGGCCCTATCCCGAAGTAGCGCTTCAAACCACCGGCACGGGAATGCTCAGGTCTTGGGTAGGCTCCGACAAACTGGCATGCCTTTGTTGGTGCCATGGGGTTGTCCCAAACTCACCGGCGGAGTGAAAACGCCAAGCTACGATGGACATGCAACTGTACCAATGTTCTTTTAATGGGTTCTAAAGTAAAACCGGTAGGTAGCAAGCGGTGCTATCATATTTGGCGGATGCACATGTGCACTTGGCTGATGCA
This sequence comes from Lolium multiflorum, assembly GCA_030979885.1. NCBI lineage: Eukaryota > Viridiplantae > Streptophyta > Magnoliopsida > Poales > Poaceae > Lolium > Lolium multiflorum. The sequence goes on along the minus strand of CM061749.1, from coordinate 59,255,662 downwards.
TCTATCTAGCATGTGGTGTGCACTAACCAGTCCATTCTATGTACGACTATACTTGACCTCAACGGAGTAGGCCAGACTGGATCAACTTCTGTAAACACAGATAAGTATAGTTAGAGTTCATGGATTCGATACTATTTTTTACTTAATTAATCAAGAACTAAGCATTTTTATTGTTCATGGCGGATATAAATTAGTGCTACTAATAAGCCAAGCCAAACTAGGCACTTGTGTTACTAGCTTTAGATAGCTGCAGGTGCTGGTTAGCTACTTTTTACTTAATTAATCAAGAACTAATCATTTTTACTGTTCATGGCAGGTTGATAGTGCTACTAATAAGCCAAACGATTAAATATTTTTTACTCAATTAATCAAGAACTAAATATTTTTAGTAGATTTAAATTAGTGTTGCTAATCAACCAAACAAAATTAGGAACTTGTACTAACTAGCCTTTTGCTAATAAGCTGGTGCTCGTTAGATATGTACTTCCATGCAAATGAACTTATGACTGTTAGCTAACTAACTAACAACCATGCACTTGTAGGGATCACCATGGACGGAGCCAGCTCCTAGCAACCCGGCAAAGCCGAAGGGTATTCAGTAAGCATTGGGTTACTGCATATGGATTAATCGTGATGTTTCTGGAAACTCCGGTCGGCGGTACCGTACATATATAGGCCATGCCCGAGGTCATACACCCAGCTGGGCCCCACCACTAGCAATCACAACGTGTAATAGGTGCAAATCAACTTTTTTTTAGGGAAAGGTGCAGATCAACTAATCAATCTCATTCGTTAATTAATTATGGACCAATAAATTAGTAGTACTAATAGTCAAACGTTTGGTCCGGGTATGAAAAATAAGTATCCGACCAGTAGTAACATGTACCACAAAAATATTCAATCTCGCCATCAAGCATTAACCAGGACACCAAAATAAACAAATCCAGCGGAAACAGCTCAAAGCCCAGCCCAGCAGAGACAAAAGTAGCTTGGCCCAAGTGAGCACGGTCCAATACCAAATCCACGGTAGCATAGCTTGTTTGGCTGTAGAAGCATTTGCAATATTTAGTCCCACCTTGCTAGTCTAGAGAAGTGGAGACCAGCTTATAAGGGGGCATCTTTTATGGCTCTTAGATAGTAGTATAAGAACATGCAACACACCGAATAGCGCGTGCGCTCGCGTGAATATTCGCGACTTAAGACTTTGGACCATCTCTCTGACGAGCGGCGTGCTGCTGCTGTCGCGCCACTAGAGGATCACCAGGACTTCCTCCATGGACAGGCTCGCCAGCACCACCATCAAGTAGCTTGACGAGGTACTCCCACTCTCTCAAACTGTTGTGCTGCTTTCGTATGGTTGCTGCAGATGTTCATCTGCTGTCTGCTTTAAAAGTAACTTGTTATTCATGCCAAGTACCATTTCATTGTGTACTACAGGCCACCTGTTGAGATACGAAAAATGTAGGGGACCTGCTGATGCTCTGGTGGCCTCCTCGAGCCTGCTTGGAAGCACCTTTCTGTCCATTGTACTCCTCCGTAACCCTGCTTGGGTGCTTGGATCTGCGTTTTAATGCACACTCTGATTCCATTTTGCTCAGGTGGTGTCGTGGTTGTGATGGACCGCTACGCTGGTGGTGGTGCTCCCAAGGTCTCTCTCAATCCCTCCCTTTTCTTTTTTTTGTCAAGTGTCACTCATGAGTCGTGAAAGCTTTTGTAAGATTTGATCAGCAAGCTACTCTATATATAAGCAATCACTAGTAGGAGAATCTGTTTACAAAGTGTGGTGGTGCAGCTATCTTTTCGTTTCTCTCATAACCACCATATGCTAACCTCTCGCGCTCACTCCTGTGCAGATATTAAGAATGCCTCGTATTTGAGCCTGGAGTGGCGGAGGAAGCGGGATGCCAAGATATCATGTATTAGAGTCCTATTCCAGTTCGTGCACATCGACTAGTCCTTGAAACCATAAGTAGGCGATCTTTCTTAGTGCCCTGAATCCTTGCAGCATTCTTGCATCCACAAGCAGCCAACCTTATCCCCGTGTTTCTATTTTGCAGCTCAATGATGTGCCCTGGACCCCGGCATTAGAGGCGCTCTCGGACGGCAACCCCGACCTGTTGCTGCCACCTACCTCAGCGCCGGGATCTCTGCACCATATCTCTGACGAGCGGCGTGCTGCTGATGTCGCGCCCCCAGAGGATCACCATTCACCAGGACTTCCTCCATGGACAGGCTCGGCAGCACCACACTCTCTCCAACTGTGCTGCTTTGGTATGGTTGCTGCAGATGTTCATCTGCTGTCTGCTTTGAAAGTAACTTGTTATTCATGCGAAATACCATTTCATTGTGTACTACAGGTCACCTGTTGAGATACGAAAATGTAGGGGACCTGCTGATGCTGTGGTGGCCTCCTCGAGTCCGGAAGTAAGCACCTTTCTGTCTATTGTCCTACTCCGTAACCCTGCTTGGGTGCTTGGATCTGCGTTTGAATGCACACTCTGATTCCGTTTTGCGAAGCCAGTAGTAGGCGATTTTGCTTACTGCCTCGCATTCAGTTTCTCGGTCTCAGTCAATACATGAGATGCATATTATTTCGTGTTATTGGTTTTGTGAAGCAAATTGTTATGTCAGTTCTCGGTGCGCCGAGCCTGAGAACCTTATGTTGTACTACTTCGTTACCTATCAAGCAACAATGTGGCAAATTGTTGCTTTCCTTCTTTTTCTGCTACTCCTGTTGTTTCTCATCTAGTTTGTGAATCCTTTATATTAGTCTATTCGCACCGTTGAACTGGGAATTAGCGTGACCACAATGGTGTCCCTTTGCGGACCTGGTTCGACCCCTGTTGGGTGGATTATATCTAGCTGGTTTATTCCACAAAGTGTATCTCGCTGTCTTCTGAAAAAAGTGTGTGTAGAAGAGATGCTAGGGCTAAAGTAAGTAGTTTTGTAACTGTTCTTCATTAAGTACGCAGTAGCAATCCAATGGGTTGCAGGAATTGTACAAAATTTGGTTGCTTTTCCTTTTTTTTGTACTATATATGACAGCAGCAGCATTTAGATGTGTTTTTACATAGAAACTAACCTCTGCATTTAGATGCGTTTTTAGGGAGAATAATTAACTATGAGACGACAGTGAATAGGTACTGCTCACTTTTGCATGTTCTACTTTGCATCAGGTTGTGAGACACTAATTAAATGTACTAGGAAATAAGGGTATGTGACACTAATTGTTGTGTTGTGGCACACATCAGTGTACATCATTCTGGTATGATTTAGGTAGAAACTCAGGCTACCTCTTGGTTGATTTAGATTGCTGCTTATGTTATTTGGCATATTTGACATAATGGGTTGATTGTAACTGTCTTAACTTGGGGAACTAGCTGACCACAATTTTCACTTTATGATGTGTTGGGAGTGCTATGATGGATACATATGCTTAGAAGATTGAATAGAACTTTCATTTATCCTGCTTGCTTTGAACTCAACTTGCATTTGTCAGAAATTCTTTTCATGTACTGATTTTTGATGTTTCTCAACAGCAAGTTTTACAAGGCTGGGAGCATAAGAGGCTGCCGTCCGATGAATGACTGGAGGCTGGACGAGCAAGAACTAAAACCTGAAACTCCTCTTGTTTGCAAAACCAAAATTTCAATCCTCGGTTTGTGATTTCATAGAAAGTGCTTGTGCAGCTATCTTTTGTGACTCTCATAGCCATATGCTAACCTCTCGCGCTCACTCCTGCAGTGCACATATGACGAATACCTCGTATTTGAGGCGCCGACCCCGCGGCCCGCGCGCGCGTACCCGTCGGCGGCGTACGCGGCGTTGAGCTCGTTGCAGCACCCGACGAGGCGCATGCCGCCGCCCGAGGGCTGCTCGGCCTCGAGCTCGTCGAGGAGCGTGAGGTTGAAGTCGCCGGGGACCGTGAAGACGTCCCGCGCGCCCACCTCCGCCAGGCGCCGCGCCAGGTGGCGGCCCAGCGTGGCGTTCGCCGGGATGGAGGGAGCGGTGGTGGCGGAGGAGGACGCGGACGGCAGCGAGCCGAGTGCGGTGGCCATGGCGGATGGCGAGCAGGGTGGCGGTGGACTGGTGGCGGTTGGCGCGAAGATTCTTGGCCTTGTTGGAGAGAGCCAGAGGCCGAGAGGTGGAGAAGGTTCGTGTGTTTTGAAAAGTTGGCTGCTCTGTGTTGGTGATCTAGTATACGTCGGTCGGAGTTGACACATGTATCACCGGGCGGCCGGCTTCTAGACAGAGAAAGCTCTACCCAGCTGGACTCCTTCGGCTTCGGCATTAATTTAATTCCTCCACCCCGACCCGATCCAACGGACCTCGTCTACCGAAACCACAAATGAAAACCAACCAAACCCTAATCCCGCTTTCCTCTGTCCTCTCCGCCCCATTCCACACACGCAGCGGCAGCGGCAGCGGCGGCGGCGTCACAAAACACGCCCACCGCCAAGGAGGAGATCCGACGGCTTCGCGGCGGGCGGGCTTGCTCGCCGGCGCGCGCGTGCGTGCGCATCCATGCGCCGCGCTCCGTCGAGCAGGCCTCACCGTCTCGCGCGCGTACAGGCCACCAGGACGCTCCTTCTTCCTCGCGCCGGTGGCCCCGACGGGGACAACGCCGACTTCTCTTTCCCGCCCCGCCCAGCGTCCTCCTCAACCTACCATCCTGCACCCGTGCTCCCTCCAGCCGCTCAAGATCCTCGTCCGTCTTCTCACAAAAATAAAAAGGTAACCACCTTTTCGATCCATTTTTTTTGCTCCTCCCTGCCCCCCCTCCGATCTGCACTAACCCAGCCAGCGCCAATTCCATTTCGCCCAGGTAAACCGGACTTGCTGTTCCGGCCAACGGAGCTACTGCCCTCGTCAATGCCACCCCGTCCCAAGATCTGCAACTCAGGTACCCTTGGACTGCGCTCTGTGTGACGATTTTTGTTTTTCAGATGATTATGGCCAAGCCAAAGGCCTGCTTAGTTTCCGAATCAATCTTGCAATTAGTGACAGAAACAAAATCACGATTTTTATTTTAAATGTCCGGCCAGTTTAGTTTATATTACATCTCAATTGATTCGACTTTGCTCAGGACATGTTCCCCTTCGCCATCCTGCCAGTGATGTGCTTCCGCTGCCTTCTTCGACTAGGACCTCTCCTACAGCACCGCGACAACCATCGGTGAGCACGCCATGGCACCGCGACAACTTCGGCGTAACTCTACCTTTCATTCTTCGTATACTACCCTAAATCCTTGCAGCATTCTTGCATCCACAAGCAGCCAACCCGCTCATCCCCGTGCTTCTGTTTTGCAGCTCAATGATATGCCCCGGAGCCCGGCACTAGAGGCGCTCTCGGACGCCAACCCCGACCTGTTGCTGCCACCTACCTTAGCGCTGGGATCTCTGCACCATATCTCTGACGAGCGGCGTGCTGCTGCTGTCGCGCCCCAAGAGGATCACCAGGGCTTCCTCCATGGACAGGCTCGCCAGCACCACCATCAAGTAGCTTGACGAGGTAGTCCCACTCTCTCAAACTGCTGTGCTGCTTTCGTATGGTTGCTGCAGATGTTCATCTGCTGTGTGCTTTAAAACTAACTTGTTATTCATGCCAAATAATACCATTTCATTGTGTACTACAGGTCACCTGTTGAGATACGAAAAATGTAGGGGACCTGCTGATGCTCTGGTGGCCTCCTCGAGCCCGGAAGTAAGCACCTTTCTGTCTATTGTCCTCCTCCGTAATCCAGCTTGGGTGCTTGGATCTGCGTTTGAATGCACACTCTGATTACCTTTTGCTCAGGTGGTGTCGTGGTTGTGATGGACCGCTCTGCTGGTGGTGCTGCTCCCAAGGTCTCTCTCAATCCCTCCATTTTCTTTTTTTTGTCAAATGTCACTCATGAGTCGTGAAAGCTTTTGTAAGATTTAATCAGCAAGCTAACCTCTCGCGCTCACTCTTTTGCAGATATGAAGAATGCCTCGTATTTGAGCCTGGAGTGGCAGAGGAAGCGGGAGGCCAAGTTATCATGTATTAGAGTCCTATTCCAGTTCGTGCACATCGACCAGTCCTTGAAGCCAGAAGTAGGTGATTTTGCTTGTGCCTCGCATTCAGTTTCTCGGTCTCAGTCAGTACATGAGATGCATATGATTTCGTGTTATTGGTTTTTTGAAGCAAATTGTTATGTCAGTTCTCGGTGCGCTGAGCCTGAGAACCTTATGTTATACTACTTTGTTCCTATCAAGCAACAATGTGGCAAATTGTTGCTTTCTTAATTTTGCTGCTACTCCTGTTGTTTCTCATCTAGTTTGTGAATCCTTTATATTAGTCTGTTCGCACCGTTGAACTGGGAATTAGCGTGACCACAATGGTGTCCCTTTGTGGACCTGGTTCGACCCCTGTTGGGTGGATTATATCCCGCTGGTTTATTCCACAAAGTGGATAAGCCAGTGTATCTCGCTGTCTTCTGAAAAAAGTGTGTGTAGAAGAGATGCTAGGGCTAAAGCAAGTAGTGTTGTAACTGTTATTCATTAAGTACGTAGTAGCATCCAATGGGTTGCAGGAATTGTACAAAATTTGGTTGCTTTTTCCTTTTTTTGGACTATATATGAGAGCAGCAGCATTTAGATGTGTTTTTACATAGAAGCTAACCTCTGCATTTATATGTGTGTTTAGGGAGAATAATTAATTGAGATGACAGTGAATATGCATGACTCACTTTTGCATGTTCTACTTTGCATCAGGTTGTGAGACACTAATTAAATGTACTAGGAAATAAGGGTTTGTGACACTAATTGTTGTGTTTGTGGCACACATCAGTGTGCATCATTCTGGTCTTATTTAGGTACAAACTCAGGCTACCTCTTGGTTGATTTAGATTGCTGGTTATGTTATTTGGCTTATTTGACATAATGGGTTGATTGTAACTGTCTTAACTTGGGGAACTAGCTGAGCACAATTTTCAGTTTATGATGTGTTGGGAGTGTTATGTTGGATACATATGCTTAGAAGATTGAAAAGAACTTTCATTTATCCTGCTTGCTTTGAACTCAACTTGCATTTGTCATAAATTCTTTTCATGTACTGATTTTTGATGTTTCTCAACATCAAGTTTTACAAGACTGGGAGCATAAGAGGCTGCCGTCGGATGCAAGACTGGAGGCTGGACGAGCAAGAACTAAAACCTGAAATTCCTCTTGTTTGCAAAACCAAAATTTCAATCCTCGGTTAGTGATTTCATAGAAAGTGCTTGTGCAGCTATCTTTTGTGACTCTCATAACCATCATATGCTAACCTCTCGCGCTCACTCCTGCAGTGCACATATGACGAATACCTCGTATTTGAGGCTGCACTGGCGGAGGAAGCGGGAGTCCAGGATATCATGTATTAGAGGCCTCGCTGTGCATCGACCAGTCCTTGAAGTCATAGTAGGTGAGTTTTCTTGCTTCTGCAATTTGCCTTGTTAGAAAAGTGATTGATGGCCTGTGTTGCAAAATGTTGGTGGCAAAGTGGAACAACAAATGGTTTATGTCAGTTTTCGGTGTGCTGAGCTTGAGAATCTAATGTTATATTACATAGTTACCTATCAGGCAACAAGTGGCAAGTTGTTTGCTTTCTATCTTTCTTTTGCTGGTGCTCCAGTTATTTCTCATCTAGTTAACTGGGCATTAGCGCCAGCACAATGCCGTCCCTTAGCAGACCTGGTTCTCGACCCCTGTGGGGTGGATTATATCTCGCAGGTTCATTCCACCAAGTGGATAAGCCAGTGTACCTCGCTGTCTTCTGAAAAAAGTGTCTGTAGAAGAGATGCTAGGGCTAAAGTAGTGCTGTAATTGTTCTTCAGTGAGTACTAGCAATCCAATGGGTTACAGGAATTGGACAAATTTGGTTGCTTTTTCTTTCTTGTGGACTATATATGACAGCAGCACAAATGTTTTTTACAGAGAAGCTCACCTCTGCATTTAGATGTGTTTTTAGGCAGAATAATTAACTATGAGATGACAGTGAATAGATATGGCTCGCTTTTGCATGCTCTACATTGCATCAGGTTGTGAGACACTGATTAAATGTATGAGGAAATAAGGGCCTGTGACACGAATTATTGTGTTGTGGCATACATCAGTCCATCAGTCCTCTTGGTTGATTTAGATTTTTGGTTATGTTATCTGGCTTATCTGACATAATGGGTTGATTGTAACTGTCTTGAACTTGGGGAACCAACTGACCACAAATTCCAGTTTATGATGTGTTGGGGATGTTATGATAGATACATATGCTTACTGGATTGAATAGAACTATCATCTATCTTGTTTACTTTGAACTCAACTTGTGCTTGTCATAAATTCTTTTCCTGTACTGATTTTTGATGTTTCTCAATTGCAAGTTCTACAAAGCTGGGATCATAGAATGCTGCCGTCCGATGCATTACTGGAGGGTGGACAAACAAGAAGACAAAGCTGAACTCTTCTTCCTTGCAAAACCAAAATTTGAATCATCGGGTTGTTTTTGTTGTGCACTGTTATTTGCGACTCGAAATCTGTAATGCTGGGTTCTAGTTGGCGATGTCTGGGTTGTATTTGTTGTGGGCTGTTATTAGTGATTCCAAATCAGGTATGTTGGGTGAAGTCATTCTTGTAATTAAGCCTGGGCATTCCGGGTTAGCACAGTTTCTGAAGGTTTATCAAACCAGCCTGTCCCAAGCAGTTTAAATTGGGCTGGTTTCGTTTAATCTGTTCAAATAAGAGGTAATACCACGGGTTGGTGTGGGCTGCTTTGATGGTGTATACGGTTTGGAACCGGTTCATACTTAGCGGCATCTTGTTCACAACAGAGAAGAACTACTATGCGGTTTCGTGCTATGATGTTGCCTGCCACCAGCGCACCATGCTCCACAACTGTGTGAGCTGCTCGCTGGGCTTGGTCTGCAGCATCTATATTCGTTTGACATCCGCGACCTCTTAGCAAGCCTTGAACGTTGAGCTAGCTGCCGTTGAGCAGTACCACTGAGCTCACGGGTCAGAGCCACCATGTGCAGGTGATACCCATTCCCTTTCGCCATTGTGTCCTGGACTCCTGGTACAAGCACGAGCTGACTCTCGTGTTGAACCCGTCACGGCCGCTGTAGATGGTAGAGTGCGTCGGCTTCCACAGTCCGGCTTTGCAGCTTCCCGGCAGGCCCTTGACCCGTCTCTAATGGCGACATCGCTACCCAACGCGAGCAACGTCAGGACCCTCGCTAATGGGCTTTCCCTGGTGGCTGTATATGCTTCCCATTCGTTCAGGATTTCGGCAAGCACCGCACCACCACAAGAAACTCTGCCTCCTCATGCTGCCGCCCACGGCCACGACAACGGCTACATAGTCGTGGAGAAGAAACACCTGTCGGCCGCCGAGAACACGACGCCGTTGCCGCCAGCTTCCACCTACCCCTCGGCCGTAGGCTGCTTCATCTTCGTCACAGCCTTGGCGCTGGCGCTATCGGCCTCCTTCGTGCCCCTGGTTTGTGTGCATACCGTTTGAATGATTTCGTCTGGTTGAGGCCGTCTCCAACCGGCAAGAGTTTTGTGTCCGTGGTTTCACTCCCGAGACCAGTACACCCGGTATGAACCGTATGTCTGGTCCAGTGCCGGCTGGACTGCTGGTTTGTCCGGTTTGATACCAAACCATGAACAGGCTTACTTGTAATACTCTAGACTGAAACTGTTGGGTTGTGGTGGTGCGCTTTTACTGAATATTGTTTGAGTTGTGATCTGGTTGTCCAAAAAAGGTGTGCGGTCATGCCAAAAAAAAATCTGAGAACCTTACCAATTAATTGCTACCTCTTTCCTAACTGAACCAGAGCCGATCAGATCCACCGGTCTGAGCATGAACACGTACGTGAGCTTGCTATGTAAATTCTCAAGAAAAGAAAATAATGTGAAGCTAGCTACCATGCTAGTGTCCGACTTGATCTGCGTAGCACTACGGTACTAGCTTTCTCTCCCGCCCAGGAGGGATCCATCACGAGCTTGCTAGCTCCACGGCTGTTAAGGAAAATTCGAGTACGTTACATATGTGTCCCACCACCTGGACCAGGCATACGCACATCAATCAAGCATTGGGAAGACACGCTCTAGACCTAATTAAGCTCTCTTCTTTCTCATACATACCAAACACACACTTTTCGGTGAATCATTGCCAAGCATAAACTTGTTCCTAGTCACCACATATATATATGGCTGTGAAGAAGACGCATGACTAAGGGAAGGATATCGCTGTCACCATGGACCTCCTCTCCATCGAGCATGTGTCATCGGGCTTCTATGTCGTATGGGCGAGGTCGAGGATAGAGTCGTACATGGAGAACACCCCTGCCATCTCGGTCGCGACCCTGTGTGCCATTGGGTCTATCGGGGAGGCGCCGACGTTTTCTTTGGAGGGCAACATGGAAAGAGATGGACACCGCCACATTGACGCAATAACTCTTATGTCCGTACTAGATTTCTCAACACTTCCTACTTATGTTTCCTTCCGTCAGGAAAACTAGAAAGAACCTCTTTTCAAAACTTCTATTGGATAGTAGGGGCACCTTCCTAGGGACCACTTCAACGGCTCATATTTTCAATCGTCCAGTGACGTACCATTCGATCTACCTAACAGGTACATCGCCTGAGCAAAAAAAATGCTCTATGGTTATCTAAAAATGCAAGGTGCAAGGTGCCTGTCCCGCTCCAGTTGTATGAACATCTCATAGTTTTCCCGCCTGTTTCCAGGAGGTTATGACACATTGTTTTCATTTTGGCAGTTGCCCCGCTCCTTTTTCGTGTTAGGAATCTTCACACTGAAACTTTCGTTCCAACAGTTTTTCTGCTAGGTTCCGACACGGCTATACCACAAATAAGTTATGGTATTTCCCGCCCAAAATTTTCAACATCGTTTTCCGAGAGTTGTATACTTGATGCAATATAGGAGATTCTTGTGATATATCCTCTTTACCATATCGGGAAAAATTCATAGCACTCGGGAAGTTAGACATATCGGAAGATTTCCAGGAATAAATAGAACATCTACCCTTGTAGGACCCTTATTTCATGCATGGGGATACCCACTACCTATCATTGCATGTGTCTTTCCTATGTGGCGCACCCTCTTCTTATGCATCAAAGTATCTATTACTTGTAATTTCGTTTTCCTTTTTGGGTCACGTGTTACTATTCACTACGGGAAAAAGAGCCGCTGCCGTGCAACCATCGAATGCCGTGTGCTCGCGCACGGGAAAGAAATCGTTGCCGTGCAAAAAAAATTAAAACACACGGCAAAGGCGAGCGCACGGCAAAGAGGAGCTACAGCGCACGGCAAAGAGGAAGGGCACGACAAAGAGCGCGTAGAGCGCACGGCAAAGAAAGGGTGGACGGCGAAGAAATCTTTGCCGTGCGGAAGCGCACGGCAAAGAGCTGCCCGCACGGCAAACTCCCAAGGGCGCACGGCAAAGAGCTCGTGCTCGGCAAAGACGCCGAACGTTATCCAAACGCGCATCCGCTGGCCGGCCTCGCATCCACACACACGCACGCGCATCCGCTAGCTAGCTGCGCTCCTCGCCCCCGCGCCGCCGCCGCCGACTCGCCCCCGCGCCGCCGCCGACTCGCCCTGCCCCCCACGCCGCCGCCGCCGAGCGCCCGCCGCGCCCCGCCGACGCCCGCGCGCGTCGCGTCCGCCTGTCGCGCCGCCGCCGCCGCCTCGCCCTGCCTCCGTCGCGCCGCCGCGCCTCGCCCTGCCCCCCGTCGCGCCGCGCCACCTCGCACAGGGCCGCCACCTCCTCGCGCGCCTCGCACAGGGCCGCCACCTCCTCGCACAGGACCCCGTCAAGTCGCTCACCTCGCAGGTAACCTCTCCTTGCTCTCATCTTTCTCCCTGTACCTGGTTGCGCCGATCGATCTGCAGTAGTAGCAGTATAGCAAGCCGTGATAATGGATCGTGTGTAGCTTGTAGCTTCTCTGGTCCTTGCATGTTACAACTACAATGATCCCTGCATATGCATAGTGTAGAAATTAGTGTAGGATTTGTAGTGTAGGGATTTAGTGTAGGATTTAGTGTAGTAATTTTGTGTAGGATTTGTAAAATTGTATTTAGTGTAGGATTTTTTAAAATAAGATTTAGTGTAGGATTTGTAAGAATAGGTTAAAAATAGTCCAATGTAGGAAAAAAGATAATGTGCTGCAAGCAAATTATAAGTAATAGTTGTCAAATAAATTGTGTTCGCTTGCAATAATTAGTAATTCATTTTGTCTCTATGCAGGCGATGCTTCGAGGTGGACACGGGGGGCGGCGTCGCGAGGGTCTGTGAGGGGGCGTCCCGGATCTTCTTCGAGGTGGTCACGGGGGGCGGCGTCACGGTGGTCTTTGAGGGGCCGTCCCGGATCTTGTTCGTCGATTCGCTCACGCGTCAAGGGTAAAAATCTCGCCCCTGTGTACCTAGGTTTTTTTTGGTCTAGATCACCAAGTCTGTCGCGTTACCTAGGCGTCTCTTCCCGACCGTAAGGGTTACGTGGATAAATATGCATTAGTGGTCTCGCATATTATGAAGCGTAACTCTTACGGCATTTATCGGGACAGTCGGCGGATGCGTAGTTGGGTACGTTCTCCCTGCTCTACCCCGATCCGAGTCAGGATTTCGGCAGCGCCTCCCCGTTGTTCTCCGGATGCACACCCTCTCGGCTTTCGGCGAGACGTGTATCGGGAGAGCAGCGGGGAGGTGCTGCCGAAATCTCGGATCAGGAGAGCAGGGAGAACGTACTCAATCTACGGATCCGGCGGCTGCTAGGAGCCCACCTAGTAGAGATTCAGGTTGATGCATGCGTAAAAAAGGAAAAATTAAAATGCGGATCATGTTTGATATAAATTCTAAGTTCGTCTGTTTTGGTGCTGGTTAGAGGATGGATAACCGTGACTGGATGTACGATGGCAGAATCGGTCCGTGGAAATATACTGAGGAATGGGGAGAAAAGACCAAGCAGTTCGTGGACAGGGCGTTTGACATCCCTAGCAGACCCAGGACAGTTTTTTGCCCTTGTAGTAAGTGCGCTAACCAAAAAACACAGGACAAGGAAACTATGAGTCTTCACCTGATCAAGTCTGGGTTCAAACCGTCCTACAAGATTTGGACTTTTCATGGAGAAAAGGCGAAGAAACGTGCTAGGAAGGAGGTGCGGCAGATTCAGCCTACGAGAGAATATGATACTGGGTTTGATAGGTGCCTAGAGAACTTGGCTAATGGTAATGTGCCTGAAAGCCCTCATGTAGAGGCGGAGACATCTAGGGATGCGGAGACAAGTGAGGAGCCGGAGGAAAACACAAAGAAGTATTACGAGGCTTTGTTTGCTTCGCAGAAACCCCTACACGTAAATACAGATGTCACCCAACTAGATGCCATCGCTCGCCTTTTGGCCTTTAAGTGCCACAGGAATCTGTGCAGAGATGGGTTCGATGAACTTCTGGTCCTCGTTGGCAGCATTCTGCCGAAAGGGCACCTCTTGCCGCAAAACTTCTACTATTCGAAAAAATTGCTCAGTGACCTCAAGATGTCATCTCAGCAGATACACGCTTGTCAAAAGGGATGCATGCTATTCAGAGAGGAGCATGCTAACACAAACTATTGCATCCATTGCAATAGCTCTAGGTACTTTGAGGTTGACACCAATGGTGATGGTCAGAAGAGGCAGACCACGGTTGCCAAGAATATCCTCCGCTATCTTCCAGTCCTACCGAGGATCCAGCGGCTCTTCATGACCGAGGATACTGCCCAGCAGATGAGGTGGGCTGTAGAAGGGATCAGACCAGACAGCAAGATGATACATCCGTCGGATGGTACTGCATGGAAGAACTTTGTCAAGAAATATCCCCTGAAAGCCGGTGACCCGAGGAGCGTAGCAATTGCGATATCAACCGATGGGTTCAATCCATATGGTATGTCGGCTGCGGTATACAGTTGTTGGCCAGTGTTTGTTATTCCCCTGAACCTACCCCCTGGCGTCTGCACGAGATCAGAGTACATGTTTGTGTCGATGATAATCCCTGGACCGAAATACCCGGGTAAGAACATGAACGTGTATCTGGAACCACTGATTGATGACTTGCTTCTTGGCTGGGAAGATCGCGGGATCCGAACTTATGACGCGGCAAAGAAGGAACACTTCGATATGTATGTCTGGTACCACACGTCTCTGCATGACTTGCCAGCACGTGCTTTGTTCTGCCGTCGGGGAAGACAGGGCGTGCTTTCTTGCGATGGTCATATGGTGGACATCCCGCGAGTACGCCCGGAAGCACGAGGAGGGCAAGCAGAAGCGTTCAGAGATGGGAGGTGGATCACATGTCCTGGGCAGCAAGAACTTGGCCCTTACCTTGCAGGATGAGGTGAGCAAGTGGTTTCTTCATTCTTTCGTTTTATGTTATTGCTAGCCCCGCAAGTGTCTCCCTCTTCACTTAATTGCATGTACTCTTTTGCAGGAAGTGAAGACAGGCGTGGCACCAAACTTGTTTGGCTTTTTCCAAAAGTCGAAGACCAGGAAGGAGCCGCATCCTGAAACGGGGTCCTTGTGGGTCAACGACCTAGCGGAGGGCCAGTGTGGCGCGTACCGCTCGAAGTTCAAGGACAAGCACGGCGAAGACGCCGACCCAACCACCGAAGAGTTTGACGTTGAGGTTGCGGTGCTTGCGGGACAAGGCAAGAAGGGTGGCCGCCTATGGATTGCTGACGGGTTAGTCGACCCAAGTACCATTCCATCTCTACGCCAGATCCGTCGTGGGCGTACGAGCGAGCAGCCTCGGGTAGAGACCCGCCCACGGGCTTCGGACCTAGCTATCGAGAAGTTACGGGTAAGTTCTTCGTCGATCCTCTACGCTTCATTACATGTTTTTCATTGCAATGTTACTGACATCGCGGCAACACAACGTAGGCGGAGATGGAAGAAAGGGAACGGAGGCACCAAGAGGAGCAGATGCAGATGCAGCAGCAGATGTTGCAGCAGATGCAACAACAGCAGCAGATGTTGCAGCAGATGCAACAACAGCAGCAGATGTTCCAGCAGATGTTCATGAACCAGGCCGTGCTGACTCCCCCACCGGGTAGTAGTGCTCCTAGCACGTCGTGTCCTCCTATGTTCCCCAACTGGGTAAGTGGTTAACTTAATATCTCCGTCTCAATCTTGTTTGTTGTCTAACCGAACTTTGGATATTGCAGATCCCCGCGCCTGATCCGGCTGTGATGGCGCTCCTCCAGCAAGCGCCAAGTCAGAGCCCGCTGACACCTGGCTTGACCGTCAACAATACGGGCATCATCCGGAGCCTGCAGCAGTTTCTAGGTGAGTTCTCCTACACTTCTAATTCTTCCATACCATGTCACTTGTGAATTATTCAACCATGTCAATTTTAGCCAGTATGTTCAATTTTACCTATTCCATGTTAATTTTAGCCATTCCATGTCATCCTTAGCCATTATGTTGAATTTTAGTCATTTCATCCAAATTCTAGCGATTATGTTCAATTTTAGCCATTCCATGTCAATTCTAGTTCTTCCATGTCAATTTTAGCCATTCCATGTCAATTCGAGTTCTTCCATGTCAATTTTAGCCATTCCATGTCAATTCTACTTCTTCCATTTCAATTTTACCCATTCCATGTCAATTCTACTTCTTCCATGTCAATCCTAGTTCTTACATGTCAATTTTAGCCATTCCATGCCACTTATGCATAGATATCTATGAACTTGTAGGAGGTGGAGAAGGACAAGGAAGTGGAGATGGACAAGGAAGTGGAGAAGGACAAGGAAGAGGAGAAGGACAAGGAAGAGGCCAAGGTTGATGTTGCTTGTGTATGAACTTGTTGTGCGACTTGGAACATTCTATGTTGGAGACTTTGATGTTGATGTTGCTTGTATGAACTAATTATGCGACTTGGAACTATTGTATGGACTTTGTTGGATATGAACTATGTTGTTGATGATGCAATACTCTATATATTGTGCTATATGTGTATCTGGACTGTTATTTGTATTTGTGAATTGCATATGCAGGGATTAATGGGGAAGCAGGAAAATTCTGGCAAAATTTGCACAATCTTTGCCGTGCACATGCACACGGCAAAGGCCACAGCACACGGCAAAGGCACTCTTTGCCGTGCACATGCACACGGCAAAGGCCACAGCACACGGCAAAGGCCGCCCGCGCTGCCCACCTGGTGCTGCTGTAGGTATCTTTGCCGTGCAGGGTGGAAGAGAAGCACACGGCAAAGCCAAATCTTTGCCATGCGAGTTGGAGAGGAAGCGCACGGCAAAGAAACTCGCACGGCAAAGAGGCCAAACGCACGGCAAAGGAATCCGCACGGCAACGAGGCCACAGCGCACGGCAACGCTGCGTCGCTCGGCAAAGCCTTTGCCGTGCGACTTTCGCGCGACACACGGCAAAGACCCCTTTGCCGGGCGGATCTTTGCCGAGCAGTCTTTGCCGTGCACGGCCGCACGGCAAAGGCTTTGCCGAGCCTATTTGTCCCTTTGCCGTGCGTTTGGGCTGCACGGCAAAGCCCTGTTTTGCCGTAGTGATTGTATCCAAGAAATGAAAGTTACTACCCATCATTTTATGTGTCTTCTCATCGTCGTGGCATTGTGGTAGGGTTCTAAAATTACATAGTCCCCTCGCCCTTTTTGAGAGGCTACAACACACTGTTATAGTTTTGGCAGTTTTCCCACCCATTTTCATGCCTACGATTGTTTTCCCACCTATTTACTAGCACACCTACCTTTTGGGTTCAAACTTCTACAAACAGTGTAGATATGAATTGAAACAAGCCCGGAAGACACGGACAGGGTGTTTCTACACCCGGGTGCATATGCACCCTTTATTTGAAATGCATATTAAACATATTTTAAAATGTTAAAAAAATACAAATAAAAATTCCCCGTGTATACCTTGACATATTACATGCTTACAAAGTTGTTTCAGCAAAAACCGATATGTTTCGTGCCTTGTGCAAAAAAGACAAATCTTTGGTGCTAAAATAGTCTATTTTTTGAGGCATTATTTGTCTTTTTTACACAGGGTAGAAAAATTGTTGGTTTTATGTGAAACTTTACGTGCACACATAGAACATGTCCCTCTATATGCTAAATTTTTTTACTAAATTTTTTATGTTTTGGAAATATGTTTTATGCATACCAGGTGCATATGCACCCGGGATCAGATTTGGTTTTCCGGGAAGACACTAATTTGTTAAAGGAAAGTTGTGAACATGCCATAGTCCATAAACTCTCTCTCTCTCTCTCTCTTTTTTGCGGTAGTGCCTTTATAGCATGTTGAGTCAAATCAGTAGGAGCATGGTGGCCTGGACAGAATCATAGCAGATTCATTTCATATTCCTTTTGTGAAGAGAGCGAGTAGACAGTCCACTCCATACAAAAGCAAAGGGAGCATCGTGGACAACATACATTATTCAATTGAAACCTTGCATGGCTAGTGGCCTAGCAAATGATATCTATTGTTTGTGATAGGAAAATTACATACACTATTGTTCTTGCTCTTTCCCGATACAAACACGACGGCACACGGATTACAACACAACCCACGTCTGATAGGAGAGTTGTGATAGCGGTCTAGCATCGCATATATTCCCTGGCAACTCTGATAGATCCGTACACCTAGGCCCATGTCTCCATATCAACACGCGCAACATTATTGCTCTTTCTTCTCCATTTCTACATCGGCTAATCTTGTAGGGGAGCTCTCTGACACACCCTCGAGTTGTTTAGGAGCATGCCAAGCCCACCGCAATACTTGCCTGCACCGTAGACATGTCATCTCCCGGCCAGGAATGTTGCACACGTCATCACTCATCAGCCCCGCCAGTGGAGTCACATAGTTCGTCAGCAATGAAAGCGACGGTCCGTTGCTGGCAACTAGCATGCCGGGTATGGCGCTCGCATTGTTGGGATGTCTCCATGGCGCGGCTTTGGTGCACACACTAGCCACATGGAGGAGGCGCCGCTAGTGGCAGCGATGACGTGATTGATGACCACGTTCTCACTGCCCTCTGTGACCGCCGCTGCCACCCAGTTCATGACGTTGAGGAATGAGCAAGTACTGCGAAGGGAACCTCCCAATGATGAGCTCGAGGAGCACGACGCCGAAGCGGAGCATGTCGGACCTGGCCGAGACGGGAACACACAGCTGCAGCTAATGCTGCGGCGCAGCAGCGACCTCGCTACCTTAGGCGACCAGAACACGAACATGGTATGCGCTAACTATGGCGCGTTGACGAGAGGGAAGAAGCCGTAGTCCATGATGCGCGGCGGCATCGAGGAGGATGTTATCTGACTTGAGGTTCCTGTGCGGTGGTGGTGGTGGTGGCGGCGCATCAAAGTCGGCATCGTCCATGGTCACGAACCACATCGCCAGGATATGCCAAGCTTTTGGTGGAGGTAAGACAAATTAAAGTAAGCTAGTGTCCCACAGAGCTCCGGCCTACTCGTACAACCTCGTCGGGAAGTTGGCGGATGTGCACGAGAGTTCTCGGCAGCTCGACGCCATGGAGAACCTAGCTAGTGTACTTTGTCGGGAGGTGGAACCGCGCGGAGCTCACTGGTCACGTACATGGCATCGAGCAGCGACGTGAGCACTCGCATATTCAAATGAGCATCCATATACCGTTATATTCGCGTATACCATTAAGTCAGGCTTACATGTATTGGTATTTATTTCGTATAGAAGGGAAACTGGCCAGAATTTTTTCGTACTTTCGGTTGATCTCCAAGATCTATGGGCGAGCGGGGTGGGGGTTGGACCAAACATGAGCCAAAAGTGCACGTTCTTTGTGATATTCCACACATGCCTCGAGTGCGTGTAATAGTTCATATATTTTTTCCTGTGAACAGAGAGAAGGTATGAGTGTTGAAGGCCGTGTGTATAAAACGGCGGCAAAGCACCATAAATGAAATATTGGCTCGGCCGGAGAACTGCCGAGATGAGAATGTTTTCTCAAATTCTAGGCGGGAAATGAAAATTTGGGCGGAAAAGTAGATGAAGCGGAAATAGTGTGATGTAGCTTCCGAATAACACCAGAAAGATGTCTCGTTAACTGTGCTTATGTATTCTCCCTCGGCGGACGACTTAGGGTGGCTCTAGTATCCATCGTCGGATAGCCTTAACTCTTTATTGTTTAACGAAATTTGAGTAAGATCAATTTTATGTGATTATTATCTACGCAGAAAGTTACCTCACAATATCACCTACTTCTTCAGTTTTGAAGTTTTAAAGAGGGTGAAAGTCATCTTAACATATAGAGCTACACGCGTTTAAAAGTTTGTCCTATCGTTCATCGCCTTTTTTACTACTACCATATTTCTTCGACCCCTCATCTTGATTTCGAATCGGGTGATTTTTGGTGCGTTATGAAAATTTAAGCAGATATCAATATGATAATAAAACCAGAAGAAATCAAGAAAGGGGTATCACAAAGAACGGTTGAGAGGGAGGGGGACTTTATGATGCGGGAAGTGTGGCGTCCCTAACTTCTTACGCCACCTGCCATTGGTAGCCCTTATAGCATCTCCAGCCGCGTCCCCCAAACGTCCCCCAAACGGCGCTGGATCGAGCGTTTGGAGAACGTGTTTTGTTCGTGCCGCGTTTGGGGGACGTTGCTCCCCAGCCGCGTCCCCCAAACGCCGCCTCAAACTTTTTAAAACATTAAAATACTCTTTTTTAAATTTTTTATTTCAATAGAGGGAAGAAACATTCGACAAACTAATACATAATTCGGAACATGGTTTACACAAACTAAGACATAGTTTGGAACATGGTTCCACAAACTAATACAGTACATAGTTTGAACCATGGTTGACACAAATTAAAACATTGCAAAATAACGAAACGTAACTAGTGTTGGCATCGCATATTTCGTGCGTTCGCTGCCAAGAAAGAACACTTCCAGGCACTCCCAGTCACCCAAACTGGAAAATTCGGCTGGTGATGATAGCCCTGTTGGTCCTTTTGAGAAAGAACAACCAGAAACCTCCGTGCCTATTTTCATTGTGAAGAAACAACACTCAATCGTCCTCCTCATCGGTGTCGCCGTGGTAGTGCCGGCGGCAGCGCGTCTCGTCGAACACCTTGACGCTCATATCCGCGTCGCCAAGGTAGGAGAATGTGAGCACGCAGACGGCTTCGAGGTCGTGGTAGCACGCGAAATTCTCCCAGCCGGTGTGGAGGTACATCTTGCCGCGCCCGTCGAAGAGCACATCCACCGGCCACCGGCAGCGTCGCAGCCAGCCTCCCACAGATGCAGCGCGGCTGGCTCGTTGCCGGGGATGAAGTCGGCGAACTTGTCCGGCAGCCTCTGGATGCCGAGTGGGTCGCCCTTGAGGACGATGACGAACTCGAACAACACTTCCTGCTCCTCCTCCTGCAGGTCGAACGACGAAGACGACGACATCGTAGGCGACGGCGAGCGTACAACTCTCCCGTGGCCACGACCACGACCACGGCCGCGACCTCGGCCTCTGCCTCTACCTCTACCAGCCATGGCGTTGACTCTTGAGATGGTGGGGGCTAGGGTTTGTGTGTGAGGGACGATGAGAGAGCGCCCTTTTTATAGGCCTGAGGGAGGCGGGAGAGCGGTGGTGCTCATTAACGCCGGCACACAGAGCTAGGCGCAATGAGACGCTTCGCTGCGCATCTGCGGGAACTGCATCGTCGCTGCGCGCCAATAACTTTCGTCGCGAGGTATGCAACGGTTAGGTTAAACTTCAATGTGCCGCTGACGCGTCGGTCCCGCCACTCCTCGCCTTGCTTTTCGTTGTGTCCGGCATGCCCAGAGCGCCCCTGTGTAGCGGGGATGGGTTCGGGGCGCCGAACACCGTATTGGGCCGCGTCGGACGGAAAGGGCCTTTGGGACGCATGGCTGGTAACGATTTTTTGTCCGGCGCGCCTCAAATCTATTTGGGGGACGCGACTGGAGATGCTCTTATTCTCGTGGCCACCATCTCATGTGCACCGTGATCATCGGTATATGCGTGCAGACTTATATTTTATGCATGATGGAGAATTTGATATTCCATGCTTACAAACACGATGAGTAGCTATCTCAATGCTTGAAATAAGGGCACACAGCTTGAGAAGTTGAGGGGATAGCTGGCGGTGCAGCCGCAGTATGACACGTTGACAACGGTGGTTGTTGTAGGCTATGCCTTGGTATTCCCCAGATTGATGAAGCCAACGCCTCGGCATGACACGTGGGAACACAGTTGTTGCCGAATTACTAGTCAAGTCGAGCTTGGACCGTGACAAGGTGCTCGGGCGGCATGCTTTGTACTACTACATGAGTAATCTTTGCATGTTTCTATTTAATACGTACCAAATCCATTTAGTTTTAGAGAATCAACCTGAGGTTGGGTGGTTAGGAGGGTGGTTGTACCCCCAGCCAGAGTTCAAACCCCAGGTTTGACATCTGTGTGTCTCATAAAGGCGGAATATTCATTCAGTGGGAGGCGACGTTCCCGTCGACGAGGCGTCTGTGGTGACTTCGTCAATTTCAAGATCCAATCCGCCGGCTCAGTTTTCCGGAGGTGCTCATAGGGGTAGGGTGCGCGTGTTTGCGTTCATAGGGTGAGTGTATACGCGTGTATGTGAGCGTCTGCGTTTGTACTGTGTTTCTCAAAAAAAAATCCATTTAGTTTTAGTATGTGGCATAACCTTGCATGCTTCTATCTAGTAGGTACCTAGTTTAGATTCAAAGTAAATAGCTTCGCTCCTAGCGTCCCTTCGTTAAGAGCCCCCCTTCCTCCCCTGCCGCCGCCGCCTTCGTTAAGAGCCCCCTTTCCTTCCCTGCCACCGCCGGGTGCCGGAGGCGGCGGACTTGTCTCTACCCGTGCGCTAGGAAGGGAGACGTGGGGTTTCTCCTATCGGAGGCGGTGTCCCTAGGTCGACGATGGTTCCGATGGCGGGGCGCCGTCCTAGACGGTGTAGATCCGCTTGGTGTGGCGGCGCTGGCTTGGGCGCTTGGCTGCGGGGTAGAGCTATGGCCGATGACGTCATCCTCCTGGCCCAGATCTGGTTTTGGGTGGGCCAGGCCCGGGCTTGACTACGCCATCTTTGGCAGACGGAGGAGTGGCTCAAGCTGTGGGCGACAATGACGTCGGTGCATCTAGTACAACACAACCGGATAACCCTAGCGTCCCTTCGTCCAGAGCCCATATCTCTCCTCCCCAGCCACCGTCGGCTTCCGGTGGCGGCAGACTTGCCTCTACTCTCGTGCTACGAAGGGAGACGAGGGTTTCTCCGGCCGGAGGCGGTGTCCCCCTTGGTCGACGATGGCCCTAGCGGTGGCACGTCGTCCTGGATGGCGCAACTCCGGGTGGTGTGGCGGTGATGGCGTGGCCGCTTGGTTGTGGGGTGGAGTGGTGGCCGATGGCGGCGAAATGCCATCCTAGATTTGGGCCTGCACGGGCCAGGCCTGAGCTTGACTGTGGGTGGTGATGACGTCGACGCGTGTACTGTAACACGACGGCAGGAATTTTACGCGCCCGCATTGGGATCGGCCGAGCCAAGTGGGCCTGGTTTGCTCCTAATGCGGCGTGAGGATGGTTACCACCAATGGCTGTAGATTCTACATTCAAGCAGGAGAGTACATCATGTATATGTTATTACCATTTCGTGAAGGGTTTAGTAGAAAAAAATTTAAACGATTATTTAGTTGATTGACACAAAACAAGCATCTTAAATGTACATGCATGGATTTCCTGACCAGGTACGCAATGTGACGAATTGATGTCATCATGATGATGGAAATGTGTTGCATGCATTTTGTGACAGGATGCATGTATTAGTATGTATCATACACCGTGCACTAGTATGGCCGATCGATGCACATGTACATTCACTTTGCCATGTATCTATCTAGCATGTGATCTGCACCGGCCAGTTCATTCTATGTACGACTACTTGACCGGATGCAGACATGCCAGATTTCATAAGTTGTGCCATCTCCAACCCTTCTGATTAGCTCCATTTTCAGAACTTCTCTAGTGGATGACACTCCATGTTGGCGACAAACTATTCGGACAATGAGCATTAAGAATTTCACCATCCGGGTAGTACCTTCCTTTCAACATTCTAGCCCATAAGGATGCATGCCTCTCTAGCAATCTAGCTAGCATAGCATCATTGAACAATTAGAGGCCACATAATCCCATTACTCTATCCTTTGAAGAAGACATGCTTTCCCATGCCTGGCAATGTAAAACTCTTTTATCCAGTCATCCCGCCCACCAGTATTTGGACATAATTATCATTGAAGAAGAGATTGAAGCAGCTCATAAAGTAGGTTGATAAAGCCTGAACCACTTTTTTAAGAGGACTGCTTTAGCAGCGCTAGTTGCTCGAAATGTTGGTTTGTCACACGTCCAGTCAAGGACGGTAACCCCACCGCAAGTATTTCTCTGTTAGATCTTTTTGATCAATTTGCAAAGTATTCCTTATTACTTCATGGTCGCCTTGGGTGCTAGCCAGATTAGAACCAAGAAGTACTAGAACACCAATGGAGGCCCGTGAGACATTACGCTAGTTCTGCGAACAACGCCGCCATCCGCAGCTAGAACAAAGACATGATGAAGGTATGACATGGTATGCTTCTAGTTGCAGGTTGTCGGCGGAGTCCAAGAAGAGAAGCTCTGGGACCGTCCTTCACCGCGTGGCCCTATCCCGAAGTAGCGCTTCAAACCACCGGCACGGGAATGCTCAGGTCTTGGGTAGGCTCCGACAAACTGGCATGCCTTTGTTGGTGCCATGGGGTTGTCCCAAACTCACCGGCGGAGTGAAAACGCCAAGCTACGATGGACATGCAACTGTACCAATGTTCTTTTAATGGGTTCTAAAGTAAAACCGGTAGGTAGCAAGCGGTGCTATCATATTTGGCGGATGCACATGTGCACTTGGCTGATGCATCTATCTAGCATGTGGTGTGCACTAACCAGTCCATTCTATGTACGACTATACTTGACCTCAACGGAGTAGGCCAGACTGGATCAACTTCTGTAAACACAGATAAGTATAGTTAGAGTTCATGGATTCGATACTATTTTTTACTTAATTAATCAAGAACTAAGCATTTTTATTGTTCATGGCGGATATAAATTAGTGCTACTAATAAGCCAAGCCAAACTAGGCACTTGTGTTACTAGCTTTAGATAGCTGCAGGTGCTGGTTAGCTACTTTTTACTTAATTAATCAAGAACTAATCATTTTTACTGTTCATGGCAGGTTGATAGTGCTACTAATAAGCCAAACGATTAAATATTTTTTACTCAATTAATCAAGAACTAAATATTTTTAGTAGATTTAAATTA
This sequence comes from Lolium multiflorum, assembly GCA_030979885.1. Classification (NCBI taxonomy): domain Eukaryota; kingdom Viridiplantae; phylum Streptophyta; class Magnoliopsida; order Poales; family Poaceae; genus Lolium; species Lolium multiflorum. The sequence goes on along the minus strand of CM061749.1, from coordinate 59,231,307 downwards.
GTGTTGCTAATCAACCAAACAAAATTAGGAACTTGTACTAACTAGCCTTTTGCTAATAAGCTGGTGCTCGTTAGATATGTACTTCCATGCAAATGAACTTATGACTGTTAGCTAACTAACTAACAACCATGCACTTGTAGGGATCACCATGGACGGAGCCAGCTCCTAGCAACCCGGCAAAGCCGAAGGGTATTCAGTAAGCATTGGGTTACTGCATATGGATTAATCGTGATGTTTCTGGAAACTCCGGTCGGCGGTACCGTACATATATAGGCCATGCCCGAGGTCATACACCCAGCTGGGCCCCACCACTAGCAATCACAACGTGTAATAGGTGCAAATCAACTTTTTTTTAGGGAAAGGTGCAGATCAACTAATCAATCTCATTCGTTAATTAATTATGGACCAATAAATTAGTAGTACTAATAGTCAAACGTTTGGTCCGGGTATGAAAAATAAGTATCCGACCAGTAGTAACATGTACCACAAAAATATTCAATCTCGCCATCAAGCATTAACCAGGACACCAAAATAAACAAATCCAGCGGAAACAGCTCAAAGCCCAGCCCAGCAGAGACAAAAGTAGCTTGGCCCAAGTGAGCACGGTCCAATACCAAATCCACGGTAGCATAGCTTGTTTGGCTGTAGAAGCATTTGCAATATTTAGTCCCACCTTGCTAGTCTAGAGAAGTGGAGACCAGCTTATAAGGGGGCATCTTTTATGGCTCTTAGATAGTAGTATAAGAACATGCAACACACCGAATAGCGCGTGCGCTCGCGTGAATATTCGCGACTTAAGACTTTGGACCATCTCTCTGACGAGCGGCGTGCTGCTGCTGTCGCGCCACTAGAGGATCACCAGGACTTCCTCCATGGACAGGCTCGCCAGCACCACCATCAAGTAGCTTGACGAGGTACTCCCACTCTCTCAAACTGTTGTGCTGCTTTCGTATGGTTGCTGCAGATGTTCATCTGCTGTCTGCTTTAAAAGTAACTTGTTATTCATGCCAAGTACCATTTCATTGTGTACTACAGGCCACCTGTTGAGATACGAAAAATGTAGGGGACCTGCTGATGCTCTGGTGGCCTCCTCGAGCCTGCTTGGAAGCACCTTTCTGTCCATTGTACTCCTCCGTAACCCTGCTTGGGTGCTTGGATCTGCGTTTTAATGCACACTCTGATTCCATTTTGCTCAGGTGGTGTCGTGGTTGTGATGGACCGCTACGCTGGTGGTGGTGCTCCCAAGGTCTCTCTCAATCCCTCCCTTTTCTTTTTTTTGTCAAGTGTCACTCATGAGTCGTGAAAGCTTTTGTAAGATTTGATCAGCAAGCTACTCTATATATAAGCAATCACTAGTAGGAGAATCTGTTTACAAAGTGTGGTGGTGCAGCTATCTTTTCGTTTCTCTCATAACCACCATATGCTAACCTCTCGCGCTCACTCCTGTGCAGATATTAAGAATGCCTCGTATTTGAGCCTGGAGTGGCGGAGGAAGCGGGATGCCAAGATATCATGTATTAGAGTCCTATTCCAGTTCGTGCACATCGACTAGTCCTTGAAACCATAAGTAGGCGATCTTTCTTAGTGCCCTGAATCCTTGCAGCATTCTTGCATCCACAAGCAGCCAACCTTATCCCCGTGTTTCTATTTTGCAGCTCAATGATGTGCCCTGGACCCCGGCATTAGAGGCGCTCTCGGACGGCAACCCCGACCTGTTGCTGCCACCTACCTCAGCGCCGGGATCTCTGCACCATATCTCTGACGAGCGGCGTGCTGCTGATGTCGCGCCCCCAGAGGATCACCATTCACCAGGACTTCCTCCATGGACAGGCTCGGCAGCACCACACTCTCTCCAACTGTGCTGCTTTGGTATGGTTGCTGCAGATGTTCATCTGCTGTCTGCTTTGAAAGTAACTTGTTATTCATGCGAAATACCATTTCATTGTGTACTACAGGTCACCTGTTGAGATACGAAAATGTAGGGGACCTGCTGATGCTGTGGTGGCCTCCTCGAGTCCGGAAGTAAGCACCTTTCTGTCTATTGTCCTACTCCGTAACCCTGCTTGGGTGCTTGGATCTGCGTTTGAATGCACACTCTGATTCCGTTTTGCGAAGCCAGTAGTAGGCGATTTTGCTTACTGCCTCGCATTCAGTTTCTCGGTCTCAGTCAATACATGAGATGCATATTATTTCGTGTTATTGGTTTTGTGAAGCAAATTGTTATGTCAGTTCTCGGTGCGCCGAGCCTGAGAACCTTATGTTGTACTACTTCGTTACCTATCAAGCAACAATGTGGCAAATTGTTGCTTTCCTTCTTTTTCTGCTACTCCTGTTGTTTCTCATCTAGTTTGTGAATCCTTTATATTAGTCTATTCGCACCGTTGAACTGGGAATTAGCGTGACCACAATGGTGTCCCTTTGCGGACCTGGTTCGACCCCTGTTGGGTGGATTATATCTAGCTGGTTTATTCCACAAAGTGTATCTCGCTGTCTTCTGAAAAAAGTGTGTGTAGAAGAGATGCTAGGGCTAAAGTAAGTAGTTTTGTAACTGTTCTTCATTAAGTACGCAGTAGCAATCCAATGGGTTGCAGGAATTGTACAAAATTTGGTTGCTTTTCCTTTTTTTTGTACTATATATGACAGCAGCAGCATTTAGATGTGTTTTTACATAGAAACTAACCTCTGCATTTAGATGCGTTTTTAGGGAGAATAATTAACTATGAGACGACAGTGAATAGGTACTGCTCACTTTTGCATGTTCTACTTTGCATCAGGTTGTGAGACACTAATTAAATGTACTAGGAAATAAGGGTATGTGACACTAATTGTTGTGTTGTGGCACACATCAGTGTACATCATTCTGGTATGATTTAGGTAGAAACTCAGGCTACCTCTTGGTTGATTTAGATTGCTGCTTATGTTATTTGGCATATTTGACATAATGGGTTGATTGTAACTGTCTTAACTTGGGGAACTAGCTGACCACAATTTTCACTTTATGATGTGTTGGGAGTGCTATGATGGATACATATGCTTAGAAGATTGAATAGAACTTTCATTTATCCTGCTTGCTTTGAACTCAACTTGCATTTGTCAGAAATTCTTTTCATGTACTGATTTTTGATGTTTCTCAACAGCAAGTTTTACAAGGCTGGGAGCATAAGAGGCTGCCGTCCGATGAATGACTGGAGGCTGGACGAGCAAGAACTAAAACCTGAAACTCCTCTTGTTTGCAAAACCAAAATTTCAATCCTCGGTTTGTGATTTCATAGAAAGTGCTTGTGCAGCTATCTTTTGTGACTCTCATAGCCATATGCTAACCTCTCGCGCTCACTCCTGCAGTGCACATATGACGAATACCTCGTATTTGAGGCGCCGACCCCGCGGCCCGCGCGCGCGTACCCGTCGGCGGCGTACGCGGCGTTGAGCTCGTTGCAGCACCCGACGAGGCGCATGCCGCCGCCCGAGGGCTGCTCGGCCTCGAGCTCGTCGAGGAGCGTGAGGTTGAAGTCGCCGGGGACCGTGAAGACGTCCCGCGCGCCCACCTCCGCCAGGCGCCGCGCCAGGTGGCGGCCCAGCGTGGCGTTCGCCGGGATGGAGGGAGCGGTGGTGGCGGAGGAGGACGCGGACGGCAGCGAGCCGAGTGCGGTGGCCATGGCGGATGGCGAGCAGGGTGGCGGTGGACTGGTGGCGGTTGGCGCGAAGATTCTTGGCCTTGTTGGAGAGAGCCAGAGGCCGAGAGGTGGAGAAGGTTCGTGTGTTTTGAAAACTTGGCTGCTCTGTGTTGGTGATCTAGTATACGTCGGTCGGAGTTGACACATGTATCACCGGGCGGCCGGCTTCTAGACAGAGAAAGCTCTACCCAGCTGGACTCCTTCGGCTTCGGCATTAATTTAATTCCTCCACCCCGACCCGATCCAACGGACCTCGTCTACCGAAACCACAAATGAAAACCAACCAAACCCTAATCCCGCTTTCCTCTGTCCTCTCCGCCCCATTCCACACACGCAGCGGCAGCGGCAGCGGCGGCGGCGTCACAAAACACGCCCACCGCCAAGGAGGAGATCCGACGGCTTCGCGGCGGGCGGGCTTGCTCGCCGGCGCGCGCGTGCGTGCGCATCCATGCGCCGCGCTCCGTCGAGCAGGCCTCACCGTCTCGCGCGCGTACAGGCCACCAGGACGCTCCTTCTTCCTCGCGCCGGTGGCCCCGACGGGGACAACGCCGACTTCTCTTTCCCGCCCCGCCCAGCGTCCTCCTCAACCTACCATCCTGCACCCGTGCTCCCTCCAGCCGCTCAAGATCCTCGTCCGTCTTCTCACAAAAATAAAAAGGTAACCACCTTTTCGATCCATTTTTTTTGCTCCTCCCTGCCCCCCCTCCGATCTGCACTAACCCAGCCAGCGCCAATTCCATTTCGCCCAGGTAAACCGGACTTGCTGTTCCGGCCAACGGAGCTACTGCCCTCGTCAATGCCACCCCGTCCCAAGATCTGCAACTCAGGTACCCTTGGACTGCGCTCTGTGTGACGATTTTTGTTTTTCAGATGATTATGGCCAAGCCAAAGGCCTGCTTAGTTTCCGAATCAATCTTGCAATTAGTGACAGAAACAAAATCACGATTTTTATTTTAAATGTCCGGCCAGTTTAGTTTATATTACATCTCAATTGATTCGACTTTGCTCAGGACATGTTCCCCTTCGCCATCCTGCCAGTGATGTGCTTCCGCTGCCTTCTTCGACTAGGACCTCTCCTACAGCACCGCGACAACCATCGGTGAGCACGCCATGGCACCGCGACAACTTCGGCGTAACTCTACCTTTCATTCTTCGTATACTACCCTAAATCCTTGCAGCATTCTTGCATCCACAAGCAGCCAACCCGCTCATCCCCGTGCTTCTGTTTTGCAGCTCAATGATATGCCCCGGAGCCCGGCACTAGAGGCGCTCTCGGACGCCAACCCCGACCTGTTGCTGCCACCTACCTTAGCGCTGGGATCTCTGCACCATATCTCTGACGAGCGGCGTGCTGCTGCTGTCGCGCCCCAAGAGGATCACCAGGGCTTCCTCCATGGACAGGCTCGCCAGCACCACCATCAAGTAGCTTGACGAGGTAGTCCCACTCTCTCAAACTGCTGTGCTGCTTTCGTATGGTTGCTGCAGATGTTCATCTGCTGTGTGCTTTAAAACTAACTTGTTATTCATGCCAAATAATACCATTTCATTGTGTACTACAGGTCACCTGTTGAGATACGAAAAATGTAGGGGACCTGCTGATGCTCTGGTGGCCTCCTCGAGCCCGGAAGTAAGCACCTTTCTGTCTATTGTCCTCCTCCGTAATCCAGCTTGGGTGCTTGGATCTGCGTTTGAATGCACACTCTGATTACCTTTTGCTCAGGTGGTGTCGTGGTTGTGATGGACCGCTCTGCTGGTGGTGCTGCTCCCAAGGTCTCTCTCAATCCCTCCATTTTCTTTTTTTTGTCAAATGTCACTCATGAGTCGTGAAAGCTTTTGTAAGATTTAATCAGCAAGCTAACCTCTCGCGCTCACTCTTTTGCAGATATGAAGAATGCCTCGTATTTGAGCCTGGAGTGGCAGAGGAAGCGGGAGGCCAAGTTATCATGTATTAGAGTCCTATTCCAGTTCGTGCACATCGACCAGTCCTTGAAGCCAGAAGTAGGTGATTTTGCTTGTGCCTCGCATTCAGTTTCTCGGTCTCAGTCAGTACATGAGATGCATATGATTTCGTGTTATTGGTTTTTTGAAGCAAATTGTTATGTCAGTTCTCGGTGCGCTGAGCCTGAGAACCTTATGTTATACTACTTTGTTCCTATCAAGCAACAATGTGGCAAATTGTTGCTTTCTTAATTTTGCTGCTACTCCTGTTGTTTCTCATCTAGTTTGTGAATCCTTTATATTAGTCTGTTCGCACCGTTGAACTGGGAATTAGCGTGACCACAATGGTGTCCCTTTGTGGACCTGGTTCGACCCCTGTTGGGTGGATTATATCCCGCTGGTTTATTCCACAAAGTGGATAAGCCAGTGTATCTCGCTGTCTTCTGAAAAAAGTGTGTGTAGAAGAGATGCTAGGGCTAAAGCAAGTAGTGTTGTAACTGTTATTCATTAAGTACGTAGTAGCATCCAATGGGTTGCAGGAATTGTACAAAATTTGGTTGCTTTTTCCTTTTTTTGGACTATATATGAGAGCAGCAGCATTTAGATGTGTTTTTACATAGAAGCTAACCTCTGCATTTATATGTGTGTTTAGGGAGAATAATTAATTGAGATGACAGTGAATATGCATGACTCACTTTTGCATGTTCTACTTTGCATCAGGTTGTGAGACACTAATTAAATGTACTAGGAAATAAGGGTTTGTGACACTAATTGTTGTGTTTGTGGCACACATCAGTGTGCATCATTCTGGTCTTATTTAGGTACAAACTCAGGCTACCTCTTGGTTGATTTAGATTGCTGGTTATGTTATTTGGCTTATTTGACATAATGGGTTGATTGTAACTGTCTTAACTTGGGGAACTAGCTGAGCACAATTTTCAGTTTATGATGTGTTGGGAGTGTTATGTTGGATACATATGCTTAGAAGATTGAAAAGAACTTTCATTTATCCTGCTTGCTTTGAACTCAACTTGCATTTGTCATAAATTCTTTTCATGTACTGATTTTTGATGTTTCTCAACATCAAGTTTTACAAGACTGGGAGCATAAGAGGCTGCCGTCGGATGCAAGACTGGAGGCTGGACGAGCAAGAACTAAAACCTGAAATTCCTCTTGTTTGCAAAACCAAAATTTCAATCCTCGGTTAGTGATTTCATAGAAAGTGCTTGTGCAGCTATCTTTTGTGACTCTCATAACCATCATATGCTAACCTCTCGCGCTCACTCCTGCAGTGCACATATGACGAATACCTCGTATTTGAGGCTGCACTGGCGGAGGAAGCGGGAGTCCAGGATATCATGTATTAGAGGCCTCGCTGTGCATCGACCAGTCCTTGAAGTCATAGTAGGTGAGTTTTCTTGCTTCTGCAATTTGCCTTGTTAGAAAAGTGATTGATGGCCTGTGTTGCAAAATGTTGGTGGCAAAGTGGAACAACAAATGGTTTATGTCAGTTTTCGGTGTGCTGAGCTTGAGAATCTAATGTTATATTACATAGTTACCTATCAGGCAACAAGTGGCAAGTTGTTTGCTTTCTATCTTTCTTTTGCTGGTGCTCCAGTTATTTCTCATCTAGTTAACTGGGCATTAGCGCCAGCACAATGCCGTCCCTTAGCAGACCTGGTTCTCGACCCCTGTGGGGTGGATTATATCTCGCAGGTTCATTCCACCAAGTGGATAAGCCAGTGTACCTCGCTGTCTTCTGAAAAAAGTGTCTGTAGAAGAGATGCTAGGGCTAAAGTAGTGCTGTAATTGTTCTTCAGTGAGTACTAGCAATCCAATGGGTTACAGGAATTGGACAAATTTGGTTGCTTTTTCTTTCTTGTGGACTATATATGACAGCAGCACAAATGTTTTTTACAGAGAAGCTCACCTCTGCATTTAGATGTGTTTTTAGGCAGAATAATTAACTATGAGATGACAGTGAATAGATATGGCTCGCTTTTGCATGCTCTACATTGCATCAGGTTGTGAGACACTGATTAAATGTATGAGGAAATAAGGGCCTGTGACACGAATTATTGTGTTGTGGCATACATCAGTCCATCAGTCCTCTTGGTTGATTTAGATTTTTGGTTATGTTATCTGGCTTATCTGACATAATGGGTTGATTGTAACTGTCTTGAACTTGGGGAACCAACTGACCACAAATTCCAGTTTATGATGTGTTGGGGATGTTATGATAGATACATATGCTTACTGGATTGAATAGAACTATCATCTATCTTGTTTACTTTGAACTCAACTTGTGCTTGTCATAAATTCTTTTCCTGTACTGATTTTTGATGTTTCTCAATTGCAAGTTCTACAAAGCTGGGATCATAGAATGCTGCCGTCCGATGCATTACTGGAGGGTGGACAAACAAGAAGACAAAGCTGAACTCTTCTTCCTTGCAAAACCAAAATTTGAATCATCGGGTTGTTTTTGTTGTGCACTGTTATTTGCGACTCGAAATCTGTAATGCTGGGTTCTAGTTGGCGATGTCTGGGTTGTATTTGTTGTGGGCTGTTATTAGTGATTCCAAATCAGGTATGTTGGGTGAAGTCATTCTTGTAATTAAGCCTGGGCATTCCGGGTTAGCACAGTTTCTGAAGGTTTATCAAACCAGCCTGTCCCAAGCAGTTTAAATTGGGCTGGTTTCGTTTAATCTGTTCAAATAAGAGGTAATACCACGGGTTGGTGTGGGCTGCTTTGATGGTGTATACGGTTTGGAACCGGTTCATACTTAGCGGCATCTTGTTCACAACAGAGAAGAACTACTATGCGGTTTCGTGCTATGATGTTGCCTGCCACCAGCGCACCATGCTCCACAACTGTGTGAGCTGCTCGCTGGGCTTGGTCTGCAGCATCTATATTCGTTTGACATCCGCGACCTCTTAGCAAGCCTTGAACGTTGAGCTAGCTGCCGTTGAGCAGTACCACTGAGCTCACGGGTCAGAGCCACCATGTGCAGGTGATACCCATTCCCTTTCGCCATTGTGTCCTGGACTCCTGGTACAAGCACGAGCTGACTCTCGTGTTGAACCCGTCACGGCCGCTGTAGATGGTAGAGTGCGTCGGCTTCCACAGTCCGGCTTTGCAGCTTCCCGGCAGGCCCTTGACCCGTCTCTAATGGCGACATCGCTACCCAACGCGAGCAACGTCAGGACCCTCGCTAATGGGCTTTCCCTGGTGGCTGTATATGCTTCCCATTCGTTCAGGATTTCGGCAAGCACCGCACCACCACAAGAAACTCTGCCTCCTCATGCTGCCGCCCACGGCCACGACAACGGCTACATAGTCGTGGAGAAGAAACACCTGTCGGCCGCCGAGAACACGACGCCGTTGCCGCCAGCTTCCACCTACCCCTCGGCCGTAGGCTGCTTCATCTTCGTCACAGCCTTGGCGCTGGCGCTATCGGCCTCCTTCGTGCCCCTGGTTTGTGTGCATACCGTTTGAATGATTTCGTCTGGTTGAGGCCGTCTCCAACCGGCAAGAGTTTTGTGTCCGTGGTTTCACTCCCGAGACCAGTACACCCGGTATGAACCGTATGTCTGGTCCAGTGCCGGCTGGACTGCTGGTTTGTCCGGTTTGATACCAAACCATGAACAGGCTTACTTGTAATACTCTAGACTGAAACTGTTGGGTTGTGGTGGTGCGCTTTTACTGAATATTGTTTGAGTTGTGATCTGGTTGTCCAAAAAAGGTGTGCGGTCATGCCAAAAAAAAATCTGAGAACCTTACCAATTAATTGCTACCTCTTTCCTAACTGAACCAGAGCCGATCAGATCCACCGGTCTGAGCATGAACACGTACGTGAGCTTGCTATGTAAATTCTCAAGAAAAGAAAATAATGTGAAGCTAGCTACCATGCTAGTGTCCGACTTGATCTGCGTAGCACTACGGTACTAGCTTTCTCTCCCGCCCAGGAGGGATCCATCACGAGCTTGCTAGCTCCACGGCTGTTAAGGAAAATTCGAGTACGTTACATATGTGTCCCACCACCTGGACCAGGCATACGCACATCAATCAAGCATTGGGAAGACACGCTCTAGACCTAATTAAGCTCTCTTCTTTCTCATACATACCAAACACACACTTTTCGGTGAATCATTGCCAAGCATAAACTTGTTCCTAGTCACCACATATATATATGGCTGTGAAGAAGACGCATGACTAAGGGAAGGATATCGCTGTCACCATGGACCTCCTCTCCATCGAGCATGTGTCATCGGGCTTCTATGTCGTATGGGCGAGGTCGAGGATAGAGTCGTACATGGAGAACACCCCTGCCATCTCGGTCGCGACCCTGTGTGCCATTGGGTCTATCGGGGAGGCGCCGACGTTTTCTTTGGAGGGCAACATGGAAAGAGATGGACACCGCCACATTGACGCAATAACTCTTATGTCCGTACTAGATTTCTCAACACTTCCTACTTATGTTTCCTTCCGTCAGGAAAACTAGAAAGAACCTCTTTTCAAAACTTCTATTGGATAGTAGGGGCACCTTCCTAGGGACCACTTCAACGGCTCATATTTTCAATCGTCCAGTGACGTACCATTCGATCTACCTAACAGGTACATCGCCTGAGCAAAAAAAATGCTCTATGGTTATCTAAAAATGCAAGGTGCAAGGTGCCTGTCCCGCTCCAGTTGTATGAACATCTCATAGTTTTCCCGCCTGTTTCCAGGAGGTTATGACACATTGTTTTCATTTTGGCAGTTGCCCCGCTCCTTTTTCGTGTTAGGAATCTTCACACTGAAACTTTCGTTCCAACAGTTTTTCTGCTAGGTTCCGACACGGCTATACCACAAATAAGTTATGGTATTTCCCGCCCAAAATTTTCAACATCGTTTTCCGAGAGTTGTATACTTGATGCAATATAGGAGATTCTTGTGATATATCCTCTTTACCATATCGGGAAAAATTCATAGCACTCGGGAAGTTAGACATATCGGAAGATTTCCAGGAATAAATAGAACATCTACCCTTGTAGGACCCTTATTTCATGCATGGGGATACCCACTACCTATCATTGCATGTGTCTTTCCTATGTGGCGCACCCTCTTCTTATGCATCAAAGTATCTATTACTTGTAATTTCGTTTTCCTTTTTGGGTCACGTGTTACTATTCACTACGGGAAAAAGAGCCGCTGCCGTGCAACCATCGAATGCCGTGTGCTCGCGCACGGGAAAGAAATCGTTGCCGTGCAAAAAAAATTAAAACACACGGCAAAGGCGAGCGCACGGCAAAGAGGAGCTACAGCGCACGGCAAAGAGGAAGGGCACGACAAAGAGCGCGTAGAGCGCACGGCAAAGAAAGGGTGGACGGCGAAGAAATCTTTGCCGTGCGGAAGCGCACGGCAAAGAGCTGCCCGCACGGCAAACTCCCAAGGGCGCACGGCAAAGAGCTCGTGCTCGGCAAAGACGCCGAACGTTATCCAAACGCGCATCCGCTGGCCGGCCTCGCATCCACACACACGCACGCGCATCCGCTAGCTAGCTGCGCTCCTCGCCCCCGCGCCGCCGCCGCCCTCGCCGGCCGCCGCCGCCGCCCCACCGCCGACTCGCCTGCCCCGCCGCTTCCGCCGCCGACCGCTGCCCCGACCGCCCAGCTTGTGCCGCCGCCGCCGACTCGCCCTGCCCCCGTCGCGCCGCCGCCGCCGACTCGCCCTGCCCCCCGTCGCGCCGCGCCACCTCGCACAGGGCCGCCACCTCCTCGCGCGCCTCGCACAGGGCCGCCACCTCCTCGCACAGGACCCCGTCAAGTCGCTCACCTCGCAGGTAACCTCTCCTTGCTCTCATCTTTCTCCCTGTACCTGGTTGCGCCGATCGATCTGCAGTAGTAGCAGTATAGCAAGCCGTGATAATGGATCGTGTGTAGCTTGTAGCTTCTCTGGTCCTTGCATGTTACAACTACAATGATCCCTGCATATGCATAGTGTAGAAATTAGTGTAGGATTTGTAGTGTAGGGATTTAGTGTAGGATTTAGTGTAGTAATTTTGTGTAGGATTTGTAAAATTGTATTTAGTGTAGGATTTTTTAAAATAAGATTTAGTGTAGGATTTGTAAGAATAGGTTAAAAATAGTCCAATGTAGGAAAAAAGATAATGTGCTGCAAGCAAATTATAAGTAATAGTTGTCAAATAAATTGTGTTCGCTTGCAATAATTAGTAATTCATTTTGTCTCTATGCAGGCGATGCTTCGAGGTGGACACGGGGGGCGGCGTCGCGAGGGTCTGTGAGGGGGCGTCCCGGATCTTCTTCGAGGTGGTCACGGGGGGCGGCGTCACGGTGGTCTTTGAGGGGCCGTCCCGGATCTTGTTCGTCGATTCGCTCACGCGTCAAGGGTAAAAATCTCGCCCCTGTGTACCTAGGTTTTTTTTGGTCTAGATCACCAAGTCTGTCGCGTTACCTAGGCGTCTCTTCCCGACCGTAAGGGTTACGTGGATAAATATGCATTAGTGGTCTCGCATATTATGAAGCGTAACTCTTACGGCATTTATCGGGACAGTCGGCGGATGCGTAGTTGGGTACGTTCTCCCTGCTCTACCCCGATCCGAGTCAGGATTTCGGCAGCGCCTCCGTTGTTCTCCGGATGCACACCCCTCTCGGCTTTGGCGAGACGTGTATCGGGAGAGCAGCGGGGAGGTGCTGCCGAAATTCTGTCTCGGATCAGGGTAGAGCAGGGAGAACGTACTCAATCTACGGATCCGGCGGCTGCTAGGAGCCCACCTAGTAGAGATTCAGGTTGATGCATGCGTAAAAAAGGAAAAATTAAAATGCGGATCATGTTTGATATAAATTCTAAGTTCGTCTGTTTTGGTGCTGGTTAGAGGATGGATAACCGTGACTGGATGTACGATGGCAGAATCGGTCCGTGGAAATATACTGAGGAATGGGGAGAAAAGACCAAGCAGTTCGTGGACAGGGCGTTTGACATCCCTAGCAGACCCAGGACAGTTTTTTGCCCTTGTAGTAAGTGCGCTAACCAAAAAACACAGGACAAGGAAACTATGAGTCTTCACCTGATCAAGTCTGGGTTCAAACCGTCCTACAAGATTTGGACTTTTCATGGAGAAAAGGCGAAGAAACGTGCTAGGAAGGAGGTGCGGCAGATTCAGCCTACGAGAGAATATGATACTGGGTTTGATAGGTGCCTAGAGAACTTGGCTAATGGTAATGTGCCTGAAAGCCCTCATGTAGAGGCGGAGACATCTAGGGATGCGGAGACAAGTGAGGAGCCGGAGGAAAACACAAAGAAGTATTACGAGGCTTTGTTTGCTTCGCAGAAACCCCTACACGTAAATACAGATGTCACCCAACTAGATGCCATCGCTCGCCTTTTGGCCTTTAAGTGCCACAGGAATCTGTGCAGAGATGGGTTCGATGAACTTCTGGTCCTCGTTGGCAGCATTCTGCCGAAAGGGCACCTCTTGCCGCAAAACTTCTACTATTCGAAAAAATTGCTCAGTGACCTCAAGATGTCATCTCAGCAGATACACGCTTGTCCAAAGGGATGCATGCTATTCAGAGAGGAGCATGCTAACACAAACTATTGCATCCATTGCAATAGCTCTAGGTACTTTGAGGTTGACACCAATGGTGATGGTCAGAAGAGGCAGACCACGGTTGCCAAGAATATCCTCCGCTATCTTCCAGTCCTACCGAGGATCCAGCGGCTCTTCATGACCGAGGATACTGCCCAGAGATGAGGTGGGCTGTAGAAGGGATCAGACCAGACAGTGGCAAGATGATACATCCGTCGGATGGTACTGCATGGAAGAACTTTGTCAAGAAATATCCCCTGAAAGCCGGTGACCCGAGGAGCGTAGCAATTGCGATATCAACCGATGGGTTCAATCCATATGGTATGTCGGCTGCGGTATACAGTTGTTGGCCAGTGTTTGTTATTCCCCTGAACCTACCCCCTGGCGTCTGCACGAGATCGAGTACATGTTTGTGTCGATGATAATCCCTGGACCGAAATACCCGGGTAAGAACATGAACGTGTATCTGGAACCACTGATTGATGACTTGCTTCTTGGCTGGGAAGATCGCGGGATCCGAACTTATGACGCGGCAAAGAAGGAACACTTCGATATGTATGTCTGGTACCACACGTCTCTGCATGACTTGCCAGCACGTGCTTTGTTCTGCCGTCGGGGAAGACAGGGCGTGCTTTCTTGCGATGGTCATATGGTGGACATCCCGCGAGTACGCCCGGAAGCACGAGGAGGGCAAGCAGAAGCGTTCAGAGATGGGAGGTGGATCACATGTCCTGGGCAGCAAGAACTTGGCCCTTACCTTGCAGGATGAGGTGAGCAAGTGGTTTCTTCATTCTTTCGTTTTATGTTATTGCTAGCCCCGCAAGTGTCTCCCTCTTCACTTAATTGCATGTACTCTTTTGCAGGAAGTGAAGACAGGCGTGGCACCAAACTTGTTTGGCTTTTTCCAGAAGTCGAAGACCAGGAAGGAGCCGCATCCTGAAACGGGGTCCTTGTGGGTCAACGACCTAGCGGAGGGCCAGTGTGGCGCGTACCGCTCGAAGTTCAAGGACAAGCACGGCGAAGACGCCGACCCAACCACCGAAGAGTTTGACGTTGAGGTTGCGGTGCTTGCGGGACAAGGCAAGAAGGGTGGCCGCCTATGGATTGCTGACGGGTTAGTCGACCCAAGTACCATTCCATCTCTACTCCAGATCCGTCGTGGGCGTACGAGCGAGCAGCCTCGGGTAGAGACCCGCCCACGGGCTTCGGACCTAGCTATCGAGAAGTTACGGGTAAGTTCTTCGTCGATCCTCTACGCTTCATTACATGTTTTTCATTGCAATGTTACTGACATCGCGGCAACACAACGTAGGCGGAGATGGAAGAAAGAGGAGCAGATGCAGATGCAGCAGCAGATGTTGCAGCAGATGCAACAACAGCAGCAGATGTTGCAGCAGATGCAACAACAGCAGCAGATGTTCCAGCAGATGTTCATGAACCAGGCCGTGCTGACTCCCCCACCGGGTAGTAGTGCTCCTAGCACGTCGTGTCCTCCTATGTTCCCCAACTGGGTAAGTGGTTAACTTAATATCTCCGTCTCAATCTTGTTTGTTGTCTAACCGAACTTTGGATATTGCAGATCCCCGCGCCTGATCCGGCTGTGATGGCGCTCCTCCAGCAAGCGCCAAGTCAGAGCCCGCTGACACCTGGCTTGACCGTCAACAATACGGGCATCATCCGGAGCCTGCAGCAGTTTCTAGGTGAGTTCTCCTACACTTCTAATTCTTCCATACCATGTCACTTGTGAATTATTCAACCATGTCAATTTTAGCCAGTATGTTCAATTTTACCTATTCCATGTTAATTTTAGCCATTCCATGTCATCCTTAGCCATTATGTTGAATTTTAGTCATTTCATCCAAATTCTAGCGATTATGTTCAATTTTAGCCATTCCATGTCAATTCTAGTTCTTCCATGTCAATTTTAGCCATTCCATGTCAATTCGAGTTCTTCCATGTCAATTTTAGCCATTCCATGTCAATTCTACTTCTTCCATTTCAATTTTACCCATTCCATGTCAATTCTACTTCTTCCATGTCAATCCTAGTTCTTACATGTCAATTTTAGCCATTCCATGCCACTTATGCATAGATATCTATGAACTTGTAGGAGGTGGAGAAGGACAAGGAAGTGGAGATGGACAAGGAAGTGGAGAAGGACAAGGAAGAGGAGAAGGACAAGGAAGAGGCCAAGGTTGATGTTGCTTGTGTATGAACTTGTTGTGCGACTTGGAACATTCTATGTTGGAGACTTTGATGTTGATGTTGCTTGTATGAACTAATTATGCGACTTGGAACTATTGTATGGACTTTGTTGGATATGAACTATGTTGTTGATGATGCAATACTCTATATATTGTGCTATATGTGTATCTGGACTGTTATTTGTATTTGTGAATTGCATATGCAGGGATTAATGGGGAAGCAGGAAAATTCTGGCAAAATTTGCACAATCTTTGCCGTGCACATGCACACGGCAAAGGCCACAGCACACGGCAAAGGCACTCTTTGCCGTGCACATGCACACGGCAAAGGCCACAGCACACGGCAAAGGCCGCCCGCGCTGCCCACCTGGTGCTGCTGTAGGTATCTTTGCCGTGCAGGGTGGAAGAGAAGCACACGGCAAAGCCAAATCTTTGCCATGCGAGTTGGAGAGGAAGCGCACGGCAAAGAAACTCGCACGGCAAAGAGGCCAAACGCACGGCAAAGGAATCCGCACGGCAACGAGGCCACAGCGCACGGCAACGCTGCGTCGCTCGGCAAAGCCTTTGCCGTGCGACTTTCGCGCGACACACGGCAAAGACCCCTTTGCCGGGCGGATCTTTGCCGAGCAGTCTTTGCCGTGCACGGCCGCACGGCAAAGGCTTTGCCGAGCCTATTTGTCCCTTTGCCGTGCGTTTGGGCTGCACGGCAAAGCCCTGTTTTGCCGTAGTGATTGTATCCAAGAAATGAAAGTTACTACCCATCATTTTATGTGTCTTCTCATCGTCGTGGCATTGTGGTAGGGTTCTAAAATTACATAGTCCCCTCGCCCTTTTTGAGAGGCTACAACACACTGTTATAGTTTTGGCAGTTTTCCCACCCATTTTCATGCCTACGATTGTTTTCCCACCTATTTACTAGCACACCTACCTTTTGGGTTCAAACTTCTACAAACAGTGTAGATATGAATTGAAACAAGCCCGGAAGACACGGACAGGGTGTTTCTACACCCGGGTGCATATGCACCCTTTATTTGAAATGCATATTAAACATATTTTAAAATGTTAAAAAAATACAAATAAAAATTCCCCGTGTATACCTTGACATATTACATGCTTACAAAGTTGTTTCAGCAAAAACCGATATGTTTCGTGCCTTGTGCAAAAAAGACAAATCTTTGGTGCTAAAATAGTCTATTTTTTGAGGCATTATTTGTCTTTTTTACACAGGGTAGAAAAATTGTTGGTTTTATGTGAAACTTTACGTGCACACATAGAACATGTCCCTCTATATGCTAAATTTTTTTACTAAATTTTTTATGTTTTGGAAATATGTTTTATGCATACCAGGTGCATATGCACCCGGGATCAGATTTGGTTTTCCGGGAAGACACTAATTTGTTAAAGGAAAGTTGTGAACATGCCATAGTCCATAAACTCTCTCTCTCTCTCTCTCTCTCTCTCTCTCTCTCTCTCTCCTTTTTTGCGGTAGTGCCTTTATAGCATGTTGAGTCAAATCAGTAGGAGCATGGTGGCCTGGACAGAATCATAGCAGATTCATTTCATATTCCTTTTGTGAAGAGAGCGAGTAGACAGTCCACTCCATACAAAAGCAAAGGGAGCATCGTGGACAACATACATTATTCAATTGAAACCTTGCATGGCTAGTGGCCTAGCAAATGATATCTATTGTTTGTGATAGGAAAATTACATACACTATTGTTCTTGCTCTTTCCCGATACAAACACGACGGCACACGGATTACAACACAACCCACGTCTGATAGGAGAGTTGTGATAGCGGTCTAGCATCGCATATATTCCCTGGCAACTCTGATAGATCCGTACACCTAGGCCCATGTCTCCATATCAACACGCGCAACATTATTTCTCTTTCTTCTCCATTTCTACATCGGCTAATCTTGTAGGGGAGCTCTCTGACACACCCTCGAGTTGTTTAGGAGCATGCCAAGCCCACCGCAATACTTGCCTGCACCGTAGACATGTCATCTCCCGGCCAGGAATGTTGCACACGTCATCACTCATCAGCCCCGCCAGTGGAGTCACATAGTTCGTCAGCAATGAAAGCGACGGTCCGTTGCTGGCAACTAGCATGCCGGGTATGGCGCTCGCATTGTTGGGATGTCTCCATGGCGCGGCTTTGGTGCACACACTAGCCACATGGAGGAGGCGCCGCTAGTGGCAGCGATGACGTGATTGATGACCACGTTCTCACTGCCCTCTGTGACCGCCGCTGCCACCCAGTTCATGACGTTGAGGAATGAGCAAGTACTGCGAAGGGAACCTCCCAATGATGAGCTCGAGGAGCACGACGCCGAAGCGGAGCATGTCGGACCTGGCCGAGACGGGAACACACAGCTGCAGCTAATGCTGCGGCGCAGCAGCGACCTCGCTACCTTAGGCGACCAGAACACGAACATGGTATGCGCTAACTATGGCGCGTTGACGAGAGGGAAGAAGCCGTAGTCCATGATGCGCGGCGGCATCGAGGAGGATGTTATCTGACTTGAGGTTCCTGTGCGGTGGTGGTGGTGGTGGCGGCGCATCAAAGTCGGCATCGTCCATGGTCACGAACCACATCGCCAGGATATGCCAAGCTTTTGGTGGAGGTAAGACAAATTAAAGTAAGCTAGTGTCCCACAGAGCTCCGGCCTACTCGTACAACCTCGTCGGGAAGTTGGCGGATGTGCACGAGAGTTCTCGGCAGCTCGACGCCATGGAGAACCTAGCTAGTGTACTTTGTCGGGAGGTGGAACCGCGCGGAGCTCACTGGTCACGTACATGGCATCGAGCAGCGACGTGAGCACTCGCATATTCAAATGAGCATCCATATACCGTTATATTCGCGTATACCATTAAGTCAGGCTTACATGTATTGGTATTTATTTCGTATAGAAGGGAAACTGGCCAGAATTTTTTCGTACTTTCGGTTGATCTCCAAGATCTATGGGCGAGCGGGGTGGGGGTTGGACCAAACATGAGCCAAAAGTGCACGTTCTTTGTGATATTCCACACATGCCTCGAGTGCGTGTAATAGTTCATATATTTTTTCCTGTGAACAGAGAGAAGGTATGAGTGTTGAAGGCCGTGTGTATAAAACGGCGGCAAAGCACCATAAATGAAATATTGGCTCGGCCGGAGAACTGCCGAGATGAGAATGTTTTCTCAAATTCTAGGCGGGAAATGAAAATTTGGGCGGAAAAGTAGATGAAGCGGAAATAGTGTGATGTAGCTTCCGAATAACACCAGAAAGATGTCTCGTTAACTGTGCTTATGTATTCTCCCTCGGCGGACGACTTAGGGTGGCTCTAGTATCCATCGTCGGATAGCCTTAACTCTTTATTGTTTAACGAAATTTGAGTAAGATCAATTTTATGTGATTATTATCTACGCAGAAAGTTACCTCACAATATCACCTACTTCTTCAGTTTTGAAGTTTTAAAGAGGGTGAAAGTCATCTTAACATATAGAGCTACACGCGTTTAAAAGTTTGTCCTATCGTTCATCGCCTTTTTTACTACTACCATATTTCTTCGACCCCTCATCTTGATTTCGAATCGGGTGATTTTTGGTGCGTTATGAAAATTTAAGCAGATATCAATATGATAATAAAACCAGAAGAAATCAAGAAAGGGGTATCACAAAGAACGGTTGAGAGGGAGGGGGACTTTATGATGCGGGAAGTGTGGCGTCCCTAACTTCTTACGCCACCTGCCATTGGTAGCCCTTATAGCATCTCCAGCCGCGTCCCCCCAAACTGTCCCCCAAACGGCGCTGGATCGAGCGTTTGGAGAACGTGTTTTGTTCGTGCCGCGTTTGGGGGACGTTGCTCCCCAGCCGCGTCCCCCAAACGCCGCCTCAAACTTTTTAAAACATTAAAATACTCTTTTTTAAATTTTTTATTTCAATAGAGGGAAGAAACATTCGACAAACTAATACATAATTCGGAACATGGTTTACACAAACTAAGACATAGTTTGGAACATGGTTCCACAAACTAATACAGTACATAGTTTGAACCATGGTTGACACAAATTAAAACATTGCAAAATAACGAAACGTAACTAGTGTTGGCATCGCATATTTCGTGCGTTCGCTGCCAAGAAAGAACACTTCCAGGCACTCCCAGTCACCCAAACTGGAAAATTCGGCTGGTGATGATAGCCCTGTTGGTCCTTTTGAGAAAGAACAACCAGAAACCTCCGTGCCTATTTTCATTGTGAAGAAACAACACTCAATCGTCCTCCTCATCGGTGTCGCCGTGGTAGTGCCGGCGGCAGCGCGTCTCGTCGAACACCTTGACGCTCATATCCGCGTCGCCAAGGTAGGAGAATGTGAGCACGCAGACGGCTTCGAGGTCGTGGTAGCACGCGAAATTCTCCCAGCCGGTGTGGAGGTACATCTTGCCGCGCCCGTCGAAGAGCACATCCACCGGCCACCGGCAGCAGTCGCAGCCAGCCTCCCACAGATGCAGCGCGGCTGGCTCGTTGCCGGGGATGAAGTCGGCGAACTTGTCCGGCAGCCTCTGGATGCCGAGTGGGTCGCCCTTGAGGACGATGACGAACTCGAACAACACTTCCTGCTCCTCCTCCTGCAGGTCGAACGACGAAGACGACGACATCGTAGGCGACGGCGAGCGTACAACTCTCCCGTGGCCACGACCACGACCACGGCCGCGACCTCGGCCTCTGCCTCTACCTCTACCAGCCATGGCGTTGACTCTTGAGATGGTGGGGGCTAGGGTTTGTGTGTGAGGGACGATGAGAGAGCGCCCTTTTTATAGGCCTGAGGGAGGCGGGAGAGCGGTGGTGCTCATTAACGCCGGCACACAGAGCTAGGCGCAATGAGACGCTTCGCTGCGCATCTGCGGGAACTGCATCGTCGCTGCGCGCCAATAACTTTCGTCGCGAGGTATGCAACGGTTAGGTTAAACTTCAATGTGCCGCTGACGCGTCGGTCCCGCCACTCCTCGCCTTGCTTTTCGTTGTGTCCGGCATGCCCAGAGCGCCCCTGTGTAGCGGGGATGGGTTCGGGGCGCCGAACACCGTATTGGGCCGCGTCGGACGGAAAGGGCCTTTGGGACGCATGGCTGGTAACGATTTTTTGTCGGGCGCGCCTCAAATCTATTTGGGGGACGCGACTGGAGATGCTCTTATTCTCGTGGCCACCATCTCATGTGCACCGTGATCATCGGTATATGCGTGCAGACTTATATTTTATGCATGATGGAGAATTTGATATTCCATGCTTACAAACACGATGAGTAGCTATCTCAATGCTTGAAATAAGGGCACACAGCTTGAGAAGTTGAGGGGATAGCTGGCGGTGCAGCCGCAGTATGACACGTTGACAACGGTGGTTGTTGTAGGCTATGCCTTGGTATTCCCCAGATTGATGAAGCCAACGCCTCGGCATGACACGTGGGAACACAGTTGTTGCCGAATTACTAGTCAAGTCGAGCTTGGACCGTGACAAGGTGCTCGGGCGGCATGCTTTGTACTACTACATGAGTAATCTTTGCATGTTTCTATTTAATACGTACCAAATCCATTTAGTTTTAGAGAATCAACCTGAGGTTGGGTGGTTAGGAGGGTGGTTGTACCCCCAGCCCACCAGAGTTCAAACCCCAGGTTTGACATCTGTGTGTCTCATAAAGGCGGAATATTCATTCAGTGGGAGGCGACGTTCCCGTCGACAGCGAGGCGTCTGTGGTGACTTCGTCAATTTCAAGATCCAATCCGCCGGCTCAGTTTTCCGGAGGTGCTCATAGGGGTAGGGTGCGCGTGTTTGCGTTCATAGGGTGAGTGTATACGCGTGTATGTGAGCGTCTGCGTTTGTACTGTGTTTCTCAAAAAAAAATCCATTTAGTTTTAGTATGTGGCATAACCTTGCATGCTTCTATCTAGTAGGTACCTAGTTTAGATTCAAAGTAAATAGCTTCGCTCCTAGCGTCCCTTCGTTAAGAGCCCCCCTTCCTCCCCTGCCGCCGCCGCCTTCGTTAAGAGCCCCCTTTCCTTCCCTGCCACCGCCGGGTGCCGGAGGCGGCGGACTTGTCTCTACCCGTGCGCTAGGAAGGGAGACGTGGGGTTTCTCCTATCGGAGGCGGTGTCCCTAGGTCGACGATGGTTCCGATGGCGGGGCGCCGTCCTAGACGGTGTAGATCCGCTTGGTGTGGCGGCGCTGGCTTGGGCGCTTGGCTGCGGGGTAGAGCTATGGCCGATGACGTCATCCTCCTGGCCCAGATCTGGTTTTGGGTGGGCCAGGCCCGGGCTTGACTACGCCATCTTTGGCAGACGGAGGAGTGGCTCAAGCTGTGGGCGACAATGACGTCGGTGCATCTAGTACAACACAACCGGATAACCCTAGCGTCCCTTCGTCCAGAGCCCATATCTCTCCTCCCCAGCCACCGTCGGCTTCCGGTGGCGGCAGACTTGCCTCTACTCTCGTGCTACGAAGGGAGACGAGGGTTTCTCCGGCCGGAGGCGGTGTCCCCCTTGGTCGACGATGGCCCTAGCGGTGGCACGTCGTCCTGGATGGCGCAACTCCGGGTGGTGTGGCGGTGATGGCGTGGCCGCTTGGTTGTGGGGTGGAGTGGTGGCCGATGGCGGCGAAATGCCATCCTAGATTTGGGCCTGCACGGGCCAGGCCTGAGCTTGACTGTGGGTGGTGATGACGTCGACGCGTGTACTGTAACACGACGGCAGGAATTTTACGCGCCCGCATTGGGATCGGCCGAGCCAAGTGGGCCTGGTTTGCTCCTAATGCGGCGTGAGGATGGTTACCACCAATGGCTGTAGATTCTACATTCAAGCAGGAGAGTACATCATGTATATGTTATTACCATTTCGTGAAGGGTTTAGTAGAAAAAAATTTAAACGATTATTTAGTTGATTGACACAAAACAAGCATCTTAAATGTACATGCATGGATTTCCTGACCAGGTACGCAATGTGACGAATTGATGTCATCATGATGATGGAAATGTGTTGCATGCATTTTGTGACAGGATGCATGTATTAGTATGTATCATACACCGTGCACTAGTATGGCCGATCGATGCACATGTACATTCACTTTGCCATGTATCTATCTAGCATGTGATCTGCACCGGCCAGTTCATTCTATGTACGACTACTTGACCGGATGCAGACATGCCAGATTTCATAAGTTGTGCCATCTCCAACCCTTCTGATTAGCTCCATTTTCAGAACTTCTCTAGTGGATGACACTCCATGTTGGCGACAAACTATTCGGACAATGAGCATTAAGAATTTCACCATCCGGGTAGTACCTTCCTTTCAACATTCTAGCCCATAAGGATGCATGCCTCTCTAGCAATCTAGCTAGCATAGCATCATTGAACAATTAGAGGCCACATAATCCCATTACTCTATCCTTTGAAGAAGACATGCTTTCCCATGCCTGGCAATGTAAAACTCTTTTATCCAGTCATCCCGCCCACCAGTATTTGGACATAATTATCATTGAAGAAGAGATTGAAGCAGCTCATAAAGTAGGTTGATAAAGCCTGAACCACTTTTTTAAGAGGACTGCTTTAGCAGCGCTAGTTGCTCGAAATGTTGGTTTGTCACACGTCCAGTCAAGGACGGTAACCCCACCGCAAGTATTTCTCTGTTAGATCTTTTTGATCAATTTGCAAAGTATTCCTTATTACTTCATGGTCGCCTTGGGTGCTAGCCAGATTAGAACCAAGAAGTACTAGAACACCAATGGAGGCCCGTGAGACATTACGCTAGTTCTGCGAACAACGCCGCCATCCGCAGCTAGAACAAAGACATGATGAAGGTATGACATGGTATGCTTCTAGTTGCAGGTTGTCGGCGGAGTCCAAGAAGAGAAGCTCTGGGACCGTCCTTCACCGCGTGGCCCTATCCCGAAGTAGCGCTTCAAACCACCGGCACGGGAATGCTCAGGTCTTGGGTAGGCTCCGACAAACTGGCATGCCTTTGTTGGTGCCATGGGGTTGTCCCAAACTCACCGGCGGAGTGAAAACGCCAAGCTACGATGGACATGCAACTGTACCAATGTTCTTTTAATGGGTTCTAAAGTAAAACCGGTAGGTAGCAAGCGGTGCTATCATATTTGGCGGATGCACATGTGCACTTGGCTGATGCATCTATCTAGCATGTGGTGTGCACTAACCAGTCCATTCTATGTACGACTATACTTGACCTCAACGGAGTAGGCCAGACTGGATCAACTTCTGTAAACACAGATAAGTATAGTTAGAGTTCATGGATTCGATACTATTTTTTACTTAATTAATCAAGAACTAAGCATTTTTATTGTTCATGGCGGATATAAATTAGTGCTACTAATAAGCCAAGCCAAACTAGGCACTTGTGTTACTAGCTTTAGATAGCTGCAGGTGCTGGTTAGCTACTTTTTACTTAATTAATCAAGAACTAATCATTTTTACTGTTCATGGCAGGTTGATAGTGCTACTAATAAGCCAAACGATTAAATATTTTTTACTCAATTAATCAAGAACTAAATATTTTTAGTAGATTTAAATTAGTGTTGCTAATCAACCAAACAAAATTAGGAACTTGTACTAACTAGCCTTTTGCTAATAAGCTGGTGCTCGTTAGATATGTACTTCCATGCAAATGAACTTATGACTGTTAGCTAACTAACTAACAACCATGCACTTGTAGGGATCACCATGGACGGAGCCAGCTCCTAGCAACCCGGCAAAGCCGAAGGGTATTCAGTAAGCATTGGGTTACTGCATATGGATTAATCGTGATGTTTCTGGAAACTCCGGTCGGCGGTACCGTACATATATAGGCCATGCCCGAGGTCATACACCCAGCTGGGCCCCACCACTAGCAATCACAACGTGTAATAGGTGCAAATCAACTTTTTTTTAGGGAAAGGTGCAGATCAACTAATCAATCTCATTCGTTAATTAATTATGGACCAATAAATTAGTAGTACTAATAGTCAAACGTTTGGTCCGGGTATGAAAAATAAGTATCCGACCAGTAGTAACATGTACCACAAAAATATTCAATCTCGCCATCAAGCATTAACCAGGACACCAAAATAAACAAATCCAGCGGAAACAGCTCAAAGCCCAGCCCAGCAGAGACAAAAGTAGCTTGGCCCAAGTGAGCACGGTCCAATACCAAATCCACGGTAGCATAGCTTGTTTGGCTGTAGAAGCATTTGCAATATTTAGTCCCACCTTGCTAGTCTAGAGAAGTGGAGACCAGCTTATAAGGGGGCATCTTTTATGGCTCTTAGATAGTAGTATAAGAACATGCAACACACCGAATAGCGCGTGCGCTCGCGTGAATATTCGCGACTTAAGACTTTGGACCATCTCTCTGACGAGCGGCGTGCTGCTGCTGTCGCGCCACTAGAGGATCACCAGGACTTCCTCCATGGACAGGCTCGCCAGCACCACCATCAAGTAGCTTGACGAGGTACTCCCACTCTCTCAAACTGTTGTGCTGCTTTCGTATGGTTGCTGCAGATGTTCATCTGCTGTCTGCTTTAAAAGTAACTTGTTATTCATGCCAAGTACCATTTCATTGTGTACTACAGGCCACCTGTTGAGATACGAAAAATGTAGGGGACCTGCTGATGCTCTGGTGGCCTCCTCGAGCCTGCTTGGAAGCACCTTTCTGTCCATTGTACTCCTCCGTAACCCTGCTTGGGTGCTTGGATCTGCGTTTTAATGCACACTCTGATTCCATTTTGCTCAGGTGGTGTCGTGGTTGTGATGGACCGCTACGCTGGTGGTGGTGCTCCCAAGGTCTCTCTCAATCCCTCCCTTTTCTTTTTTTTGTCAAGTGTCACTCATGAGTCGTGAAAGCTTTTGTAAGATTTGATCAGCAAGCTACTCTATATATAAGCAATCACTAGTAGGAGAATCTGTTTACAAAGTGTGGTGGTGCAGCTATCTTTTCGTTTCTCTCATAACCACCATATGCTAACCTCTCGCGCTCACTCCTGTGCAGATATTAAGAATGCCTCGTATTTGAGCCTGGAGTGGCGGAGGAAGCGGGATGCCAAGATATCATGTATTAGAGTCCTATTCCAGTTCGTGCACATCGACTAGTCCTTGAAACCATAAGTAGGCGATCTTTCTTAGTGCCCTGAATCCTTGCAGCATTCTTGCATCCACAAGCAGCCAACCTTATCCCCGTGTTTCTATTTTGCAGCTCAATGATGTGCCCTGGACCCCGGCATTAGAGGCGCTCTCGGACGGCAACCCCGACCTGTTGCTGCCACCTACCTCAGCGCCGGGATCTCTGCACCATATCTCTGACGAGCGGCGTGCTGCTGATGTCGCGCCCCCAGAGGATCACCATTCACCAGGACTTCCTCCATGGACAGGCTCGGCAGCACCACACTCTCTCCAACTGTGCTGCTTTGGTATGGTTGCTGCAGATGTTCATCTGCTGTCTGCTTTGAAAGTAACTTGTTATTCATGCGAAATACCATTTCATTGTGTACTACAGGTCACCTGTTGAGATACGAAAATGTAGGGGACCTGCTGATGCTGTGGTGGCCTCCTCGAGTCCGGAAGTAAGCACCTTTCTGTCTATTGTCCTACTCCGTAACCCTGCTTGGGTGCTTGGATCTGCGTTTGAATGCACACTCTGATTCCGTTTTGCGAAGCCAGTAGTAGGCGATTTTGCTTACTGCCTCGCATTCAGTTTCTCGGTCTCAGTCAATACATGAGATGCATATTATTTCGTGTTATTGGTTTTGTGAAGCAAATTGTTATGTCAGTTCTCGGTGCGCCGAGCCTGAGAACCTTATGTTGTACTACTTCGTTACCTATCAAGCAACAATGTGGCAAATTGTTGCTTTCCTTCTTTTTCTGCTACTCCTGTTGTTTCTCATCTAGTTTGTGAATCCTTTATATTAGTCTATTCGCACCGTTGAACTGGGAATTAGCGTGACCACAATGGTGTCCCTTTGCGGACCTGGTTCGACCCCTGTTGGGTGGATTATATCTAGCTGGTTTATTCCACAAAGTGTATCTCGCTGTCTTCTGAAAAAAGTGTGTGTAGAAGAGATGCTAGGGCTAAAGTAAGTAGTTTTGTAACTGTTCTTCATTAAGTACGCAGTAGCAATCCAATGGGTTGCAGGAATTGTACAAAATTTGGTTGCTTTTCCTTTTTTTTGTACTATATATGACAGCAGCAGCATTTAGATGTGTTTTTACATAGAAACTAACCTCTGCATTTAGATGCGTTTTTAGGGAGAATAATTAACTATGAGACGACAGTGAATAGGTACTGCTCACTTTTGCATGTTCTACTTTGCATCAGGTTGTGAGACACTAATTAAATGTACTAGGAAATAAGGGTATGTGACACTAATTGTTGTGTTGTGGCACACATCAGTGTACATCATTCTGGTATGATTTAGGTAGAAACTCAGGCTACCTCTTGGTTGATTTAGATTGCTGCTTATGTTATTTGGCATATTTGACATAATGGGTTGATTGTAACTGTCTTAACTTGGGGAACTAGCTGACCACAATTTTCACTTTATGATGTGTTGGGAGTGCTATGATGGATACATATGCTTAGAAGATTGAATAGAACTTTCATTTATCCTGCTTGCTTTGAACTCAACTTGCATTTGTCAGAAATTCTTTTCATGTACTGATTTTTGATGTTTCTCAACAGCAAGTTTTACAAGGCTGGGAGCATAAGAGGCTGCCGTCCGATGAATGACTGGAGGCTGGACGAGCAAGAACTAAAACCTGAAACTCCTCTTGTTTGCAAAACCAAAATTTCAATCCTCGGTTTGTGATTTCATAGAAAGTGCTTGTGCAGCTATCTTTTGTGACTCTCATAGCCATATGCTAACCTCTCGCGCTCACTCCTGCAGTGCACATATGACGAATACCTCGTATTTGAGGCGCCGACCCCGCGGCCCGCGCGCGCGTACCCGTCGGCGGCGTACGCGGCGTTGAGCTCGTTGCAACACCCGACGAGGCGCATGCCGCCGCCCGAGGGCTGCTCGGCCTCGAGCTCGTCGAGGAGCGTGAGGTTGAAGTCGCCGGGGACCGTGAAGACGTCCCGCGCGCCCACCTCCGCCAGGCGCCGCGCCAGGTGGCGGCCCAGCGTGGCGTTCGCCGGGATGGAGGGAGCGGTGGTGGCGGAGGAGGACGCGGACGGCAGCGAGCCGAGTGCGGTGGCCATGGCGGATGGCGAGCAGGGTGGCGGTGGACTGGTGGCGGTTGGCGCGAAGATTCTTGGCCTTGTTGGAGAGAGCCAGAGGCCGAGAGGTGGAGAAGGTTCGTGTGTTTTGAAAAGTTGGCTGCTCTGTGTTGGTGATCTAGTATACGTCGGTCGGAGTTGACACATGTATCACCGGGCGGCCGGCTTCTAGACAGAGAAAGCTCTACCCAGCTGGACTCCTTCGGCTTCGGCATTAATTTAATTCCTCCACCCCGACCCGATCCAACGGACCTCGTCTACCGAAACCACAAATGAAAACCAACCAAACCCTAATCCCGCTTTCCTCTGTCCTCTCCGCCCCATTCCACACACGCAGCGGCAGCGGCAGCGGCGGCGGCGTCACAAAACACGCCCACCGCCAAGGAGGAGATCCGACGGCTTCGCGGCGGGCGGGCTTGCTCGCCGGCGCGCGCGTGCGTGCGCATCCATGCGCCGCGCTCCGTCGAGCAGGCCTCACCGTCTCGCGCGCGTACAGGCCACCAGGACGCTCCTTCTTCCTCGCGCCGGTGGCCCCGACGGGGACAACGCCGACTTCTCTTTCCCGCCCCGCCCAGCGTCCTCCTCAACCTACCATCCTGCACCCGTGCTCCCTCCAGCCGCTCAAGATCCTCGTCCGTCTTCTCACAAAAATAAAAAGGTAACCACCTTTTCGATCCATTTTTTTTGCTCCTCCCTGCCCCCCCTCCGATCTGCACTAACCCAGCCAGCGCCAATTCCATTTCGCCCAGGTAAACCGGACTTGCTGTTCCGGCCAACGGAGCTACTGCCCTCGTCAATGCCACCCCGTCCCAAGATCTGCAACTCAGGTACCCTTGGACTGCGCTCTGTGTGACGATTTTTGTTTTTCAGATGATTATGGCCAAGCCAAAGGCCTGCTTAGTTTCCGAATCAATCTTGCAATTAGTGACAGAAACAAAATCACGATTTTTATTTTAAATGTCCGGCCAGTTTCCAGGAGGTTATGACACATTGTTTTCATTTTGGCAGTTGCCCCGCTCCTTTTTCGTGTTAGGAATCTTCACACTGAAACTTTCGTTCCAACAGTTTTTCTGCTAGGTTCCGACACGGCTATACCACAAATAAGTTATGGTATTTCCCGCCCAAAATTTTCAACATCGTTTTCCGAGAGTTGTATACTTGATGCAATATAGGAGATTCTTGTGATATATCCTCTTTACCATATCGGGAAAAATTCATAGCACTCGGGAAGTTAGACATATCGGAAGATTTCCAGGAATAAATAGAACATCTACCCTTGTAGGACCCTTATTTCATGCATGGGGATACCCACTACCTATCATTGCATGTGTCTTTCCTATGTGGCGCACCCTCTTCTTATGCATCAAAGTATCTATTACTTGTAATTTCGTTTTCCTTTTTGGGTCACGTGTTACTATTCACTACGGGAAAAAGAGCCGCTGCCGTGCAACCATCGAATGCCGTGTGCTCGCGCACGGGAAAGAAATCGTTGCCGTGCAAAAAAAATTAAAACACACGGCAAAGGCGAGCGCACGGCAAAGAGGAGCTACAGCGCACGGCAAAGAGGAAGGGCACGACAAAGAGCGCGTAGAGCGCACGGCAAAGAAAGGGTGGACGGCGAAGAAATCTTTGCCGTGCGGAAGCGCACGGCAAAGAGCTGCCCGCACGGCAAACTCCCAAGGGCGCACGGCAAAGAGCTCGTGCTCGGCAAAGACGCCGAACGTTATCCAAACGCGCATCCGCTGGCCGGCCTCGCATCCACACACACGCACGCGCATCCGCTAGCTAGCTGCGCTCCTCGCCCCCGCGCCGCCGCCGCCGACTCGCCCCCGCGCCGCCGCCGACTCGCCCTGCCCCCCACGCCGCCGCCGCCGACTCGCCCTGCCCCCCGCGCCGCTTCCGCCGCCCTTCGCGCCGCCGCCGCCTTGCGCCCGTCGCGCCGCCGCCGCCGACTCGCCCTGCCCCCGTCGCGCCGCCGCCGCCGACTCGCCCTGCCCCCCGTCGCGCCGCGCCACCTCGCACAGGGCCGCCACCTCCTCGCGCGCCTCGCACAGGGCCGCCACCTCCTCGCACAGGACCCCGTCAAGTCGCTCACCTCGCAGGTAACCTCTCCTTGCTCTCATCTTTCTCCCTGTACCTGGTTGCGCCGATCGATCTGCAGTAGTAGCAGTATAGCAAGCCGTGATAATGGATCGTGTGTAGCTTGTAGCTTCTCTGGTCCTTGCATGTTACAACTACAATGATCCCTGCATATGCATAGTGTAGAAATTAGTGTAGGATTTGTAGTGTAGGGATTTAGTGTAGGATTTAGTGTAGTAATTTTGTGTAGGATTTGTAAAATTGTATTTAGTGTAGGATTTTTTAAAATAAGATTTAGTGTAGGATTTGTAAGAATAGGTTAAAAATAGTCCAATGTAGGAAAAAAGATAATGTGCTGCAAGCAAATTATAAGTAATAGTTGTCAAATAAATTGTGTTCGCTTGCAATAATTAGTAATTCATTTTGTCTCTATGCAGGCGATGCTTCGAGGTGGACACGGGGGGCGGCGTCGCGAGGGTCTGTGAGGGGGCGTCCCGGATCTTCTTCGAGGTGGTCACGGGGGGCGGCGTCACGGTGGTCTTTGAGGGGCCGTCCCGGATCTTGTTCGTCGATTCGCTCACGCGTCAAGGGTAAAAATCTCGCCCCTGTGTACCTAGGTTTTTTTTGGTCTAGATCACCAAGTCTGTCGCGTTACCTAGGCGTCTCT
This sequence comes from Lolium multiflorum, assembly GCA_030979885.1. Lineage (NCBI taxonomy): Eukaryota > Viridiplantae > Streptophyta > Magnoliopsida > Poales > Poaceae > Lolium > Lolium multiflorum. The sequence goes on along the minus strand of CM061749.1, from coordinate 59,200,927 downwards.
TCCCGACCGTAAGGGTTACGTGGATAAATATGCATTAGTGGTCTCGCATATTATGAAGCGTAACTCTTACGGCATTTATCGGGACAGTCGGCGGATGCGTAGTTGGGTACGTTCTCCCTGCTCTACCCCGATCCGAGTCAGGATTTCGGCAGCGCCTCCCCGTTGTTCTCCGGATGCACACCCCTCTCGGCTTTTTGGCGAGACGTGTATCGGGAGAGCAGCGGGGAGGTGCTGCCGAAATTCTGTCTCGGATCAGGGTAGAGCAGGGAGAACGTACTCAATCTACGGATCCGGCGGCTGCTAGGAGCCCACCTAGTAGAGATTCAGGTTGATGCATGCGTAAAAAAGGAAAAATTAAAATGCGGATCATGTTTGATATAAATTCTAAGTTCGTCTGTTTTGGTGCTGGTTAGAGGATGGATAACCGTGACTGGATGTACGATGGCAGAATCGGTCCGTGGAAATATACTGAGGAATGGGGAGAAAAGACCAAGCAGTTCGTGGACAGCGCGTTTGACATCCCTAGCAGACCCAGGACAGTTTTTTGCCCTTGTAGTAAGTGCGCTAACCAAAAAACACAGGACAAGGAAACTATGAGTCTTCACCTGATCAAGTCTGGGTTCAAACCGTCCTACAAGATTTGGACTTTTCATGGAGAAAAGGCGAAGAAACGTGCTAGGAAGGAGGTGCGGCAGATTCAGCCTACGAGAGAATATGATACTGGGTTTGATAGGTGCCTAGAGAACTTGGCTAATGGTAATGTGCCTGAAAGCCCTCATGTAGAGGCGGAGACATCTAGGGATGCGGAGACAAGTGAGGAGCCGGAGGAAAACACAAAGAAGTATTACGAGGCTTTGTTTGCTTCGCAGAAACCCCTACACGTAAATACAGATGTCACCCAACTAGATGCCATCGCTCGCCTTTTGGCCTTTAAGTGCCACAGGAATCTGTGCAGAGATGGGTTCGATGAACTTCTGGTCCTCGTTGGCAGCATTCTGCCGAAAGGGCACCTCTTGCCGCAAAACTTCTACTATTCGAAAAATTGCTCAGTGACCTCAAGATGTCATCTCAGCAGATACACGCTTGTCCAAAGGGATGCATGCTATTCAGAGAGGAGCATGCTAACACAAACTATTGCATCCATTGCAATAGCTCTAGGTACTTTGAGGTTGACACCAATGGTGATGGTCAGAAGAGGCAGACCACGGTTGCCAAGAATATCCTCCGCTATCTTCCAGTCCTACCGAGGATCCAGCGGCTCTTCATGACCGAGGATACTGCCCAGCAGATGAGGTGGGCTGTAGAAGGGATCAGACCAGACAGTGGCAAGATGATACATCCGTCGGATGGTACTGCATGGAAGAACTTTGTCAAGAAATATCCCCTGAAAGCCGGTGACCCGAGGAGCGTAGCAATTGCGATATCAACCGATGGGTTCAATCCATATGGTATGTCGGCTGCGGTATACAGTTGTTGGCCAGTGTTTGTTATTCCCCTGAACCTACCCCCTGGCGTCTGCACGAGATCAGAGTACATGTTTGTGTCGATGATAATCCCTGGACCGAAATACCCGGGTAAGAACATGAACGTGTATCTGGAACCACTGATTGATGACTTGCTTCTTGGCTGGGAAGATCGCGGGATCCGAACTTATGACGCGGCAAAGAAGGAACACTTCGATATGTATGTCTGGTACCACACGTCTCTGCATGACTTGCCAGCACGTGCTTTGTTCTGCCGTCGGGGAAGACAGGGCGTGCTTTCTTGCGATGGTCATATGGTGGACATCCCGCGAGTACGCCCGGAAGCACGAGGAGGGCAAGCAGAAGCGTTCAGAGATGGGAGGTGGATCACATGTCCTGGGCAGCAAGAACTTGGCCCTTACCTTGCAGGATGAGGTGAGCAAGTGGTTTCTTCATTCTTTCGTTTTATGTTATTGCTAGCCCCGCAAGTGTCTCCCTCTTCACTTAATTGCATGTACTCTTTTGCAGGAAGTGAAGACAGGCGTGGCACCAAACTTGTTTGGCTTTTTCCAAAAGTCGAAGACCAGGAAGGAGCCGCATCCTGAAACGGGGTCCTTGTGGGTCAACGACCTAGCGGAGGGCCAGTGTGGCGCGTACCGCTCGAAGTTCAAGGACAAGCACGGCGAAGACGCCGACCCAACCACCGAAGAGTTTGACGTTGAGGTTGCGGTGCTTGCGGGACAAGGCAAGAAGGGTGGCCGCCTATGGATTGCTGACGGGTTAGTCGACCCAAGTACCATTCCATCTCTACTCCAGATCCGTCGTGGGCGTACGAGCGAGCAGCCTCGGGTAGAGACCCGCCCACGGGCTTCGGACCTAGCTATCGAGAAGTTACGGGTAAGTTCTTCGTCGATCCTCTACGCTTCATTACATGTTTTTCATTGCAATGTTACTGACATCGCGGCAACACAACGTAGGCGGAGATGGAAGAAAGGGAACGGAGGCACCAAGAGGAGCAGATGCAGATGCAGCAGCAGATGTTGCAGCAGATGCAACAACAGCAGCAGATGTTGCAGCAGATGCAACAACAGCAGCAGATGTTCCAGCAGATGTTCATGAACCAGGCCGTGCTGACTCCCCCACCGGGTAGTAGTGCTCCTAGCACGTCGTGTCCTCCTATGTTCCCCAACTGGGTAAGTGGTTAACTTAATATCTCCGTCTCAATCTTGTTTGTTGTCTAACCGAACTTTGGATATTGCAGATCCCCGCGCCTGATCCGGCTGTGATGGCGCTCCTCCAGCAAGCGCCAAGTCAGAGCCCGCTGACACCTGGCTTGACCGTCAACAATACGGGCATCATCCGGAGCCTGCAGCAGTTTCTAGGTGAGTTCTCCTACACTTCTAATTCTTCCATACCATGTCACTTGTGAATTATTCAACCATGTCAATTTTAGCCAGTATGTTCAATTTTACCTATTCCATGTTAATTTTAGCCATTCCATGTCATCCTTAGCCATTATGTTGAATTTTAGTCATTTCATCCAAATTCTAGCGATTATGTTCAATTTTAGCCATTCCATGTCAATTCTAGTTCTTCCATGTCAATTTTAGCCATTCCATGTCAATTCGAGTTCTTCCATGTCAATTTTAGCCATTCCATGTCAATTCTACTTCTTCCATTTCAATTTTACCCATTCCATGTCAATTCTACTTCTTCCATGTCAATCCTAGTTCTTACATGTCAATTTTAGCCATTCCATGCCACTTATGCATAGATATCTATGAACTTGTAGGAGGTGGAGAAGGACAAGGAAGTGGAGATGGACAAGGAAGTGGAGAAGGACAAGGAAGAGGAGAAGGACAAGGAAGAGGCCAAGGTTGATGTTGCTTGTGTATGAACTTGTTGTGCGACTTGGAACATTCTATGTTGGAGACTTTGATGTTGATGTTGCTTGTATGAACTAATTATGCGACTTGGAACTATTGTATGGACTTTGTTGGATATGAACTATGTTGTTGATGATGCAATACTCTATATATTGTGCTATATGTGTATCTGGACTGTTATTTGTATTTGTGAATTGCATATGCAGGGATTAATGGGGAAGCAGGAAAATTCTGGCAAAATTTGCACAATCTTTGCCGTGCACATGCACACGGCAAAGGCCACAGCACACGGCAAAGGCACTCTTTGCCGTGCACATGCACACGGCAAAGGCCACAGCACACGGCAAAGGCCGCCCGCGCTGCCCACCTGGTGCTGCTGTAGGTATCTTTGCCGTGCAGGGTGGAAGAGAAGCACACGGCAAAGCCAAATCTTTGCCATGCGAGTTGGAGAGGAAGCGCACGGCAAAGAAACTCGCACGGCAAAGAGGCCAAACGCACGGCAAAGGAATCCGCACGGCAACGAGGCCACAGCGCACGGCAACGCTGCGTCGCTCGGCAAAGCCTTTGCCGTGCGACTTTCGCGCGACACACGGCAAAGACCCCTTTGCCGGGCGGATCTTTGCCGAGCAGTCTTTGCCGTGCACGGCCGCACGGCAAAGGCTTTGCCGAGCCTATTTGTCCCTTTGCCGTGCGTTTGGGCTGCACGGCAAAGCCCTGTTTTGCCGTAGTGATTGTATCCAAGAAATGAAAGTTACTACCCATCATTTTATGTGTCTTCTCATCGTCGTGGTTTTGTGGTAGGGTTCTAAAATTACATAGTCCCCTCGCCCTTTTTGAGAGGCTACAACACACTGTTATAGTTTTGGCAGTTTTCCCACCCATTTTCATGCCTACGATTGTTTTCCCACCTATTTACTAGCACACCTACCTTTTGGGTTCAAACTTCTACAAACAGTGTAGATATGAATTGAAACAAGCCCGGAAGACACGGACAGGGTGTTTCTACACCCGGGTGCATATGCACCCTTTATTTGAAATGCATATTAAACATATTTTAAAATGTTAAAAAAATACAAATAAAAATTCCCCGTGTATACCTTGACATATTACATGCTTACAAAGTTGTTTCAGCAAAAACCGATATGTTTCGTGCCTTGTGCAAAAAAGACAAATCTTTGGTGCTAAAATAGTCTATTTTTTGAGGCATTATTTGTCTTTTTTACACAGGGTAGAAAAATTGTTGGTTTTATGTGAAACTTTACGTGCACACATAGAACATGTCCCTCTATATGCTAAATTTTTTTACTAAATTTTTTATGTTTTGGAAATATGTTTTATGCATACCAGGTGCATATGCACCCGGGATCAGATTTGGTTTTCCGGGAAGACACTAATTTGTTAAAGGAAAGTTGTGAACATGCCATAGTCCATAAACTCTCTCTCTCTCTCTCTCTCTCTCTCTCTCTCCTTTTTTGCGGTAGTGCCTTTATAGCATGTTGAGTCAAATCAGTAGGAGCATGGTGGCCTGGACAGAATCATAGCAGATTCATTTCATATTCCTTTTGTGAAGAGAGCGAGTAGACAGTCCACTCCATACAAAAGCAAAGGGAGCATCGTGGACAACATACATTATTCAATTGAAACCTTGCATGGCTAGTGGCCTAGCAAATGATATCTATTGTTTGTGATAGGAAAATTACATACACTATTGTTCTTGCTCTTTCCCGATACAAACACGACGCCACACGGATTACAACACAACCCACGTATGATAGGAGAGTTGTGATAGCGGTCTAGCATCGCATATATTCCCTGGCAACTCTGATAGATCCGTACACCTAGGCCCATGTCTCCATATCAACACGCGCAACATTATTTCTCTTTCTTCTCCATTTCTACATCGGCTAATCTTGTAGGGGAGCTCTCTGACACACCCTCGAGTTGTTTAGGAGCATGCCAAGCCCACCGCAATACTTGCCTGCACCGTAGACATGTCATCTCCCGGCCAGGAATGTTGCACACGTCATCACTCATCAGCCCCGCCAGTGGAGTCACATAGTTCGTCAGCAATGAAAGCGACGGTCCGTTGCTGGCAACTAGCATGCCGGGTATGGCGCTCGCATTGTTGGGATGTCTCCATGGCGCGGCTTTGGTGCACACACTAGCCACATGGAGGAGGCGCCGCTAGTGGCAGCGATGACGTGATTGATGACCACGTTCTCACTGCCCTCTGTGACCGCCGCTGCCACCCAGTTCATGACGTTGAGGAATGAGCATGTACTGCGAAGGGAACCTCCCAATGATGAGCTCGAGGAGCACGACGCCGAAGCGGAGCATGTCGGACCTGGCCGAGACGGGAACACACAGCTGCAGCTAATGCTGCGGCGCAGCAGCGACCTCGCTACCTTAGGCGACCAGAACACGAACATGGTATGCGCTAACTATGGCGCGTTGACGAGAGGGAAGAAGCCGTAGTCCATGATGCGCGGCGGCATCGAGGAGGATGTTATCTGACTTGAGGTTCCTGTGCGGTGGTGGTGGTGGTGGCGGCGCATCAAAGTCGGCATCGTCCATGGTCACGAACCACATCGCCAGGATATGCCAAGCTTTTGGTGGAGGTAAGACAAATTAAAGTAAGCTAGTGTCCCACAGAGCTCCGGCCTACTCGTACAACCTCGTCGGGAAGTTGGCGGATGTGCACGAGAGTTCTCGGCAGCTCGACGCCATGGAGAACCTAGCTAGTGTACTTTGTCGGGAGGTGGAACCGCGGAGCTCACTGGTCACGTACATGGCATCGAGCAGCGACGTGAGCACTCGCATATTCAAATGAGCATCCATATACCGTTATATTCGCGTATACCATTAAGTCAGGCTTACATGTATTGGTATTTATTTCGTATAGAAGGGAAACTGGCCAGAATTTTTTCGTACTTTCGGTTGATCTCCAAGATCTATGGGCGAGCGGGGTGGGGGTTGGACCAAACATGAGCCAAAAGTGCACGTTCTTTGTGATATTCCACACATGCCTCGAGTGCGTGTAATAGTTCATATATTTTTTCCTGTGAACAGAGAGAAGGTATGAGTGTTGAAGGCCGTGTGTATAAAACGGCGGCAAAGCACCATAAATGAAATATTGGCTCGGCCGGAGAACTGCCGAGATGAGAATGTTTTCTCAAATTCTAGGCGGGAAATGAAAATTTGGGCGGAAAAGTAGATGAAGCGGAAATAGTGTGATGTAGCTTCCGAATAACACCAGAAAGATGTCTCGTTAACTGTGCTTATGTATTCTCCCTCGGCGGACGACTTAGGGTGGCTCTAGTATCCATCGTCGGATAGCCTTAACTCTTTATTGTTTAACGAAATTTGAGTAAGATCAATTTTATGTGATTATTATCTACGCAGAAAGTTACCTCACAATATCACCTACTTCTTCAGTTTTGAAGTTTTAAAGAGGGTGAAAGTCATCTTAACATATAGAGCTACACGCGTTTAAAAGTTTGTCCTATCGTTCATCGCCTTTTTTACTACTACCATATTTCTTCGACCCCTCATCTTGATTTCGAATCGGGTGATTTTTGGTGCGTTATGAAAATTTAAGCAGATATCAATATGATAATAAAACCAGAAGAAATCAAGAAAGGGGTATCACAAAGAACGGTTGAGAGGGAGGGGGACTTTATGATGCGGGAAGTGTGGCGTCCCTAACTTCTTACGCCACCTGCCATTGGTAGCCCTTATAGCATCTCCAGCCGCGTCCCCCCAAACTGTCCCCCAAACGGCGCTGGATCGAGCGTTTGGAGAACGTGTTTTGTTCGTGCCGCGTTTGGGGGACGTTGCTCCCCAGCCGCGTCCCCCAAACGCCGCCTCAAACTTTTTAAAACATTAAAATACTCTTTTTTAAATTTTTTATTTCAATAGAGGGAAGAAACATTCGACAAACTAATACATAATTCGGAACATGGTTTACACAAACTAAGACATAGTTTGGAACATGGTTCCACAAACTAATACAGTACATAGTTTGAACCATGGTTGACACAAATTAAAACATTGCAAAATAACGAAACGTAACTAGTGTTGGCATCGCATATTTCGTGCGTTCGCTGCCAAGAAAGAACACTTCCAGGCACTCCCAGTCACCCAAACTGGAAAATTCGGCTGGTGATGATAGCCCTGTTGGTCCTTTTGAGAAAGAACAACCAGAAACCTCCGTGCCTATTTTCATTGTGAAGAAACAACACTCAATCGTCCTCCTCATCGGTGTCGCCGTGGTAGTGCCGGCGGCAGCGCGTCTCGTCGAACACCTTGACGCTCATATCCGCGTCGCCAAGGTAGGAGAATGTGAGCACGCAGACGGCTTCGAGGTCGTGGTAGCACGCGAAATTCTCCCAGCCGGTGTGGAGGTACATCTTGCCGCGCCCGTCGAAGAGCACATCCACCGGCCACCGGCAGCAGTCGCAGCCAGCCTCCCACAGATGCAGCGCGGCTGGCTCGTTGCCGGGGATGAAGTCGGCGAACTTGTCCGGCAGCCTCTGGATGCCGAGTGGGTCGCCCTTGAGGACGATGACGAACTCGAACAACACTTCCTGCTCCTCCTCCTGCAGGTCGAACGACGAAGACGACGACATCGTAGGCGACGGCGAGCGTACAACTCTCCCGTGGCCACGACCACGACCACGGCCGCGACCTCGGCCTCTGCCTCTACCTCTACCAGCCATGGCGTTGACTCTTGAGATGGTGGGGGCTAGGGTTTGTGTGTGAGGGACGATGAGAGAGCGCCCTTTTTATAGGCCTGAGGGAGGCGGGAGAGCGGTGGTGCTCATTAACGCCGGCACACAGAGCTAGGCGCAATGAGACGCTTCGCTGCGCATCTGCGGGAACTGCATCGTCGCTGCGCGCCAATAACTTTCGTCGCGAGGTATGCAACGGTTAGGTTAAACTTCAATGTGCCGCTGACGCGTCGGTCCCGCCACTCCTCGCCTTGCTTTTCGTTGTGTCCGGCATGCCCAGAGCGCCCCTGTGTAGCGGGGATGGGTTCGGGGCGCCGAACACCGTATTGGGCCGCGTCGGACGGAAAGGGCCTTTGGGACGCATGGCTGGTAACGATTTTTTGTCCGGCGCGCCTCAAATCTATTTGGGGGACGCGACTGGAGATGCTCTTATTCTCGTGGCCACCATCTCATGTGCACCGTGATCATCGGTATATGCGTGCAGACTTATATTTTATGCATGATGGAGAATTTGATATTCCATGCTTACAAACACGATGAGTAGCTATCTCAATGCTTGAAATAAGGGCACACAGCTTGAGAAGTTGAGGGGATAGCTGGCGGTGCAGCCGCAGTATGACACGTTGACAACGGTGGTTGTTGTAGGCTATGCCTTGGTATTCCCCAGATTGATGAAGCCAACGCCTCGGCATGACACGTGGGAACACAGTTGTTGCCGAATTACTAGTCAAGTCGAGCTTGGACCGTGACAAGGTGCTCGGGCGGCATGCTTTGTACTACTACATGAGTAATCTTTGCATGTTTCTATTTAATACGTACCAAATCCATTTAGTTTTAGAGAATCAACCTGAGGTTGGGTGGTTAGGAGGGTGGTTGTACCCCCAGCCCACCAGAGTTCAAACCCCAGGTTTGACATCTGTGTGTCTCATAAAGGCGGAATATTCATTCAGTGGGAGGCGACGTTCCCGTCGAAAGCGAGGCGTCTGTGGTGACTTCGTCAATTTCAAGATCCAATCCGCCGGCTCAGCCGGTGCTCATAGGGGTAGGGTGCGCGTGTTTGCGTTCATAGGGTGAGTGTATACGCGTGTATGTGAGCGTCTGCGTTTGTACTGTGTTTCTCAAAAAAAAATCCATTTAGTTTTAGTATGTGGCATAACCTTGCATGCTTCTATCTAGTAGGTACCTAGTTTAGATTCAAAGTAAATAGCTTCGCTCCTAGCGTCCCTTCGTTAAGAGCCCCCCTTCCTCCCCTGCCGCCGCCGCCTTCGTTAAGAGCCCCCTTTCCTTCCCTGCCACCGCCGGGTGCCGGAGGCGGCGGACTTGTCTCTACCCGTGCGCTAGGAAGGGAGACGTGGGGTTTCTCCTATCGGAGGCGGTGTCCCTAGGTCGACGATGGTTCCGATGGCGGGGCGCCGTCCTAGACGGTGTAGATCCGCTTGGTGTGGCGGCGCTGGCTTGGGCGCTTGGCTGCGGGGTAGAGCTATGGCCGATGACGTCATCCTCCTGGCCCAGATCTGGTTTTGGGTGGGCCAGGCCCGGGCTTGACTACGCCATCTTTGGCAGACGGAGGAGTGGCTCAAGCTGTGGGCGACAATGACGTCGGTGCATCTAGTACAACACAACCGGATAACCCTAGCGTCCCTTCGTCCAGAGCCCATATCTCTCCTCCCCAGCCACCGTCGGCTTCCGGTGGCGGCAGACTTGCCTCTACTCTCGTGCTACGAAGGGAGACGAGGGTTTCTCCGGCCGGAGGCGGTGTCCCCCTTGGTCGACGATGGCCCTAGCGGTGGCACGTCGTCCTGGATGGCGCAACTCCGGGTGGTGTGGCGGTGATGGCGTGGCCGCTTGGTTGTGGGGTGGAGTGGTGGCCGATGGCGGCGAAATGCCATCCTAGATTTGGGCCTGCACGGGCCAGGCCTGAGCTTGACTGTGGGTGGTGATGACGTCGACGCGTGTACTGTAACACGACGGCAGGAATTTTACGCGCCCGCATTGGGATCGGCCGAGCCAAGTGGGCCTGGTTTGCTCCTAATGCGGCGTGAGGATGGTTACCACCAATGGCTGTAGATTCTACATTCAAGCAGGAGAGTACATCATGTATATGTTATTACCATTTCGTGAAGGGTTTAGTAGAAAAAAATTTAAACGATTATTTAGTTGATTGACACAAAACAAGCATCTTAAATGTACATGCATGGATTTCCTGACCAGGTACGCAATGTGACGAATTGATGTCATCATGATGATGGAAATGTGTTGCATGCATTTTGTGACAGGATGCATGTATTAGTATGTATCATACACCGTGCACTAGTATGGCCGATCGATGCACATGTACATTCACTTTGCCATGTATCTATCTAGCATGTGATCTGCACCGGCCAGTTCATTCTATGTACGACTACTTGACCGGATGCAGACATGCCAGATTTCATAAGTTGTGCCATCTCCAACCCTTCTGATTAGCTCCATTTTCAGAACTTCTCTAGTGGATGACACTCCATGTTGGCGACAAACTATTCGGACAATGAGCATTAAGAATTTCACCATCCGGGTAGTACCTTCCTTTCAACATTCTAGCCCATAAGGATGCATGCCTCTCTAGCAATCTAGCTAGCATAGCATCATTGAACAATTAGAGGCCACATAATCCCATTACTCTATCCTTTGAAGAAGACATGCTTTCCCATGCCTGGCAATGTAAAACTCTTTTATCCAGTCATCCCGCCCACCAGTATTTGGACATAATTATCATTGAAGAAGAGATTGAAGCAGCTCATAAAGTAGGTTGATAAAGCCTGAACCACTTTTTTAAGAGGACTGCTTTAGCAGCGCTAGTTGCTCGAAATGTTGGTTTGTCACACGTCCAGTCAAGGACGGTAACCCCACCGCAAGTATTTCTCTGTTAGATCTTTTTGATCAATTTGCAAAGTATTCCTTATTACTTCATGGTCGCCTTGGGTGCTAGCCAGATTAGAACCAAGAAGTACTAGAACACCAATGGAGGCCCGTGAGACATTACGCTAGTTCTGCGAACAACGCCGCCATCCGCAGCTAGAACAAAGACATGATGAAGGTATGACATGGTATGCTTCTAGTTGCAGGTTGTCGGCGGAGTCCAAGAAGAGAAGCTCTGGGACCGTCCTTCACCGCGTGGCCCTATCCCGAAGTAGCGCTTCAAACCACCGGCACGGGAATGCTCAGGTCTTGGGTAGGCTCCGACAAACTGGCATGCCTTTGTTGGTGCCATGGGGTTGTCCCAAACTCACCGGCGGAGTGAAAACGCCAAGCTACGATGGACATGCAACTGTACCAATGTTCTTTTAATGGGTTCTAAAGTAAAACCGGTAGGTAGCAAGCGGTGCTATCATATTTGGCGGATGCACATGTGCACTTGGCTGATGCATCTATCTAGCATGTGGTGTGCACTAACCAGTCCATTCTATGTACGACTATACTTGACCTCAACGGAGTAGGCCAGACTGGATCAACTTCTGTAAACACAGATAAGTATAGTTAGAGTTCATGGATTCGATACTATTTTTTACTTAATTAATCAAGAACTAAGCATTTTTATTGTTCATGGCGGATATAAATTAGTGCTACTAATAAGCCAAGCCAAACTAGGCACTTGTGTTACTAGCTTTAGATAGCTGCAGGTGCTGGTTAGCTACTTTTTACTTAATTAATCAAGAACTAATCATTTTTACTGTTCATGGCAGGTTGATAGTGCTACTAATAAGCCAAACGATTAAATATTTTTTACTCAATTAATCAAGAACTAAATATTTTTAGTAGATTTAAATTAGTGTTGCTAATCAACCAAACAAAATTAGGAACTTGTACTAACTAGCCTTTTGCTAATAAGCTGGTGCTCGTTAGATATGTACTTCCATGCAAATGAACTTATGACTGTTAGCTAACTAACTAACAACCATGCACTTGTAGGGATCACCATGGACGGAGCCAGCTCCTAGCAACCCGGCAAAGCCGAAGGGTATTCAGTAAGCATTGGGTTACTGCATATGGATTAATCGTGATGTTTCTGGAAACTCCGGTCGGCGGTACCGTACATATATAGGCCATGCCCGAGGTCATACACCCAGCTGGGCCCCACCACTAGCAATCACAACGTGTAATAGGTGCAAATCAACTTTTTTTTAGGGAAAGGTGCAGATCAACTAATCAATCTCATTCGTTAATTAATTATGGACCAATAAATTAGTAGTACTAATAGTCAAACGTTTGGTCCGGGTATGAAAAATAAGTATCCGACCAGTAGTAACATGTACCACAAAAATATTCAATCTCGCCATCAAGCATTAACCAGGACACCAAAATAAACAAATCCAGCGGAAACAGCTCAAAGCCCAGCCCAGCAGAGACAAAAGTAGCTTGGCCCAAGTGAGCACGGTCCAATACCAAATCCACGGTAGCATAGCTTGTTTGGCTGTAGAAGCATTTGCAATATTTAGTCCCACCTTGCTAGTCTAGAGAAGTGGAGACCAGCTTATAAGGGGGCATCTTTTATGGCTCTTAGATAGTAGTATAAGAACATGCAACACACCGAATAGCGCGTGCGCTCGCGTGAATATTCGCGACTTAAGACTTTGGACCATCTCTCTGACGAGCGGCGTGCTGCTGCTGTCGCGCCACTAGAGGATCACCAGGACTTCCTCCATGGACAGGCTCGCCAGCACCACCATCAAGTAGCTTGACGAGGTACTCCCACTCTCTCAAACTGTTGTGCTGCTTTCGTATGGTTGCTGCAGATGTTCATCTGCTGTCTGCTTTAAAAGTAACTTGTTATTCATGCCAAGTACCATTTCATTGTGTACTACAGGCCACCTGTTGAGATACGAAAAATGTAGGGGACCTGCTGATGCTCTGGTGGCCTCCTCGAGCCTGCTTGGAAGCACCTTTCTGTCCATTGTACTCCTCCGTAACCCTGCTTGGGTGCTTGGATCTGCGTTTTAATGCACACTCTGATTCCATTTTGCTCAGGTGGTGTCGTGGTTGTGATGGACCGCTACGCTGGTGGTGGTGCTCCCAAGGTCTCTCTCAATCCCTCCCTTTTCTTTTTTTTGTCAAGTGTCACTCATGAGTCGTGAAAGCTTTTGTAAGATTTGATCAGCAAGCTACTCTATATATAAGCAATCACTAGTAGGAGAATCTGTTTACAAAGTGTGGTGGTGCAGCTATCTTTTCGTTTCTCTCATAACCACCATATGCTAACCTCTCGCGCTCACTCCTGTGCAGATATTAAGAATGCCTCGTATTTGAGCCTGGAGTGGCGGAGGAAGCGGGATGCCAAGATATCATGTATTAGAGTCCTATTCCAGTTCGTGCACATCGACTAGTCCTTGAAACCATAAGTAGGCGATCTTTCTTAGTGCCCTGAATCCTTGCAGCATTCTTGCATCCACAAGCAGCCAACCTTATCCCCGTGTTTCTATTTTGCAGCTCAATGATGTGCCCTGGACCCCGGCATTAGAGGCGCTCTCGGACGGCAACCCCGACCTGTTGCTGCCACCTACCTCAGCGCCGGGATCTCTGCACCATATCTCTGACGAGCGGCGTGCTGCTGATGTCGCGCCCCCAGAGGATCACCATTCACCAGGACTTCCTCCATGGACAGGCTCGGCAGCACCACACTCTCTCCAACTGTGCTGCTTTGGTATGGTTGCTGCAGATGTTCATCTGCTGTCTGCTTTGAAAGTAACTTGTTATTCATGCGAAATACCATTTCATTGTGTACTACAGGTCACCTGTTGAGATACGAAAATGTAGGGGACCTGCTGATGCTGTGGTGGCCTCCTCGAGTCCGGAAGTAAGCACCTTTCTGTCTATTGTCCTACTCCGTAACCCTGCTTGGGTGCTTGGATCTGCGTTTGAATGCACACTCTGATTCCGTTTTGCGAAGCCAGTAGTAGGCGATTTTGCTTACTGCCTCGCATTCAGTTTCTCGGTCTCAGTCAATACATGAGATGCATATTATTTCGTGTTATTGGTTTTGTGAAGCAAATTGTTATGTCAGTTCTCGGTGCGCCGAGCCTGAGAACCTTATGTTGTACTACTTCGTTACCTATCAAGCAACAATGTGGCAAATTGTTGCTTTCCTTCTTTTTCTGCTACTCCTGTTGTTTCTCATCTAGTTTGTGAATCCTTTATATTAGTCTATTCGCACCGTTGAACTGGGAATTAGCGTGACCACAATGGTGTCCCTTTGCGGACCTGGTTCGACCCCTGTTGGGTGGATTATATCTAGCTGGTTTATTCCACAAAGTGTATCTCGCTGTCTTCTGAAAAAAAGTGTGTGTAGAAGAGATGCTAGGGCTAAAGTAAGTAGTTTTGTAACTGTTCTTCATTAAGTACGCAGTAGCAATCCAATGGGTTGCAGGAATTGTACAAAATTTGGTTGCTTTTCCTTTTTTTTGTACTATATATGACAGCAGCAGCATTTAGATGTGTTTTTACATAGAAACTAACCTCTGCATTTAGATGCGTTTTTAGGGAGAATAATTAACTATGAGACGACAGTGAATAGGTACTGCTCACTTTTGCATGTTCTACTTTGCATCAGGTTGTGAGACACTAATTAAATGTACTAGGAAATAAGGGTATGTGACACTAATTGTTGTGTTGTGGCACACATCAGTGTACATCATTCTGGTATGATTTAGGTAGAAACTCAGGCTACCTCTTGGTTGATTTAGATTGCTGCTTATGTTATTTGGCATATTTGACATAATGGGTTGATTGTAACTGTCTTAACTTGGGGAACTAGCTGACCACAATTTTCACTTTATGATGTGTTGGGAGTGCTATGATGGATACATATGCTTAGAAGATTGAATAGAACTTTCATTTATCCTGCTTGCTTTGAACTCAACTTGCATTTGTCAGAAATTCTTTTCATGTACTGATTTTTGATG
This sequence comes from Lolium multiflorum, assembly GCA_030979885.1. Taxonomy (NCBI): domain Eukaryota; kingdom Viridiplantae; phylum Streptophyta; class Magnoliopsida; order Poales; family Poaceae; genus Lolium; species Lolium multiflorum. The sequence continues at coordinate 59,185,913 of CM061749.1, read as the reverse complement.
TTTCTCAACAGCAAGTTTTACAAGGCTGGGAGCATAAGAGGCTGCCGTCCGATGAATGACTGGAGGCTGGACGAGCAAGAACTAAAACCTGAAACTCCTCTTGTTTGCAAAACCAAAATTTCAATCCTCGGTTTGTGATTTCATAGAAAGTGCTTGTGCAGCTATCTTTTGTGACTCTCATAGCCATATGCTAACCTCTCGCGCTCACTCCTGCAGTGCACATATGACGAATACCTCGTATTTGAGGCGCCGACCCCGCGGCCCGCGCGCGCGTACCCGTCGGCGGCGTACGCGGCGTTGAGCTCGTTGCAGCACCCGACGAGGCGCATGCCGCCGCCCGAGGGCTGCTCGGCCTCGAGCTCGTCGAGGAGCGTGAGGTTGAAGTCGCCGGGGACCGTGAAGACGTCCCGCGCGCCCACCTCCGCCAGGCGCCGCGCCAGGTGGCGGCCCAGCGTGGCGTTCGCCGGGATGGAGGGAGCGGTGGTGGCGGAGGAGGACGCGGACGGCAGCGAGCCGAGTGCGGTGGCCATGGCGGATGGCGAGCAGGGTGGCGGTGGACTGGTGGCGGTTGGCGCGAAGATTCTTGGCCTTGTTGGAGAGAGCCAGAGGCCGAGAGGTGGAGAAGGTTCGTGTGTTTTGAAAAGTTGGCTGCTCTGTGTTGGTGATCTAGTATACGTCGGTCGGAGTTGACACATGTATCACCGGGCGGCCGGCTTCTAGACAGAGAAAGCTCTACCCAGCTGGACTCCTTCGGCTTCGGCATTAATTTAATTCCTCCACCCCGACCCGATCCAACGGACCTCGTCTACCGAAACCACAAATGAAAACCAACCAAACCCTAATCCCGCTTTCCTCTGTCCTCTCCGCCCCATTCCACACACGCAGCGGCAGCGGCAGCGGCGGCGGCGTCACAAAACACGCCCACCGCCAAGGAGGAGATCCGACGGCTTCGCGGCGGGCGGGCTTGCTCGCCGGCGCGCGCGTGCGTGCGCATCCATGCGCCGCGCTCCGTCGAGCAGGCCTCACCGTCTCGCGCGCGTACAGGCCACCAGGACGCTCCTTCTTCCTCGCGCCGGTGGCCCCGACGGGGACAACGCCGACTTCTCTTTCCCGCCCCGCCCAGCGTCCTCCTCAACCTACCATCCTGCACCCGTGCTCCCTCCAGCCGCTCAAGATCCTCGTCCGTCTTCTCACAAAAATAAAAAGGTAACCACCTTTTCGATCCATTTTTTTTGCTCCTCCCTGCCCCCCCTCCGATCTGCACTAACCCAGCCAGCGCCAATTCCATTTCGCCCAGGTAAACCGGACTTGCTGTTCCGGCCAACGGAGCTACTGCCCTCGTCAATGCCACCCCGTCCCAAGATCTGCAACTCAGGTACCCTTGGACTGCGCTCTGTGTGACGATTTTTGTTTTTCAGATGATTATGGCCAAGCCAAAGGCCTGCTTAGTTTCCGAATCAATCTTGCAATTAGTGACAGAAACAAAATCACGATTTTTATTTTAAATGTCCGGCCAGTTTCCAGGAGGTTATGACACATTGTTTTCATTTTGGCAGTTGCCCCGCTCCTTTTTCGTGTTAGGAATCTTCACACTGAAACTTTCGTTCCAACAGTTTTTCTGCTAGGTTCCGACACGGCTATACCACAAATAAGTTATGGTATTTCCCGCCCAAAATTTTCAACATCGTTTTCCGAGAGTTGTATACTTGATGCAATATAGGAGATTCTTGTGATATATCCTCTTTACCATATCGGGAAAAATTCATAGCACTCGGGAAGTTAGACATATCGGAAGATTTCCAGGAATAAATAGAACATCTACCCTTGTAGGACCCTTATTTCATGCATGGGGATACCCACTACCTATCATTGCATGTGTCTTTCCTATGTGGCGCACCCTCTTCTTATGCATCAAAGTATCTATTACTTGTAATTTCGTTTTCCTTTTTGGGTCACGTGTTACTATTCACTACGGGAAAAAGAGCCGCTGCCGTGCAACCATCGAATGCCGTGTGCTCGCGCACGGGAAAGAAATCGTTGCCGTGCAAAAAAAATTAAAACACACGGCAAAGGCGAGCGCACGGCAAAGAGGAGCTACAGCGCACGGCAAAGAGGAAGGGCACGACAAAGAGCGCGTAGAGCGCACGGCAAAGAAAGGGTGGACGGCGAAGAAATCTTTGCCGTGCGGAAGCGCACGGCAAAGAGCTGCCCGCACGGCAAACTCCCAAGGGCGCACGGCAAAGAGCTCGTGCTCGGCAAAGACGCCGAACGTTATCCAAACGCGCATCCGCTGGCCGGCCTCGCATCCACACACACGCACGCGCATCCGCTAGCTAGCTGCGCTCCTCGCCCCCGCGCCGCCGCCGCCGACTCGCCCCCGCGCCGCCGCCGACTCGCCCTGCCCCCCACGCCGCCGCCGCCGACTCGCCCTGCCCCCCGCGCCGCTTCCGCCGCCGACTCGCCCTGCCCCTCGTCGCGCCGCCGCCGCCGACTCGCCCTGCAGCCCGTCGCGCCGCCGCCGCCGACTCGCCCTGCCCCCGTCGCGCCGCCGCCGCCGACTCGCCCTGCCCCCCGTCGCGCCGCGCCACCTCGCACAGGGCCGCCACCTCCTCGCGCGCCTCGCACAGGGCCGCCACCTCCTCGCACAGGACCCCGTCAAGTCGCTCACCTCGCAGGTAACCTCTCCTTGCTCTCATCTTTCTCCCTGTACCTGGTTGCGCCGATCGATCTGCAGTAGTAGCAGTATAGCAAGCCGTGATAATGGATCGTGTGTAGCTTGTAGCTTCTCTGGTCCTTGCATGTTACAACTACAATGATCCCTGCATATGCATAGTGTAGAAATTAGTGTAGGATTTGTAGTGTAGGGATTTAGTGTAGGATTTAGTGTAGTAATTTTGTGTAGGATTTGTAAAATTGTATTTAGTGTAGGATTTTTTAAAATAAGATTTAGTGTAGGATTTGTAAGAATAGGTTAAAAATAGTCCAATGTAGGAAAAAAGATAATGTGCTGCAAGCAAATTATAAGTAATAGTTGTCAAATAAATTGTGTTCGCTTGCAATAATTAGTAATTCATTTTGTCTCTATGCAGGCGATGCTTCGAGGTGGACACGGGGGGCGGCGTCGCGAGGGTCTGTGAGGGGGCGTCCCGGATCTTCTTCGAGGTGGTCACGGGGGGCGGCGTCACGGTGGTCTTTGAGGGGCCGTCCCGGATCTTGTTCGTCGATTCGCTCACGCGTCAAGGGTAAAAATCTCGCCCCTGTGTACCTAGGTTTTTTTTGGTCTAGATCACCAAGTCTGTCGCGTTACCTAGGCGTCTCTTCCCGACCGTAAGGGTTACGTGGATAAATATGCATTAGTGGTCTCGCATATTATGAAGCGTAACTCTTACGGCATTTATCGGGACAGTCGGGGATGCGAGTTGGTACGTTCTCCCTGCACCCCGATCCGAGTCAGGATTTCGGCAGCGCCTCCCCGTTGTTCTCCGGATGCACACCCTCTCGGCTTTGGCGAGACGTGTATCGGGAGAGCAGCGGGAGGTGCTGCCGAAATTCTGTCTCGGATCAGAGCAGGAGAACGTACTCAATCTACGGATCCGGCGGCTGCTAGGAGCCCACCTAGTAGAGATTCAGGTTGATGCATGCGTAAAAAAGGAAAAATTAAAATGCGGATCATGTTTGATATAAATTCTAAGTTCGTCTGTTTTGGTGCTGGTTAGAGGATGGATAACCGTGACTGGATGTACGATGGCAGAATCGGTCCGTGGAAATATACTGAGGAATGGGGAGAAAAGACCAAGCAGTTCGTGGACAGCGCGTTTGACATCCCTAGCAGACCCAGGACAGTTTTTTGCCCTTGTAGTAAGTGCGCTAACCAAAAAACACAGGACAAGGAAACTATGAGTCTTCACCTGATCAAGTCTGGGTTCAAACCGTCCTACAAGATTTGGACTTTTCATGGAGAAAAGGCGAAGAAACGTGCTAGGAAGGAGGTGCGGCAGATTCAGCCTACGAGAGAATATGATACTGGGTTTGATAGGTGCCTAGAGAACTTGGCTAATGGTAATGTGCCTGAAAGCCCTCATGTAGAGGCGGAGACATCTAGGGATGCGGAGACAAGTGAGGAGCCCTTGAGGACGATGACGAACTCGAACAACACTTCCTGCTCCTCCTCCTGCAGGTCGAACGACGAAGACGACGACATCGTAGGCGACGGCGAGCGTACAACTCTCCCGTGGCCACGACCACGACCACGGCCGCGACCTCGGCCTCTGCCTCTACCTCTACCAGCCATGGCGTTGACTCTTGAGATGGTGGGGGCTAGGGTTTGTGTGTGAGGGACGATGAGAGAGCGCCCTTTTTATAGGCCTGAGGGAGGCGGGAGAGCGGTGGTGCTCATTAACGCCGGCACACAGAGCTAGGCGCAATGAGACGCTTCGCTGCGCATCTGCGGGAACTGCATCGTCGCTGCGCGCCAATAACTTTCGTCGCGAGGTATGCAACGGTTAGGTTAAACTTCAATGTGCCGCTGACGCGTCGGTCCCGCCACTCCTCGCCTTGCTTTTCGTTGTGTCCGGCATGCCCAGAGCGCCCCTGTGTAGCGGGGATGGGTTCGGGGCGCCGAACACCGTATTGGGCCGCGTCGGACGGAAAGGGCCTTTGGGACGCATGGCTGGTAACGATTTTTTGTCCGGCGCGCCTCAAATCTATTTGGGGGACGCGACTGGAGATGCTCTTATTCTCGTGGCCACCATCTCATGTGCACCGTGATCATCGGTATATGCGTGCAGACTTATATTTTATGCATGATGGAGAATTTGATATTCCATGCTTACAAACACGATGAGTAGCTATCTCAATGCTTGAAATAAGGGCACACAGCTTGAGAAGTTGAGGGGATAGCTGGCGGTGCAGCCGCAGTATGACACGTTGACAACGGTGGTTGTTGTAGGCTATGCCTTGGTATTCCCCAGATTGATGAAGCCAACGCCTCGGCATGACACGTGGGAACACAGTTGTTGCCGAATTACTAGTCAAGTCGAGCTTGGACCGTGACAAGGTGCTCGGGCGGCATGCTTTGTACTACTACATGAGTAATCTTTGCATGTTTCTATTTAATACGTACCAAATCCATTTAGTTTTAGAGAATCAACCTGAGGTTGGGTGGTTAGGAGGGTGGTTGTACCCAGCTCACCAGAGTTCAAATCTCAGGTTTGACATGTGTGTCTCATAAAGGCGGAATATTCATTCAGTGGGAGGCGACGTTCCCGTCGAAAGCGAGGCGTCTGTGGTGACTTCGTCAATTTCAAGATCCAATCCGCCGGCTCAGTTTTCCGGAGGTGCTCATAGGGGTAGGGTGCGTTGCGTTCATAGGGTGAGTGTATACGCGTGTATGTGAGCGTCGCGTTTGTACTGTGTTTCTCAAAAAAATCCATTTAGTTTTAGTATGTGGCATAACCTTGCATGCTTCTATCTAGTAGGTACCTAGTTTAGATTCAAAGTAAATAGCTTCGCTCCTAGCGTCCCTTCGTTAAGAGCCCCCCTTCCTCCCCTGCCGCCGCCGCCTTCGTTAAGAGCCCCCTTTCCTTCCCTGCCACCGCCGGGTGCCGGAGGCGGCGGACTTGTCTCTACCCGTGCGCTAGGAAGGGAGACGTGGGGTTTCTCCTATCGGAGGCGGTGTCCCTAGGTCGACGATGGTTCCGATGGCGGGGCGCCGTCCTAGACGGTGTAGATCCGCTTGGTGTGGCGGCGCTGGCTTGGGCGCTTGGCTGCGGGGTAGAGCTATGGCCGATGACGTCATCCTCCTGGCCCAGATCTGGTTTTGGGTGGGCCAGGCCCGGGCTTGACTACGCCATCTTTGGCAGACGGAGGAGTGGCTCAAGCTGTGGGCGACAATGACGTCGGTGCATCTAGTACAACACAACCGGATAACCCTAGCGTCCCTTCGTCCAGAGCCCATATCTCTCCTCCCCAGCCACCGTCGGCTTCCGGTGGCGGCAGACTTGCCTCTACTCTCGTGCTACGAAGGGAGACGAGGGTTTCTCCGGCCGGAGGCGGTGTCCCCCTTGGTCGACGATGGCCCTAGCGGTGGCACGTCGTCCTGGATGGCGCAACTCCGGGTGGTGTGGCGGTGATGGCGTGGCCGCTTGGTTGTGGGGTGGAGTGGTGGCCGATGGCGGCGAAATGCCATCCTAGATTTGGGCCTGCACGGGCCAGGCCTGAGCTTGACTGTGGGTGGTGATGACGTCGACGCGTGTACTGTAACACGACGGCAGGAATTTTACGCGCCCGCATTGGGATCGGCCGAGCCAAGTGGGCCTGGTTTGCTCCTAATGCGGCGTGAGGATGGTTACCACCAATGGCTGTAGATTCTACATTCAAGCAGGAGAGTACATCATGTATATGTTATTACCATTTCGTGAAGGGTTTAGTAGAAAAAAATTTAAACGATTATTTAGTTGATTGACACAAAACAAGCATCTTAAATGTACATGCATGGATTTCCTGACCAGGTACGCAATGTGACGAATTGATGTCATCATGATGATGGAAATGTGTTGCATGCATTTTGTGACAGGATGCATGTATTAGTATGTATCATACACCGTGCACTAGTATGGCCGATCGATGCACATGTACATTCACTTTGCCATGTATCTATCTAGCATGTGATCTGCACCGGCCAGTTCATTCTATGTACGACTACTTGACCGGATGCAGACATGCCAGATTTCATAAGTTGTGCCATCTCCAACCCTTCTGATTAGCTCCATTTTCAGAACTTCTCTAGTGGATGACACTCCATGTTGGCGACAAACTATTCGGACAATGAGCATTAAGAATTTCACCATCCGGGTAGTACCTTCCTTTCAACATTCTAGCCCATAAGGATGCATGCCTCTCTAGCAATCTAGCTAGCATAGCATCATTGAACAATTAGAGGCCACATAATCCCATTACTCTATCCTTTGAAGAAGACATGCTTTCCCATGCCTGGCAATGTAAAACTCTTTTATCCAGTCATCCCGCCCACCAGTATTTGGACATAATTATCATTGAAGAAGAGATTGAAGCAGCTCATAAAGTAGGTTGATAAAGCCTGAACCACTTTTTTAAGAGGACTGCTTTAGCAGCGCTAGTTGCTCGAAATGTTGGTTTGTCACACGTCCAGTCAAGGACGGTAACCCCACCGCAAGTATTTCTCTGTTAGATCTTTTTGATCAATTTGCAAAGTATTCCTTATTACTTCATGGTCGCCTTGGGTGCTAGCCAGATTAGAACCAAGAAGTACTAGAACACCAATGGAGGCCCGTGAGACATTACGCTAGTTCTGCGAACAACGCCGCCATCCGCAGCTAGAACAAAGACATGATGAAGGTATGACATGGTATGCTTCTAGTTGCAGGTTGTCGGCGGAGTCCAAGAAGAGAAGCTCTGGGACCGTCCTTCACCGCGTGGCCCTATCCCGAAGTAGCGCTTCAAACCACCGGCACGGGAATGCTCAGGTCTTGGGTAGGCTCCGACAAACTGGCATGCCTTTGTTGGTGCCATGGGGTTGTCCCAAACTCACCGGCGGAGTGAAAACGCCAAGCTACGATGGACATGCAACTGTACCAATGTTCTTTTAATGGGTTCTAAAGTAAAACCGGTAGGTAGCAAGCGGTGCTATCATATTTGGCGGATGCACATGTGCACTTGGCTGATGCATCTATCTAGCATGTGGTGTGCACTAACCAGTCCATTCTATGTACGACTATACTTGACCTCAACGGAGTAGGCCAGACTGGATCAACTTCTGTAAACACAGATAAGTATAGTTAGAGTTCATGGATTCGATACTATTTTTTACTTAATTAATCAAGAACTAAGCATTTTTATTGTTCATGGCGGATATAAATTAGTGCTACTAATAAGCCAAGCCAAACTAGGCACTTGTGTTACTAGCTTTAGATAGCTGCAGGTGCTGGTTAGCTACTTTTTACTTAATTAATCAAGAACTAATCATTTTTACTGTTCATGGCAGGTTGATAGTGCTACTAATAAGCCAAACGATTAAATATTTTTTACTCAATTAATCAAGAACTAAATATTTTTAGTAGATTTAAATTAGTGTTGCTAATCAACCAAACAAAATTAGGAACTTGTACTAACTAGCCTTTTGCTAATAAGCTGGTGCTCGTTAGATATGTACTTCCATGCAAATGAACTTATGACTGTTAGCTAACTAACTAACAACCATGCACTTGTAGGGATCACCATGGACGGAGCCAGCTCCTAGCAACCCGGCAAAGCCGAAGGGTATTCAGTAAGCATTGGGTTACTGCATATGGATTAATCGTGATGTTTCTGGAAACTCCGGTCGGCGGTACCGTACATATATAGGCCATGCCCGAGGTCATACACCCAGCTGGGCCCCACCACTAGCAATCACAACGTGTAATAGGTGCAAATCAACTTTTTTTTAGGGAAAGGTGCAGATCAACTAATCAATCTCATTCGTTAATTAATTATGGACCAATAAATTAGTAGTACTAATAGTCAAACGTTTGGTCCGGGTATGAAAAATAAGTATCCGACCAGTAGTAACATGTACCACAAAAATATTCAATCTCGCCATCAAGCATTAACCAGGACACCAAAATAAACAAATCCAGCGGAAACAGCTCAAAGCCCAGCCCAGCAGAGACAAAAGTAGCTTGGCCCAAGTGAGCACGGTCCAATACCAAATCCACGGTAGCATAGCTTGTTTGGCTGTAGAAGCATTTGCAATATTTAGTCCCACCTTGCTAGTCTAGAGAAGTGGAGACCAGCTTATAAGGGGGCATCTTTTATGGCTCTTAGATAGTAGTATAAGAACATGCAACACACCGAATAGCGCGTGCGCTCGCGTGAATATTCGCGACTTAAGACTTTGGACGCTTGGCGACGGCACGGCTAGCGAGCTACCAAATAATATTAGTTTTTTTTTAAAATCCACGTATATGCTCATTGATTGGTCGTAAAAAAGCATATTGTACCGTTATTGCTGCAAGTTCCAGTTTTCACGGTTGAGCTAGAAACACTCGAATGCGACATTTGTTTCATGCCCTTTGAATCGGAAGTTTTCTAAACACATTTCAGACATTCCGGCATGATTCTACTGAGTTTTGTAGGCTTGCTCTGCTAACTACTGTGTTTCTTAATCCTCTCTCTTGCTTGATGATTGCGTAGTGCAAGAACGGGCACGCGGCTTGCGCAAAATGCTGCACCTTTCAGAGCAGCCTAGATGTATAAAGCTACACAGTTGCCACTCTGATTAACTCACTTGACAAATCAAGAGTGTCTTTAGCTGACTACAACCAACGAAAAGTGGATTTTAATTTTGTTGAATAAATGTAGGTACTAGTTTCTGAACTGACATCATCTCTGTACATCGACCATGAGTACTTGCAACAGTAGTGATCTTACATAGATGGGTTATTCAAATATCAGTAGCATATCCTATTGAGAATTACATGACCTCATTAGGCTCGATGAGGATCAATCATCTGAATATCTGATATGTTCACTGAGGATTTGGTGGGCGGCTGTTCGCTGCGGAAACTCTAGAGCCCCACTCAAGAAGCTCCTTACTAGTGTCATCCTTGTGTACAATTACCTCTATAAAGCACAAGCAATCCTTGTTAGGTCCTAGAGATGCATCAATGGCCTTCTTCAGTTCCTCCTCTGTTCGGACCTACAGACACAAGTGTCAAATGTCATTGCAATGCGCTATTTTAAAATGTTTTTAACTGTAGAAATACAATTTACACCTGCATCACCAACCTTTGCAGTATAGCACTTGCCGTCGCCATTATGGAATGCTTCCACCACGCCAGTGTAGTTCCAGTTTTTGATGATGTTGTAAGGACCGTCATGGATCTCCACCTCGATGGTGTAGCCGCCATTGTTTATGAGAAAGATGATGTTGTTCTGCGCCCACCGGATCATCGTCGACACCTCTTGTGCCGTCACCTATATTCACCAGTCCAATTACTTCTTGATATATAACTGCACATTTCGATAGAACTTAATAAGAAAAAAGGTATAAAGTTTGGGCATTCTGAATTTCTAGTACCTGAAAGCTGCCATCACCTATGAAGGAAATGACACGTTTATCCTTAGCAGCCTGTGCATATCCAAGAGTTGCACCCACCGACCAACCAATTGATCCATATTGCATCTGAAATTCGTACCTGTCAGAAAAAATAGTGTTAAATTGAATAAAAACTGAACAGGATACATCCTATTGAACTACAAAGACATCGCTTGTCAATGCTCGGGAATGCAAAAAATAGTCTAGACTTTTATTATTCTTTTTGAAATGTGTTGATATTTGAAACCAGGTGATAATATGACCCCATTTATCAGTGAAACATCACAGGTTGTTTATCAAAGTTCAAACAGCTATGTGGCATTTTATCAAATTTTCCTTGATAGTATTGCATTTGCTGAAGTTCAGAAAAAGATATATCTGAATATAATTTGACTAGACCTAAATTAGAAATACTAAGATAATGTATCTGACCAATAACCAATCTGGGAACTCATAGGTGTAAGGTAACTGCTCTGAAATATCTCTAGGGACCTTACCCACAGCCTTCTGGTAGTTTCAGCTTCTGGCAGTTAAACCATGAGTCCCCAGTCTCTGCAATCACAGCTGAGCTGCCAGACAACATTTTCTGAACATGCTTGAAAAGCACATTTACTCTCAAAGGCTCTCCAGGATCAGACGAAACAGGTTCACCCTGGGGCACAAAAATGCGTGAGTAGTTCTCGTACGCAGTCGTGTTCTTCTTAAGCCGGCTTGCAAGTGCATGGAAGAAGTCATTCATCAGAATACACCCAAATGCAGGCCCATTTCCAATCACCACTCGGTCTGGCTGGACAATGATCGCCTTCTCCTTCTTGATGAGAAGTGAGTACCCAACCGAGCTGTAGTCGTTAAATATCGGCCCAGCAAACAGGTAGGCATCTGCTGACTCCACGATCTCAGCACAAAATGGAGTGCTCACAGCACCCCAGTAAGTGCCGATAAATCTAGAGTGGTGCTCTGGCACAAGCCCCTTTGCAGAAGGCATCACTGCAATGGGATAACCGCTCGCGTCGGCCATCTCTACAAAAGATTTACATGCTTTGGCCACCCTCATTTTCGGTCCACCAACAAGGACCGGCTTGACTGATTTGTTCAAGAAAGCTGCAGCGGCTTCCACTGCTGCTTCAAGGCTCATCTGGTTTGACAATCTGAGAAATGAAAAATTCAATCATATTAGTAGTACCATGCCCATTGCCTGCGACCTCATGCTTTTTATATGAGTAGAGCTGCCGACTTACCGTGGGGACAGAAAGAAAGGGACAGGATGGCGGCTAAATGTAGGATGCGGGATCGAGGGGAGGTTGCAGCTGATGCTGATGTAAACTGGCTTGCTCTCCTTCAGTGCGGTGGAGATGGCAGTGTCAATCTGTTCATGTGCATCCTCCAAGTTGTTCACCACTGCCTGCAATATTTGAGATACCATTTACAGAAGATAAAGATTTAGGCCGCTGTTAACCTTCCATTTGGTTGTTCATGTTCATGTAATTTCCTACACATGAACCATTTATTCCCTCTTTCGGTTCTGTATAGTATTAAAGTATGTTAAGAATTATACAACTGCTGCACTAAACGTTGTAATGGAGCAGAAGCTATGCTTGATTGCTTGAAGTTGTTAAGCATAGTTGCTACTCATACCTGACATTAGTTCAAGTAAGCATAGAAGGAGTAACATAATTTGAACCAATAAGCCAATGTCAGAGTAACATAATTTGAACCGAGCTAGACTACCTTTCCATTTCATTCATCAAATTTAGGAGTAACAGTTACTGTATAGTTTTTTTTTTTCGAAATGGACAGTTACTGTATAGTGGTCTCAGAATGTCCATTTTGAGTTGGTGCAGAAGTTATGAGTAACCATCAATCCGATTGAATCTACAATGACGGATCTACATGCACCTAGTCAATGTTCAGCAAACAATTTTACCTCCAAAACAGCGATTCTTCATAATTAAAGTACAAACTAAAATCGCCAATCCCTAAATACATGCCCCAGAAGGGCAGAACGTATGATCCTATCAGGCTGTGCAGATTTAGCATCGCGGCGACCCGACAATACAGAAAGAGAAGCATGTCAGGAAGGATAATGCAAGATTGCAAACTGTGTCATAATACTGTCGGACTGCACATTGGGTCAACGTTTTAGGCTGAAAGTGCTAGAACAAGAACAGAACATCTCCAAATTGAACAAGAATAATAAATTCAGAACAGTACCTGGTAGCAGGTGACGTTCTGGAAGCAGCGGAGCTCCTGGGTGAAATCGGGCAGGCCGATGGTGTGGTGCAGGACCCGGCTGCTGCCGTAGTCGTTGCTGTTGGGTCCCCCGACGACGCAGACGAGGGGCAGGTTCTCGCTGAAGGCGCCGGCGACGGCGTTGATGGCGCTGAGCCCGCCGACGGTGAAGGTGACCGCGCAGGCGCCGACCCCGCGGCCCGCGCGCGCGTACCCGTCGGCGGCGTACGCGGCGTTGAGCTCGTTGCAGCACCCGACGAGGCGCACGCCGCCGCCCGAGGGCTGCTCGGCCTCGAGCTCGTCGAGGAGCGTGAGGTTGAAGTCGCCGGGGACCGTGAAGACGTCCCGCGCGCCCACCTCCGCCAGGCGCCGCGCCAGGTGGCGGCCCAGCGTGGCGTTGGCCGGGATGGAGGAGGTGGTGGTGGGGGAGGGGTACGGGGATGGCAGCGAGCCGACTGCGGCGGCCATGGCGGATGGCGAGCAGGGTGGCGGTGGACTGTTGGCGGTTGGCGCGAAGATTCTTGGCCTTGTTGGAGAGAGGCCGAGAGGTGGAGAAGGTTCGTGTGTTTTGAAAAGTTGGCTGCTCTGCGTTGGTGATGTGTACGTCGGTCGGAGTTGACACATGTATCGCCGGGCAAGCGGTTTCTAGACCAAAGGGAACAAGTGGCGCGTGCAACCATTTTTCTACTATGGGGACGACAACATTTGTGCTCTCTCCCCGCCAGCTGCGGCGATGACGCTGCACTGTAATGGCATCTCCACTGGTAGCGTCCGCGCGCGTTCATTTGCGTCGGTGGAAATGGTCGAAATACCGCGCGTCCGTTTGCGTGGGGGTGGCTCCAGCGGCACGACGCATTTTTTGGCCAAATTATTTTTTTAAACATGAAACATAATTTACATAGTTAAAATATGAAAAAAAAACCTAACGCCTACTGCTGCTCCTCGTCGCTGTCGAGCACGATGAGCTCTGGTATCGCCACGACCAGTTGTCATCCGGGGAGCGTACGCCGGCGCGCTGGTGCTGGAGGTGGAGGCGCCCAGGATGCGGCTGTGGTGTGGAGGCGCCCAGGGCTGCGTGGCGGCGGTGGAGGCGCCCAGGGATACGGCTGTGGCGGTGGTGGAGGAGGCGCCCAGGGCTGCGGCTGTGGAGGAGGAGCCCAGGGGTTGTACGGCGGCGGTTGTGGCGCCGCCGAGTCCTGTAGCGCTTGTCGAAGGGCTTCATCCTCCGACAGGCCCGACGGCTGCACAGGCGCGTCGTTCTCGGAGATGAGGACGCCGAGCTTCGCCATCTCGTCGTCCGTCATGTTCTCCGGAAACTCGAAATTGCGGCCCTCCGCCATGGCCTGCTGCCATTCATGGAAGACGGCCGCGACGTAGTCGTCGCTGTCGTCCTTCACCTCCTCGTTATGGTATGCGAGCGCCTCGATGTAGTCGTCCTCGTCGTCGTAGGCGGCGTAGGCGTCGTCGTCGTGGTCGTCGCGGTCATCGCCGTTGTACTGCGCGTGCGTCGGCGCTTGCTGACGACGCGTCGGCGCCTCCTGTCTTCGTGGACGAGTCGGCGGTGCAGCCGCGAAGGGAAACCCTGTTGCCCATGAAGCCCGCCCTTCTTCTCTTATCCGTCTCGGTCGACAGATACATACGTCAACTGTCGGAGTCGATGGCGTACGCCGGATCGGCGCGGAGGTCCGGCGGCAGGTACCACCTCCTTCGCCGGATCTCCGCGGTCCGATCAGGCTCGCGCGCAGGGACTGGAGGGATGGGCACCCGCGCGGCAGCTGAGCCGCCAACCGCCAGGCAGTTGCACGTCGGACTAGGCCTCACACGGCAACCATTTGTTGTGCATTAGCCTCCCCAGCGTGAGGGGGAACAGCACCCTCTTGCTGCCGCTGCCGGAGGCCTCGAAGTCAGTTCTTTCCCATGGCGCTGCGGCGATGGTGGTGCGAGTGGAGGTGTGGGCGAAGGAGGAACGCGGACTGTGGACTTTTAAGAGCGGCCACGCGCGGGATACGATGCCATTGAAGGCGGCGCAAGCCCGCCGCCGACCGCCGCGGCGCGCAGAATGCAGCCGCGCCATTGATGCCGAAGGCTGCGGCACGACGCGGAAGCGACCGCCGGCGATGCCCTCGATGTAGACTCGCTGCCAGGCGGGCCCGGTGGAGACGCGAGCGGACACTTTGCGTGTCCACAGCGTCCGCAGAGACGCAAACCTGCCGCATATTTGCGGCAGGTTTGCGTCTCTGCGGACGGCCCGATCACTTAACGTCGCGCCGCTGGAGAGGGTACAAGACGCATTTTCGGTCAAGACGGGCGCAAACGGATGCTGTGCCGCTGGAGATGCCCTAAGTCCAAAACAAGCTGCAAAAATTCGTTATTCGTGACAGCACCAAATATATCTCCACTTAAAAGCTTTTTTTTTGCATGGTAATACGATTCTCATTGATAAATAAAAGACGAGATACAAAGTACGTATACACCGATCTTACAGATCTGGAAAGATAGGATAAACCTATGTGACAAACCAACGCCTATCCATCTTCTTTGGCACCATCGTAGCAGCCACCAAGAAAAAATGGGCAGATCACCTCTTCACCTGAGCTCGACGCGGCTCCATCGCTGATCATCAGCTTTTCGGACCTCCAATGTAGTTTGCCATAGGACAAATCATTGCCGTTGAAAGAATCAGACCAGGGCAGCATGTCCCTGGACACGCCATCGAACTTCAGCACTGGCACCCACGCACGACGATGTCGGAGTAGGGAACCAGAACCATCAGCCTTCAACCACGAACCCACCACAAGGTGCACCATCTTCCAGCTGTCACCAGTACAGACCACCGTCTGCACGTACTCCTGGACGAATCCTCTCTGCTCCACCTTGGCGTCGGAGACCACGCCGCAACAACGGGGACAGAGCAGGAGGAAAAAACCATCTGATGGAGTCGTCGCCGCCGCCTCGCCGACACCATCCATGAACCCTAAAGCCACCGATCTCCGAGACGCCGCCATGAAGGACAGCGCCGGTGTGGGAGAAGAGTTGAGGCAGATTTATTTGCCCGGGCGCCGCTCCCACCACCCCAATGGCGCGCCATGCCAGAGAACTCCTAGCCCTAAGTACCATGCAAAAACGGGGCCCCCCTCCCTTCTACCGCCGGAGCGGCAAGCGAAAGGAGAGGGGCCCAACGCAGATACCAGAGATTGGAGCAGGAAATTTTCCGCCGCTGCCGCCTGGGAGAGACGCAGAGGCGGAAGACCTAACAGTAGAGATATAAAGCTTAAATAGAGCATGTGTCATGCATATATTTGTTTCGTGGTGTAGACGACCAGTCAGACGCCTGTACGTACAGAATGTCCTAGGTAACGCACAGCGGTACAGGTGTTCACGCTAGGCGTGCAACTGCAACACGCCTCTACGTATGAATTGATGGTGTAAATTTAAATGCCACTTCAGCACGCCCGGGGCCTCCATTTGATCAGCCACGATGCAGAAGAAAGGCAACAAATGTGTTGTCGAACAAACAAAGAGCCATGGGCTGCAGGGGTGGTGTACCAACGAAGGTGAGAGCAAAGCCTCCATTTAGATTTGTGTTTCTAAGATAAACATTAGTTTAATTACGCTTTTTTAATGTCAAATCTGTAATATTTTTTTGAAACTCCTATTCATCCCTCTATAAGCGATATCTCGTTCTTTCAGTTGGTATGTTCGTGCTCTCACAACCTAATGGGTGGAGGTCATTACCGGACACCCCCTGGAGTGATCTGCATCTTCTAAACAACAAATGATTAGTCCCTAGCGGCGGGAAGGTGAACGGCGATGGAGCCTTGCCTGCGGCTAGGGCCAACGTGGACCCTAGGTCACCATTGGCAATGCAGGGGTGGTGTACCAACGAAGGTGAGAGCAGAGCCTCCATTTAGATTTGTGTTTCTAAGATAAATATTAGTTTAATTCCGCTTTTTTACATGTCAAATCTGTAACTTTTTTTGAAATTCATATTCATCCCTCTATAGACGACATGTCGTCCTTTCAGTTGGTATGTTGCTAATGGGTGGAGGCCATTACCGGACACCCCCTGGAGTGATCTGCATCTTCTAACCAACAAATGATTAGTCCCTAGCGGCGGGAAGGTGAACGGCGATGGAGCCTTGCCTGCGGCTAGGGCCAACGTGGACCCTAGGTCACCATTGGCAATGCAGGGGTGGTGTACCAACGAAGGTGAGAGCAGAGCCTCCATTTAGATTTGTGTTTCTAAGATAAATATTAGTTTAATTCCGCTTTTTTACATGTCAAATCTGTAACTTTTTTTGAAATTCATATTCATCCCTCTATAGACGACATGTCGTCCTTTCAGTTGGTATGTTGCTAATGGGTGGAGGCCATTACCGGACACCCCCTAGAGTTCTGCATCTTCTAACCAACAAATGATTAGTCCCTAGCGGCGGGAAGGTGAACGGCGATGGAGCCTTGCCTGCGGCTAGGGCCAACGTGGACCCTAGGTCACCATTGGCAATGCAGGGGTGGTGTACCAACGAAGGTGAGAGCAGAGCCTCCATTTAGATTTGTGTTTCTAAGATAAATATTAGTTTAATTCCGCTTTTTTACATGTCAAATCTGTAACTTTTTTTGAAATTCATATTCATCCCTCTATAGACGACATGTCGTCCTTTCAGTTGGTATGTTGCTAATGGGTGGAGGCCATTACCGGACACCCCCTAGAGTTCTGCATCTTCTAACCAACAAATGATTAGTCCCTAGCGGCGGGAAGGTGAACGGCGATGGAGCCTTGCCTGCGGCTAGGGCCAACGTGGACCCTAGGTCACCATTGGCAATGCAGGGGTGGTGTACCAACGAA
Source organism: Lolium multiflorum (assembly GCA_030979885.1). NCBI lineage: Eukaryota > Viridiplantae > Streptophyta > Magnoliopsida > Poales > Poaceae > Lolium > Lolium multiflorum. The sequence continues at coordinate 59,168,727 of CM061749.1, read as the reverse complement.
GGTGAGAGCAGAGCCTCCATTTAGATTTGTGTTTCTAAGATAAACATTAGTTTAATTCCGCTTTTTTACATGTCAAATCTGTAACTTTTTTTGAAATTCATATTCATCCCTCTATAGACGACATGTCGTCCTTTCAGTTGGTATGTTGCTAATGGGTGGAGGCCATTACCGGACACCCCCTAGAGTTCTGCATCTTCTAACCAACAAATGATTAGTCCCTAGCGGCGGGAAGGTGAACGGCCAGGGGCGGAGCTACACCCCGGGCAAGAGGGGCCATGGCCCGGGGCGCAGCAATTTTCCCCGCCTACTAAGTATACAGATTTCTGATTTGGCCCGGGCATCGCATCTCCTTCTCCGCCGACATTCCGCTACGCTGATCAGCTGCTTTGCTGCCGCTGCAGGCCCGCCCTACATGGCCGCGTCCGTCCCTCCTCTGCGGGAACGCAATTGCCGGCCGGCGCTGCTCGATTCCTGGTGTGGTGTTATGCCTATACCCTACGACTTTGCTTTTCCTAATAGGCTCCACTCAATAACTGGACTAGGTAATTGACTCGGCTCGGCTGCGGCTCCTCCTCTGATCAAGCTAGCTAGCACGTAATTGACTAACTCTATTCATCTCTGTGCCTAGTGTCCCAGTTAAATTTATTAAATGATTGTCCACAAATGAACTGTTATTTTTTAATCCCTCCGACCTAAATATTTATAGTAAGTTTAGTCAAAATATAGACTAATTGTATCTATATTTATCTACAACAAATATTTATGGACAGAGAGAGTATTATCTTTCTTTTATCCCTTATTACAATTTTTAGTCTTTTGTGATCTTTTATTTGTGTGTTGTTGGATCCATTTGAAACTAAATGTTTATTTTTGAAATTGTACTAACATTTTCTATTCGATGAGTTTTTTATAATAGTTTTGCTGGGCTAAGTTTTTGGCCCGGGGCTTGCTCTAATCCTGGCTCCGCCACTGTGAACGGCGATGGAGCCTTGCCTGCGGCTAGGGCCAACGTGGACCCTAGGTCACCATTGGCAATGCAGGGGTGGTGTACCAACGAAGGTGAGAGCAGAGCCTCCATTTAGATTTGTGTTTCTAAGATAAACATTAGTTTAATTCCGCTTTTTTACATGTCAAATCTGTAACTTTTTTTGAAATTCATATTCATCCCTCTATAGACGACATGTCGTCCTTTCAGTTGGTATGTTGCTAATGGGTGGAGGCCATTACCGGACACCCCCTAGAGTTCTGCATCTTCTAACCAACAAATGATTAGTCCCTAGCGGCGGGAAGGTGAACGGCCAGGGGCGGAGCTACACCCCGGGCAAGAGGGGCCATGGCCCGGGGCGCAGCAATTTTCCCCGCCTACTAAGTATACAGATTTCTGATTTGGCCCGGGCATCGCATCTCCTTCTCCGCCGACGTTCCGCTACGCTGATCAGCTGCTTTGCTGCCGCTGCAGGCCCGCTCTACATGGCCGCGTCCGTCCCTCCTCTGCGGGAACGCAATTGCCGGCCGGCGCTGCTCGATTCCTGGTGTGGTGTTATGCCTATACCCTACGACTTTGCTTTTCCTAATAGGCTCCACTCAATAACTGGACTAGGTAATTGACTCGGCTCGGCTGCGGCTCCTCCTCTGATCAAGCTAGCTAGCACGTAATTGACTAACTCTATTCATCTCTGTGCCTAGTGTCCCAGTTAAATTTATTAAATGATTGTCCACAAATGAACTGTTATTTTTTAATCCCTCCGACCTAAATATTTATAGTAAGTTTAGTCAAAATATAGACTAATTGTATCTATATTTATCTACAACAAATATTTATGGTCAGAGAGAGTATTATCTTTTTTTATCCCTTATTACAATTTTTAGTCTTTTGTGATCTTTTATTTGTGTGTTGTTGGATCCATTTGAAACTAAATGTTTATTTTTGAAATTGTACTAACATTTTCTATTCGATGAGTTTTTTATAATAGTTTTGCTGGGCTAAGTTTTTGGCCCGGGGCTTGCTCTAATCCTGGCTCCGCCACTGTGAACGGCGATGGAGCCTTGCCTGCAGCTAGGGCCAACGTGGACCCTAGGTCACCATTGGCAATGCAGGGGTGGTGTACCAACGAAGGTGAGAGCAGAGCCTCCATTTAGATTTGTGTTTCTAAGATAAACATTAGTTTAATTCCGCTTTTTTACATGTCAAATCTGTAACTTTTTTTGAAATTCATATTCATCCCTCTATAGACGACATGTCGTCCTTTCAGTTGGTATGTTGCTAATGGGTGGAGGCCATTACCGGACACCCCTAGAGTTCTGCATCTTCTAACCAACAAATGATTAGTCTCTGACGATGGGAAGGTGAACGGCGATGAAGCCTTGCCTGCAGCTAGGGCCAACGTGGACCCTAGGCCACCATTGGCAACGCCGAAGGGCCGTGCCTATTGAATATAAATATAATGCCTAGTATCTTTTTATTATTTTGGACTTTTGGTTTAATTGACTAGTGCAACAATCTTTCGTGGTATCAAAGCCAAGAGATCTCAAATTCAAGACCATGTTCGCGCAATATTAAAACAAAAAGAAAAAACTTCTGCGACATGCACCGAACCCACACTAACAACTAAAATAGCCTGGACGTGAATGAAAGTGTTGAATATAAATACACTGGCTAGTCTTTTTTCATGAGTTCGGACTTTTGATTTAATTGGCTAGTGCAACAATCTTTCAATACCTCCCCGCTAGACGCTGATGCTTTTTGTTTGGCCTGAAAATTTATTTTGTAACCAAACGCCTAGCCGGCCAGCGACCAAGACTGGCAATCCGAGATATGAAAGAGAGAAACAGGCAGCACACATCGATACTGGGATTGGTCTCGACGATCTAGCCTCCTCTTCGTCGTCTTTGACCTGAACACCTCGGCCACTAAAGGTAGTTGGCCTCCTGGAGTCTAGATATTCATCACACCGTAGGCACCCGGGCGCTCCCTCCCAAGCGGCTCTAGAGGCGCCGCCTCCACCCTCCACCCTCTCCCCCTCCAACATCTCCCCCTGTGGCCGCCTGATACGTCTCCGACGTATCGATAATTTCTTATGTTCTATGCCATATTATTGATGATACCTATATGTTTTATGCACACTTTATGTCATATTCGTGCATTTTCTGAACTAACCTATTAACAAGATGCCGAAGTGCCCCTGTTTTCGTTGTTTTTGGTTTCAGAAATCCTAGTAACGAAATATTCTCGAAATCGGACGAAATCAAGACCCAGGTTCCTATTTTCACCGGAAGCATCCAACACCCGAGAGCCGCAGAGGGGCCCCGTGGCCCCAGATGATAGGGTGGCGCGGGGCCCCGGCCGCGCCAGCCTATGGTGCCGCCCTTCGACCCTCGACGCTGCTTCCGCCTATTTAAAGCCTCCGTCGAGAAAACCCTGATGCGAAAAACCACGATACGGAAAACCTTCCAGCCGCCGCCATCGCGAAGCCAAGATCTGGGGGACAGGAGTCTCTTCCGGCACCCCGCCGGAGCGGGGAAGTGCCCCCGAAGGCTTCTCCATCGACACCGCTGCCATCTCCACCGCCATCTTCATCACCGCTGCTGCTCCCATGAGGAGGAGTAGTTCTCCATCGAGGCTCGGGGCTGTACCGGTAGCTATGTGGTTCATCTCTCTCTTTACTTCAATACAATAATCTCATGAGCTGCCTTACATGATTGAGATTCATATGATGATGCTTGTAATCTAGATGTCATTATGCTAGTCAAGTGAGTTTTACTTATGTGATCTCCGGAGACTCCTTGTCCCACGTGTGTAAAGGTGACAGTGTGCACCGTGTGGGTCTCTGATACGTCTTCGACGTATCGATAATTTCTTATGTTCCATGCCATATTATTGATGATACCTACATGTTTTATGCACACTTTATGTCATATTCGTGCATTTTCTGGAACTAACCTATTAACAAGATGCCGAAGTGCGTCCTGTTTTCTGCTATTTTTGTTTCAGAAATCCTAGTAACGAAATATTCTCGAATCGGACGAAATCAAGACCCAGGTTCCTATTTTCACCGGAAGCATCCGAACACCCGGGAAGGACCAGGGGGGGCCCCACCATAGGCCGGCGCGGCCCAGGCCCTGGCCGCGCCGCCATATGGTGTGCCACCCCTTCGACCCTCCGCGCCGCCTCTTCGCCTATATAAAGCCTCCGTCGAAAACACCGATACGAAAAACCACGATAAAACCTTCCAGCCGCCGCCATCGTGAAGCCAAGATCCTGGGGGACAGGAGTCTCCCACCCGCCGAGCGGGGAAGTGCCCCGAAGGCTTCTCCATCGACACCGCTGCCATCTCCACCGCCATCTTCATCACCGCTGCTGCTCCCATGAGGAGGGAGTAGTTCTCCATCGAGGCTCGGGGCTGTACCGGTAGCTATGTGGTTCATCTCTCTCCTATGTGCTTCAATACAATAATCTTATGAGCTGCCTTACATGATTGAGATTCATATGATGATGCTTGTAATCTAGATGTCATTATGATAGTCAAGTGAGTTTTAATTATGTGATCTCCGGAGACTCCTTGTCCCATGTGTGTAAAGGTGACAGTGTGTGCACCGTGTGGGTCTCTTAGGCTATATTTCACAGAATACTTATTCACTGTTGAATGGCATAGTGAGGTGCTTATTTATATCTCTTTATGATTGCAATGTGTTTGTATCACAATTTATCTATGTGCTACTCTAGCAATGTTATTAAAGTAGTTTTATTCCTCCTGCATGTGTGCAAAGGTGACAGTGTGTGCACCGTGTTAGTACTTGGTTTATGCTATGATCATGATCTCTTGTAGATTGCGAAGTTAACTATTGCTATGATAATATTTGTAGGATAACGTTGCATAGAAAACAAAAATTTTCCTATCGCGAACACGCAATCCAAGCCAAGATGCAATCTAGAAAACGGTAGCAACGAGGGGATGATCAAGACTAACCCTTGAAGAGATTCCAAAGCCTATAAGAGTAGGCTCTTATTGCTGCGGTAGACGATCACTTGCCGCTTGCAAAAGCGCGTAGAAGATCTTGATCACGATCGTCTCCGGCACCTCCGTACTCGGTCACACGTTCGGTTGTTGATGAAGACGACGTCCACCTCCCCGTTCCAGCGGGCAGCGGAAGTAGTAGATCCTCTTGAATCCGACAGCACGACGGCGTGGTGTCTGGTGGTGGAGAAGTCCGGCGGAGCTTCGCTAAGCGTGCGGGAACTATAGAGGAGAGAGGGGCGGCTAGGGTTTGGGAGGGGGCGCCGGCCATCTAGTGGTGCGGCCACCTTGTGGTGCTTGGGGTGGCCGGCCCCCTCCCCTTGGCCCTCATTATATAGGTGGAACCCCAAGAGTTGGTCTCCAAGTCTTCGAATAAGACCCGAACCAAAAACCTTCCATAGGGAGGGGGAAACCTAGCCTAGCTAGGACTCCCACCAAGGTGGGAGTTCCACCTCCCATATGGGGGGTGGCCGGCCCCCTAAGGGAGTCCACTTGGGACTCCTCCCCCACTAGGGTTGGCCGGCCATGGAGGTGGAGTCCCATGTGGACTCCACCTTCCTTGGTGGTTTCTTCCGGACTTTTCTAGAACCTTCTAGAACCTTCCATAGAACCTTCCGCGACATTTTATTCACATAAAATGACATCCTATATATGAATCTTATTCTCCGGACCATTCCGGAACTCCTCGATGTCCGGGATCACATCCGGGACTCCGAACAAATATTCCAACTCCATTCCATATTCAAGAACTACCATTTCAACATCCAACTTTAAGTGTGTCACCCTACGGTTCGTGAACTATGCGGACATGGTTGAGTACTCACTCCGACCAATAACCAATAGCGGGATCTGGAGATCCATAATGGCTCCCACATATTCAACGATGACTTTAGTGATCGAATGAACCATTCACATACGATACCAATTCCTTTTGTCACGCGATATTTTACTTGTCCGAGGTTTGATCTTCGGTATCACTCCATACCTTGTTCAACGTCGTTTCCTGACAAGTATCTTTACTCGTACCATGGTATGTGGTCTCTTATGAACTCATTCATATGCTTGCAAGACATTAGACGACATTCCACCGAGAGGGCCCAGAGTATATCTATCCGTCATCGGGATGGACAAATCCCAATGTTGATCCATATGCCTCAACTCATACTTTCCGGATACTTAATCCCACCTTTATAGCCACCCATTTACGCAGTGGTGTTTAGTGTAATCAAAGTACCTTTCCGGTATAAGTGATTTACATGATCTCATGGTCATAAGGACTAGGTAACTATGTTATTGAAAGCTTATAGCAAATAACTTAATGACGAGATCTTATGCTACGCTTAATTGGGTGTGTCCATTACATCATTCATATAATGACATAACCTTGTTATTAATAACATCCAATGTTCATGATTATGAAACTAATCATCCATTAATCAACAAGCTAGTTTAAGAGGCATACTAGGGACTTCTTATTGTTTACATATCACACATGTACTAATGTTTCGGTTAATACAATTATAGCATGACATATAAACATTTATCATAAACATAGAGATATAAATAATAACCACTTTATTATTGCCTCTAGGGCATATCTCCTTCAGTCTCCCACTTGCACTAGAGTCAATAATCTAGTTTACATTTGTAAAGATATAACACCTTGGCCTTCTGGTGCTTTATCATGTATTGCTCACGGGAGAGGTTTTTAGTCATCGTATCTGACACACTCAGAAACGTATGTATTTTGTAATTCATTTTCGTCTTAACGCATCGCTCATTTCCAAATGAGTTGGCATTAAATATGTTTGATCTTCTGGTGGAACCTTAATTCCGCTGTCTGAAATATGTCACTAATATTGTCACACACAACATAGCTTCAAAGTTCTGACTCTGTCGGAACTACACCAAGTTCTCAAAGAACCTCTTGACTTAACATCCTTTGTCATTGCCAAAATAATGACATACTCTGCCTTCTTTTGTAGAATCCGTCACAATATTTAGAACTCTTCTAAATCTAGCATAGACAACTTCTAGCTCATTGTGCTACCTTTTAAACAACACTTAGTCTAATTTGAGATTGAAATTATATTTTATATGTGACAAAACCAATATCGGTGTAACACCTTACAGCGATTTGTTTGTCATTTCTTCATACAAAATATATATATCCTTAGTTCTTCTAAAGTACTCAAGGATATTCTTACTGTCGTCCAATGATCATCATATGAATCATTCTGGTATATGCTCATAACACTTTATAGCACATAATATCTGATTGTGTACATATTATTCGTGATCTATAATCACTCATGTGTTTTTACTCATTGAGTGTCGATACACTCAAGTCTTGTTAAACCTTCACATGACAAGAACATTTTCTTAATATTTCTATATTGAACTACTTCAATATCCATCATATGTACTTTAACTTAAACTTATTTATGTGTTTCAATCTATCTTCATAGATCTTGACACTAAATTTGTTTCAGTCCATATCCTTTCATTGAAGTTAATTCTCAATGAAACCTATTTAATCAAGTATATAATTACATCATTTATAACCAACTATATGTCACCTACATAAAGTATTATAAATGTGTCTTAGCGCTCCCACTTAATTTCTTGCAAATGCAAGCCTCTTCATCGTCTCTGATGAAATCAAAAACTCTTTGACTATTTCATCTGGTGAAGATTCCAACTCCGCGATACTCACTTCATCCAATTGAAGTTTGTATACCTATCTAGTATTCTACGGAGCAAAACTCTTGGTTGTATCTTGTATACACCTTTAATACATACTTCTGATAAGTAATGTATTTTGCCATCCTACTAGCATATTTCATAAAAGAAATATGTAGTGATTACTAGAATAATCCACATAGACTATAAGCATTGCTACGGAGATCTAATCTTTATCGTAGTCAACTCTTTGAACTTTGTCGTAAACAATTTTTCGACAAGTCGAGCTTCTTCAAGGATATTTCATCCAAGTCTATAGATCCATTTACTTTCAAAAAGTATTCATCTATCTTGGATTTCATGGCGTATAGCCATTTTAACGGAGTCAAGACCCATCATAACTTCTTTGTTTTGTAGTTGGTTTATCATTGTTCAAAAAACAATCCTTTGTCCACAAATCATTTATTTGATCACAAAGTTAACCATACCTACAAGGTTCAATATGTATTTTGATCTCCATGGCTAAAACACTTTGTAGTCATGGGAGCCATGATCGTCGTGGTCGCTTCCGGAACCAATTTCGATGCTGTGCTACTCTGATCATTATGCTCAGGTTCATAAACCTTATCAAATTATATTGTCCTCCCACTCAAATACTTCACTCGAAACAATTTCTCGGAAATAAGAAACATTGACAAACACTTTTGTCTTTGTCTTGTGGGAAGAATTCCCAATTAAATCTCTGGGATAACCAACAAAGACATTCATCCGATTTTGGTTGTAAACTCTTAGACCAAAATTTAAAGAAAGACTATTAGGGTTTATACCCATACCATAACTCGTATGGTGTCATTTCAACGGATCATGATGATGCTCTATTCAGTGTAAAAGCGGTAGTCACTAAAGCATAATCCACAAAAATATAATGGCGTCATAATATTTTATCTCATCATTAATCCAACAAGGTTTGGATACATATCTCGGATACTATATCATCATTATGATACTCCAAGAAATGTGAGTTGTAGAACAATTTCATAACTCTCTTAGATGTTCGCTAAAACTCGTAATTCAAATATTTCTACCATGATCCAATCATAGATATTTGACTTTTCTATTACGATGATTTCCACTTCATGCTGAAATTTATTTGAATCCATTCAAATGTTTCAAACTTCTTCCTTGTTGAATATATCCACATATATATATTCAATTCATTGTTGAAAGTTTTTATGAAGTAGAAGAATCTCCCGCACACAATTATGCCCAATGAACCACATACATCAGCATGTATGTTTCCACTAAGTTAGTTGCCCGTTCAACTCTTGGCCTATGAACGGTATTTTAGTCGTTCTTTTAGAAAAGATTTGCAATCGATTCAAAAATCAAATGACTCCAAAAATCCATTTGCATGGAGTTCCTTCATGCATTCCTTTGTAACATGACCTAAATGGCGGTTCCACAAATAAGTGGAATTCAAATCATTTGCCTTATGGCATTTTAGCGTCAGTTATGTATGTGTGTTTCACCATTAAGATTTATAATAACTTATCCATCGTACATGGAGTAATGTCATAATTTGAACAACTCATTGTTTTCATTTTACCAGAGCAAAATAACAATTATTAAGTTCTTTATTATAAATTCTAAGGGCTAGATAGAATGCTAACAACGAACATAATAACACTTTATTTTGTTCCAGACGTGCATTCCTATCATATTCCTTGTCAGTCACTTAGGCCATTGTATTCTTGTATTGCGTTGTTTTGTATGACACTTCATACCAACCAATATAGTATTAATACCCAAGAATTTCATAGTGTGACTTAACTAGGAATACAACCATAACATGTATATCATTTATATACACCTGAGCTAGACTTTCTAGTCTTTTCTTTCTTTTTGCCAAAATATCTTTTGCAGTTTCTCTTTTAGCTTTCCTCATTATTCATAAAACACTTCAACATCATTAACTTCTAGGTTTGTTGGTCAAATACCAATAACCTTGAGGTTCTTACTTTGAAGTTGATCATCATATGATAAGTGTTCCGGATTTCACTATTAGTAACCTTGTAATATGATGAACAATTTCATTCATAATTTTATCCATTGTATCATGATGACTTTCTGAGACCATGTCTGTACATGCTAGGCTCATAAAGTTTGAACCTTGGTATTCGCATGTGCAAATCTGGCTTGCACCCGTTGTATGCACACGTAGAATCTATCACACCCGATCATCACGTGATGCTTCGAAACGACGAGTCTTAGCAACGGTGCATACTAAGGATGATAACTTCATGGATATGCGAATATTGTTAGTGCCCCAATAGTTGGAGGATTGGGACGCCTTGCGTCTTCAACCTTCGTACATTCCCATAAAACTTATGAGTTTATGTAGTCTCACCAAATTATATTCTATCATCTTGCAATAAGGTCTTAGATATCATATATATCTCATACCTTGATTATTTCTGAAAACTAAATTTTCAGCTCCTTACTTTTCAAACAAATTTGAACTTCAAGTTTGACGGAGACAAGATAACTTTAGGTACTAATTGAAACCATAGCTCTCTGAATCAACAATGTGAGGTTTACTAAAAGTTTGCAATAGGACTTAATCATTTCTTAATTCTTTAACAATACGGTACCAATCCGTAAAGTTTGTCAGATTTTAACAGTATTTCTATCTCAATAACAAGACTAGCGCATGGTAGAAAAACGGATGCCAATACTACAAAATTAATTCAAAATACTACTCAGACTATGTTTATGATAATTAGTTCATGTTCTAATCTTATTACTAATGAACTCCCACTTAATACAACATCCCTCATAGTTATTAAGTGGTACACGATCCAAATCCACTACACCAAAACCGATCATCACGTGAGATGATGTAGCTTCAATGGTGAACATCAACATGTTGATCATATCATCCATATGACTCGTGTTCAACCTTTCGGTTTCCGTTGTCCCGAGGCCATGTCTGTACATGCTAGGCTCGTCAAGCAAACCCAAGTATTCCGCGTGTGCAACATGGCTTACACCCGTTGTATAGGAACGTTGAATCTATCACATCCGATCATCACGAGATGCTTCGAAACGACGAACTTTGGCAACGGTGCATACAAGGGGAGAACACTTTATTATCTTGATATTAATGTGAGGGATCATCTTATAATGCTACCGTCGCGATCTAAGCAAAATAAGATGCATAAAGGATTAACATCACATGCAGTTCATATGTGATATGATATGGCCCTTTTGTCTTTGTGCCTTTGATCTTCATCTCCAAAGCACGGACATGATCTCCATCATCAACGGGCATGATCTCCATCATCGTCGGCGTAGCGTCAAGGTTCATGGCGCCGTCTTCATGGTTGTTCACCTCATGTAGCAACTATTACAACTACTTTGAAATACTACTCAACATGAAATTTAAAGACAACCATAAGGCTCCTGCCGGTTGCCACAATACAATAATGATCATCTCATACATATTCATCATCACATTATGGCCATATCACATCACCAAACCCTGCAAAAACAAGTTAGACGTCTCTAATTTGGTTTGCATATTTTACGTGGTTTAGGGTTTTCGAGAGAGATCTAATCTACCTACGAACATGAACCACAACGGTGATACTAGTGTTGTCAATAGAAGAGTAAGTTGAATCTTCACTATAGTAGGAGAGACAGACACCCGCAAAGCCTCTTATGCAATACAAGTTGCATGTCGAACGAGGAACAAGTCTCATGAACGTGGTCATGTAAAGTTAGTCCGAGCCGCTTCATCCCACTATGCCACAAAGATGCAAAGTACTCAAACTAAAGATAACAAGAGCATCAACGCCCACAAAACCATTGTGTTCTACTCGTGCAACCATCTATGCATAGACACGGCTCTGATACCACTGTAGGATAACGTTGCATAGAAAACAAAAAATTTCCTATCGCGAACACGCAATCCAAGCCAAGATGCAATCTAGAAAACGGTAGCAACGAGGGGATGATCAAGACTAACCCTTGAAGAGATTCCAAAGCCTATAAGAGTAGGCTCTTATTGCTGCGGTAGACGATCACTTGCCGCTTGCAAAAGCGCGTAGAAGATCTTGATCACGATCGCTTCCGGCGCCACGAACGGGCAGCACCTCCGTACTCGGTCACACGTTCGGTTGTTGATGAAGACGACGTCCACCTCCCCGTTCCAGCGGGCAGCGGAAGTAGTAGCTCCTCTTGAATCCGACAGCACGACGGCGTGGTGTCGGTGTCCGGCGGAGCTTCGCTGCGTGCGGGAACTATAGAGGAGAGAGGGGGCGGCTAGGGTTTGGGAGGGGGCGCCGGCCATCTAGTGGTGCGGCCACCTTGTGGTGCTTGGGGGCCGGCCCTCCCCCTTGGCCCTCATTATATAGGTGGAACCCCAAGAGTTGGTCTCCAAGTCTTCGAATAAGACCCGAACCAAAAACCTTCCATAGGGAGGGGAAACCTAGCCTAGCTAGGACTCCCACCAAGGTGGGAGTTCCACCTCCCATATGGGGGTGTGGCCCCCCAAGGGGGAGTCCACTTGGGACTCCTCCCCCACTAGGGTTGGCCATGGAGGTGGAGTCCCATGTGGACTCCACCTTCCTTGGTGGTTTCTTCCGTACTTTTCTAGAACCTTCTAGAACCTTCCATAGAACCTTCCGCGACATTTTATTCACATAAAATGACATCCTATATATGAATCTTATTCTCCGGACCATTCCGAACTCCTCGTGATGTCCGGGATCACATCCGGGACTCCGAACAAATATTCCAACTCCATTCCATATTCAAGAACTACCATTTCAACATCCAACTTTAAGTGTGTCACCCTACGGTTCGTGAACTATGCGGACATGGTTGAGTACTCACTCCGACCAATAACCAATAGCGGGATCTGGAGATCCATAATGGCTCCCACATATTCAACGATGACTTTAGTGATCGAATGAACCATTCACATACGATACCAATTCCTTTTGTCACGCGATATTTTACTTGTCCGAGGTTTGATCTTCGGTATCACTCCATACCTTGTTCAACGTCGTTTCCTGACAAGTATTCTTTACTCGTACCATGGTATGTGGTCTCTTATGAACTCATTCATATGCTTGCAAGACATTAGACGACATTCCACCGAGAGGGCCCAGAGTATATCTATCCGTCATCGGGATGGACAAATCCCACTGTTGATCCATATGCCTCAACTCATACTTTCCGGATACTTAATCCCACCTTTATAGCCACCCATTTACGCAGTGGTGTTTGGTGTAATCAAAGTACCTTTCCGGTATAAGTGATTTACATGATCTCATGGTCATAAGGACTAGGTAACTATGTTATTGAAAGCTTATAGCAAATAACTTAATGACGAGATCTTATGCTACGCTTAATTGGGTGTGTCCATTACATCATTCATATAATGACATAACCTTGTTATTAATAACATCCAATGTTCATGATTATGAAACTAATCATCCATTAATCAAGAAGCTAGTTTAAGAGGCATACTAGGGACTTCTTATTGTTTACATATCACACATGTACTAATGTTTCGGTTAATACAATTATAGCATGACATATAAACATTTATCATAAACATAGAGATATAAATAATAACCACTTTATTATTGCCTCTAGGGCATATCTCCTTCAATATTGATGTGATCTATTCCTCCTACATATGCATGAAGGTGACAGTGTGCATGCTATGCTAGTACTTGGTTTAGTCTTTTGATCTATCTTACACTAAAGGTTACTAAAATATGAGCATTATTGTGGAGCTTGTTAACTCCGGCATTGAGGGTTCGTGTAATCCTACGCAATGTGTTCATCATCCAACAAAAGTGTAGAGTATGCATTTATCTATTCTGTTATGTGATCAATGTTGAGAGTGTCCACTAGTGAAAGCGTAATCCCTAGGCCTTGTTCCTAAATACTACTGCTGCACTGTTTTACTGTGTTACTACTGCTGCATTACTACTGCTTGTTTATCGTCCCGGCAAAGCACTTTTCTGGTGCCGTTGCTACTACTTATTCATACCACCTGTATTTCACTATCTCTTCTCCGAACTAGTGCACCTATTAGGTGTGTTGGGGACACAAGAGACTTCTTGCTTTGTGGTTGCAGGGTTGCATGAGAGGGATATCTTTGACCTCTCCTCCCTGAGTTCGATAAACCTTGGGTATCCACTTAAAGGAAACTTGCTGCTGTTCTACAAACCTCTTTGGAGGCCCAACACTGTCTACAAGAATAGAAGCTCCCGTAGACATCAAGCACTTTTCTGGCGCCGTTGCCGGGGAGGAAAGGTAAAAAGGCACTCATACTCCGGTTCCGGGTAACAGTACTTTTCTGGCGCCATTGTGTTTGTGCTCGAAGCTATTTCCTTTAGATCCTGCAATTGCATCTTTTTGTTTCTTGTTTACACTAGTTTGGCATAATGGACAACAATGAGCTTCTTATTCTATTTCCTGATTTAAAACATGGATTGTTTGATGCGAAAATTAAAAAACCTATGAAATCTTATTTGCATGCTGGTAGTAATATTAGTATGAACGCTTTGAACACCATTGTTGATAATGATATAGAAAGTTCTAAGCTTGGGGAAGCTGGTTTTCATGATCTTTTTAGTCCCCCAAGCATTGAGGAGAAAATTTTCTTGGATGATACTTTGCCTCCTATTTATGATGATTATAATAATGGTCTTTTGGTACAACCTACTATGGAGAGTAAATTTTGTTGTGATTATACTATGCCTCCTACACTTGATGAGAATAATAATGATAGCTACTTTGTTGAATTTGCTCCCACTATTACCAATAAAATTGATTATGCTTATGTGGAGAGTAATAATTTTATGCATGAGACTCATGATAAGAATGCTTTAAGTGATAGTTATATTGTTGAGTTTGCTCATGATGCTACTGAAAGTTATTATGAGAGAGGAAAATATGGTTGTAGAAATTTTCATGTTACTAAAATGCCTCTCTATGTGCTGAAATTTTTGAAGCTACACTTGTTCTATCTTCCTATGCTTGTTACTTTGCTCTTCATGAACTTGTTTATTTACAAGATTCCTATGCATAGGAAGCATGTTAGACTTAAATTTGTTTTGAATTTGCCTCTTGATGCTCTCTTTTGCTTCAAATACTATTTCTTGCGAGTGCATCATTAAAACTGCTGAGCCCATCTTAACGGCTATAAAGAAAGAACTTCTTGGGAGATAACCCATGTGTTATTTTGCTACAGTACTTTGTTTTATATTTTGTGTCTTGGAAGTTGTTTACTACTGTAGCCTCTCCTTATCATGTTTTTGTGCCAAGTAAAGTCTCTATGGTAAAGTTGATGCTAGATTTGGATTGCTGCGCAGAAACAGATTTGCTGTCACGAATCTGGGTCTAATTCTCTGTAGGTAACTCGAACTAGTGCACCTATTAGGTGTGTTGGGGACACAAGAGACTTCTTGCTTTGTGGTTGCAGGTTGCATGAGAGGGATATCTTTGACCTCTTCCTCCTGAGTTCGATAAACCTTGGGTATCCACTTAAGGAAACTTGCTGCTGTTCTACAAACCTCTGCTCTTGGAGGCCCAACACTCCTACAAGAATAGAAGCTCCCGTAGACATCAAGCACTTTTCCGGCGCCGTTGCCGGGAGGAAAGGTAAAAAGGCACTCATACTACGGTCCAGTAACAGTACTTTTCTGGCGCCATTGTGTTTGTGCTCGAAGCTATTTCCTTTAGATCCTGCAATTGCATCTTTTTGTTTCTTGTTTACACTAGTTTGGCATAATGGACAACAATGAGCTTCTTATTCTATTTCCTGATTGAAAACATGGATTGTTTGATGCGAAAATTAAAAAACCTATGAAATCTTATTTGCATGCTGGTAGTAATATTAGTATGAACGCTTTGAACACCATTGTTGATAATGATATAGAAAGTTCTAAGCTTGGGGAAGCTGGTTTTCATGATCTTTTTAGTCCCCCAAGCATTGAGGAGAAAATTTTCTTGGATGATACTTTGCCTCCTATTTATGATGATTATAATAATGGTCTTTTGGTACAACCTACTATGGAGAGTAAATTTTGTTGTGATTATACTATGCCTCCTACACTTGATGAGAATAATAATGATAGCTACTTTGTTGAATTTGCTCCCACTATTACCAATAAAATTGATTATGCTTATGTGGAGAGTAATAATTTTATGCATGAGACTCATGATAAGAATGCTTTAAGTGATAGTTATATTGTTGAGTTTGCTCATGATGCTACTGAAAGTTATTATGAGAGAGGAAAATATGGTTGTAGAAATTTTCATGTTACTAAAATGCCTCTCTATGTGCTGAAATTTTTGAAGCTACACTTGTTCTATCTTCCTATGCTTGTTACTTTGCTCTTCATGAACTTGTTTATTTACAAGATTCCTATGCATAGGAAGCATGTTAGACTTAAATTTGTTTTGAATTTGCCTCTTGATGCTCTCTTTTGCTTCAAATACTATTTCTTGCGAGTGCATCATTAAAACTGCTGAGCCCATCTTAACGGCTATAAAGAAAGAACTTCTTGGGAGATAACCCATGTGTTATTTTGCTACAGTACTTTGTTTTATATTTGTGTCTTGGAAGTTTTTTACTACTGTAGCAACCTCTACTTATCATGTTTTTGTGCCAAGTAAAGTCTCTATGGTAAAGTTGATGCTAGATTTGGATTGCTGCGCAGAAACAGCATTGCTGTCTGTCACGAATCTGGGTCTAATTCTCTGTAGGTAACTCAGAAAATTATGCCAATTTACGTGAGTGATCCTCAGATATGTACGCAACTTTCATTAGTTTTGAGTTTTTCCATTTGAGCAAGTCTGGTGCCATTTTAAAATTCGTCTTTACGGACTGTTCTGTTTTTGACAGATTATGTCTTTTATTTCGCATTGCTTCTTTCGCTGTGTTGGGTGGATTTCTTTGTTCCATTACCTTCCAGTAGGTTTGAGCAATGTCCAGAAGTGTTAAGAATGATTGTGTCACCTCTGAACATGTGAGTTTTTGATTATGCACTAACCCTCTAATGAGTTTGCTTAAAGTTTGGTGTGGAAGAAGTTTTCAAGGGTCAAGAGAGGAGGATGATATACTATGATCAAGGAGAGTGAAAGCTCTAAGCTTGGGGATGCCCCGGTGGTTCACCCCTGCATATTTCAAGAAGACTCAAGCGTCTAAGCTTGGGGATGCCCAAGGCATCCCCTTCTTCATCGACAACATTATCAGGTTCCTCCCCTGAAACTATATTTTTATTCCGTCACATCTTATGTACTTTACTTGGAGCGTCTGTTTGTTTGTTTCTATTTTTGTTTGTGTTTGAATAAATTGGATTACATCATGCTTGTGTGGGAGAGAGACACGCTCCCTGGTTCATATGAACACATGTGTTCTTAGCTCATAATATTCATGGCGAAGTTTCTCTTCGTTAAATTGTTATATGGTTGGAATTGGAAAATGATACGTGTAGTAATTTGCTATAATGTCTTGGTAATGTGATACTTGGCAATTGTTGTGCTCATGTTTAAGCTCTTGCATCATATACGTTGCACCCATTAATGAAGAAATACATAGAGCATGCTAAAATTTGGTTTGCATAATTGGTCTCTCTAAGGTCTAGATAATTTCTAGTAAGGTGTTTGAACAACAAGGAAGACGATGTATAGTCTTATAATCCTTGTAATATGTCTTTTATGTGAGTTTTGCTGTACTAGTTCATACTTGTGTTTGTTTCAAATAACCTTGCTAGCCTAAACCTTGTATCGAGAGGGAATACTTCTCATGCATCCAAATACTTGAGCCAACCACTATGCCATTTGTGTCCACCATACCTACCTACTACATGGTATTTCCTGCCATTCCAAAGTAAATTGCTTGAGTGCTACCTTTAAACAATTCAAAATTTATCACCTCTGATTTGTGTCAATGTTTTATAGCTCATGAGGAAGTATGTGGTGTTTATCTTTCAATCTTGTTGGGCAACTTTCACCAATGGACTAGTGGCTTCATCCGCTTATCCAATAATTTTGCAAAAAGAGCTGGCAATGGGATTCCCAGTCCCAAATTAATTAACAAAAATAGACACTCCTCCATGGTATGTGATTGTTGGACGGCACCCGAAGGATTCGGTTAGCCATGGCTTGTGTAAGCAAAGGTTGGGAGGAGTGTCATCATAATAAAACTAAAATAAAAGGCACTCCTTCATGGTATGAGATTGTTGGCAGGCACCCGAGGATTCGGTTAGCCATGGTTTGTGAAAGAAAGGTTGGAAGGAGTGCCATCCAAAAATAAAATAAAATGGGAGCCGCTCTTTGAAGGTTTGTCTGCAAGGGGGTTAGAGTACCCGCTACCATTCGTTGACAACAACATACACCTCTCAAAACTTTATTTTTATGCTCTCTTTATGTTTTCAAAATCAAAGCTCTAGCACAAATATAGCAATCGATGCTTTCCTTTTGAAGGACCATTCTTTTTTACTTTTATGTTGAGTCAGTTCACCTATCTCTCTCCACCTCAAGAAGCAAACATTTGTGTGAACTATGCATTGATTCTTACATACTTGCTTATTGCATTTGTTATATTGCTTTGCATTGACAATTATCCATGAGATATATATGTTATAAGTTGAAAGCAACCGCTGAAACTTCATCTTCCTTTGTGTTGCTTCAATGCCTCTACTTTGAATTATTGCTTTATGAGTTAACTCTTATGCAAGGCTTATTGATGCTTGTCTTGAAAGTACTATTCATGAAAAGTCTTTGCTTTATGATTCACTTGTTTACTCATGTCATTACCATTGTTTTGATCGCTGCATTCATTACATATGTTTACAATATGATCAAGTTTATGATGGCATGTCACTCAAGAAATTATCTTTGTTATCGTTTTACCTGCTCGGGACGAGCAGAACTAAGCTTGGGGATGCTTGATACGTCTCCGACGTATCGATAATTTCTTATGTTCCATGCCATATTATTGATGATACCTACATGTTTTATGCACACTTTATGTCATATTCGTGCATTTCGGAACTAACCTATTAACAAGATGCCGAAGTGCCCGTTTTCTGCTTTTTGGTTTCGTAAATCCTAGTTACGAAATATTCTCTAATCGGACGAAATCAAGACCACGTTCCTATTTTCACCGGAAGCATCCGTAACATCCGGGAAGGACCAGGGGGCACTGGGCCCCGCACCATGGCCGGCCCGGCCGCGCCGCCATATGGTAGGCCACCCTTTCGACCTCTCGCGCCGCCTCTTCGCCTATATAAAGCCTCCATCGCGAAAACACTGATACGAAAAACCACGATACGGAAAACCTTCCAGAGCCGCCGCCATCGTGAAGCCAAGATCTGGGGGACAGGAGTCTCTGTTCCGGCACGCCTGCGGGGAAGGCCCCCGGAAGGCTTCTCCATCGACACCGCTGCCATCTCCACCGCCATCTTCATCACCGCTGTGCTCCCATGAGGAGGGAGTAGTTCTCCATCGAGGCTCGGGGCTGTACCGGTAGCTATGTGGTTCATCTCTCTCCTATGTGCTTCAATACAATAATCTCATGAGCTGCCTTACATGATTGAGATTCATATGATGATGCTTGTAATCTAGATGTCATTATGCTAGTCAAGTGAGTTTTACTTATGTGATCTCCGGAGACTCCTTGTCCCACATGTGTAAAGGTGACAGTGTGTGCACCGTGTGGGTCTCTTAGGCTATATTTCACAGAATACTTATTCACTGTTGAATGGCATAGTGAGGTGCTTATTTATATCTCTTTATGATTGCAATGTGTTTGTATCACAATTTATCTATGTGCTACTCTAGCAATGTTATTAAAGTAGTTTTATTCCTCCTGCATGTGTGCAAAGGTGACAGTGTGTGCACCGTGTTAGTACTTGGTTTATGCTATGATCATGATCTCTTGTAGATAAGTTAACTATTGCTATGATAATATTGATGTGATCTATTCCTCCTACATATGCATGAAGGTGACAGTGTGCATGCTATGCTAGTACTTGGTTTAGTCTTTTGATCTATCTTACACTAAAGGTTACTAAAATATGAGCATTATTGTGGAGCTTGTTAACTCCGGCATTGAGGGTTCGTGTAATCCTACGCAATGTGTTCATCATCCAACAAAAGTGTAGAGTATGCATTTATCTATTCTGTTATGTGATCAATGTTGAGAGTGTCCACTAGTGAAAGTGTAATCCCTAGGCCTTGTTCCTAAATACTGCTATCGCTGCTTGTTTACCGTTTTACTTTGTTACTATGCATTACTACGTTTGTTTACTGTCTCTGGGCAAAGCACTTTTCTGGTGCCGTTGCTACTACTTATTCATACCACCTGTATTTCACTATCTCTTCGCCGAACTAGTGCACCTATTAGGTGTGTTGGGGACACAAGAGACTTCTTGCTTTGTGGTTGTGTGGTTGCATGAGAGGGATATCTTTGACCTCTTCCTCCCCGAGTTCGATAAACCTTGGGTATCCACTTAAGGGAAACTTGCTCGCTCTACAAACCTCTGCTCTTGGAGGCCCAACACTGTCTACAAGAATAGAAGCTCCCGTAGACATCAGTCTCTTAGGCTATATTTCACAGAATACTTATTCACTGTTGAATGGCATAGTGAGGTGCTTATTTATATCTCTTTACGATTGCAATGTGTTTGTATCACAATTTATCTATGTGCTACTCTAGCAATGTTATTAAAGTAGTTTTATTCCTCCATGTGTGCAAAGGTGACAGTGTGCACCGTGTTAGTACTTGGTTTATGCTATGATCATGATCACTTGTAGATTGCGAAGTTAACTATTGCTATGATAATATTGATGTGATCTATTCCTCCTACATATGCATGAAGGTGACAGTGTGCATGCTATGCTAGTACTTGGTTTAGTCTTTTGATCTATCTTACACTAAAGGTTACTAAAATATGAGCATTATTGTGGAGCTTGTTAACTCCGGCATTGAGGGTTCGTGTAATCCTACGCAATGTGTTCATCATCCAACAAAAGTGTAGAGTATGCATTTATCTATTCATTATGTGATCAATGTTGAGAGTGTCCACTAGTGAAAGTGTAATCCCTAGGCCTTGTTCCTAAATACTGCTATCGCTGCTTGTTTACTGTTTTATCGTTACACGCTGCATTACTACTGCTTGTTGTCCTGGGCAAAGCACTTTTCTCGGCCGTTGCTACTACTTATTCATACCACCTGTATTTCACTATCTCTTCGCCGAACTAGTGCACCTATTAGGTGTGTTGGGGACACAAGAGACTTCTTGCTTTGTGGTTGCGGGTTGCATGAGAGGGATATCTTTGACCTCTTTCTCCCCGAGTTCGATAAACCTTGGGTAATCCACTTAAGGGAAACTTGCTGCTGTTCTACAAACCTCTGCTCTTGGAGGCCCAACACTGTCTACAAGAATAGAAGCTCCCGTAGACATCAAGCACTTTTCTGGCGCCGTTGCCGGGGAGGAAAGGTAAAAAAGCACTTTTCTGGCGCCGTTGCCGGGGAGGAAAGGTAAAAGGCACTCATACTCCGGTTCCAGGTAACAGTACTTTTCTGCGCCATTGTGTTTGTGCTCGAAGCTACTTTAGATCCTGCAATTGCATCTTTTTGTTTCTTGTTTACACTAGTTAGGCATAATGGACAACAATGAGCTTCTTATTCTATTTCCTGATTTAAGACATGGATGGTTTGATGCGAAAATTAAAAAACCTATGGAACATATTAGTATGAACGCTTTGAACACCATTGTTGCTAATGATATGGAAAATTCTAAGCTTGGGGAAGCTGGCTTTTATGAGCATGATATTTTTAGTCCCCCAAGCATTGAGGAGAAAATTTA
This sequence comes from Lolium multiflorum, assembly GCA_030979885.1. Classification (NCBI taxonomy): domain Eukaryota; kingdom Viridiplantae; phylum Streptophyta; class Magnoliopsida; order Poales; family Poaceae; genus Lolium; species Lolium multiflorum. The sequence continues at coordinate 59,147,129 of CM061749.1, read as the reverse complement.
CTTATATGATACTTTGCCTCCTATTTATGATGATTATAATGATATTGGTCTTTTAGTACCGCCTGTTATGGAGGATAAATTTGATTATGATTACAATATGCCTCCTATTTTTGATGATGAGAATAATAATGATAGCTACTTTGTTGAATTTGCTCCCACTACAACTAATAAAATTGATTATGCCTATGTGGAGAGTAATAATTTTATGCATGAGACTCATGATAAGAATGCTTTATGTGATAGTTATATTGTTGAGTTTGCTCATGTTTCTACTGAAAGTTATTATGAGAGAGGAAAATATGGTTGTAGAAATTTTCATGTTACTAAAACACCTCTCTATGTGCTGAAATTTTTGAAGCTACACTTGTTCTATCTTCCTATGCTTGTTACTTTGCTCTTCATGAACTTGTTTATTTACAAGACTCCTATGCATAGAAAGCATGTTAGACTTAAATTTTTTTTGAATTTGCCTCTTGATGCTCTCTTTTGCTTCAAATACTATTTCTTGCGAGTGCATCATTAAAACTGCTAAGCCCATCTTAATGGCTATAAAGAAAGAACTTCTTGGGAGATAACCCATGTGTTATTTTGCTACAGTACTTTGTTTTATATTTGAGTCTTGGAAGTTGTTTACTACTGTAGCAACCTCTCCTTATCTTAGTTTTGTGTTTTGTTGTGCCAAGTGAAGTCTTTGATAGTAAAGTAAGTACTAGATTTGGATTACTGCGCAGTTCTAGATTTCTTTGCTGTCACGAATCTGGGTCTACCTCTCTGTAGGTAGCTCAGAAAATTAAGCCCATTTACGTGCATGATCCTCAGATATGTACGCAACTTTCATTCAATTTGGGCATTTTCATTTGAGCAAGTCTGGTGCCCTAATAAAATCCATCTTTACGACTGTTCTGTTTTGACAGATTCTGCCTTTTATTTCGCATTGCCTCTTTTGCTATGTTGGATGAATTTCTTTGATCCATTAATGTCCAGTAGCTTTATGCAATGTCCAGAAGTGTTAAAAATGACTGTGTCACCTCTGAACATGTTAATTTTTATGGTGCACTGATACGTCCAAAACGTATCTACTTTCCCAAACACTTTTGCTATTGTTTGACCTCTAATTTGTGTATTTTGGATGCAACTAACACGGACTAACGCTGTTTTCAGCAGAACTGCTCTGGTGTCTTTTTGTGCAGAAATCCAACTTTCGGGAAAAACCTCGGAATTTATGCGAAGGCCCTATTTTCCCAGAAAACTAACGGAGCCAGAAGGGCACTTGAAGTGGAGGCCCGAGGGCCCCACACCACTGGCGGCGCGGCCTGGGGGCCCGCGCGGCCAGGTGGTGTGGCCCCCTCGGCCGGCCTCCGACGCCCTTCGGACTACTTATTCGCCTCGACCTAAAAACGCTGTGGAGAAGTCGAAGTCGCCGAACCCTCCAACGCCGCCACATCGCAAACTCCGTCGCGGGAGCCGAAGTCTCCGTTCCGGCACTCCGCCGGACGGGGAATTGAGGAGATCATCACCGCCATCACCGCCAACGCCTCCATCAACCAGCAATGTTTCCCCCATCCATGTGTGAGTAATTCCCCGCTGTAGGCGAAGGGGATGGTAGGGATTGGATGAGATTGGTCATGTAATAGCATAAGATTGTTAGGGCATAGTGCCTAGTGTCCGTAGATGGTACTTTTTATGATATTGTTGCAACTTGTTATGCTTAATGCTTGTCACTAGGGCCCGAGTGCCATGATCTCAGATCTGAACATGTTATTATTTCATCAAGATATTCATTATTTATGGTCTTACCTGCAAGTTGTATACACATGTTGCTGTCCGGAACCAATGGCCCCGAAGTGACAGAAATCGGACAACCGGAGGGAATGGTAGTAACGTGAGGATCACATGTGTTCACGGAGTGTTAATGCTTTGCTCCGGTACTCTATTAAAAGGAGTACCTTAATATCCAGTAGTTTCCCTTGAGGCCCGGCTGCCACCGGCTGGTAGGACAAAAGATGTTGTGCAAGTTTCTCATTGCGAGCACGTACGACTATAATTGGAACACATGCCTATTGATTGATTAGTACTTGGACACCGTTTTATTATTATCTGCAAATGCCCTGCTATGATTGTTACATGAGTTTCTCTCATCCATGCAACGCCCGTCATCCGTCCCCGTGCCTACAGTATTTTAATCCTGCTGTTTACTAAAATCACTACTGCTGTCTTTGTTACTTTGCTGCTGTTATTTCACTACTGCTATTGCTATAAAACTGTTACCATCGATAAACTCTTGCGAGCAAGTCTGCTTTGTGCAATCGAATTGACAACTCCGTTGTTAAGGCTTCCAAGTATTCTTTGTCTCCCCTTGTGTCGAATCAATAAATTGGGTAATACTTCCCTCGAAGACTTGCGATCCCCTATACTTGTGGGTCATCAAGACTATTTTCTGGCGCCGTTGCCGGGCATAGCTTTATTTGGAAGTTCATTTGGATTGATATTGTTCGCTGCAAATTCTCCATCATGGGTAAAACTCGCGATGCTAAGGTCGCCATATTACCATCCACTACAAGAAAAGGTACAACTCTGAGTACCTCTGTTGCTCTTGATTCACCATCTGTGATTGATAAACTTGTTTCACCACCACATGCTTCAAATGCTGGTACTTCTGCTGAATCTGAAAACTCTCATAATACTGATAATATTTCTGCTGTGCTTGATGATAGTGGTTCATTGGGAACTTTTCTAGATGCTAAAATTGCTAGGTCTAGACAAATTGAAAATGCTGAAACTCCTGATGTTACTACACCTGTTAATTCACCTGAACTTGAATACTCTAGTGATGATCTTGATGAAGATTATGTGGAACTTGATGATGATTTTATTGAAAAATGTAATGCTACTACTGATGCAAGAAAAATTAAAAAGTTGCTTGCAGAACATACTGTTAGATATAAACTGTCTCCCGATCCTAAATTTGCCACATCTCCTATAAACATTAGGGATAAAGATTATGATTTTTCTATTGATCTATCTCATATAGCTATTGTTGAGAAAACACCTTTTTGTGGTACTGAAAAAGAAAGTGCTGTTGAACACATGACTGAGTTATCTACTTTGAGTAGCTTATTTTCTGATGATGTTAAGATGCGTACTTACTTTGTTGCTAAATTTTTTCCATTCTCATTAAAGGATGACGCTAAAACTTGGTATAATAATTTGCCACCTAATTCTATTAAAAGTCCGAAAGAATTGCTTGAGGTTTTCTTCCGCAAATACTTTCCTGCTAGTGCTCAACATGCTGCTTCAGAGTTTATAATTTTGATCAGGGAGATGAAGAGAAATTGCCTGAGGCTTGGGCGAGATTTTGCTCTCTTATTAGAGCTTTGCCTGACCATGATTTAGAAAAGCATGATTTACTTGATATATTTTATAGTGGACTAACCATTGAGTCTAGGGCATACCTGGATAGTTGTGCTGGTTGTGTTTTCAGGAAAAGAACTCCAGACGACGCTGAAGAATTATTGGCTAAAATAGGCCGGAATTATGATGATTGGAATACGCCTGAACCAACTCCAACGCCAATAGTGAAGAAGAGGGGTTTAATTAAATTGAATGATGAAGATATGAGGGAAGCCAAGAAGTCTCTCAAGGAGAAAGGTATTAAATCTGAAGATGTGAAGAATCTACCTCCTATAGAAGATATATGTGAGATAATTCCCCCTTCATCCATGGTTGAGGTAAATTCCCTTCAACGCTTTACTAGGGAAGATATTCCGTATTCAAAACCTCCTGCGCAATGCTTAGATGAGTTTGATAATTATATTGTTAAGCAAGAAAATTTTAATATGAGAGTAGAGAATCATCTAATGGAAAATTCTCAAGCTATTAGTCAATTGCATGATATTGTGGAGAGAACCTCCAATGATGTTAAGATGCTTGTCAAACATTTTCAAATGATTCAGACTCAAATTGATCAACTAGCTAAAGTGCAAAATGACTTGTTAGGAAATAATTCTAAAGAAAAACATGCTTATGAAGTAACAACTAGAGGTGGTGTTTCTACCCAGGATCCTCTATATCCTGAAGGGCATCCCAAAAGAATTGAACAAGATTCTCAACGCATTGAACCTAGTGCTCATTCTAAGAAGAAAAGAAAAAGAAACATAAAAATGTTGTAGAATCCTCTGAACCTGTTAATGATCCTAATAGTATTTCTATTTCTGATGCTGAAACTGAAAGTGGTAATGAACATGATAATAGTGAAGATGATAATAAGAATGATACTCCTGATAAAGAAGAGGTTGAAGAAGAACCTGAAAAGCATGCTAAAAATAAAAAGTATACTAAAGAAGATTTTATTGCTGAGAAACATGGTAATGAAAGAGAACCTTGGGTGCAAAAGCCAATGCCTTTTCCTGCTAAGAAACTAAAATCAAAGGAAGAAGAACACTATAATAAATTCTGTGATTGGATGAAACCTTTATTCTTGCAAATCCCTTTGACTGATGCTATTAAATTGCCTCCTTATTCAAAGTATATGAAAGATATTGTTACTAACAAAAGGAAAATCCCCAATGAGGAAATTTCTACTATGCTTGCTAATTACTCTTTCAATGGCAAAATTCCAAAGAAGTTGGGCGACCCAGGTATACCTACTATTCCTTGTTCTATTAAGAATAATTATGTCAAAACTGCTCTATGTGACTTGGGAGCCGGTGTTAGTGTTATGCCTTTTTCTCTTTATAAGAGACTTTACTTAGATAAGTTGATACCTACTGATATATCTTTGCAAATGGCTGATAAATCTACTGCTATTCCTGTTGGTATATGTGAGAATGTCCCTGTTCAAGTTACTACTAACTGCTTGATATTGACTGATTTTGTTGTGTTGGAAATGCCTGAAGATGATAATATGTCTATTATTCTTGGGAGACCTTTTCTTAACACCGCAGGGGCTGTTATTGATTGCAATAAAGGAAAGGTTACTTTCAATGTTGATGATAAGGAACACACCGTCTATTTTCCCAAGAGGATTGAAAAAGCGTGCGGAGTTAATACTATCTCTCATGTGAGAACTATCAAAGTGGGAACCATCGATTGTCCTATATATGAGCCTAAAGAAGAATATCAAACTCTTGTGATTGGATCCATATCAATACAATTCAAGGTAACATGATTGATTTGAGGTTTATTTCTTCATATGCTATGTAAAATTTATTTGGTGGCAAGACTTGATCAACCTTGTTAACAAATACCTTTTATATGCATAGAGGAGGTAAACAACATCTCTTTCTTTCTCCACATGCTTTAGTTGCTGTAGCACTTTTAATTTGCAAAGTTTCTTAGTTGATTTGAGATTTCAAAAATTTTCCTGGCCAGTAATAATCCTAATACCCAGAAAATGTGCATTTTTCAAAGTTTTCAAAAATTCAAAATTACACCGTTGGTCCTATTTTTCGACGAGGCACCTGGAGCACCAGAGGATGACCTGTGGGGCACCAGAGGGCACCAAACCACAGGCCGGCGCGGCCAAGGAGGTGGCCGCCACCATGTGGTGTGGGCCCTCCTTGCCCCACCTTGCCATCTCTTCCTCCCAGACTTTCTCTCCCGAAAAACTCGTACCAAGTTCATCTCTCGCGTTTTTGCTCCGAGCTCCAGCATTTCTCAATCTCTTTGCTCAGCCCGATTTTCAAATTTGGCACATTTGCTCTTCGGTATGTGACTCCTCCACCCATCCAAGTAGAATTTTGTTTGGTTGAGTATATCTTGAATATTTTGCTGCTGTAGGTAACATGTTTAGTGAGCTTGCATGCTTGTTCTAAGTGGTAGAAACTAGTTTTGATGCATGATTAGTACTCTAGCAAGTTCCTATGGTAGTTTCCCTCAATTTTATGTCACCAAATCAAAAAATTTATATTGGTTGTTGAAATTTCAGAAAATGGAATGGAATAGATATCAATTGAACCAGCAAGAATTGGAAGTCCAACAAGTTATGATAGTCAATCGTGAAGAGGGAGTATACCCCTCTTACTACCCGTGCGCGGATTTCATGAGAAGCGCGGGGATATTTGAAGATGTTCAAACTCTAATTTCTCGTGCAGGGCTGAGTGACTTTGTTGAAGGAGAGCCAAGACAATATGTAAAATTAACTATGGCTTTTGTGCAGGATTTCAAGTTTAATTGGTCGCGATCTAACCCCACGGTTCAGTATAAAATTTACAATAAAACTGTCAACTTGCCATTTAGTGCTTTTTGTGCAGCAATTAGAATACCGCAATGGGGGTCGTGCGAGAAGATAAGGGGATCGCCGCAAGAACTCTCGGATCTTTACAAGATGATTTGCGATGGAAGGAGTTTCTCAGGTGAAAGTGGTAAAATCACTAGTATTCAGCTCCCGGCTATCCGCTACTTTGCTTATTTTATTACCAAATGCGTTCTCGCCAAAAGGATTGGTAACAAACTTTCTATCCCGGATTTGGCTTTTCTAGCTGCAGCACTGCAAAATAGTAGGTCTTATAATTTGGGGGCATTAATAGCTTATAGACTTGCTACTAACCGTGAGAAAGGTGGAGTGTGTGGAGGCCTCATCGCCTCTCGTTTACTAGCTTTTCATAATGTAGAACCTCATCATTTTGATATTCCGTTCCCCATAGAAAAACTTGACATAGCCTCTATGATTAAACATGAATTTGTTTCAGATTCCTCCAACTTGGGTAACCTGTATTATAAGATGATATTTTATAAGAAAGTTTGGAGAATAACTAAGAAAACTGAGAAACTAGTAAGATTGCCTGCGCCTGTTTTGTCTAACCTTGATTCCAGGGGAGATTGGTCGGTCACCAAAGGTGCACTGGATGCACATATAGAGAGAGGAGGCCAACATGCAAGAGACGACATAGAGGTCGAGGAGCACCTCGACTCATCATCCAATGCAGCAAGTTCCTCGCATCAACATGGTGGATATGCGGAGCCTCCACGCTTTTCTTCTGCGCATGAGCTTTACTATGACTACTCCATGGAATACCCACCGGCGAGGAACGACCCTCGTTGGGGTTGAACTCCACTTAGGCCAAAAGCCTAAGCTTGGGGGAGGTATACCGGCATCACTCATTCTTTGCATATTATGATTGCTGGATACTTGTATATACTTGTTTAGTCTCTTTGAGTGGTTTTCTAATGAGAGGAAGATGATATTTGGGGAAGTGCTGCCTGAAAACAGATTCTGGGCTGTTACCGTAAAAATTCGTGCGCACAGCTAGAACGTTATTTTGAGTTGAAAATTTTTGTGCAGGTTCCCCAGGTTGTTATCTAACTTTCATTAGTTGAACACTTTTTGAACTGAGCAACGTAAGATTTTTGTAAAAATCGATTTCTGTACTGCTGTCAGGATTTGGCAGATTTCTGCCATCTTGCTTTTCTGTGTTTTTTTAGTTTGCTATTTCTTGTTCTTGCTTTATTTCTTTCCCAAAACACAAAAAGACCAAAAATATTTCTGTTGTTTCTCTTTATCATTTGTTTATCTTGGTTTCTTGCATTTGTTTCGCTTTATTTGCTATTGCTAGTTTGCTATAAGAAAATCCAAAAAGATTTTGCTTTGTTTGCTTGTTTCCTTTTGTTCTTATTCTCAAATTCGAAAACACCAAAATATTTGCTGTTCTTCTTTGGTTTGTAAAGTTCATCTTGAGTTCAATGGTCTTCGGTGGCTGGAGCGTGGTTTTCATTTCATATTATCCAAGCTACACAAGTGAAAAGGCAATAATGACGATCTACGACAATCTGATTGTGGTGAGAGGCTGGTATGAACTCTATTTGTTTTCATTTTTGTACATATACTCATCCATGTGGGCATGCTTAGTTGGTTCATGTGAGGTATATGTTATTTAAGAAAGTCTAGTAGTTCATGATCTCTCATGATTGGCTCCAATTTATTAATATGAGTAGCATGTCATGGATGTTTGCTTGCATTGTTTTATTCATAAGTAAGTATGGCATTGTGGTATCCTCCTCTGAATAATTCATTTATATTGACTTTGCACATGCTCACGCATGCATATGACTGAACAAGAGTCAATTAAGCCTCAATGATCTATATTGCTTCAGAGTTCTTGTATCACTTTTATGCCTCTCGTAATCTATTTTGCCGCAAGCATGATTATGACAAGTATCGCTCTCTTGATTTGTCGTTCCCTAGTCTCTTGCTAGCCTTCACTTGTACTGAGCGGGAACGCTGCTCATGCCTCCAAACACCTGAAAACCAAGTTATTCCAGAGTGTCCACCATAAATACCTATTCATGGCATTTCAAACCATTCCAAGTAAATTCTCATGCGCTACCTTTAAAACCTTCAAAATGCTTCTTAATTTGTGTTAATGTTTCATAGCTCATGAGGAAGTATGTGGTGTTTAGCTTTCAACCTTGTCATTTACTTTTGACGGACTATCATATGGAATAGTGGCACATCCGCTTATCCAATAATTTTGCAAAAAGAGCTGGCAATGGGATTCCCGAATTAATTAAACTTAAATAGACACTCCTCCATGGTTTGTGATTGTTGGACGGCACCCGAAGGATTCGGTTAGCCATGGCTTGTGTAAGCAAAGGTTGGGGGAGTCATCATCATAATAAAACTAAAATAAAAAGGCACTCCTTCATTGTATGAGATTGTTGGCAGGCACCCGAGGATTCGGTTAGCCATGGTTTGTGCAAGAAAGGTTGGAAGGAGTGCCAAATAAATATGCAATAATTCATGGGAGCCGCTCTTGAAAGTCCGGTTGGCGAGGTAGTTAGTGTACCCATTACCATTCGTTGACAACAACAAACACCTCTCAAAATAATTTTACTCCTGATTTATAAAAATGAAAAGCTCTAGCGCATGTTAATCCCTCTTCCCTCTGCGAAGGGTCAATCTTTTACTTTTATGTTGTGTCTCCATCCTTTCTTTGAGCACTTTCTTGAGAGCACGACTGTCATTCTTAGTATAATATGCTTGTCTCAAAATATGATTGATTGTGGTATAACTTTGATGCTTTTATCTTTGACAATCACTACTTCTAGTCTTTCTATGAACTCCAGAGGTGCCCGGCATTTATGTTTTGCCAATCAAATACAGGCAAGCGAGATACCACTTTATCATACTCTCTTATGAACATTGCAATCCTGCTTATATACATGATTCATGATGCTTATTATTAATTGTTGGTACCTCTTCATGATTGATATAGCTGATAGATGATCTTATTTGCATGTACCTTGTTATGAACTGCTCAAGTATTAGCCATATCATGAGAATATATACATCATATGAGCAAATGTGTTCGTGAAAGTTCTTTTATCGCTCAGTTGTTAACTGAATTGCTTGAGGACAAGCTTGGGGGGAGTTGATACGTCCAAAACGTATCTACTTTCCCGAACACTTTTGCTATTGTTTGACCTCTAATTTGTGTATTTTGGATGCAACTAACACGGACTAACGCTGTTTTCAGAATCGCCTTGTTCGTTTTTGTGCAGAAATCCAACTTTCGGGAAAAACCTCGGAATTTATGCGAAGGCCCTATTTTCCCAGAAAACTAACGGAGCCAGAAGGGCACTTGAAGTGGAGGCCCGAGGGCCCCACACCACCAGGCGGCGCGGCCCATGGGGGGCCCGCGCGGCCGTGGTGGGCCCCCCCTCCGACGCCCCCTTCGGACTACTTATTCGCCTCGACCTAAAAACGCCAGGGAGAAGTCGAAGTCGCCAAACCCTCCGTAACGCCGCCACATCGCGAACTCCGTCGCGGGAGCCGTAAGTCTCCGTTCGGCACTCACGGGACGGGAATTGGAGGAGATCATCACCGCCATCACCGCCAACGCCTCTCCATCAACCAGCAATGTTTCCCCATCCATGTGTGAGTAATTCCCCCGCTGTAGGCTGAAGGGGATGGTAGGGATTGGATGAGATTGGTCATGTAATAGCATAAGATTGTTAGGGCATAGTGCCTAGTGTCCGTAGATGGTACTTTTATGATATTGTTGCAACTTGTTATGCTTAATGCTTGTCACTAGGGCCCGAGTGCCATGATCTCAGATCTGAACATGTTATTATTTCATCAAGATATTCATTGTTTATGGTCTTACCTGCAAGTTGTATACACATGTTGCTGTCCGGAACCAATGGCCCCGAAGTGACAGAAATCGGGACAAGGGGGAATGGTAGTAACGTGAGGATCACATGTGTTCACGGAGTGTTAATGCTTTGCTCCGGTACTCTATTAAAAGGAGTACCTTAATATCCAGTAGTTTCCTTGAGGCCCGGCTGCCACCGGCTGGTAGGACAAAAGATGTTGTGCAAGTTTCTCGACACGTACGACTATAATTGGAACACATGCCTATTGATTGATTAGTACTTGGACACCGTTTTATTATTATCTGCAAATGCCCTGCTATGATTGTTACATGAGTTTCTCTCATCCATGCAACGCCCGTCATCCGTCCCCGTGCCTACAGATTTTAATCCTCGCTGTTTACTAAAATCACTACCGTTGTCTTTGTTACTCTCTGCTGTTATTTCACTACTGCTATTGCTATAAAACTGTTATTATCGATAAACTCTTGCGAGCAAGTCTCTTTCAGTGCAAAATTGACAACTCCGTTGTTAAGGCTTCCAAGTATTCTTTGTCTCCCCTTGTGTCGAATCAATAAATTGGGTAATACTTCCCTCGAAGACTGTTGCGATCCCCTATACTTGTGGGTCATCATGCACTAACCCTCTAATGAGTTGTTTCGAGTTTGGTGTGGAGGAAGTTTTCAAGGATCAAGAGAGGAGGATGATATACTATGATCAAGAAGAGTGAAAGCTCTAAGCTTGGGGATGCCCGGTGGTTCACCCTGCATATTCTAAGAAGACTCAAGCGTCTAAGCTTGGAGATGCCCAAGGCATCCCTTCTTCATCGACAAATTAGGTTCCTTCTCTTGAAACTATATTTTTATTCGGCCACATCTTATGTACTTTACTTGGAGCGTCCGTTTGTTTTTGTTTTTGTTTTTGTTTGAATAAATGCTTGTGTGGGAGAGAGACACGCTCCGCTGGTTCATATGAACACATGTGTTCTTCGCTTTATCTTTTAGTGTTCATGGCGAAGGTTAAACTGCTTCGTTCATTTTTATATGGTTGGAAACGGAAAATGCTACATGTAGTAATTGATAAAATGTCTTGGATAATGTGATACTTGGCAATTGTTTTGCTCATGTTTAAGCTCTTGCATCATATACTTTGCACCTATTAATGAAGAAACACATAGAGCTTGCTAAAATTTGGTTTGCATAATTGGTCTCTCTAAGGTCTAGATAATATCTAGTATTGAGTTTTGAACAACAAGGAAGTGTAGAGTCTTATAATGTTTACAATATGTATTTTATGTGAGTTTTGCTGCACCGTTCATCCTTGTGTTTGTTTCAAATAGCCTTGCTAGCCTAAACCTTGTATCGAGAGGGAATACTTCTCATGCATCCAAAATACTTGAGCCAACCACTATGCCATTTGTGTCCACCATACCTACCTACTACAAGGTATTTATCCGCCATTCCAAAGTAAATTGCTTGAGTGCTACCTTTAAAATTCCATCATTCACCTTTGCAATATATAGCTCATGGGACAAATAGCTTAAAAACTATTGTGGTATTGAATATGTACTTATGCACTTTATCTCTTATTAAGTTGCTTGTTGTGCGATAACCATGCTTCGGGGGACGCCATCAACTATTCTTTGTTGAATATCATGTGAGTTGCTATGCATGTCCGTCTTGTCTGAAGTAAGAGAGATCTACCACCTTCATGGTTGGAGCATGCATATTGTTAGAGAAGAACATTGGGCCGCTAACTAAAACCATGATTCATGGTGGAAGTTTCAGTTTTGGACATATATCCTCAATCTCATATGAGAATAATAATTGTTGCCACATGCTTATGCATTAAAGAGGAGTCCATTATCTGTTGTCCATGTTGTCCCGGTATGGATGTCTAAGTTGAGAATAATCAAAAGCGAGAAATCCAAAATGCGAGCTTTTTCCTTAGACCTTTGTACAGGCGGCATGGAGGTACCCCATTGTGACACTTGGTTAAAATATGTGCATTGCAAAGATCCGGTAGTCCAAGCTAATTAGGACAAGGTGCGGGCACTATTAGTATACTATGCATGAGGCTTGCAACTTGTAAGATATAATTTACATAACTCATATGCTTTATTACTACCGTTGACAAAATTGTTTCATGTTTTCAAAATAAAAGCTCTAGCACAAATATAGCAATCGATGCTTTCCTCTTTGAAGGACCATTCTTTTACTTTTATGTTGAGTCAGCTTCACCTATCTCTCCACCTCAAGAAGCAAACACTTGTGTGAACTGTGCATTGATTCCTACATACTTGCATATTGTACTTGTTTATTACTCTATGTTGACTATTATCCATGAGATATACATGTTACAAGTTGAAAGCAACCGCTGAAACTTAATCTTCCTTTGTGTTGCTTCAATACCTTTACTTTGATTTATTGCTTTATGAGTTAACTCTTATGCAAGACTTATTAATACTTGTCTTGAAGTACTATTCATGAAAAGTCTTTGCTTTATGATTCACTTGTTTACTCATGTCAATACCATTGTTTTGATCGCTGCATTCACTACATATGTTTACAAATAGTATGATCAAGGTTATGATGGCATATCACTTCAGAAATTATCTTTGTTATCGTTTTACCTCCTCGGGACGAGCAGAACTAAGCTTGGGGATGCTTGATACGTCTCCGACGTATCGATAATTTCTTATGTTCTATGCCATATTATTGATGATACCTACATGTTTTATGCACACTTTATGTCATATTCGTGCATTTTCTGAACTAACCTATTAACAAGATGCCGAAGTGCCGTCCTGTTTTCTGTTTTTGGTTTCAGAAATCCTAGTAACGAAATATTCTCGAATCGGACGAAATCAAGACCCAGTTCCTATTTTCACCGGAAGCATCCAACACCCGAGAGCGCTGTAGGGCCCCTGTGGGCCCAGATGATGGGGTGGCGCGGCGGGCCCGGCCGCCCCTATGGTGCCGCCGCCTCTTCGACCCTCTGACGCTGCCCTTCCGCCTATTTAAAGCCTCCGTCGAGAAAACCCCATGCGAAAAACCACGATACGGAAAACCTTCCGAGCCGCCGCCATCGCGAAGCCAAGATCCGGGGACAGGAGTCTCTCCTGCACCGCCGGAGCGGGAAGTGCCCCCGGAAGGCTTCTCCATCGACACCGTTGCCATCTCCACCGCCATCTTCATCACCGCTGCTGCTCCCATGAGGAGGGAGTAGTTCTCCATCGAGGCTCGGGGCTGTACCTAGCTATGTGGTTCATCTCTCTCCTATGTACTTCAATACAATAATCTCATGAGCTGCCTTACATGATTGAGATTCATATGATGATGCTTGTAATCTAGATGTCATTATGCTAGTCAAGTGAGTTTTACTTATGTGATCTCCGGAGACTCCTTGTCCCACGTGTGTAAAGGTGACAGTGTGTGCACCGTGTGGGTCTCTTAGGCTATATTTCACAGAATACTTATTCACTGTTGAATGGCATAGTGAGGTGCTTATTTATATCTCTTTACGATTGCAATGTGTTTGTATCACAATTTATCTATGTGCTACTCTAGCAATGTTATTAAAGTAGTTTTATTCCTCCTGCATGTGTGCAAAGGTGACAGTGTGTGCACCGTGTTAGTACTTGGTTTATGCTATGATCATGATCTCTTGTAGATTGCGAAGTTAACTATTGCTATGATAATATTGATGTGATCTATTCCTCCTACATATGCATGAAGGTGACAGTGTGCATGCTATGCTAGTACTTGGTTTAGTCTTTTGATCTATCTTACACTAAAGGTTACTAAAATATGAGCATTATTGTGGAGCTTGTTAACTCCGGCATTGAGGGTTCGTGTAATCCTACGCAATGTGTTCATCATCCAACAAAAGTGTAGAGTATGCATTTATCTATTTTGTTATGTGATCAATGTTGAGAGTGTCCACTAGTGAAAGTGTAATCCCTAGGCCTTGTTCATAAATACTGCCATCGCTGCTTGTTTACTGTTTTACCGTTACTACTGCATTACTACTGCTTGTTTACTCTCCGGCAAAGCACTTTTCTGGTGCCGTTACTACTTATTCATACCACCTGTATTTCACTATCTCTTCGCCGAACTAGTGCACCTATTAGGTGTGTTGGGGACACAAGAGACTTCTTGCTTTGTGGTTGTGGTTGCATGAGAGGGATATCTTTGACCTCTTCCTCCTGAGTTCGATAAACCTTGGTTAATCCACTTAAGGGAAACTTGCTGCTGTTCTACAAACATCTGCTCTTGGAGGCCCAACACTGTCTACAAGAATAGAAGCTCCCGTAGACATCACCGCCGCCCTCGTTGGCGGTGTTAGCAGCCCCCTTTCCGTCAAACGGCGGTGGGGGTGGAGAGGTGCTGCCCGATGGCTTCTCTCGGGAGTTGGGGATTCGCTGGCGGGGGCATAGAGTGGCGCGGTCATCGCTGGCCGATGCCTGAGGATCTCCATCGGGGGTTGATGAGGAGGAGGCAGTACATCGGCTGTGCGGCTTTGGCGGGCACAACAGTGATCTGCGTCGTCGGATGAAATCTTGGTCGTGAGGCACGATCTTGACCAGATGGGTTCAGGAAGGGTGGGTGTTGTGTGGTCTATGGCTGTCATCGGGACGCCGTTGACTTGCAGCCTAGCGCTGGACTATCTCCTTCCTCTTCGGTTCCATCAAGGAGACGACTAGCGGTGTGGGGGCCTGCCAGTATCGCGAATAAAGACGGTGGTCATAGGGTTTCTCTTGCGCAAAGATGAAGAACTGCCCGAGGCTTGTGATTCTTGATCTGGCCGGAGTGTTGAGTTCCGGAAGGCTCCACCGGCAAATGTAACAGTGCACATATTGCCTGGAGTTTGCTGGGTCGGGTGGTATTTGGTTGTGCTCACCCATGCTTTTATTCCAACCGTTTGATTCTGGAGGGAGCAGCGCGAAGCTCTGTTATGTGTTGTCATCAGATGATATTCTGGTCCATGGTAAAATCAGAGGAGGAGAATATCATAGAGGCCAGATTGGACGACTAGCAATGGAGGTTAGAGTTTGTGTGCTGTTGAGGAACTTGCTTGGTGTTCTGGATTTTCGCAGCAACAGTATGTAAGTGGAGCAGTAGCACAGGTGAAATCCAGAGTCTTACCATTCAGAGTGAAAATTCAAGGTCTGGCCTTAATTGGTTGTTCCTTTCTTGGAGGCGTCGCTTTTGGAAAACCTAGAGTTTAGGTGATGTCTTGGTGGTGAATGTATTGTTGCTGCTAAGGCTGTAATACCCTAGCGGAGCTTTTTTTTAGTTTTGTTTCTCTTTTTTAGCTATATGCATCCATATACCATTTGAGGTGTAATTAGTATCTCTCGATATTAATATATTTCTTTTATAGAAAAGATATTCATCACACCTTGTTCCTCACGGTCCTATGCTTGCTGCTCGCCGTTGCCTGACTGCCAGACCCTGCTCGCCTATACCCCATGGTACATTGGTACGTACAGTCGTCCATGAATCTGATGAAAAGTTTAGAGATGATGGCTTCTATTCTAGTATTGGGAGTGTCAAAGTCATTGCATCACATCTAGACATAGATCCAAAATTTGGTACACACGCTAAAGTAAAGGAATTAAGGAGCATTTTGGTGAAATCAATGATGAAGATGGGAAACTACAAATATTGGTTCTTATTTGAAGTAATAAACTAGAACGAATACGACTTGTTGTATTTTATTATTCATTTTGTCTTCATATCATAATATGACATCATGTAAGTGCTTAAAAAATATTTATAGACATCCCAGACTATGAGTATGTTAGTTGGATGTTAATTTTTAATTATTTTACAAGTACGAGTTGACAAAATATTTCTATACTAGTAAAAATGCCCGTGCTTTGCTACGGGTCTTCAAATTTTATTTCTCAATACACATATATAATTCACAACTCACTATGAAAATTTAAAACAAATCAGGGTATCATAATGTACTACAACATGATAACACCGACCACAATAATAAGATATCATTGTTGTGCATCTGCGTGGTTTCATGTTCTAGGTCTTCTTGTTACTTTTCCGCGGTAAGTCCAATACATGCGTTCTGGGCCATTATAACTTTAACTCAACAACCTCTGCTTTTGGATGTATTATGTCTCACAAAACATGGGTGTTGCAAACACAGGTGTAACTGAAGGAATACTTCTTTTCTGATTAGTCCAAACATCACTTTAGTAATCATAAATATAATAACACATGTCTTCCAAATCTTACTTGTTTTTAATCAAGTTGCTTTTTACCTTTTACCTATGTGTGATTTAATTAGCTACTCCCTCCGATTCATATTAATTAACTTCAATATGGATGTATCTAGACACATTTTAGTTCTAGATACATCCATATTAGAGTCAATTAATATTAACCGGAGGGAGTACTTAAATTGAGTAATAGTAAAACTCACTGACCCGCTGTCCCGGCTAGCCCACCGTCTCTGGGCTGCTATGCCAGGAATCGAACGGTGCAATATATGGTTAATTGGGCCGAAAAATGTGAAACACACAGCTCATAGTGCTCGACACCCATGCAGCTCCACAACACAGTGGCTCCCTATCGAACCCTAACACATGTCACTGTAGCGGATCGGTACTTGCCAGGCGTTGTAAGCATGTGCACCAATCAAACGATCCACAAACAAGCGACATCTGGTTAAATTTGAGTTATGTAATTGCTTTCATCTTTCACTCTATTTTAGCTTGAATAAAAAAACATTGTCTTGAAATATGTCACGTGAATACAAATAGTAGTAGGTAGAGTGATTTTTTGCAATAATAATTTCGTATGGAATAAGTAACCTATTACCTAAGTAAATAAATGTTTAGAAATATTAAGAAAATATCTCTCATCCTATATTTTGTCAAGTTTAACATCCAGAGACCATAGATGACTTACGTCATTACGGAATTTGCATGATGCAATTTGTTGAGAAAAATATGTTTTTTTCAACATAATCAATTAAAAACAGTTATGAAAAAGATATTAGAAAATTTTAAAATTTAAAAGCAAGCATAATGTTTAAAATCCTAATATAATCGTAACGCTAGCTGGACCATAGCAAATCTAACATATATTTCATTGGCTATTGAGAAGTGTATATATTGATGAAGTGGCTCACTTCATTGCCACAGTGTGGAGAAGAAAATAAAGGAGATGTGTATGCCCTACTACGAATTACCGAAAGAACACATCACACTCTCAACCTCCGCCACTGTCTTCTCTTTCCCTCGTCGAGTCGCGTCGACCATCCCCTCCATTGCCTCCCTGTTGCTGGTGTCGACGGCCGCCCCTTATCTACCTCCCCGCCACTGGCAAGAGGATCTGCTCTTCCACTGCCTCCCGCCGCTGCCGCGAGTTTCTCCCCTTCCCTGCTGCTGCTGCGAGTTCCGCTCCCTCCCCTGCCTCCCGATGCCGGCGAGAGGACCCCCTCCCCCGAGTCCTTGCCTCTGGAGGCACGCCCCCTCCCAGAAGTGTGATAATGCATGCCTCATTCTGGCAAAGTGCACTCCATAACCAGCACAACAAAAACCAGATTGAGGGAAGGCCTCTTATAATGAGTGAATCCAGCAAATGATCACCATGGAATACCAGAATGATGACACAGTAGGTTGACTCACCAGATCAAAAGTACTATAATAATCATTTAGACACCAGATTCAGCAGCGTTTCATTTCTGTTAAGTGCTGCAACCTCCCGAGCTTCCCATCTCATTGCCTTTGTTGGCCACCGCAGCTGAACCATATGACCCACCAACTCATAGTAATAGGAAATCACTCTGGTTTAAGGACAGCAACCGATCAGCGGTACATTACAAATTTCCTTAAATGGCAAGAAAAGTGTGCTTACTTGCGGTAGAAGAAGATGGCTCTATCCCTGAACTTTGATGTCTCTGAAGTTAATATGCTGAGGGCTAATATACTCTCCCTGAGAGGCCTCCGTCCGCTCATTTCCTTCTCAGTCAACTTCAGATCATGGCCGGGTTGCCCTTCATCCAAAAGTGCCTAAAATTACCATCAACGTAACTATCAAAGATGTGTAATTTGATTATTTGACCTATTTAATTATGGTTGTACACGATATAATGTAAAAACACATATTATAATTAGCAATGCTCACATTCTCAATACGCTGGTTGCTGATATCTATAATGTAAAAAGGGGAAGGGTTGTAAATAAATGTTGAATGCAAAAGAAAAACAGTCATTCACCAGAAACAAATGTAACAACTTGCATGCACATGCGGCAGCCGCTATCCTGTAGTTGATGAGCAAGTAATAGTTTTTTATCGTCAAAGAGTAGGTATTTGCATAATCTCCTTATTAGAACTAAAATGGTCTATCCTTACGACCAGTTTCTCTTTGATTTACTTGTAGATGACCTATCCATCACATGTATAATATGCATCCGATTATCCATTTTCTCCTCAAGCATTCACATAGATTTATTGATGTAAAATAAACATCACTTATATCTACTAAGCAAAGCAGTCTGGCTCACACAGAGTAGTAATGTAGTAGTACCATACGCGCTGTGGTCAATAGGTCAAGCAAGCACCCCAAGTATTCAGGCGTTTGACAGGTGTAGAAAAATCTTGGTCATGGTAGGTCCCATCGATTACAGGCATGCCGCATGCGTCTTTGGCTCAGCGCAAGGCAGGTGTAGAAAAATCTTGTACTGACCCAGTGAGTTGAAGAAGTCAGAGAGATAAAGAAAGGGTTGAGATATCTATTCGGTAGCTCTAGCCGTACAACCGATTCTGTAGGTCTGCCGGCGAATAGTGTGAACTACAAATAAATTTATGCACAAATAATAGTAAGTTCTAAATTTTAGTGTTTTGCCCAGAATACCAATGCAGAGTCGTTCTATGTTATTATTATCTACATAACATATCCCTGGAGCCATATGCAATAACATATAAATACCATTTAATCTCACGAATTGGGACGACGGCGCTTGCACCCTCGGCATGGAGGTGCAGAGGTGTCGGATTGTGCATCCCATGTGTGTCCCACTCACATGCCGTCCTTCCTCCCACTAAATTTTATTACTTAGGTATTCAGAAACTGAGCTAGTGCGTGGGTCTTATTCAGCACAACAAATAAGAATTCTAAGTAGGTATCGGTAAGAACGAATAGCAACCAAAAGCAGGTCTTGTGAGAACAATAGATAGCAATATTTACTTCGATTAAGTCCTATTTGCACACTTTATATCCACTACCACAGAACAACGATTTATCAGAGGAATTCGTTTTTTAGCAGTATCAGAGGAATTTTGAGTGAGAGATTGACAATGTACCACAAATACAAAGATCCTAGTCATGCATGAGTCATCAACGAATATCGCTCCTAGTTGGCACACAGGATTTCTAATAAAAAAAATTGTTGGATGGACCCTTGACATACTTGTTAGTACTCCTCCCTAAAAACATAATCAAGAGAGGGGGTAAGAAAATGCTGCATCAATATCTACCATAGCTTGATGGTGTTAAAAACTGCAAGTTTTTCAAGAAATGAACCATAAGTGTTGGTGCGAATATGTAAGGTAAATCATGATCTCAGCAAAATATGGCCATGAAAGACAATATCAAAGGAAAATTGAATAATCTACCTTGTAGTTCATTAATGGTGGATCTATCTTAATGGATGGAAAAATAGGAAGGAATGCAATATCAGGGAAAAAGGACAAAGAGGTGCCCAACGTTTGTAAACTTAGCAACTTTCTCTCTTACATGACCTAGAGAGAAATCTAGCACCAAATACACCTCACCTTTCATGCATATATCAAATCAGAATAAAAGAAACTGCAGGGCTATGAAATTGTCTTTGCTACATCTTTGGAGTTGATAAATAAAATAAATAGCCATACAAATGTCATCCCATAAACCGGATATTTGTATATGTGTGCAATATATGTGCCCATAGTACTGGACCTTTCAGCATGTTGATGGTGGAATTAGTTGAGACACTTGTATGAAGGAATGTCAGGATTCAATTAAATTTATCCAAGTTTATGTACTGCGAAATACATAATGTGAAGCATGAATGACATGGCACACTATGACATGGCACATTGGGTAAATAAGGTCAGAGGAAGAAATGGAAATACTTACCAGGATGAAAAATAAGTGAAGAAAACTGTAAAATGAGGATCACTGGTGTAGCTAAACGGATATCACACATAACAAAAAGCGGCGATTTTTTTTAAATAATACGAATTATTTATTTAATTTCAAGACTACCACGCGATTTAAATTTTTTTGAAAAGTGTGACCCGGTCGGACATTAGCTGACCGATCGGTCAATAATAGTCCGACTGTTGCTGGATGTCAGATGTAAGAAGTAGTTGGTCGATAGCTGACCAATTGGTCAGCTACCGACCGACCGGCCTTTCTGTCCAACCGGCCATCTGACAGCCGATGATTTGCATGGATTTAGTTTGGGTTATTACGAGTGATATCTCCTGGCACTTCTCCCCCATTCTTTTTCCGCCACCGCTCTCCCGCCATATGTTTTTATGTTTAAAAAATGCAAAATCCAAAAAAAATGTCGTGCCGCTGAGGATCGGAAGAGAAAATGGGCTCACATCGACGCGTTTCAAATAGCGCCGGCGCTTTTTCGAGCCCAATAGAAGCGCCGGCAACCCCGTGCCGGTCCCTTGGCGAAGTGCGCGAATCGGGCGCGCCGGTGCCTCGCGGCACGACGGTTTTCGCGGGTGGGGGTGCCTTGTCAGAGGATGCGACGGTTCGCATCGGAAACAACGCGGGAAGGTTGGTCGTCGGCGTTCATGGCCTCCCGCGCGGAAACCCAAGCGGCGACGAGGGCAGCGACTGGCCACGCGGCGTCCACCCACCTTCCCCAGGCGCCTTCAACGAGCGTCTACACGGCTGGCACGTCTCCAATGCCGGCTTCGCCGTGCCACCGTCGCCATCGGTAGGGCCACAGACGCGGGCCCTCGCTAGGGAACGGCGGAACCTGCTAACGCCGACGGAGAGGAACATGCCGGCCGACGCGCTTGACAGCCCAGCTTGGGCGACGCGATTCGAAGATGAGCGCGCCGTCGAGCTCGCGCGAGCGGCGGCTTCAACAACATCGTCCGGGAGCTCGCGCGCCGGATTGTCGGCAGCCGGCGACTGCACGCGCTCGGCCGCGCCCGCGCTTCCTTCTGGAGGCGTCGTCATCCGCGACGGGGCGAGGCGCGCGTCCTCTGCTCCGACCAGGTCACACTTTTCACAATTTTGCAAATCGCACGCTATTCCTACACTTAAATAAAAAATTCATATTATTTTAAAAAAAATCGCGATAATCAGCCGGCACATGGAGGCACTAGTATGTCGCATGCAGTAGTACGTGCATGTGTGCTAATCAGCAACACCTACTTAGCATATGTAGAAGCGTGATCGGCTGCTAGCTACGTGCATGTGTGCTAATCAGCCGCGCTAAGAGCCCGTCGGTCGGTAGCAGGCCGATCGGCTGGTAGCTAACCGATCGGTCAACTGCTGGCCGATTAGGTCTGCCATCTGACACAGCACACGCGGCCGACACCCTATCAGCCAACTCCTCACCGATCGGTCAGCAACTGACCGACCAAGTCACAAAAGTAAAATTATCTGAAAACGCGCGCTACGGCTGTAAATAAATAAAAAAATCGTATTATTAAAAAAAAATCGGGACAAAAAGCTGCAATTAGAAATAAATGATGTTAGTACTAAGAGGATCTCGGGTCTCACTCTCACTCTCACTACGCAATAGACGATGGAGAAGATATCCATGGTACTCCTCAGCCTCCACGGCTCGGCATGAAGATTACATCCATACTATTCTGAAATAAACATGCACCACCAACTAAGATAGCTTCTGAGACACATGTATGAATATATGATATACCACATGCTTGAATGACAGCTCTTACAGAGCAACATCATGTCAAAGGATTCAAGTAAGAGGAATTATAGGCACTTGATTCGAGAAAATATAAGATTTGATTAAGGATAACAATAAAATATCTCCTTCTCATTTTGAATGATGCCAACTGTATTTGTCTTGCTGCTTCATGCGAAAAAGAGCGGAAGGATGATCCCATGATTCTAGCCTCAGTTTTGGCGACAAGAAAGACCCTCTCAAAAATAATACCCACTATATTTTTACATGTGATAGTAAATAATGCATTAGAACATAAATCATGTATGGACAGTTGAAGAAGTGTAGTATTGAAAGTGTCCTATTTGGTTTAGAAGCTTAAAGGGGTAGCCAACTTACCAACTGCAGTACTCGGTTCTCTCTTGTTTGCATTAGAAAATGAGGTTATAGGAATCCAGTACAATTTTCTGCTCATTGTCTACAAATGTATCTGATAAGAAGATGCTTGCATCATAGCTATATGACAAGAACCGATGCATTTTAGTGATTCTTCAGATGACTGGCAGATAAAAGACTGTATGCCCTCAAATGCAGAAGTGAGAAAGTTATGTTGTGTTTCAGATGACGTGTGAAAAGTCAAATTTCCATGTTAATTTGCGCCCCAACCTACAGGTCCAATAACGTTTGCATCTTAAATGCAATAGATGCAGACAACAAAAACAGGGGCCAGGGATAAGATATCTATACAAACGTATTAAAAGGTATGGATGAAGTATAATAAAATATAGCATGCACATACGAAATAGAGTCAGAGAGCATCAAGCAACGTCGAGTGCAAAAACACTCTCTACCATTTCCGCATCTTTCAACTCCAAATCTTTCTTACGTAAGCCCCATACCTCACATATAATGGTAATATGATCATTTGTCAAGTCCTTTCTTGCTCTTCAGATTCATCCTTAGCCTCCTCAACATCAATTTCGGCAATAATAATATCATCATCCTGATCGATAGTACCACATTTCTACCAGGGATGCATATGTTGCAGTGGAACAGCTTAATCCAGGGAAACCATTGATTGTGACTTTTCCTTTTGTTGAGCCAGTGAATTCTAATGTCATTCTTCCAGTAGATACCATACTGCTGATTGATTCAGTAACATACTGCAATAGGGAGTGACTCATAATTCAAGCCTCAGAGAACATGCTTTACAAGATCATCAACATGCAGAAATCTCATATTTAGCATTGATCAAGAGCACACATGGGGCTTGTTGCACTTCAAAAGTACTTGCCCTTGTTCATGGTCGACAAATACCAGATCATGTGATAGGAGACTATGAAATATGCTATCAGATTTTGCTGAAGATAATATATCTGCTGCTAGGGAGATGTCAAAACCTGCAAAACAACAATTAGATAGGCAAAAGTGTGGTGCAGTCCAAAGAATAGTTATATACGGATGCTCAAATAACAATGCGACCGTGGTTCAATATTGTATGGGAACTCAATCATCTATGCTCTCACAAAGAGAAAGCCTCTTACTCAGAATAGCCACCAAGCCAGGAACGAATTCTTGTGGTGAGGATGGTATCAATACATAATCATTCAGGTGTGACTGTGTGCAGTCGGTTGGATGCAACAATTTGTGTAAGAGTATATCAAAATCTCCATTATCCCATCTGTCCAATTGAAGAAAATAGAAGATGAATTAGTAAACCAAAAGATGGGTAGGCACACGAAGAAAGAAGCCAGATGATCCTGGCACACCAATCGACTCAGAGACAAAGATTTGGAGTAGAGAACCGAACCAGATTCAGTCACATGGTTGTCCCGTTCGACAGAAGTGAGGAAGAAGAAGAGCGGCGGATGCGCCGTCGACCACACCAAGGCACTGCGGGACGACCACTGCCAGCAACTCTGATGACTCCAGGAGGTAACCGCGCAGCTCCACTTCTTTGCAACTTGGCGACTCCGGTGGCCACTGGCACGCAGGTCACATGCACGGCTATACTGCCCGGCAACTCCGACCAGTCCCGCGCTCTGGCCGGCCAGCGGTGGAGCAGAGAGGCCAATCTCCCCGAATCCGTCCGCCCCTGCTATCACCAGAGCGGGAGACACGGGACTGGGTCATTGGCACGTCGGCTGGGCAAATTGGGCGACGGAGAAGGCCAGGGCGGCGACGCTCGTGCGGTGGCGGATGGCGGCTGGGACGCTGGAGTGATTGAGCCGAGAGGGGAGCCGCGAGAGAGAGGGAGCATGGAAGGGATCGCGAGGGCTGGGCGGGCGTTAGAGGATAGTCAAGGAGGAGCGGAATCAATGGAAGAAGTTAAGGAGAGGAATTAGTGATTTTTGACGTGGCCCACGCTGAAACTGCTCAAGAAGCGGGCAGGTGCCGAACAGGAGTACGACGAAGGACGACGAAAAGTTTTGACGTATTGGGAGGTAGGCAGAATAAGGAACATGTTCCTCCTTTTTAAGTAGTGTAGATTGAGAACCAACATAAGGTTGGGTGGTTAGCAGGGTGGTTGTACCTCAGCCCACCAGAGTTCAAATTCCAGGTTTGACATCTGTGTGTCTCATTAAGGAGAAATATTTATTTAGGGGGAGGCGACGTTCCCGTCGACAGCGAGGCGCCATTGGTGATTTCGTCAATTTCAAGACCCCGGCCGCTGGCTTAGTATTTCGGAGGTGCTCATAGGGGTAGGGTGTGCGTGTGTGCGTTCATGGGGGCGAGTGTATGCGCTTGTATATGAGCGTCTGCGTTTGTACTCTGTTTCTCAAAAAAAAAATTCTATATTTATCGATATGTGTGTTCATATATATCCTTGGGACCCAGTCAACTTATCCATATATAGGACCCCGCAAAATATAGAGCCGGCCCTACTTGCGGCGAAAATGACCAATATGACTCAATCGTGTTTTTATTTCTATTCTAGGATTCTTTTTGTAAAGTTCTAGGATTGTTCTGGTTTTCTTTTTTGTGAAATGTATCCACGGATTAAAATTAAGATAGCTCCAGGGCTCCTTCGAGACGCCTTTCCCGTTAAAAAAATGGAATAAGTAAACAATAGATTTTTAAACAGAAGGTATAAGTGCCCATCTTTAAATTAATAAAACCTCAAACGGCTAAGGTTTGTTACAAGGTGCTAACCTGCTTACAACACAACAAACATCAAAAGCACACCATAAACAAGAAAATAGCTTGTCGATGTCGAAGCCTCCTCGCAAAACCACCAGAGAAGACGCAACACATGTCCGATGGAGCCACCTGCTACCTTGAGGGAAGTCGTCGTCTGCAACATAGGTTGGGAGGGGCAGTACCAACAACCATTTCCAATGTCTTAGAGGATCCCTTCCCTCTCATCCTGCCTCAAAGGACGCCGAACCTTCAAAAATTGGATACGCTCCCCTGAGCTATGGAGAATGCACACCACAAGCCAAACCTGGCCAGAAAACACACACGCCTCACCGAGGCTGACGAAGCCACCGAGGTTGTACTGCCACCTTCTAGGGGAGCCACCGCGAAGAATGCAAACAGGGGCTACGATCGTTGATGAAAGAGCAGGTCACCGAGCGCGCTCGGGCAACACCACTACCAGCCGCCAAACACCACCACCGCCCTCAACTGGCAACCGTTCCCCAGGCGACGCCCCCAAGGAGGAATCGACGCCGATGGCACCGATGTCACCCAATCTAGAGGATTTTGGGTTTTCACCCAGGAACATGGCCGGGGTGGGGAGAACCTGGGACCTCAACAGTGCCTCAAGAGGAAGAACGGCGCCCCAGGATGTCGCCACTGCCATGGTAGTCTAGACAACTAGGCGTTTCCCCCGGTCCCAATCTCACACCACCGCCCCCTGAACCGTCCCCAGATCCCTCAGGAGCCGACGACCAGCTCCGGTGGAGAAGAGAGCCAAAGTGAGAGGAAAGAGCTGACCATCAGATCTGGTGGGTGGCCACCGGAGCAGCCACCACGCCACGACCGTCACCCACCACCGCCTTGCCACCCGTGCGGCCAAGGACGACGGCGCGCACCCACGGATGCCGCCATAGCCGACTTCGCCACTCCACCCGAGGCTGCCGCCCCGTCGCCCAAGAAGCCCTGCCACCAGAAGCTATGCCGCCATTGTCGTCGCCCTCGAGGAAGAAGCCAACATCGTCGAGCTCCGCCTCCTCCACCACGAGGAGCCATCTTGCCGCGGCGCGCTGGCCCGCTGCACGAGGAGCCGCTGGCTCGTCGCTACGCCGCCAAGATGGGAGAGCCCCGCGCCTCCGCCTCGCGGGTGGGATCCCGGGATCCGCCGCCGGCACCGCACGGCCTTTGGCCAGCGGCTAATGCTGGCGGTGGCGGCGGAAGGGAGAGGGCAGAGGAGTTGCTGGGCTAGGGTTGGAATCGCCTGCCCAGTATCCCGCGGGGAGCGACAGGGTCGGCCCGAAGCGTTTTTGAAGTAAACAATAGATACTCATATTTCATAGCATCCTGTTAAAAAACAAGTTTTATAGCATGAGATGGATAACCTGGAATGCCACATCTGTTTTATGCCTTTAATTTGATTCACAAGTTTAATTGGCATGTATATGTAAACTCTTTGCACATTACTCTGTGGATCAGTTTAACAGTTTGCTCATTACGAGCCTCCCTTACATACCATCCGTTATATTCCTTTTTTTTGAAAAGGGGAGGAGAGCCCCCGTCTTTGCGCAAATCAATGCCACACAACCAATTTTATTGCATAGTTTCATAACTTTAGAGTTTATGCTCTCATATGGGTCACACAACGCGGAACAAAAGAAAACAAGCCACCTATGCATTCTGTATTCTTCGAAAAAGCCGCTAGCAATCCTGGTTAGTGCTTTTCTAAACAAGTTGTGCTTAGTAATTATTAGCCATTCCTGCATCCAATCTGCTTACCCCCGTCGTACCGGTTTATTAGGGTATTATGCACTTTGAAAAAAAGTTTAACCATTAATTTGGCAACAAATTATGATATACATACCGCACAAATTATGTCATTGGATTCATGTTTAAAAGAAATTTTCAATAGTATAACTTTCCTGGTATGTATCTTATATTTTTTAACTAATTTATGGTTAAATTTTTTTCGAAGTACGTAATACCCTAATAAACCGGTATGGGAGGAGTATTATGTGCATGGAATGCCACTTCAGACAAGATGTAAAAAAACTTGCAAGTCCATCAAAATGACTCTTCTCTGTAATGATGGTAAATTGGCATGCAGGCAAAATATATGATAGATGTTGAGATGTGTTTATGCAGTAAATAAAATGTCCAATCACAAAAACCGCTTCAACGTTGGTATTTATTATGGCATTTGCCGAAACCGCACCGAAGTAGGTTTGACGGGACTGTTAAGAACACTTTGTCCCGTCAAGAAAAACTAATCAGAGAAGTGAGTTTTATGTGACTTGAAAATACTATTAAAAAGCCTATAGCAAAAGACCACGTACGGGCATATGTGTTAATTAGTACAATACGTAAATATCATGTTACACCATCTATTCTCCACACACATGTATGTCAAGCAAGTGCATATATCTATCTACGGGTCCTTATGGGAGGCTGCTGGCTTCGTGCTAGTATTAGTATACTAGCAAGAACAGGCGCGGCGGCACGCCGCGCCCAGCCTGATGTTAGAGAATAAATGATGCTTTAGATCATGTTACATAACAACTATGATGTGGAGATCGGATGATAAGAAATTTGTTAAAATACTAACATGCGAGTGTGCTATTGTTCTGTATGGTAGATCTAAGCCATGAACTGATCATCTTATATTCACAAACAGTGGGTACAAAAATATGTACTTGACTATGGATTTTACTAAGTTCGGTACATAGGAAAGAAACAACTGAAAGCAGCTACCATAACTGCCTTCTTTCATTTGAATAGAGTTCTTCAGCGCTTGTTGTCGTCATCCTTATTGTTGGATGATAGAACAATGATTTCATGCCTCTTGATAGGAAGGCCGGGGCTGGTGTGGCTCGTGCTCTCCTGGACGAAGGCCCTGGCTCGTCGTGTCTGCCAATATGAGAGAAGATATCCTCGGGCACCACTGAAGTGAGCTATGAGCTATCGCTCTCCATGAAATTTCAATAAAATATTCTTTTGAAACTAATAACCATGCTTCTAGTGTTGGCGTATCATCATATCTTGTAGAAAGAAATCATCAAATTACAACAAAGCAAAAAAAAGTGTCGAATATATGAGCAAAAGAAAGTGTTGAAGTGATTAGTAAGAGTATATATTCTTCTATGATGCCTATTTCAAAACACCTAGGTCTATCCTGCACCTATGCCCTTTTATCATAGGCTTGCCGTAGCTAACATAGTTGCAGGATACATCAAAACAACCATACAATGCAGCATGTGCGCTAAGAGTATTGTAGGTCTGCATAATCAACAAACCTTAGAAGGAATGAGGGCCAAAACTCCAAATTAAGCACTCAAATAAAAGAGGGGTTCTCAAGAACTTACACGACCCATTCGTTCAGTTAGTTGTTTCTATATCTCTGCAAATGATGAGATCTAAACCCACAGAAATACATCACATAATTTTCCTAAGGTAGCCTGCATAATCAACAAACCTTAGAAGGAATAAGGGCCAAAACTCCAAATTAAGCACTCAAATGTAAGAGGGGTTCTCTACAATTTACATGACACATTTGTTCAGTTAGTTGTTTCTATATTGCTGCAAATGATGCGATCTAAACCCACAAAAATACACCACATAATTTTGCCAAGGCAGCCTTTCACTGAACATATTCCTATGCATTGAGAGGAATTTTTCTATACCTAAAGGAGAGTATGTACTAAATGAAATTGCATATATAACATAAAAGGAAAGTTTGTGACACTCAAAGAGCTCTCCTTGGATAAACATGTGACACTGGAAGAAGACTTTTGCTAATTTATTTTGTAGCACTCAACAAGGACTTTTGCTAATTTATTTCGCTAAACATTGCGAACACATAGCAACAAGGCAGAGTAACAGAATATCATATGGAAGCTAGCACAACTGAATTGGCAAATTTTACTTTGAATGAAGAAATAAAATAAGTTAAGTTGGCATCTTCATTATTTAATGTCGAACATGCAAGGTAAACTGAAAGAAAGCATCATATTGATGTAGAATATAGAGTTAATGAGAAAAGAAACATACTGTGTACATAAATTGCCTCCTCTTCATGCTTCCTCAACCTAGAAGGAAGGTAAACACAGGTATTCAGGATTTGAAGGAAGTCACCGAAGTATGTAACATTCATCAAGAAGACATGAAAGTATCAGAGTTGTTGCATATAGTGTGCTTTCAACCGATAATCTTTTTACATGGCACTTGCATGGCTTTTAGTACTCATTTGGCAGATTTACATTCATTTGGCACTATTTTCTGAGCTGGGTGTCTGAATTTCCACAAAACATTGAAGAATGTGCACACTGCAGTCCTAACTCAAGTTTAAAAATCCAGAGAGGTTAGAGCTTGCTTGGGCCTGACTTGGACTAAGGAAACATCAGCTCTGATGAAAACGAAAATAGCTCTGAATTCATTGTGCTTTCTTCCATTGATTTTCTCATCCCTGAACAAATAAAAATGAAATTACTAAATTTCTCATATACTATTGCAAAAACAGTGTTATATTAATTAATCTAGAAACAATTTCTAGAAGGCTTTTCACTACGGATGAACAACACCTGTGAAGCAATACTTGATTCATCTTTGGCTACAACAAGGAAATGTTCTTCTGTCATGAATAATTGTACCTCATATTCATTAGCTTAATTTTTCTATATCTGGTTTGGTGATCTGCCTGCATAATTCGAAGTCCAGTGTGTTGGGACTATCTAACCCTCTGACAAAGGGTCACATGGCAGCATAATTCAAAGGGTTTTTTTTTTTTTTGCAGAACATACAATATACAATTACTTCTATAGTATTGTACATCAAGAACTCATGCCTCCATAAAAAATACAAAAATTCAAGATGTAGTGGGGAAAACAAAAATAGAGACTTCCTTATGCTTGTGGATGTTGGAACGCCCTTTTGATAACATTGTGTTGGGACGATTTAACCCTTCGATAAAGGGTCACATGGCAGCATAATTCAAAGGCAATTTTTTTTTTTTGCAGAACATACAATATACAATTACTTCTATAGTATTGTACATCAAGAACTCATGCCTCCATAAAAAATACGAAAAGTCAAGATGTAGTGGGGAAAACAAAAATAGAGACTTCCTTATGCTTGTGGATGTTGGAACGCCCTTTTGATAAACTCTTACTGCCTATTAATAATTGGAAGGAATAAAAGGAGCAAGCATATGTGCAGTAATTAATATCTCAAATATCCATTTGCAAAACCAACCATCTTTTATGTAACTAATCTGTACCTAATCAGGATATTCTACTTTATATTTTCCTTTGACTGAAAAAAAGAGGGAAGATTTGTAAAACTTACTGGTCATTGTTACAGAAAATGAATCAAGTGCTCGCCATCATATATCTTCTTTCTTGCAAAAATAAAATAAAATACAGGGAAACAATTTTCACAATGCTCCATGTGAATGATCAGGTGCGCTTTGATTTTCCCAGAGAAAAAACGCACCAAGATGTAGCTTTCGGCTTTCCATGTAGTTTCCTTCGAATAAACAAAGAGACAAGAATTCAGATGTTCAAAACTGAACTCGAACCCATGCCATCCTGATATCTCATCGGAACAGAGGTCTTGGAAAGCACAGACTACCTTAGTCATGCCTTTTACATAAACTGAAACTACACACTACGAACTACATATACTAAAGAAACATCAAAACACAGCGGCATCCAAAGCTTCTCAGAATATTAATAGGTAAGCACGATGGTCAATTGAAATTTAATTATACTAACAAACATGGTTGGGGCAGATATCAGTACTCGATTATATGCACACCGTTCACCGTTGAGCTACTGCAGGCATCACCTCATAATATATGTAATCAGAGGATCCATCTGAAAATAATATAAACCTCCAAGTCAGAGATAACACCGATTTCGAAATTGGGGACAGTCTGCATGGCTAAAACCATCGGAGCAAATCTCAGTTCTCCAAATTTGTTATGAAAAAATAAAAAAACTCTTTGCATTACCTTATAAAAATTTAACCAAGAGAAGGTAATGATTGAGGTCAGCAAGGACAGCCAACACAGTCACCCGACGCAGGAGACCAGACGGAGAAGAACTGACCTGTGTATTTAAGGGATATATCGGCGAGACCGAATGGCCGAATGAGCTCGCTGTTGACGAAGCAGCTTATCCACGACGTCCACCTGCACATGATGTGTGGGCAGCGGTGGAGACGATGTTGGCACCACAGCTCGGTCAGTGGGCTGGATTGGATGCCCTCAGCGGCACAGTCATAGTAAGGCAAGCAAGACTGGAGGACCTGTATAGGGAAAAGCAATGCGCTGTAAGTAAAGATGAAACATATATATCGTGAAGATGCAGAACGGAGCATTGACATGGAAGCTAAATAAACCAAACCTAGATGGAAGAAACTTACACATGAGCATTGCCTACAAAAAATTACCTTACTTATAGGCTCCTTCCGTGCTCGGATCATGTTCAATTTTTCTAGGTGATATAGGTTTGGACAATTTGACTACACCATTTGGGCCTGCCTACTATTTCACTTCCAAGATCCCTTATTATATGACTACCTGAGGTAACTTTGTTTGGTTTTCATGGGGTTCTTTGTCAAGGTGCATTATATTGAAAATTTTAGGAGTGCCCAAAAACTGATTTTCTTTCTACATCAAGCTACACAACTATTTTTCCAAATTGAGAACCTGTTGCCCAATATATTAAATCGTATGTAACTGAATTCTATCATACCCAGATGAGATAAACTTACAAAAGAGAATTGCTTAGAAACAATAACGCCCACTCTCTAAATTCTTTTCATACGCAGATAAAAATGAGTCTCCATAACCATTGCCACTTAATTTAGCCCATTTTTACTGTCTTAGTTCTTTCGTCTGGTACGGTTTGGATAATTTGATCAAACCGTCTTCGACTGCGCAATTTGGGCCTGCCTACTATTTGACTTCCAAGATCTCTTCCTCGTAACATTGTTTTGGTTTCATGTGGTTCTTTCTCAGGCTGAAATATATTGAAAAAATTAGAAGTGCCCAAAAACAGATTTTCGTTCTAGATGCAGCTTTCCAAATTGAGAAATAAACTCCAGGTGAAGAACAAACCTACAGTAGGGCATGAAGAATTGCCTTGCACGAAAGGACCACGCAAAGGCTGAGTAGCCTCGAACAAAGATAGAGGTCCGTTCTCGCCGCCCGTGCCACACCATCACAGCTGCAGAGTGCCCCGCATAAAAACTATACCCCAACTGCAGGAAAGAATCAATATAGTCATCAGTGTACTAAACAAAAGTTCAGCTTCATGTCAACTCTAGTGACGCTGCTGATCTGAACTGAGATACCTTACCATGGTATGGTTTTTAGAAACTTGTAATGTTCAGAATTGCCTCATACTAATCATATACCTGATGAAACTTGAGGACGCTGTAGCCATCTAAGGCACGCCTCGCACAGGCACGACAGACAGTAGGCACGGACGGACAGTCTACCCGGCAGGAACGCGGAGGAAGAGGACCCTTTCAGCTTCCATCAAGAGGGAGCAAACACACCCAGCGAGGGGCACGAATCTGCAAAAACTGGTGCATGGAAGGAAGAATTAAGAGAAGAAACCGAAGAAAAACCTAGATTGGAAGATGAGGCCGATGGAAGGGCGCGACCTGGATCTCTCTATCACGGAGGGGAAACCAACCCACCCAGATCGACCAGAGGCCTGGTGGCCATCGGAAGGCTCCCTCGTGCCCCACCTAGCTCTTCCTGCTCGTCGTCCTACCTCCATGCCAACAGCATCGCCGCCACCCCGTCTTCCTCCCGAGTTCGCGCGGAGGCCAGATCGGCATGGCACCGCGACGCCATGGCCGTCCTAGGAAACTCGCCGAGATGCCCCTCCTCCCCGTGTTCTGTGCCCACGGAGGTCCTCATGGGCGAGCAGAAGAACATAGCGGCGACGTTGCCGGAGGCGCCCGCGTGGAAGCCCATGGAGGCTTCACTGTGATGTTGCACGCACATGGGAGGCCAGGGGGGCAACGAAGAAGAGGAGAAATCTAGAGAGGAGCGGAGATCGAGAGAAGTTACGTGTAGGGCAAATAATGTCTACCACCGCTTTGACCGTCTCGCTCCTTTATGGCTACGGCCACACGATCAAGGTACCAAAATAAGGCACTAACAGAGGAAGAAAAATTCAAAAGCTCACACAAAATTGCTAGAGAGCACCGAAACGTACACAAAGAAGAGGCAGTGAAATTCAAACCACAAAAGAACATACGTGTCAAAACAGCATTAATTCAAAATTAATCCAAAATTAGGAGAAAAATTGAAGTTGTTAACCTTTAGTATAGTACTTATGCATGTCACTGCTGCTGCCTAGGTAAACCTGCTTCACCATCGAAACGATTTCTTCTGCCTTAGCTGAAAAATACAAATCTCATCAAATCACGGAATGAACCGGTAGGTTACTAGCTATAAACAAATTGGCAATTTGAAGAGAGAAAATTACGTCGTTGCTGCGGCCGCACTTCTTCTTGCGGCAGTTGGTAGACCTCGGAGGAAGCCGCGCATAGCACCTACAAATCAATGGCAGAGAAAAATTGGGTAATATATCAGACCGAGATGGAAGAAATCGAGCATTTATATCAGACCGAGTATGCACGTACTTTCGGCAGATCATCTTGGTCTCGTTGTGGCTGAGCGCAAGCGCTCGGAGGTTGGGATCGATTTTGGGGTAGACCCCCCGGCCAGGCCGGTAGCCGCCGCGGAGGCCGAGCACGAGGTGCAGCGTCGACTCCTTGCAGACGCCGTAGTCGGCAAGCGTTCCGCCATCCTCCGCCTCTAGCTGCTTCCCAGCAAAAACGAGAGACGGGAGCTGATGCCCGTCGTCATCGATGGTGACGATGGCTCCTTGCTTGTCCTGGATCTGGGCCTTGACGCTGTCGACCGTGTCGCTGCTCTCGACCTCGAGCGTGAGCGTCTCCCCGGTGATCGTCTTCACGAAGATCTGCATCGTCGTTGCTGCCTGGCGGTGGTGCTGTGGTTTGGTCAGCCCAGCACGGCGGACGTGCATATATAGCAATCGATTGATTGGAGGGAACAGAAACGCGGCCGCTGCGAAACAGAGTAGGCCACGGTAACAGGACGTGGTGATCGCCACGGATACAGTCAGAAAATTCCGAACGTCTACGACACCAGCACGGTGTTTCCCACTCCGCCGCCGCCCGTCCTGGTCTCGCATGACGAGGCCATTGCGGTGCTGGGGGACGGCGCGCGCATGACGGGGCTGGGTGAGGGGGTGTAGCAGATGGTTCTTCTTCAGAAGAATCTGAATGTTTTTAATATACTCGATTCTTCTTCAGATCACTAATTACACGATAAATTCAGGCTATGGTTCACTGCATGTGTTCGCGGCTAGGCAGCGTGGGAAGGTGAACTGGTGCAGATTAGCAGAGGAAGACCACCGATTCTACCATTCCGGGGCTTCAGCCAGAACGAGGTGCAATCCAATCAAAATAATTAAACACGACGGTTTGCCACTCCGAGGAAGCTAAAGCAAAAAATCCCGAGTAAATATTTCATAGACATTATGTGGAGGACTACGGCGCCGGTCTCGTCAGATACAGATTTTCAGGAATTGTACCCATACTGATTGCATCTCCAAAAGCTTTCGAAACAGTTCAAGGTACAGAACGATGCTATGCTGGCAAAATTTGTTCATAAGCTACTCACACGAAACCTGGCTCACCCTGGGCTAAATGGGTACTGAATGCGCATCTGAATGACAGAAACATGGGCGATGTTATCCCAGCTGCACGCGAGCTTGGACTGAAATTGACAGGCTGATCAAGTTGTATATAGAGGCTATTTTAGTACATCTTGGTAATGGTACAAGGATAGCTTATGGCCCTTTCTATATAAAATTCCCTGCAATTTACTCACGCATGCTCCAAAGGCCGAATATTACAGAATGCAGAACTGAGATCGGTTGGGTGGTGTCTATTCGTCGTATTACACGGGAGAGGTCTGACAGAGAGCTTGAAGCGTTAATGGCCTTTCCAGATTACCCGCAAAAAAAATGGCCTTTCCAGATAAATGAAATTTGGAATCAGCAAGCATCAACAAGAGGGGTTGGCGGGATAACTACTAATCTACTATGAAAGCCGTTCCCAGCCACGAGCTGAATGCCGTGATGCACTTGTTGGTGGTGCCGAAGGACTGTTTCAGCCGGAGAAGCACTGAAGCACGGTCTAGAACACATTCAGTTTAGAATTATAGCACTTTAATATGTTGTAGGTGGTTAGGAAAACAATTATAGTGAACGACATGTCCGTTTTTTCCGGAGGCCCGTTAGGGGCGACCAGAGGGTGATTCTGGCCGATCGCCCCCGGCGAAGACTCCGACGAAGAATCTGACGAAGGATGCGCCGACAGCTCGCCGTTGGAGATCTCCATCGAATCTCTGGCGGCGTATTGCAAGAACTCGGAGGCAGAGGTCTGCCCTCTCTCGTCGTCGACTTCGTCTGCGGTTCACCGGCGGGAGCGGAAGAAAATTCAGCAACGTGAGGCGGCGATTCATCTCAGGCCAGGTACGCCGCTCAGCTCTGGAAGTTCGGTTCCAGCTAGTTCGAAGTTCGTTGCACAGACGAGGAAGGTTCAGATTGAATCGCCTGTCCTTTCTCCGACCACTTGCTCGAGTCTTTTGATGCGGCCGAGTGGGTGGTGCTGCAGAGGAGGCGAAGCAGGGATCGGTTTAGGCACCGTTGTGGCGTGTGGCTGCCGGCGAGATCCGATCGAGCTTCTTGGCAACGATCGACTACATGCGATCAACATTCAAAAAATTGTTTGATGGGCCATTTGGGCTCGGTTAATGCTCGGGTTAATGCCAAAAATCTGAATGATGGTCGTATGGGCCAAGGTCTGTCTCCGGTCAAACACTCGATTGATCGTATCCCCCAATTTGCTCGGGGTATACGATATCGGCTAGGGTTCAATTCTAAAAAACACCGACTGCACCTCTCCTTTCGCAGCCGCCACGTCTCCTCATCCCATCTCCTACCATGGCCAATCGTGGCGGTGGAAATCCCGGTCGGGGAAGGCCACCGGGAGGCCGCGAAGGCTCGGGCTGGCAAGAGGGTTTTGGTGGAGGCCGCGGCGGGAACTTCTTCGAAGGGGGACCGAACGGTACGGCGAGTAATGGAGGGGAGGCCGGTGATAGAGCTAGCAATCAAGACAATGTGTTCCGCGATGGAGTTTTCCGTGCTGGTCAGGGGAGACAGATGTATGGTGGTGATCGTCGACACCGGCAGAGGCTTTTGCGCGGAAGCTTGCTGGCCGGCCGGAATTGCATAGCTTGGAAAGTCAATCCAATACTAGAGGTGTTGTTGATCAGCCGGTTGCTCCTCTTGTTCGACAACCGGGTTTTGCTAGGGTGCAGCCGGTACAGCCACATGTGGCAGCACATCCGCTGAGGGCGGAGGCGGTGCTTATGGCTGTGGCAGGGGTAGCGTCTAAGGACCAAGTGGCTGATTATGAGGGGATGTCTGAGGCAGAGTTTATGGCTGCAAATAAGAGGAAGGGGCCGAGCTGTTTTAGATGTAGAAAAAATGTGCACTTTCTCAATGACTGTGAGGCAATTTTGTGTGATTGTTGTCAGAGACCGGATCATGCTACAAAAGATTGTCCCTTGCATAAGGCTTCATGACCTCGACTAGCAATGTATGGGCTTGGTCATCCTGATCTGGCGTTTTGGGAACTCTCTCTATCCACATCTGTTAGGCCAAGCCTGGAAAATACTTGTTTGGGTCGAGTGGAGGTGTCTGGTGGTACTCTTTCTTCAGCTCTGATGATCACTCATTTGCAGTGGATAGTACCAAATACAAATTATCAGTGGGAAGTACAACAGGTGGAGGAAGATGTTTTCAAGATCAACTTCCCAAGTAAGAATGAGTTAGTGAGAGTGCAACAATTTGGGCGTTTTCATGTTCCTGATTCAAGTATCATTTTGTCTTTTGATTTTTGGAAGAAAGAGGTTCAGCCAGTTTGGGCTCCTGAGGATGTTTGGGTGCGGGTTGATACGTCTCAAACGTATCTATAATTTCTTATGTTCCATGCTACTTTTATGATGATACTCACATGTTTTATACACACTTTATGTCATTATTATGCATTTTCCGGCACTAACCTATTGACGAGATGCCGAAGAGCCAGTTGCTGTCTTCTGCTGTTTTTGGTTTCAGAAATCCTACAAAGGAAATATTCTCGGAATTGGACGAAATCAACGCCCAGGGTCTTATTTTTCACGAAGCTTCTAGAAGACCGAGGGAGAAACGAAGTGGGGCCACGGGGCGCCGACACCATAAGGCGGCGCGGCCAAGGGGGGGCCCGCGCCGCCCTATTGTGTGGCCCCCCAGCCCTCCGACTCCGCCCTTCCGCCTACTTAAAGCCTTCGCGAAAACCCCAGTCGAGAGCCACGATACGGAAAACCTTCCAGACGCCGCCGCCGCCAATCCCATCTCGGGGATTCAGGAGATCGCCCGGCACCCTGCCGGAGAGGGGAATCATCTCGGAGGTCTCTTCATCACCATGATCGCCTCCGGATCGATGTGTGAGTAGTTCACCCCTAGACTATGGGTCCATAGCAGTAGCTAGATGGTTGTCTTCTCCTCATTGTGCTATCATGTTAGATCTTGTGAGCTGCCTATCATGATCAAGATCATCTGTTTGTAATTGTACATGTTGTGTTTGTTGGGATCCGATGAATATTGAATACTATGTCAAGTTTATTATCAATCTATCATATATGTTGTTTATGTTCTTGCATGCTCTCCGTTGCTAGTAGAGGCTCTGGCCAAGTTGATACTTGTGACTCCAAGAGGGAGTATTTATGCTCGATAGTGGGTTCATGCCTCCATTGAATCAGAGTGACTTCTAAGTTTGTGGATGTGTTGTTGCCACTAGGGATAAAACATCGATGCTTTGTCTAAGGATATTTGTGTTGATTACATTACGCAACATACTTAATGCAATTGTCTGTTGTTTGCAACTTAATACTGGAAGGGGTTCGGATGATAACCTGAAGGTGGACTTTTTAGTCATAGATGCATGCCGGATAGCGGTCTATGTACTTTGTCGTAATGCCCTGATTAAATCTCATAGTACTCATCATGATATATGTATGTGCATTGTTATTCCTTCTTTTTTTGTCAACTGCCCAACTGTAATTTGTTCACCCAACATGCTATTTCTTATCGGAGAGACACCACTAGTGAACTATGGACCCCGGTCCATTCTTTACATCTGAAATACAATCTACTGCAATACTTGTTCTTTACTGTTCTTCGCAAACAAACATCATCATCCACACTATACATCTAATCCTTTGTTTACAGCAAGCGGTGAGATTGACAACCTCACTGTTACGTTGGGGCAAAGTACTTTCATTGTGTTGTGCGGTTCCACGTTGGCGCCGAAATCCCTGGTGTTGCGCCGCACTACACTCCACCACCAACAACCTTCACGTGTTCCTTGGCTCGTACTGGTTCGATAACCATGGTTTCTTACTGAGGGAAAGCTTGTCGCTGTACACATCACACCTTCCTCTTGGGGTTCCCAACGGACGTGTGTCTTACACGCCATCAAGACAATTTTCTGGTGCCGTTGCCGGGGAGATCAAGACACGCTGCAAGGGAGTCTCCCACATCCAATCTCTTTACTTTGTTTTTGTCTTGCTTTGTTTCACTTTATTTACTGCTTTGTTTGCTCTTATATCAAAAACACAAAAAAATTAGTTGCTAGATTTACTTTATTTACTGTCTTGTTCTCCATAATAAAAACACAAAAAAATTAGTTACTTGCATTTACTTTATTTAGTTTGCTTTATTTACTAGTGCTAAAATGGGTACTGCCGAGAATACTAAGTTGTGTGACTTCACTAGCACAAATAATAATAATTTCTTATGCACACCTATTGCTCCACCTGCTACTACAGCAGAATTCTTTGAAATTAAACCTGCTTTACTAAATCTTGTTATGAGAGAACAATTTTCTGGTGTTAGTTCTGATGATGCTGCTGCCCATCTTAATAATTTTGTTGAACTATGTGAAATGCAAAAGTATAAGGATGTAGATGGTGACATTATAAAATTAAAATTGTTTCCTTTCTCCTTAAGAGGAAGAGCTAAAGATTGGTTGCTATCTTTGCCTAGAAATAATATTGATTCATGGACTAAATGTAAGGATGCTTTTATTGGTAGATATTATCCTCCCGCTAAAACTATATCTTTGAGAAGTAGCATAATGAATTTTAAGCAATTAGATAATGAACATGTTGCTCAAGCATGGGAGAGAATGAAATCTTTGGTGAAGAATTGCCCTACCCATGGACTAACCATTTGGATGATCATCCAAACCTTTCATGCAGGATTGAATTTTTCTTCGCGGAACCTATTGGATTCAGCTGCTGGAGGTACCTTTATGTCCATTACTTTGGGGGCGGTAACAAAGCTTCTTGATAATATGATGATCAATTACTCTGAATGGCACACGGAAAGAGCTCCACAAGGTAAGAAGGTAAATTGTGTTGAAGAAACCTCCTCCTTGAGTGATAAGATTGATGCTATTATGTCTATGCTTGTGAATGGTAGATCTAATATGTTGATCCTAATAATGTTACTTTAGCTTCATTGGTTGCCCAAGAAGAACATGTTGATGTGAAATTCATTAAAAGTAATAATTTCAACAACAATGCTTATAGGAATAATTCTGGTAACAACTATAGGCCATATCCTTCTGCTAATGGTAATAGTTATGGTATCTCTTATGGGAATTCTTACAACAATAATAGGAGTGTACCCCTGGTCTTGAAGCCATGCTTAAAGAATTTATTAGTACACAAACTGCTTTTAACAAGTCTGTTGAGGAAAAGCTTGATAAAATTGATATTTTTGCTTCTAAGGTTGATAGTCTTGCCTCTGATGTTGATCTTTTAAAATTAAAAGTTATGCCTAATAAGGATAATGATAATAAAATTGTTACTACAGCAAACGCCATCCAAGTTCGAATTAATGAAAATATTAGATTGATGGCTGAATTGCATGCTAGGTGGGAAAGAGAAGAAAACGAAAAACTAGCTAAAGAGAATAATGTAGCTAAAGTTTGGACTATTACCACCACTAGTAATGATAATACTTCACATGTTGCTACACCCCCTACTATCAATGGTAAAATAATTGGTGTTGGCAATGTTTCTACTCCTAGTGCAAAGCGTGCAAAATTGCCTGAAACTGTTTGTGATAAAACTGCTGAAATTTTTCAAAATATTTGGGACAATGATTCCATTGCTGTAGATCATAATGGTTTAGATTTTGATGATTGTCACATCTCTGAAGTTATAAAGTTCTTACAAAAACTTGCTAAAAGTCTCAATGCTAGTGCTATAAATTTGGCCTTTACAAAACATATTACAAATGCTCTCATAAAAGCTAGAGAGGAGAAACTAAAACTTGAAACCTCTATTCCTAGGAAGTTAGAAGATAAGATGAGGGTCAATGATTTTGATTGTAATGCTTTATGTGATCTTGGTGCAAGTATTTCTGTTATGCCTAAGAAAATCTATGATATGCTTGACTTGCCACCATTGAAAACTGTTATTTGGATGTTAATCTTGCTGATAATGCTATAAAGAAACCTTTGGGGAGGATTGATAATGTTCGCATTATGGTTAACAATAACCTTGTCCCCGTTGATTTTGTTGTCTTGGATATTTAATGCAATGCATCTTGTCCCATTATATTGGGAAGACCTTTTCTTCGAATTGTTGGTGCTACCATTGATATGAAGGAAGGTAATATTAAATATCAATTTCCTCTTAAGAAAGGTATGGAATACTTCCCTAGAAAGAGAATGAAGTTACCTTATGATTCTATTATTAGAACAAATTATGATGTTGATGCTTCGTCTCTCGATAATACTTGATTCACACTTTCTGCGCCTAGCTGAAAGGCGTTAAAGAAAAGCGCTTATGGGAGACAACCCATTATTTTACTTATGCACTTTTGTTTTATATTTGAGTCTTGGAAGTTGTTACTACTGTAGCAACCTCTCCTTATCTTTATTTTATTGCATTGTTGTGCCAAGTAAAGTCTTTGATAGTAAAGTCAATACTAGATTTGGATTATCGCAGAAACAGATTTCTTGTCACGAAATTGAGCCGCCCCTGCTGTAGAAAATTTAGAAAACTGTGCAAATTTACGTGCGTGATCCTCATATATGTACGCAACTTTCATTCAATTTGAGCATTTTCATCTGAGCAAGTTAAGTGAGGCCCCTGACAAATTCGTCTTACGGACTATTCTGTTTTGACAGATTCTGCCTTTCGCATTGCCTGTTTTGCTATGTTTGATGGATTTCTTTGTTCCATTAACTTTCAGTAGCTTTGTGCAATGTCCAGAAGTGTTAAGAATGATTATGTCACCTCTGAATATGTGAATTTTTGATTATGCACTAACCCTCTAATGAGTTTGTTTTGAGTTTGGTGTGGAGGAAGTTTTCAAGGGTCAAGAGAGGAGGAGGATACAATATGATCAAGAAGAGTGAAAAGTCTAAGCTTGGGGATGCCCCGTGGTTCATCCCTGCATATTTTAAGAAGACTCAAGCATCTAAGCTTGGGATGCCCAAGGCATCCCTTCTTCTTCGACAACTTATCAGTCACCTCTAGTGAAACTATATTTTTATTCCGTCACATCTTATGTGCTTTACTTGGAGCGTCTGTTTGTTTTTATTTTTGTTTTTGTTTGAATAAAATCGGATCCTAGCATTCTTTGTTTGGGAGAGAGACACGCTCCGCTGTTTCGTATGAACACATATGTTCTTAGCTTTATTCTTAATGTTCATGGCGAAGGTTGAAACTGCTTCGTTCATTGTTATATGGTTGGAAACAGAAAATGCTGCATGTGGTAAATGGTATAATGTCTTGAATAATTTGATACTTGGCAATTGTTGTGCTCATATAGATCATGTTTAAGCTCTTGCATCATGTACTTTGTACCCATTAATGAAGAACTACATAGAGCTTGTTAAAATTTGGTTTGCATGATCGGTTTCTCTAGAGTCTAGATATTTTCTGGTTCAGGTGTTTGAACAACAAGGAAGACGATGTAAAGTCTTATAATGCTTGCAATATGTTCATATGTGAGCTTTGCTGCACCTTTTTATACTTGAGTTTGCTTCAAACAACCTTGCTAGCCTAGCCTTGTATTGAGAGGAATTCTTCTCGTGCATCCAAATCCTTGAGCCAAAAACTATGCCATTTGTGTCCACCATACCTACCTACTACATGGTATTTCTCTGCCATTGCAAAGTAAATTACTTGAGTGCTACCTTTAAAAATTCTATCCTTTGTCTTTGCAATATATAGCTCATGGGAAAATTGCCTTAAAAACTATTGTGGTGAAGACTATGTAGCTATGTATCTTATTTCTTAATAAGTTGCTTGTTGAGCGGTAACCATGTTTCTGGGGACGCCATCAACTATTACACCTTTGTTGAATATCATGTGAGTTGCTATGCATGTTCGTCTTGTCTGAAGTAAGGGTGATTTTCATGATCAAATGGTTTGAGTATGCATATTGTTAGAGAAGAACATTGGGCCGCTAACTAAAGCCATGATCCATGGTGGAAGTTTCAGTTTGGACAATTAATCCTCAATCTTTTATGAGAATATTATCTGTTGTTGATTGCTTATGCATTAAAGAGGAGTCCATTATCTGTTGTCAATGTTGTCCCGGTATGGATGTCTAAGTTGAGAATAATCAAAAAGCGAGAAATCCAATGCGAGCTTTCTCCTTAGACCTTTGTACATGCGGCATAGAGGTACCCCTTTGTGACACTTGGTTGAAACATATGCTATGCAATGATAATCCATGTTAATCCAAGCTAATTAGGACAAGGTGCGAGCACTATTGGTATACTATGCATGAGGCTTGCAACTTATAGGATATCTTATACATAACACATATGATTTATTACTACCGTTGACAAAATTGTTTCTATGTTTTCAAAATGAAAAGCTCTAGCACAAATATAGTAATCCATGCTTCCCTCTGCGAAGGGCCTATCTTCTACTTTATTGTTGAGTCAGTTTACCTATTCTTTCTATCTCAGAAGCAAACACTTGTATCAACTGTGTGCATTGATTCTTACATGTTTACCTATTGCACTTGTTATATTACTTTGTGTTGACAATTATCCATGAGATATACATGTTGAAGTTGAAAGCAACTGCAGAAACTTATATCTTCCTTTGTGTTGCTTCAAAGCTTTCTACTAAGAACTTATTGCTTTATGAGTAACTCTTATGCAAGTCTTATTGATGCATGTCTTGAAAGTATTATTCATGAAAAGTCTTTGCTATATGATTCAGTTGTTTACTCATTGTCTTCACCATTGCTTCGAATCGCTGCATTCATCTCATATGCTTTACAATAGTATTGATCAAGATTATGATAGCATGTCACTTCAGAAATTATCCTTGTTATCGTTTACCTACGCGAGGGCGAGTAGGAACTAAGCTTGGGGATGCTTGATACGTCTCAAACGTATCTATAATTTCTTATGTTCCATGCTACTTTTATGATGATACTCACATGTTTTATACACACTTTATGTCATTATTATGCATTTTCCGGCACTAACCTACGACGAGATGCCGAAGAGCCAGTTCTTTTTGCTGTTTTTGGTTTAAATCCTACAAAGGAAATATTCTCGAATTGGACGAAATCAACGCCCGTGGTCTTATTTTTCCACGAAGCTTCTAGAAGATCGAGGGAGAAACGAAGTGGGGCCACGGGGCGCCGACACCATAAGGCGGCGCGGCCAAGGGGGGGCCCGCGCCGCCCTATTGTGTGGCCCCCCTGTCAGCCCTCCGACTCCGCCCTTCCACCTACTTAAAGCCTTCGTCGCGAAAACCCCAGTACCGAGAGCCACGATACGGAAAACCTTCCAGAGATGCCGCCGCCGCCAATCCCATCTCGGGCGATTCAGAGATCACCTCCAGCACCCGGAGAGGGGAATCATCTCCGGAGGTCTCTTCATCACCATGATCGCCTCCGGATCGATGTGTGAGTAGTTCACCCCTGGACTATGGGTCCATAGCAGTAGCTAGATGGTTGTCTTCTCCTCATTGTGCTATCATGTTAGATCTTGTGAGCTGCCTATCATGATCAAGATCATCTATT
The DNA here is from genome assembly GCA_030979885.1 of Lolium multiflorum. Classification (NCBI taxonomy): domain Eukaryota; kingdom Viridiplantae; phylum Streptophyta; class Magnoliopsida; order Poales; family Poaceae; genus Lolium; species Lolium multiflorum. Next base: position 59,102,780 of record CM061749.1, on the reverse strand, counting down.
TGTAATGCTACATGTTGTGTTTGTTGGGATCCGATGAATATTGAATACTATGTCAAGTTGATTATCAATCTATCATATATGTTGTTTATTTTCTTGCATGCTCTCCGTTGCTAGTAGAGGCTCTGGCCAAGTTGATACTTGTGACTCCAAGAGGGAGTATTTATGCTCGATAGTGGGTTCATGCCTCCATTGAATCTGGGACAGTGACAGAAAGTTCTAAGGTTGTGGATGTGCTGTTGCCACTGATACGTCTCCGACGTATCGATAATTTCTTATGTTCTATGCCATATTATTGATGATACCTACATGTTTTATGCACACTTTATGTCATATTCGTGCATTTTCTGGAACTAACCTATTAACAAGATGCCGAAGTGCCAGTTGCTGTTTTCTGTTTTTGGTTTCAGAAATCCAAGTAACGAAATATTCTCGGAATTGGACGAAACGAAGACCCAGGGGCGTATTTCGCCACGAACCTTCCAGAAGACCGAAGAGCATACGAAGTGGGGCCACGAGGTGGCCAAACCACAAGGCGGCGCGGCCAAGGGGGCCCGCGCCTCCTGTGGTTTGGGCCCTCGTTAGCCCCGACTCTGCCCTTCCGCCTACTTAAAGCCTCTCGCGAAACCCCGATGCGAAAAACCATGATACGGAAAACCTTCCGAGACGCCGCCGCCGATCCCATCTCGGGGGATTCTGGAGATCTCCTCCGGCACCCTGCCGGAGAGGGATTCATCTCCCGGAGGACTCTACACCGCCATGGTCGCCTCCGGAGTGATGAGTGAGTAGTTCACCCCTGGACTATGGGTCCATAGCAGTAGCTAGATGGTTGTCTTCTCCTCATTGTGCTTCATTGTTGGATCTTGTGAGCTTCCTAACATGATCAAGATCATCTATCTGTAATACTCTATGTTGTGTTTGTCGGGATCCGATGGATAGAGAATACCATGTTATGTTAATTATCAAGTTATTACATATGTGTTGTTTATGATCTTGCATGCTCTCCGTTACTAGTAGAGGCTCTGGCCAAGTTTTTGCTTTTAACTCCAAGAGGGAGTATTTATGCTCGATAGTGGGTTCATGCCTGCATTGACACCAGTGAAAGTTCTAAGGTTGTGTTGTGCTGTTGCCACTAGGGATAAAACATTGGCGCTATGTCCGAGGATGTAGTTGTTGATTACATTACGCACCATACTTAATGCAATTGTCTGTTGCTTTGCAACTTAATACTGGAAGGGGTTCGGACGATAACCTGAAGGTGGACTTTTTAGGAATAGATGTAGTTGGATGGCGGTCTATGTACTTTGTCGTAATGCCCAATTAAATCTCACTATACTTATCATGACATGTATGTGCATTGTTATGCTCTCTCTATTTGTCAATTGCCCGACTGTAATTTGTTCACCCAACATGCTTTTATCTTATGGGAGAGACACCTCTAGTGAACTGTGGACCCCGGTCCATTCTTTTAATACTGAAATACAAATCTGCTGCAATACTTGTTTTACTGTTTTCTCTGCAAACAATCATCTTCCACACAATACGGTTAACCCTTTGTTACAGCAAGCCGGTGAGATTGACAACCTCACCGTTGGGGCAAAGTACTTTGGTTGTGTTGTAGGTCCACGTTGGCGCCGGAATCTCTGGTGTTGCGCCACGCTACATCCCGCCGCCATCAACCTTCAACGTGCTTCTTGACTCCTACTGGTTTGATTAAACCTTGGTTTCTTACTAAGGGAAACTTGCCGCTGTGCGCATCACACCTTCCTCTTGGGGTTCCCAACGGACGTGTCAACTACACGCATCAAGCAAATTTCTGGCGCCGTTGCCGGGGAGATCAAGACACGCTGCAAGGGGAGTCTCCACTTCTCAATCTCTTTACTTTGTTTTTGTCTTGCTCTATTTTATTTACTACTTTGTTTGCTGCACTTATACCAAAACACAAAAAAATTAGTTGCTAGCTTTACTTTATTTACTGTCTTGCACTCTATATCAAAAACACGAAAAAATTAGTTTACTTGCATTTACTTTATCTAGTTTGCTTTATTTACTACTGCTAAAATGGCCAACCCTGAAAATACTAAGTTGTGTGACTTCACTAGCACAAATAATAATGATTTCCTATGCACACCTATTGCTCCACCTGCTACTACAGCAGAATTCTTTGAAATTAAACCTGCTTTACTGAATCTTGTTATGCGAGAGCAATTTTCTGGTGTTAGTTCTGATGATGCTGCTGCCCATCTCAATAATTTTGTTGAACTATGTGAAATGCAAAAAATATAAAGATGTAGATGGTGACATTATAAAATTAAAATTGTTTCCTTTCTCATTAAGAGGAAGAGCTAAAGATTGGTTGCCATCTCTGCCTAAGAATAGTATTGATTCATGGACTAAATGCAAGGATGCTTTTATTGGTAGATATTATCCCCCTGCTAAAATTATATCTTTGAGGAGTAGCATAATGAATTTTAAACAATTGGATAATGAACATGTTGCTCAAGCTTGGGAAAGAATGAAATCTCTGGTTAAAAATTGCCCAACCCATGGACTGACTACTTGGATGATCATCCAAACCTTCTATGCAGGACTAAATTTTTCTTCGCGGAATTTATTGGATTCAGCTGCTGGAGGTACCTTTATGTCCATCACTCTTGGTGAAGCAACAAAGCTTCTTGATAATATGATGATTAATTACTCTGAATGGCACACGGAAAGAGCTCCACAAGGTAAGAAGGTAAATTCTGTTGAAGAATCCTCTTCCTTGAATGATAAGGTTGATGCTATTATGTCTATGCTTGCGAATGATAGGACTAATGTTGATCCTAATAATGTTCCATTAGCTTCATTGGTTGCCCAAGAAGAACATGTTGATGTAAACTTCATTAAAAATAATAATTTCAACAACAATGCTTATCGGAACAATTCTAGTAATAACTATAGGCCATATCCTTATAATAATGGTAACGGTTATGCTAATTCTTATGGGAATTCTTACAACAATAATAGGAATACACCCTGGACTTGAAGCTATGCTTAAAGAATTTATTAGTACACAAACTGCCTTTTAACAAATCTATTGAGGAAAAGCTCAATAAAATTGATATTCTTGTTTCTAGAGTTGATAGTCTTGCCTCTGATGTTGATCTTTTGAAATCGAAAGTTATGCCTAATAGGGATATTGAAAATAAAATTGTTACTACAGCAAATGCCATCCAAGTTAGAATTAATGAGAATATAAGATTAATGGCTGAACTGCGTGCTAGGTGGGATAGAGAAGAAAATGAAAAACTAGCTAAAAAGGAAAATATAGCTAAAGTTTGGACTATTACCACCACTAGCAATGCTAATAATTCACATGTTGCTGCACCTCCTACTATCAATGGTAAAATAATTGGTGTTGGCAATGCTTCTACTCCTAGTGCAAAGCGCGCAAAATTACCTGAAACTGCTAAAACTGCTGAAACTGCTTGTGATAAAACTGCTGAAATTTTTTCCAACCTTGGGGATGATAATCCCATTGCTTTAGATTGTAATGATTTAGATTTTGATGATTGCCACATCTCTGAAGTTATAAAGTTCTTACAAAAACTTGCTAAAAGTCCTAATGCTAGCGCTATAAACTTGGCTTTCACAAAACATATTACAAATGCTCTCATAAAAGCTAGAGAAGAGAAACTAAAACTTGAAACTTCTATTCCTAGAAAGCTAGAGGATGGTTGGGAGCCCATCATTAAAATGAGAGTCAAATATTTTGATTGTAATGCTTTATGTGATCTTGGTGCAAGTATTTCTGTTATGCCTAAGAAAGTCTATGATATGCTTGACTTGCCACCATTGAAAAATTGTTATTTGGATGTTAATCTCGCTGATAATGCTAAAAAGAAACCTTTGGGAAGAGTTGATAATGTTCATATTATGGTTAACAATAACCTTGTCCCGTTGATTTTGTTGTCTTGGATATTGAATGCAATGCATCTTGCCCCATTATATTGGGAAGACCTTTTCTTCGAACCTTTGGTGCTACTATTGATATGAAGGAAGGTAATATTAAATATCAATTTACTCTCAAGAAAGGTATGGAACACTTCCCTAGAAAGAGAATGAAGGTACCTTATGATTCTATTATTAGAACAAATTATGATGTTGATGCTTCATCTCTCGATGTCACTTGAGATACACTTTCTGCGCCTAGCTGAAAGGCGTTAAAGAAAAGCGCTTATGGGAGACAACCCATGTTTTTACTCCAGTATTTTTGTTTTATATTTGTGTCTTGGAAGTTGTTTACTACTGTAGAAACCTCTCCTTATCTTAGTTTTAAGTTTTGTTGTGCCAAGTAAAGTCTTTGATAGTAAAGTAAGTACTAGATTTGGATTACTGCGCAGTTCCAGATTTCTTTGCTGTCACGAATCTGGATCTACCTCCCTGTAGGAAGCTCAGAAAATTAAGCCAGTTTACGTGCATGATCCTCAGATATGTACGCAACTTTCATTCAATTTGAGCATTTTCATTTGAGCAAGTCTGGTGGCCTAATAAAATCCATCTTTACGGACTGTTCTGTTTTGACAGATTCTGCCTTTTATTTCGCATTGCCTCTTTTGCTATGTTGGATGAATTTCTTTGATCCATTAATGTCCAGTAGCTTTATGCAATGTCCAGAAGTGTTAAGAATGATTGTGTCACCTCTGAACATGTGAATTTTATTATGCACTAACCCTCTAATGAGTTGTTTCGAGTTTGGTGTGGAGGAAGTTTTCAAGGATCAAGAGAGGAGTATGATGCAATATGATCAAGGAGAGTGAAAGCTCTAAGCTTGGGGATGCCCCGTGGTTCACCCCTGCATATTATAAGAAGACTCAAGCGTCTAAGCTTGGGGATGCCCAAGGCATCCCTTATTCATCGACAACATTATCAGGTTCCTCCCCTGAAACTATATTTTTATTCGTCACATCTTATGCACTTTGCTTGGAGCGTCGGTTTGTTTTTGTTTTTATTTTGTTTGAATAAAATGGATCCCAGCATTCACTTTATGGGAGAGAGACACGCTCCGCTGTAGCATATGGACAAATATGTCCTTAGGCTCTACTCATAGTATTCATGGCGAAGTTTCTTCTTCGTTAAATTGTTATATGGTTGGAATTGGAAAATACTACATGTAGTAATTCTAAAATGTCTTGGATAATTTGATACTTGGCAATTGTTGTGCTCATGTTTAAGCTTTTGCATCATATACTTTGCACCCATTAATGAAGAAACACTTAGAGCTTGCTAATTTGGTTTGCATATTTGGTTTCTCTAGAGTCTAGATAACATCTAGTATTGAGTTTTGAACAACAAGGAAGACGGTAGAGTCTTATAATGTTTACAATATGTCTTTTATGTGAGTTTTGCTGTACCGTTCATCCTTGTGTTTGTTTCAAATAACCTTGCTAGCCTAAACCTTGTATCGAGAGGGAATACTTCTCATGCATCCAAAATCCTTGAGCCAACTACTATGCCATTTGTGTCCACCATACCTACCTACTACATGGTATTTATCCGCCATTCCAAAGTAAATTGCTTGAGTGCTACCTTTAAAATTCCATCATTCACCTTTGCAATATATAGCTCATGGGACAAATAGCTTAAAAACTATTGTGGTATTGAATATGTACTTATGCACTTTATCTCTTATTAAGTTGTTTGTTGTGCGATAACCATGTTTCTGGGGACGCCATCAACTATTCTTTGTTGAATATCATGTGAGTTGCTATGCATGTCCGTCTTGTCTGAAGTAAGAGAGATCTACCACCTTTATGGTTGGAGCATGCATATTGTTAGAGAAGAACTTTGGGCCGCTAACTAAAGCCATGATTCATGGTGGAAGTTTCAGTCTTGGACATATATCCTCAATCTCATATGAGAATAATAATTGTTGCCACATGCTTATGCATTAAAGAGGAGTCCATTATCTGTTGTCCATGTTGTCCATGGATGTCTAAGTTGAGAATAATCAAAAGCGAGAAATCCAAAATGCGAGCTTTCTCCTTAGACCTTTGTACAGGCGGCATGGAGGTACCCCATTGTGACACTTGGTTAAAACATGTGCATTGCAAAGATCCGGTAGTCCAAGCTAATTAGGACAAGGTGCGGGCACTATTAGTATACTATGCATGAGACTTGCAACTTGTAAGATATAACTTTCATAACTCATATGCTTTATTACTACCGTTGACAAAATTGTTTCATGTTTTCAAAATAAAAGCTCTAGCACAAATATAGCAATCGATGCTTTCCTCTTTGAAGGACCATTCTTTTACTTTTATGTTGAGTCAGTTCACCTATCTCTCTCCACCTCAAGAAGCAAACACTTGTGTGAACTGTGCATTGATTCCTACATACTTGCATATTGTACTTGTTATATTACTCTATGTTGACAATTATCCATGAGATATACATGTTACAAGTTGAAAGCAACCGCTGAAACTTAATCTTCCTTTGTGTTGCTTCAATACCTTTACTCTCATTTATTGCTTTATGAGTTAACTCTTATGCAAGACTTATTAATACTTGTCTTGAAGTACTATTCATGAAAAGTCTTTGCTATATGATTCACTTGTTTACTCATGTCATTACCATTGTTTTGATCGCTGCATTCACTATATATGTTTACAAATAGTATGATCAAGGTTATGATGGCATATCACTTCAGAAATTATCTTTGTTATCGTTTTACCTGCTCGGACGAGCAGAACTAAGCTTGGGGATGCTGATACGTCTCCGACGTATCGAAATTTCTTATGTTCTATGCCATATTATTGATGATACCTACATGTTTTATGCACACTTTATGTCATATTCGTGCATTTTCTGGAACTAACCTATTAACAAGATGCCAAGTGCCGGTTCTTTGTTTTCTGCTGTTTTTGGTTTCAGAAATCCTAGTAACGAAATATTCTCGGAATTGACGAAACGAAGACCCGGTATAACGAACCTTCCAGAAGACCGAAGAGCATACGAAGTGGGGCCACGAGGTGGCCAAACCACAAGGCGGCGCGGACAAGGGGGCCCGCGCCGCGTGGTGTGGGCCCCTCGTTAGCCCCGACTCTGCCCTTCCGCCTACTTAAAGCCTCCGTCGCGAAACCCCCGATGCGAAAAACCACGATACGGAAAACCTTCGAGACGCCGCCGCCGATCCCATCTCGGGGGATTCTGAGATCTCCTCACCTTGCCGGAGAGGGGATTCATCTCCCGGAGGACTCTACACCGCCATGGTCGCCTCGGAGTGATGAGTGAGTAGTTCACCCCTGGACTATGGGTCCATAGCAGTAGCTAGATGGTTGTCTTCTCCTCATTGTGCTTCATTGTTGGATCTTGTGAGCTGCCTAACATGATCAAGATCATCTATCTGTAATACTCTATGTTGTGTTTGTCGGGATCCGATGGATAGAGAATACCATGTTATGTTAATTATCAAGTTATTACATATGTGTTGTTTATGATCTTGCATGCTCTCCGTTACTAGTAGAGGCTCTGGCCAGTTTTTGCTTTTAACTCCAAGAGGGAGTATTTATGCTCGATAGTGGGTTCATGCCTGATTGACACCTGGGACAGTGACAGAAAGTTCTAAGGTTGTGTTGTCTGTTGCCACTAGGGATAAAACATTGGCGCTATGTCCGAGGATGTAGTTGTTGATTACATTACGCACCATACTTAATGCAATTGTCTGTTGCTTTGCAACTTAATACTGGAAGGGGTTCGGACGATAACCTGAAGGTGGACTTTAGGCATAGATGCGTTGGATGGCGGTCTATGTACTTTGTCGTAATGCCCAATTAAATCTCACTATACTTATCATGACATGTATGTGCATTGTTATGCTCTCTATTTGTTAATTGCCCGACTGTAATTTGTTCACCCAACATGCTTTTATCTTATGGGAGAGACACCTCTAGTGAACCGTGGACCCCGGTCCATTCTTTTAATACTGAAATACAAATCTGCTGCAATACTTGTTTTACGTTTCTCTGAAACAATCATCTTCCACACAATACGGTTAACCCTTTGTTACAGCAAGCCGGTGAGATTGACAACCTCACTGTTTCGTTGGGGCAAAGTACTTTGGTTGTGTTGTGCAGGTTCCACGTTGGCGCCGGAATCTCTAGTGTTGCGCCGCACTACATCCCGCCGCCATCAACCTTCAACGTGCTTCTTGACTCCTACTGGTTCGATTAAACCTTGGTTTCTTACTGAGGGAAACTTGCCGCTGTGCGCATCACACCTTCCTCTTGGGGTTCCCAACGGACGTGTCAACTACACGCATCAGCCACTAGGGATAAAACATCGATGCTTTGTCTAAGGATATTTGTGTTGATTACATTACGCACCATACTTAATGCAATTGTCTGTTGTTTGCAACTTAATACTGGAAGGGGTTCGGATGATAACCTGAAGGTGGACTTTTTAGGCATAGATGCATGCTGGATAGCGGTCTATGTACTTTGTTGTAATGCCCTGATTAAATCTCATAGTACTCATCATGATATATGTATGTGCATTGTTATGCCTTCTTTATTTGTTAATTGCCCACCTGTAATTTGTTCACCCAACATGCTATTTCTTATCGGAGAGACACCACTAGTGAACTGTGGACCCCGGTCCATTCTTTACATCTGTAATACAATCTACTGCAATTGTTTTTTACTGTTCTTCGCAAACAAACATCATCATCCACACTATACATCCAATCCTTTGTTTACAGCAAGCCGGTGAGATTGACAACCTCATTGTTACGTTGGAGCAAAGTACTTTGATTGTGTTGTGCAGGTTTCACGTTGGCGCCGGAATCCCTGGTGTTGCGCCGCACTACACTCCGCCACCAACAACCTTCACGTGTTCCTTGACTCCTACTGGTTCGATAACCTTGGTTTCTTATTGAGGGAAAACTTGTCGCTGTACACATCACACCTTCCTCTTGGGGCTCCCAACGGACGTGTGTCTTACACGCCATCACGGGTATATGGCTTACCACCGGTGGCGCTTGATGATTATCTTGCTCTTTAGGCTCTGGGAGATGTTTTTGGCAAGACAAAAGAGATTGATATTGTGTTTACTAGATAGAATAATGTACTCCGTATGCTCATCACTTGCCTAGACACTGCTATCATCCCTGATACTTGGGATCTCAAGATTAAACATGAATTTTTTTAAACTGAGATTTGTGTTGGAGGGGGTGCCGCACCAAACAGGTACTGATGTTACTATGTCAGGCCCTGGTGATGGAGGAGATGATGATCCTCAGAAACATGGTCAAGATAAAGGGGCTGATCGCAATGCAACGAGAACTAAGAATACTAGAGAGCAGGAGGGGTATAAAGGAGATGAGGGTGGTTCAACATCGCCACCCAATGGTAATGTTAAAAATACATTGGGAGTGGTTAAAAATACAACAAGTTATGATACTGTATTTAATTATTCAAATGAACTATGTCTAGGTCCTGCACAATTATTTAATTATTTCAGTGTGGTCGCGGACAAGGGAGGCGAGTGTATGCCTACCTCTGTCCTTGAAGCTCCCTCTCCGATCCCATCTGATGATATTCATGTGAGGATGGGCAGAGAGGAAGGAGGTGTGGCTGCGGCAACGTCGATCATGCATGGCAGCGACAGCCCGAGGCATGCAGGGGTGGCTCGGGAGCAGCCGCTCGGCTGGGTGAATGCGGAGCCCAGCTTGCATGCAAGGCACGTCGAAAACCACTACGTCGATCAAACAAACTGAGGTCATAAAATCTCCGAGTTTTTCTGCTTTGAAGATGAATTTTGAAACATGATTTCAGCAACCTTTTTTTGATGAACAGGGTGGGATTAAGGCTGGGTATGCTCCGGTTACTGCGAGTAAGGAATTAACTAAGATGCGTGAGTATACTCCTCAACAATTTGTTGCTTTTGGGGGGATTCAGGAAGAGGCTTTGCACGGAGTACGGTTGAGTGGAAGAGTAAGAGTGCTCAGCCTAACTCGGATGTCACACAGATGGAGAGAGCGATGATGATCGCCAAGAATCGTGCGGAGATGCCTGTGCTAGGTAAGTCTCTTTCAAACCAACTTCAATCACTTCTTTTGCGGATGATCATATAATTGAGAATGCTTTATCTTTGGAGTGTATTACATCAGCTAGATTAATTAAGGATGTTGAATTACAATGAACTTTAACTATGCTTAGAAATTCGGATAATTTGGTTGATGATACCGCCTCTTGTTTGGCAGTCACACGTGCATCAGACTTATGTGATGACCTGGAAGGAGATGATAATTTAGATGATGAATTTCATGTACCTTTGGTTATTCCGAATGATAGAAAAGTTCGTAAGAAAAAAAAACCTATGATAACAAAACTGTGCGGAGGAGTAACCGAGTTAGGTTTAACAACACCAAATATCAATGACTAATCTTAGAGGGCTTACTTGGAATAGTGAGGGGTTTAAGGATCCGGGAAAGCACTTGTTTGTAAAAGAATCAATTAGGGAGTATGACCTAGATTTCATAGCCTTGCTTGAGACCAGACGATCCAATTTTGCGGTACCTTTCCTTCGTGATCTAGCAGCGGGTAAGGAGTTTGCATGGTTTTGTTTGCCGCCACATGGAAGGTCTGGAGGTATTCTTGTCGGGATTAACACTACCACTTTGGTGGTCAATAGGGTTGATAGTGGAGATTACTGTGTGAAGCTGTCTATTACTTTAAAAATAGATGGTTTTGAGTGGCTGCTTGTGCCGGTGTATGGTGCGGCACAAGTTAAAAATAAATATGAATTTCTTGCAGAATTAGTTAGGACTTGTGAATCTGAAACGATACCTATGTTATTGGCCGGAGATTTCAATATTATGAGAAAACCTGAGGATAAAAGTAATGATAACTTTAATCCCCGTTGGCCATTTATTTTTAATATAATCATTGAGAATCTTAATTTACGAGAAATTTCTATGTCTGGGAGCCAATACACCTGGGCAAGTAGAAGGGAAACTCCTACATACGAAAAATTGGATAGGGTGCTTGCGAGTATCGAATGGGAACAAACATTCTCTCTGGTCACTGTCCGGGCCTTAACTCGCTTTGTATCTGACCACACTCCACTTTTGATTGATGCGAGGACTTAGGCACATGTAGGTAATAAGCCGCGCTTCTCGTTTGAATTGGCTAGGTTAGAATAGGAGCGGTTTTATGAGCTGATTGCAGCTGAATGGGCGGCCAGCACGATTGGAAAAAACTCCGATTCAAACTTGGCAAAATAAGATTAGGCATTTGCGCCGATTCTTACGTGGTTGGGCAAAAAATTAAAGCGGAAAATATAAGAGGGAGAAGGAACGGTTATTGCACATTATAGACACGTTGGATATTAAGGCGGAAATAGTGCCGCTATCATTGGTGGAGCGCAATGAGTTAAAACAAGCCAATAAAAAATTAAATAAGCTTCGAAGAGACGAAGAGATTAAGGGGGCGCAAAGGGCTAAAGTAAAGTATATTCAGGAAGGGGGCGATAATACCAAATATTTTCACCTCATAGCTAATGGTAAATATAGAAAAAAGAAAATTTATCAACTTGAGCAAGATGAGGGTACCATTGTTGGGGATGATAATCTAAGGGTATACATTTCGGAGTATTATAAAAAATTATTTGGGAATCCAGAGCCTAGTTCGGTCTCCTTGGATGAAGGTAGAAATGAAGATATCCTGCAATTGTTGGCGGATGAGAATAGAGTGCCAGATGGCTTCCCTACGGAGTTTTACCAACATTTTTGGGAGTTATTAAAATGATTTGATGGCTTTATTTGAGAGCTTTCAGAAAGGTGAGTTTCCTTTGTATAAAATGAATTTTGGGGTGATTACTCTATTGCCTAAAAAGGAAAATGCAACTCAGAGTCAACAATATAGGCCAATATGCCTGCTTAGTATGAGTTTTAAAATATTTACTAAAGTGGCGACAAACTGCATTTCTGAGGTAGCTCATAAAGTGATTGATACATCTCAAACGTATCTATAATTTCTTATGTTCCATGCTAGTTTTATGACAATACTCACATGTTTTATATACACTTTATATCATTTTTATGCATTTTCCGGTACTAACCTATTAACAAGATGCCGAAGCGACAGTTCCTATTTTCTTCTGTTTTTGTTTCAGAAATCCTACACAGGAAATATTCTCGGAATTGGACGAAACAAAATCCCACGGTCTTATTTTCCACGGAGTCTTCCAGAACACCGAAGAGGAGACGAAGAGAGGCCACGAGGCGGCCACACCATATGGGGTGGGCCCCTCGGGCGTCCCCCGACTCTGCCCCTTCGCCTATATAATCCTTCCGTCGCGAAAACCCTAGTACCGAGAGCCACGATACGAGAAAAGTTCGAGGCCGCCGTCAACCCCATCTCGAGGGTTAGAAGATCGCCTCGGCACCCTGCAGAGAGGGAATCATCACCGGAGGGCTCTACATCACCATGCCCGCCTCCGTACTGCGTGAGTAGTTCATCCTTGGACTATGGGTCCATAGCAGTAGCTAGATGGTTGTCTTCTCCTCTTGTGCTATCATGTTTAGATCTTGTGAGCTGCCTATCATGATCAAGATCATCTATTTGTAATGCTACATGTTGTGTTTGTTGGGATCCGATGAATATGGAATACTATGTCAAGCTGATTATCGATCTATCATATATGTGTTGTTTATGATCTTGCATGCTTTCCGTTGCTAGTAGAGGCTCTGGCCAAGTTGATACTTGTAACTCCAAGAGGGGTATTTATGCTCGATAGTGGGTTCATGCCTCCATTGAATCTGGGACAGTGACAGCAACCCCTAAGGTTGTGGATGTGTTGTTGCCACTAGGGATAAAACATCAATGCTTTGTCTAAGGATATTTGTATTGTTTACATTACGCACAGTACTTAATGCAATTGTCTGTTGTTTGCAACTTAATACTGGAAGGGGTGCAGATGCTAACCCGAAGTGGACTTTTTAGGCGTAGATGCATGCTGGATAGAGGTCTATGTTCTTTGTCGTAATACCCTAAGTAAATCTCATAGTAGTCATCATGATATGTATGTGCATTGTTATGCCCTCTCTATTTGTCAATTTCCCAACTGTAATTTGTTCACCCAACATGCTATTTATCTTATTGGAGAGACACCACTAGTGAATTGTGGACCCCGGTCCATTCTTTTACATCTGAAATACAACCTACTGCAATCATTGTTCTCTGTTGTTCTTTGCAAGCAAACATCATTCTCCACACCATACGTTTAATCCTTTGTTTACAGCAAACAAGTGAGATTGACAACCTCACTGTTAAGTTGGGGCAAAGTATTTTGATTGTGTTGTGCAGGTTCCACGTTGGCGCCGGAATCCCTGGTGTTGCGCCGCACTACACTCCTTCACCAACAACCTTCACGTGGCCTTCATCTCCTACTAGTTCGATAACCTTGGTTTCTTACTGAGGGAAAACTTGCTGCTGTACGCATCACACCTTCCTCTTGGGGTTCCAACGGTCGTGTGCTTCACACGTCATCAAGCTATTTTTCTGGCGCCGTTGCCGGGGAGATCAAGACACGCTGCAAGGGAGTCTCTCACACCCAATCTCTTTACTTTGTTTATTGTCTTGCTTTATTTTATTTTTTGTCTTATTTGCTTTCTTTATATCAAAAACACAAAAAAATTAGTTACTTGTTGTACTTTATTTAATTCGGTTTTGTTTTATTACTGTTAAAATGAATACTCCTGAGAACACTAAGTTGTGTGATTTCACTAGCACCAATAATAATGATTTCATATGCACTCCTATTGCTCCACCTGCTTCTACAGCAGAATTTTATGAAATTAAACCTGCTTTACTAAATCTTGTTATGAGAGAGCAATTTTCTGGTGTTAGTACTGATGATGTTGCTGCCCATCTTAATAATTTTGTTGAACTTTGTGAAATGCAAAAGTATAAGGATGTAGATGGGGACATTATAAAACTGAAATTGTTTCTTTTCTCCTTAAGAGGAAGAGCTAAATATTGGTTGCTATCTTTGCCTAAGAATAGTATTGATTCATGGACTAAATGTAAAGATGCTTTCATTGGAAGATATTATCCTCCTGCTAAAATTATATCTTTGAGAAGTAGCATTATGAATTTTATGCAATTGGATAATGAACATGTTGCCCAAGCATGGGAGAGAATGAAATCTTAGGTAAAGAATTGCCCTACCCATGGACTCTAACTACTTGGATGATCATCCAAACCTTTTATGCAGGATTAAATTTTTCTTCAAGGAACCTATTGGATTCAGCTGCTGGAGGTACTTTTATGTCCATCACTTTGGGTGCTGCAACAAAGCTTCTTGATGATATGATGATCAACTACTCTGAATGGCACACTGAAAGAACTCCTCAAGGTAAGAAGGTAAATTCTGTTGAAGAAACCTCCTCCTGATAAGATTGATGTTATAATGTCTATGCTTGTTAATGGTAGATGTCATGTTGATCCTAATAATGTTCCTTTAGCTTCATTGGTTGCTCAAGAAGAGCATGTTGATGTGAACTTCATTAAAAATAGTAATTTCAACAACAATGTTTATAGGAATAATTTTGGTAACAACAACTATAGGCCATATCCTTCTAATAATGGTAATGGTTATGGTAATTCTTATGGTAATTCTTACAACAATAGTAGGAGTGTACCCTCTAGTCTTGAAGTCATGCTTAAAGAATTTATTAGTACACAAACTGTTTTTAACAAATCTGTTGAGGAAAAGCTTGGTAAAATTGATGTTCTTGCCTCTAAGGTTGATAGTCTTGCTGCTGATGTTGATCTTTTAAAACTGAAAGTTATGCCTAATGAAACTAAAGATATTAAGTCATTTGCTATAGCAAACGCTATCCAAGTTCGAATTAATGATAATATTAGAATGATGGCTGAATTGCATGCTAGGTGGGAAAGAGAAGAAAAACTTGCTAAATAAAATAATGTAGCTAAAGTTTGGACTATTACCACCACTAGTAATGTTGATGCTTCACATGTTGCTAAACCTCTTACTATCAATGGTAAAATAATTGGTGTTGGCAATGTTTCTACTTCTAATACAGAGCATGCAAAATTCCTTGAAACTGCTGAAACTGTTTGCGATAAAAGTGTTGAAATTTTTCAGAATATTGGGGACAATGATCCCATTGCTTTAGATCATAATGGTTTTGATTTTGATAATTGTCATATCTCCGAAGTTATTAAGTTCTTGCAAAAACTTGCTAAAAGTCCTAATGCTAGTGCTATAAACTTGGCCTTTACAAAACATATTACAAATGCTCTCATTAAAGCTAGAGAAGAGGAATTAAAACTTGAAGCTTATATTCCTAGGAAGTTAGAAGATGGTTGGGAGCCCATCATTAAAATGAAGGTCAATGATTTTTATTGTAATTATTTATGTGATCTTGGTGCAAGTATTTCTGTTATGCCTACGAAACTCTATGATATGCTTGAGTTGCCACCTTTGAAATATTGTTATTTGGATGTTAATGTTGCTGATAATTCTATAAACAAACCTTTGGGGAGCATTGACAATGTTCACATTACGGTTAACAATAACCTTGTCCCCGTTGATTTTGTTGTCTTGGATATTGAATGCAATGCATCTTGTCCTATTATTTTGGGAAGACCCTTTCTTCGAACCGTTGGTGCTATTATTGATATGAAAGAAGGAAATATTAAATACCAATTCCCTCTTAAAAAAGGTATGGAACACTTCCCTAGAAAGAGAATGAAGTTGCCTTTTGATTCTATGATTAGGACAAATTATGATGTTGATGCTTCTTCTCTTGATGTTACTTGATTTACACTTTCTGCGCCTAGCTGAAAGGCGTTAAAGAAAAGCGCTTATTGGAGACAACCCATTATTTTATTTCTGTAATTTTTGTTTTATATTTGAGTCAAGTTGCTTGTTACTACTGTAGTAGTACCTTTGTATCTTTACTTTATTGCATTGTTGTGCCAAGTAAAGTCTTTGATAGAAGGTTGATACTAGATTTGGATTTCTGCGCAGAAACAGATTTTTAGCTGTCACGAATTTGAGTTGTTCTCTCTGTAGGAGAATCTAAAAATTCTGCAAAAATTCATGAGTAATCCTCAGATATGTACGCAACTTTCATTCAATTTGAGCTTCTTCATCTGAGCATGTTAAGTGCCTCGAAAACATTCGTCTTTACGGACTGTTCTGTTTTGACAGATTCTGCCTTTTATTTCACATTGCCTCTTTTACTGTGTTTGAATGGATTTCTTTGCTCCATTAAATTTCAGTAGCCTTGGGTAATGTCCAGAAATGTTGGGAATGATTGTTTCCTCGCCGAACATGTGAATTTTTGATTATGCACTAACCCTCTAATGAGATTGTTTTGAGTCTGGTGTGAAGGAAGTTTTCAAGGATCAAGAGAGGAGGATGATATAATATGATCAATAAGAGTGAAAAGTATAAGCTTGGCGATGCCCCTGTGGTTCATCCCTGCATATTTCAAGAAGACTCAAGCGTCTAAGCTTGTGGATGCCCAAGGCATCCCCTTCTTCATCAACAACTTATCAGGTCACCTCTAGTGAAACTATATTTTTATTCCAACACATCTTATGTGCTTTATTTGGAGCGTCTGTGTGTTTTTATTTTGATTGTGTTTGAATAAATTCGGATCCTAGCATTCCTTGTGTGGCAGAAAGACATGCTCCGCTTTTTCATATTGAACACGTGTGTTCTTAGTTTTACTTTTAATGTTCATGGCGAAAGTTGAAAGCCGCTTCATTTATTGCTATTTGGTTGGAAACAGAAAATGCTTCATGTGGTAATTGGTATATTGTCTTGAATAATTTGATACTTGGCAATTGTTTTGAGCTCTCAAGTAGATCATGTTTAAGCTCTTGCATCATGTGGTTTAAACCTATTAGTGGAGAACTACCGTAGAGCTTGTTGAAATTTGGTTTGCATGATTGGTCTCTCTAAAGTCTAGATATTTTCTGGTAAAAGTGTTTGAGCAACAAGGAAGACAATGTAGAGTCTTATAATGCTTGCAATATGTTCTTATGTAAGTTTGCTGTACCGGTTCATACTTGTGTTTGCTTCATACAACCTTGCTAGCCAAAGCCTTGTACTGGGAGGAAATGCTTCTCGTGCATCCAAAACCTTGAGCCAAAACTTATGCCATTTGTGTCCACCATAACTACCTACTATGTGGTATTTTTCTACCATTCCAAAGTAAATTGCTTGCGTGCTACCTTTAAAAATTCATTCCTTGTATTTGCAATACATAGCTCATGGGAAAGTAGCCTAAAAACTATTGTGGTAATGAATATGTTGCCTATGTATCTTAGTTCTTATAAGTTGCTTGTTGAGCGGTAACCATGTTATCTGGGGACGCCATCAACCTGTTACACCTTTGTTGAATATCATGTGAGTTGCTATGCATGTTCATCTTGTCTGAAGTAAGGGAGATTTGCCATGAGTTAAATGGTTTGAGTATGCATATTGTTAGAGAAGAACATTGGGCCGCCAACCAAAGCCATGTATCATGGTGGAAGTTTCAGCTTGGACATTAATCCTCAAATCTCTTATGAGAATATTATCTATTGTTGAATGCTTAAAGCATTAAAGAGGAGTCCATTATATGTTTTCTATGTTGTCCCGGTATGGATGTCCTCAAGTTGAGATCTATCAAAATCGAGAAATCAAATGCGATGTATCTCCTTGGACCTTTGTACAAGTGGCATAGAGGTACCCCTTTGTGACACTTGGTTGAAACATATGTAATGCAATGATAATCCATGGAAATCCGAGCTAATTAGGACAAGGAGCGGGCACTATTAGTATTCGATGCATGAGGCTTGCAACTTATAGGGAGTTTTATGCATAACACATATGAATTATTGCTACCGTTGACACAATTGTTTCCATGTTTTCAAAATAAAAAGCTCTAGCACATGAGTAATCTGCTTCCCTCTGCGAAGGGCCTTTCTTTTACTTTATGTTGAGTCAGTTTACCTACTTCTTTCTATCTTAGAAGCAAACACTTGTGTCAATGGTGTGCATTGATTCTTACATACTTGCTTATTTGCACTCATCATATTACTTTGTGTTGACAATTATCCATGAGATATACATGTTGAAAGTTGAAAGCAACTGCTGAAACTTAAATCTTCCTTTGTGTTGCTTCAAAACCTTCTATTAAGAATCTATTGCTTTATGAGTTAACTCTTATGCAAGACTTTTTTATGCTTGTCTTCAAAGTACTATTCATGAAAAGTCTTTGCTATATGATTCAGTTGTTTAGTCATTATCTATTTGTTAACAAACTATAGACCATTGCTTTGAATCACTTCATTCATCTCATATGCTTTACAATAGTATTGATCAAGATTATGATAGTAGCATGTCACTTCAGAAATTATCCTTTTTATCGTTTACCTACTCGAGGCGAGTAGGAACTAAGTTTGCGGATGCTTGATACGTTTCAAACATATCTATAATTTCTTATGTTCCATCCTAGTTTTATGACAATACTCACATGTTTTATATACACTTTATATCATTTTTATGAATTTTCCGGTACTAACCTATTAACAAGATGCCGAAGCGCCAGTTCCTGTTATCTGCTGTTTTTGGTTTCAGAAATCCTACACAGGAAATATTCTCGGAATTGGAAGAAACAAAAGTCCACGGTCTTATTTTCCACGGAGTCTTACAGAACACCGAAGAGGAGACGAAGAGAGGCCACGAGGCGGCCACACCATAGGGGGGCGCGGCCCCACCCCTGGTCGCGTCGCCATATGGGGTGGGCCCCTCGGGCGTCCCCCGACTCTGCCCCTTCGCCTATATAATCTTTCCGTCGCGAAAACCCTAGTACCGAGAGCCACGGTACGAGAAAAGTTACTGAGACGCCGCCACCGTCAACCCTATCTCGGGGGGTTCTGAAGATCGCCTCCGGCACCCTGCCGGAGAGGGGAATCATCACCGGAGGGCTCTACATCACCATGCCCGCCTCCGGACTGATGCGTGAGTAGTTCATCCTTGGACTATGGGTCCATAGCAGTAGCTAGATGGTTGTCTTCTCCTCTTGTGCTATCATGTTTAGATCTTGTGAGCTGCCTATCATGATCAAGATCATCTATTTGTAATGCTACATGTTGTGTTTGTTGGGATCCGATGAATATGGAATACTATGTCAAGTTGATTATCGATCTATCATATATGTGTTGTTTATGATCTTGCTCTCCGTTGCTAGTAGAGGCTCTGGCCAAGTTGATACTTGTAACTCCAAGAGGGGGTATTTATGCTCGATAGTGGGTTCATGCCTTCATTGAATCTGGGGAGTGACAACAACCCCTAAGGTTGTGGATGTGCTGTTGCCACTAGGGATAAAACATCAATGCTTTGTCTAAGGATATTTGTATTGTTTACATTACGCACATTACTTAATGCAATTATCTGTTGTTTGCAACTCAATACTGGAAGGGTGCGGATGCTAACCCGAAGGTGGACTTTTAGGCATAGATGCATGCTGGGATAGCGGTCTATGTTCTTTGTCGTAATGCCCTAAGTAATTCTCATAGTAGTCATCATGATATGTATGTGCATTGTTATGCCCTCTCTATTTGTCAATTGCCCAACTGTAATTTGTTCACCCAACATGCTATTTATCTTATTGGAGAGACACCACTAGTGAACTGTGGACCCCGGTCCATTCTTTTACATCTGAAATACAACCTACTGCAATCATTGTTCTCTGTTGTTCTTTGCAAGCAAACATCATTATCCACACCATACGTTTAATCCTTTGTTTACAGCAAGCCGGTGAGATTGACAACCTCACTGTTAAGTTGGGCAAAGTATTTTGATTGTGTTGTGCAGGTTCCACGTTGGCGTCGGAATCCCTGGTGTTGCGCCGCACTACACTCCTTCACGTGGCCTTCATCTCCTACTGGTTCGATAACCTCGGTTTCTTACTGAGGGAAAGCTTGCTGTTGTACGCATCACACCTTCCTCTTGGGGTTCCCAACGGACGTGTGCTTCACGCGTCATCAGTGATTAGACCTACATAGATGGCGTTTATCCCTGGAAGACATATTCTAGAAGGAGTGGTAGTTCTCCATAAGACAATACATGAAATGCATAGGAACAAAATCGATGGAGTGATTTTTAAAATTGACTTTGAGAAGGCATATGATAAGGTTAGGTGGCCCTTTCTGCAACAAGTTCTAGGGATAAAGTGTTGGGAGGATGACCCCCTGTATGCCAAAGGCATGCCAAACCGGATGGTTTGAGCCATCAAGATACCGGTTTAATGTTCATACCGGAGCACAAAGATAAGAATTTGGCTAAGTGAGGCTAAGCCGGTATCCCCAAGAGGGGTATGCCGGAACCGGGTAAAGAAGACACCGGGCTACCGGAAAGAAGAGCAAGTCGGCAGGACTGGTCAATGCCTACGGATTGTAGACTAGGGTTTAGTTAGATGTAGAGGGCAAGTAGATCTCGAAGGTTTCAGCCGAAAAGTACTCGACGAATATGAAACTAGGGTTGTGTTGACGGAATTCGATGCTTTCTTTGTCCCTCGACTCCCCTTATATAGGAGGTGGAGTCGAGGGATTCGTATTGTACAAGTTACAAAGTCCAGGAAGGTTTACAACTCATCCCGCAAGATTACAAACATCATTTCTATTACAATTCTAACTTTCCTTAATATCAACTTGGGCTTCCGAATCTTCATATTCTTCGGGTCGTGGGCCTTCAGTAAACCCAGGGTACTATCTTCGGCAGGCCCAGTGGGGATGCCTATGTTAGTAGCCCCCGAGATTTTACTTGAATCGTAGAGTCAGGGAAAATCTCCACTATTTATTTTTACTCGACAACTTAAAACTTCTCTATATTTCTTCTTATGAATTTCTATATTGTACAGGGATAATGGTAATTGGGGCTAGTTCATCTGACGGATCAGGTACTAGTTAACTGCTCTAGTGGCAATCCGCAAAAACCTACTTCAAGATCACGTCCCTGGACATGATCTCGGAATACTGGTGTAAACTTCGACATGTGCCACTTAAGGTCTTACCATTCTGTCGAGTCCCAGTCATATTTATCGGGTACCTAACGCGTCCGTTAGGATTTTTCTTCGTATCTGTTGATACGGATAAAAGTAGAAAACCGACGTCAGAGACGGCGCCACGCCACGCAGAACGGATCTGGGGTCTTACCTTCGCAAATTTGCGGCATTCAGAAATTGATCGCAACTTTGGCGTTCTGAGAATATATTGTCGAGTGCTTATTCGGCTGTTGGAATGGCACATTTTATTGAGTCAACGGATGACTTATATTGCTTTCCCGATGGGAGTATATGTAGAGTTATGCATATAACTCGAAATATGCTCAATTTTTCTTCTTCTTTTTCTCCATCTCTCTTTCTTCTTCTCTCTTTTTTTTATAATTTCATCGGCACGCGAACAGCGTTCCCGATGGGAGTAGCCCCCGAGGCTACAGCCAAGGACTTGTGCGTGGGTGTAGGCTCTACGCCTTTTGCTGCTATATTTCTTTTCTGTCCCGAAGTTTTCAAATTTCTCGGGTGCGCGAACATCGCTCCTGATGGGAGTAGCCCCCGAGGCTATGAGCAAATATTTGTATTTGATCATAGGCTCACGCCATTTCTATTTTGTCTTTCTTGATCTTTTCATTTTTCCAAAGTAGCCCCCGAGTATTTGATCAAAAACTTGTATTTGATCAAAGGCTCTCCAATATTTTTCCTTGTCGCCTTTTTATGAAGCTATTGAGTCGATTTTTCTCTCTGCTAAGTGACGTTACTGCTGACGATAGCCACGATTGCAAGTCCTAAAATTGCGAGAAGTCCTCTCCCGCTGCCTTGCGGGCCAAAATTACCCATTATCTTGACACGTCGTGCAAGTGGGGGACACACGACCTCCGCTTTTCCTGGCGCACGCACTGTAACTTCTCTAGAATTAAATTACTTTTTTACCCCTGTTCCACGTGGCCATCATCTGCCGCACACTTTTTCCATCCAACGGTACGCCGCTTGGCCGCACCTCTATATAAGATCCCCTTCTTCTTCCTCGAACACCTCCGCTCGCGCCGTTCTCCTGCTCTCCTCTGCCAAAACTCCTCTTGCGCCCCACAACTCCCTGAGCTCATCTTCTCCCTAGCTGCATTCCTGCGCCATTGTTGATGCCACTGCGTAGATTGACCAGACACAGCACGATAGAATCGACGATGGCTTCCGTTGATCTGGGAAGCACCGAGTGGGAGACATCAACCTCCTGAAGAAACTGGGGATCAGCAAGAAGCCCAAAGCACTGTGCTTCCCCAGCGAAGAAAGCTATCCAACGCCTCCAATGGAGTATCGGGTTAGTTTTGTCGACCACCTCATCCGCGGCCTTTCTGCCCCCATTCATCCTTTCCTTCGAGGATTGCTTTTCGTTTATGGTCTCCAACTTCATCATCTCACGCCCAATTCCATCCTCCATATTTCCATTTTCATCACCCTCCGTGAGGCTTTCCTTGGCGTCCAGCCCAACTGGGCGCTATGGAAGCGCATTTTCTTTTGTCGCCGCAATGGCTCTCCCAATATCGCCTATAATGTAGGCGGTGTTGTTATCTGCGGTCGCCCCGATGTCGAGTATTTCGACGTCAAATTCCCCGACTCAGTTCAAGGGTGGCGCAAGAAGTGGTTGTACATCCGTGAAGAGAACCATGGATGTGCTGAAGACAATATTCCTCCTTTTGACGGTGCCGAGAAAATCTACCGCCGCCGCTCCTGGGATGCAGAGGCTACCGAGGAAGAAAAGGCGGCGACAGAGGCATTGATGACTCGCATCCACGAGTTGCAAAATACTCGCGGCAAAGAGCTATCGGGTATCCAAATCACAGCCTATTTCCTTAGAATTAGAGTGCAGCCTCTTCAGGCTCGCAAATACCCTCTCTGGAAGTATGCTGGCGACAAAGATGCGGATCGGTTGTCGGTGAATTTCGAGGTCAAGGATTTAGAGAAACTTGTCCGAAAAATCTCCTCCCTCAGCAAAAAAGGTCCTGTCCCTTCTTCTTGTCGCGTAAAACCATACAACGCCACCAATGCGCTCCCCGAGGTAATCCTTTTGTCGACTTTACTCATTTTGATTTGCCATCCTTTGCATCTCTCTTTTGTTGACATCTCCCCTTGTTTTCATATAGAACCATCCAGATCTTGTCTCGCTTCATTCATAGAAAATCTGGGGAATTTTCGCGCTTTAAAGTAAAACAGTCACAGTAACTGAAGTTTCACTTGACCTTGGTGAAATTGAAGTAGCTCATCAAGTCAAGCGTTATAAACCTCAATGTGACTTTGCTAAAGCCTTGTTTTGGGTAGAGATGATTTGATCTAAGGGATTAGATCAAATGGAATTAAAACCAACACAAGAACATATGAATCAAGGATCAACTATTTGATCTTATCAAATATCACAACATGGTATTCCTTGCCATAACATAAGAACATCTGTTCAATTACATCCAAGTATTTAAATCATCATCTTTAAGAGGAACCCTAGGAACTTATTCAAGATATTTCCTAGAGAGAGGATCCACCTATGTTAACCATAGATAGTGGTGACTACATCATTCTCTATGGAGCCTAATCATAAGTTAGTATTAAAGACCTTTCCAAATGAGAGAGAAACCAATCATACAAATCATAGCTTTACCTATTTAAGAATAAGTGACAACCATTGAACCAAAGCATTAGGAGTTAAACCATATCATTTGGGAGTGGTGAGATAGCCAATGCCAAATGGAGTAAGATCATATCTATGAAATGATGAAGTAAAGTAGCAATTAATCCAACTAAGCATCTAGGTGGAGACTTAACCCTTTATTATCTAATGGGATCTTGTGAACATACCATATTCTCTAGAATAAACCATTCCTATAAGAGAGAGCTCAACATCTGGTGTTACACTCAAGATAGTTGAGGCATCACCTGGATTTGAGGGAGAGAACTATTCTTATAACCAGATGATCATCTCATCATTGTTGAGTAGAACCCTAACATAATATCTCAGGCATTCTCCTGGGATATAAACTTTAGAGGCAATCATAGAAGTACCATCCAAGAAGGTAAATTAGAAGTACTATACCCTAGTTGATCAAGACAATGCTTGATCATGGAACTGAGAAACCTAATTAATGAGAGATACCTTAGGAAGCCAAACCTTGATCATTATAAATTGAGTGATGATCATAAACCCTAAGAACTTGAGGTAGAGAGATTAAGAACAAGTTGATCATGCCTAATCCATGATCATGCTCTTGAGGTATGTGAGGATAAGTTAAACCCTAATAGGATAAGTATATCCCATTTCCACATGAAATTATAGGGAGATCATTAGTAAGAAACTCTAGACTTATATCCCAACCTTAACTTGTGAACCACTTGGTGATCAAAAGTAGTATTCTATCACATCTATATTCCATTTATTCCTCAAATAAAGTACCTAAGAAAACTTTAGAGTGAAACTCCATACTTTACATGGTGAGAAACCATTAATCCATATGACCAAAGTTAACTATAAAAAGAACCATATCTACTTTAGTTACTATAACAGCGGATTAAGGATAACCATAGTGGAATCAAATAAAACTAATTTTTAATATCTTAGTAACTAAAGAAGAACATAAAATGTTAATAAATCCACCACCTTATCATGGTTAGGGGAGATTAACCCTAGCACATGCAATATGGTACCATTTTATCTCTATAACCAAGAATTAAACCTCAACCCTAGTTTATGTATCACTATGGTGATCATAATATAAACTAGGCCATAATTGAGATTCAAACCATGTGCAATCAGGAGAATATGATTAGAACCCTAATTGTTCATTAATTGAATCCTATGCTTCAATTATTAAACACAATAGACACCCAATGTTAAAACCCTATAATTAAACCCATGTGTGGTTATCAACCACTTATCTTTATAATTAGAACCAAACCATGATAAGAGTAGTACCTACTCTAAGTATTTTAAGGTGTTACTAAACTACCATATAAATACTACACTTGGAAGTAATTCAAGTAGAATTTCCAATTCATTATAACCTAGTTATGCACATAAAATAACACGCAAGTGATCACTTCCCAAATGGAAACCAAGTCTTAATACAACCTCTGAATTACTTTGAGTTGAAAGTATCAACATTAACAATTCCAAACAGAATTGATTCATAAGAAAAACAAAAATATAAATATAAACTTATATCCAATTGCTATTTTGAATAAGCACATATGTATAAACATCAATCAAATACAAAATACTTTCATCAAATAGGAGAGTGGTGTAATAATCATTGCACTAGCTCTTGATAGAATTAACATAATTGATAAGTCTGCAAACAAACAACAAAGTTTAAATTTGAATTCAAAATAAGCAAAACCAAAAAGAGAAAAGAAAACAGAAAAGAAAACCAGAAAGAAAAGGGGGCTTACCTATCAGGCCACAGCAGCCCAGCAGCAGCCTACCTCCTGGCCCACACCGGAGCCCAAAAACCAGCCCAGCATCACGGCCCAAGCCGCAGCCCAACACAGCCCACGATACCCCTTCGGATAAATACGAAGTGGACGAGGAGAGCGTCTCCTTCGTCTCTGCGCCACAGGAGGACGCCACGGCGTCGAGCACCTCCACGTCCCGCGGTCGCCGCCGACTCTGTTGACCTCCAGCGCACGCCGGTGGTGGTATAAAAATGCGCGGAAGCTCAATTTCTTCTCTCTCTTCTTCACTATCCCCAATTCCGAAACCCTAGCTCACACTGGCCATGGTCACCGCCGTCGATGGGGACCTCCCCGGGCCTCGCCGTGAATGCCATAGAGATCGCCATCCTCGACTTGCTTCGTCTGCGCGAGGAATCGGGCCGGGGCATCCTAAATCAACCTCACTGAGCTCATCTTCTCCGCTCCCGGTCACCATCTCCGACGATGATGGAGTCGCCGTCCGGCCATCTCCGCCTCGCCTGAGCCTCTCTTCGCGTTCATGGTGAGCTCCTGCACCTCGTAGACAGCTTCGCAACATTCCTAGCCCTCTGTATCGCGCCGTCGTCGTGGACAGGCGAGCTCCGCCGCGCGGCCTTGCCGTCGGGCAAGTGCTGGCGACCAATTAAGGGCGGCGCCACCACCTGTAGACTCCCCACGTTGCGTAGAATCGCACCAGCATCATCGCGCGCTCGCAGGTAGCCGGAACCTCGCCGCCGTTGCCAAATCCCGCCGGCCACCGTGCCCCAGTCACTTTCCCCCAATTTTGACATAGTCAATGCCTACGTGGCCACCACCGTGGCTAATGGCCCACCAGTCATTGGCTGGGGGTACATTCTGCCCGGGTGACTTTAGCCCATTCGTTTTAAATTCTAAATTTCATTAATAGCTGAAACTTTGCAAATTTATAGGAAATTCATAAAAGCTCCAAAAATACAAATGAGATATCAAAATTCTTATAAAAGAAAAAGCTATCCAATAAAAATATAAAATGAAATTTATATTTTTTAATAAAAACTCAATTATTTAATACTTGTTATTAAAGCCTTATTTATTATTCTAAATTCAATTAAAAATTCAATAATTAGTAAAAATTTCCAAAAGTAAATAAAAACCAGTAAATAAATAAAGAAAACATTTAGACTAATTTTCTTTATTTGTTATTTTGTTAAATCATTATTAGAAAGATTTGAACCCTAATTAATAATTACCTTAATTATTAATTGTTTAAAAATAATAAAATGCCAAATTCAATATTATTTTTATTCCCTAGTTATTAATAACTTCAACTTTAAATTGAAGTTATTAATCATAGAACTACATGGTAAATAGCAAACCCTAATTTCATATTGAATGATAGTACAACCCTATCATTTCATGTGTAATTCTAAAACCCTAATCCAAATTGGAACCCTAGCTCCACTAATTCTTTTGAACCCTAATTTACTTCTAAGACCTAAACCCTAGATCCTCTTATGTAATCATGGTGTTCTAATTTTCATACATAGAACCATAATAGCAATTACATACTTGCCATGCCACATAAAATTGTAGGAGCCCTATTATCAATAATTTGGTAGTCCATGTAGGCATACCTATCCAACCTAGATGATCAAATAGGACCAACCCTAGTTCCTATACTTAGAGGCAACAACTTTAAATATCCATATTTATCATCACACCAATGTGATGAACCTTAGGAGCAATCATACCAAATCTTGAGCATTCCATAACCATACTCCACTAAACCTTATTAGTGTTGGATACTTATCCACCATCCTATTTAGTAGCCAATTAAACCTCACTTAATAGAACCAACAGTAAAACCTAGACCACCTCAACCCTAATTGATATACTTCTTATTACTTAAGAAGTATGTTCTTCAAAGTTATTCTTTTGAAGAAAATAAGGAATCATCATCAACCCTGCTTATAAGGACCTATAAACCCTAGCCAGCTATCATTAGCAAGATAAACCA
Organism: Lolium multiflorum; assembly: GCA_030979885.1. NCBI lineage: Eukaryota > Viridiplantae > Streptophyta > Magnoliopsida > Poales > Poaceae > Lolium > Lolium multiflorum. The sequence continues at coordinate 59,075,268 of CM061749.1, read as the reverse complement.
ACCTTGACAACAACCATGTATAATGAATTGCTTAGGATGCCTAGGCTTATCTTAACCTTACAAGCCCTAGGTGTTGATGAATCCAACTTTGTTGGGATCCATCTAATACCTACTCCAGAAACTAAATGAAACCATAGTCAACCATAGAACCCCATCAACCTAAATATCATACTTGTTCTTTATTTAAGAACATGTTCTTCAAAAGTTATTCTTTTAAAGTATATGACAATTAATCATTAACCATGCCATATAGTACTAAAACTGACCACTGTTCTTTACTTGTTAACATTATGCCAATTATCATTCTTTGTGTGCTCAATTGATTATTATGCTTTACTATTTACCTGTTGATAATACCAAGTAATCACACCTGAATAAGAACCTTGTATGTGAATCACTCTAAAAGTGCAACACACCCTGAACCAATCATTACAACTTACTGATCCTAAATCATCGGGGTTAGGTCACGTTTAGAGCGATTGCATCTCATTCATATGCATTATTGCATTCTTGCCAATCTTTCAAACATCGTCCTTACCGAACGATGATGCTATTTCAGAATTTGGAGTTATTGCGTACCGAAGACCTTGCCTGCATAATCTTGCAGTCAAGAAAGGCAAGTTCATCACTTGCTCATGTCATTTGAGTATTTCTATCAAATTACTTGCAAAGTATTATGGTTATCACTATTGCATAAAAATCAAAACCACTACTTTCATAACTATGAATATGACTATGTGGTGGGCAATGGAACCATGGATTGTGTTGATATGGTGGAGGTTCCATTGCACGGGCCTATATCCATCTAGGATTAAACAACAAATGTCGCCAGTGATTCTTGTGCCGTAATACCCGTGTTAACCATAAGATCTGGAGTGGGACGGAGTAGTCAAAGTGTTTCCACCTCTCGTTCATCAACGGATGCGCTTTACCGTAGACACTTGTATCTGTCGGCGGCAAGCGGTAGGCTGGGGAAGCCTTAAGTCCCCACGCACAGTCCGTAGACACTTGTCGTTCGAAGAACAAGCGGTAGGTGGGGAAGCCTTAAGTCCCCACGGTATTGCGGTCTATGATGGGTTGCAGCCACCGGCGTAGGAGTGTATGGTAGAGCCCAGCACTGTTGTCGTGGTCGGGGTCCACCCTGAAATTACGGGAATAATGGGACCGACGTGGACCCAGGGTCGGCGCATGCAACAAAGGGTGGGTGTTCGAGGTAGCGGAGGAACATGATTGGCTAGACCTTATACCGGGCCTCACACCAAAGGAAGTGTGGACGAGCACGCGGCTCGGTTGGCACCAAGGTTAAGATCTCTTATGGGTAAAGCAACACACCGCTGCAGAGTGTAAAGAACCGTGACCTGTCACTCCCTGTTCCGGGATATGCGAACGCGGCCGGAAAGGAGCTCCATGAAGTTCTAGTAAACCGGTGAAGGCTGACGGACATAGTTCTTCTGAATAAAAGCAACCTTTGAAGAAATGGTTATGAAAACTTGCATTGGTATTAGACTTTCTGGTCTAATGCTTTAGCTAGTGCATTAAACACCTCTTTCCTATAATGAACTTGTTGAGTACGCTCGTACTCATCCCACTCTTAAATCCCCTGCTTAGATATGGAGGCATCGAAGGAGGATCTACAACTCGAAGACCGAGGAAATCAACAACTACTTCAAGGGACATGAACCTGTCAGAGAAGTCAAACACCACATCCAACAAGGATAGAACCTAGATTAGCAATAGAAGGAACTAGCTTCCTAAACTTAGCTCCTATTTAGCTAGAATCTATTCATAGCCTCTGTAGCTAGTTAAATACTCTACAAATAGAGTTCGTGATAAGACTAGACTACGAGTCGTTCTGGAGTTTATTTGCAGTTTTACCTCATTGTAAAGTAGGAGGCTGTGTGATCTTTTGTAAAGAGTCAACGTTGTAATTCTATAGACATGCCTTGGACCCGCATATGTTTCTGTTGTACCACTCCGAGCGATATAATACTAGTGGAACGGTGTTTCATTGGTGTTATATCAGACTTGCATACTACACCATGCAGTGGTATGCCGGGTCACCACAGTTGGTATCAGAGCAAATGCTTTGACCTTAGGATTAAAACCCTTTAAAGGAGACCTATAGGATTGGTAGTGTCTATAGGAAGTTGTCCTAGGTAAACCAAATATTTCTTATGACTTGAGATGGATATTCACTTGAGAATAATCCTGACACACTTGAGTCAACATTTCCTACCTATCCTTCCTAAGTGAAGTTAGTTAGCTAATGCAAAACATGTAGCACATCAATAAGTCCTTAAAATAATAGATGAGTAGATCACAGTTGGTATACAATACATGGTAGTCCAAAGAGAGGATACAACCATAAGGAAGATATGCTATTGGAAGATGTATACCAACATATGTTATTGTTAAGTACGAGTTATCCAGACCTGTAATAGGAGTAATATCAAGTGATGAAGATAATCAAGATACCCTAATAGAGAATGTAGACCAAGCTAAGTAATGAGTAAGTAAAATATCTAAACTTGTAAAACAATTGATAACAAGTGAGAACTATGAGTCATGTGAGGTAGCATAGACCATGATGAGTCAATCATGGGAGATAAGGAAGAGAGATATGAATAAAATATGATTACTTACATGGTAGAGTTGTTAATCATATATGATTCACCTGAGAATCATTATGTGATGGAATAGAACATTATAAGTATTTTGGAGGAGTACAATAAGAAGCCAAGTGTTAAACAATAGTGCAAGATTACTGATCCAAAACCATTGCAACTATGTTAAGTATGCTAGAACCATAGTTCAAAGTCTGAAGAAGACTTAATGTGTTTAGAGTAGCCACATAGAAACTGGAAACACATGTGAAGTAGTTCTCAACAAAATGGAAACTAAGTTAGTACTTCCAAAGAAAATTAGGTTAACCTTAATTATCCCAAACCATTTTGTGTCAAGTTTATCTCATTGCAATTGTGCAATTAAGGTAAATGTTGAGACAAATAGTAGAATCCCATATACTCGTGCTAAGTATCACAATATAAACCTATCTTATGTGGTGTTATATACTACACATCAGAGCCTGATGTTTAGAGATGTCTTACTCAACAATCATATTCAGGCTTATGATGGTGTGTATTATATGCAGAAAGCTGAATCTTCTTGGATTTTATTGGATCTTCATTGTTTGACTAGATCCATACATGAAGTTAGACTTTGATATGCAAATGCATGTTGCAATATCAAGTCCTTACTTGATGCTATAGATCTAGAGGGTAATAGTATTCGTGTGAGGAAGTGACGAATTCTGTATATTTTGAAGACAAGATGAAGGTTCATCAGATAAAGGAAACAAAGTTGTGGGAAGCAACCACAATACTCTGAAGGAAGTGCCAATCAACATTCATGCTTTACCTCAACAGAGGAGTACTTTAGTACATGAGAAGCATGAAGGTGAGAAATATGGTGATTATGGTGAAGCTGAAGCAGATCCATAGTCAACATAGAAGAGGGAATGCATGGGAAATCACTTAGGATACTATAATCATAGTGTCAGCTAGTGGTTTTCTTGCAAATTAAACCCTGAATGAAGGAAGATGATATATGAAACCATAGCAGACATAAGAAGACCATAGTTGTTATCAGAAGACCACAATTGGTATAGTATCAATACTGTGAGATAAAGTAGAAGATGTCTCGTCCAGTTGATTAGAACCTATAATAGAATCCAATTTTAGGTATCAAATAGCCACAGTTGGTATAATAACCATAGCTGGTATCAGTTGGTATTACAAATAGTCCACGATTTAATTAGTTGTAATAAAAGTTTGTGGACAAATAAAAATCTTGTCAGTCAAATAGCTAGATCTATAAACATTTAGTCAAAGGATTCACATTGGATGTCCACAATTGAGTGGATACACCACAAAGATTCTTCGCAAAACCTTAGAGGAATATAAATCATAAACAAGACCTATACCAATGTTCTAACATAAGTCCAATAGTTGGAAGAAATGGAGCTGAAGACCATAAGAAAACTCTAAGGGGTAGAGTAAAATATTGAGTTGGATGTACAATAACTCAATATTTTGAGCAAGATAGTTGAGGAAGGTCTGAACTGAAAGGAAGTTCGATCTTATTTTCATAAGAATGTTGAACACTACTTTCAGAAGGATGTCAGACCAGAAGCCGAGGTTCATACCTCGAGGAAGTAAGAAGTGGACTATAACTTGAGAAAGTGAGTAGTATTTACTCAGAAGTACGAAAGCTCAAGTAAGTCAAGCATAAAGAAGTGGGATGAAGGAATTACCGGAGAACAAATATAGCTCAAGAAGGTCAAGGACTGAAGGAGTTTAACTATACCAAAATCAGAGACTAATAGAAAGATTCCTTTCATGGAACCTAAAGAATCCAAAATAGTTATAGGTATCAACTATAAACCATGATTGGATGGACTAAATGAGTCTAATCCATTATTAGAAAAATAAACCATCACGATCAATTCCATAGTTAATACCTTATTAAGCACCATTACTGCAATTTTGGTAGTAAGGGAAAACAAAGACCTATTTTATCAAATAGGAGATTGTTATCCAATTAGTCCTCAATTAAGACTGTCAGGACAAGAAGAAGTCCCAATCATTGAATATTCAATGAGAAAGGAAACAAGCTTATAATATTGGAGGAAATCATGGAAGTAAAGGAAGTAATAGTTGTTTGATGTCAAACACTAATGGATTCCAGGAAGAATCTGGACAAGGGATGTATTCAATTATATCCAGTAAGATCACCATGGAGTCGAGAAAAGATTTAGTCTGCACAAGTCAGATCCACACTCCGAGAGAGATCAAACTTCGAGGACGAAGTTTAGTTTAAGGGGTAGAGACTGTAATATCCCAGGTAATGGGGTTACAAAAACAGAGGAAACAGATGTGTGCATTGCATTCATGCATAGAAAATCTAGGGAATTTTCGCGCTTGATACGTCTCCGACGTATCGATAATTTCTTATGTTCTATGCCATATTATTGATGGTACCTACATGTTTTATGCACACTTTATGTCATATTCGTGCATTTTCTGGAACTAACCTATTAACAAGATGCCGAAGTGCGAGTTCCTGTTTTCTGCTTGTTTTGGTTTCAGAAATCCTAGTAACGAAATATTCTCGGAATTGGACGAAACAAAGACCCGGGGGCCTATTTTTCCACGGAGCTTCAAGGAAGACCGAAGAACATACGAAGTGGGGCCACGAGGTGGCGACACCACAGGCGGCGCGGCCCGGGGGCCGCGCCGCCCTATGTGTGGCCCCTCGTCGGCGACTCTGCCCTTAGCCCTTAAAGCCTCCATCGCGAAACCCCGGGGCGAAAAAACGATACGGAAAACCTTCCGAGACGCCGCCGCCGCCGATCCCATCTCGGGATTAGGAGATCTCCTCGGCACCCTGGGAGAGGGATTCATCTCGGGAGGACTCTACACCGCCATGGTCGCTCAGGAGTGATGAGTGAGTAGTTCACCCCTGGACTATGGGTCCATAGCAGTAGCTAGATGGTTGTCTTCTCCTCATTGTGCTTCATTGTTGGATCTTGTGAGCTGCCTAACATGATCAAGATCATCTATCGTAATTCTATATGTTGTGTTTGTCGGGATCCGATGGATAGAGAATACCATGTCATGTTAATTATCAAGTTATTACATATGTGTTGTTTATGATCTTGCATGCTCTCCGTTACTAGTAGAGGCTCTGGCCAAGTTTTTACTTTTAACTCCAAGAGGGGTATTTATGCTCGATAGTGGGTTCATGCCTGCATTGACACAGTGACTGAAAGTTCTAAGGTTGTGTTGTGCTGTTGCCACTAGGGATAAAACATTGGCGCTATGTCTGAGGATGTAGTTGTTGATTACATTACGCACCATACTTAATGCAATTGTCTGTTGCAACAACTTAATTGGAGGGGGTTCGGATGATAACCTGAAGGTGGACTTTTTAGGCATAGATGCAGTTGGATGGCGGTCTATGTACTTTGTCGTAATGCCCAATTAAATCTCACTATACTTATCATGTCATGTATGTGCATTGTTATGCCCTCTCTATTTGTCAATTGCCCACTGTAATTTGTTCACCCAACATGCTTTATCTTATGGGAGAGACACCTCTAGTGAACTGTGGACCCCGGTCCATTCTTTAATACTGAAATACAAATCTGCTGCAATACTTGTTTTACTATTTTCTCTGCAAACAATCATCTTCCACACAATACGGTTAATCCTTTGTTACAGCAAGCCGGTGAGATTGACAACCTCTGTTTCGTTGGGGCAAAGTACTTTGGTTGTGTTGTGCAGGTTCCACGTTGGCGCGGAATCTCTGGTGTTGCGCCGCACTACATCCGCCGCCATCAACCTTCAACGTGCTTCTTGGCTCCTCCTGGTTCGATAAACCTTGGTTTCTTTTGAGGGAAAACTTGCTGCTGTGCGCATCATACCTTCCTCTTGGGGTTGCCCAACGAACGTGTGAAATACACGCCATCAAGCTCTTTTACGGCGCCGTTGCCGGAGATCAAGACACGCTGCAAGGGGAGTCTCCACTTCTCAATCTCTTTACTTTGTTTTTGTCTTGCTTTATTTTATTTACTACTTTGTTTGCTGCATTATATCAAAACACAAAAAAATTAGTTGCTAGCTTTACTTTATTTATTGTCTTGTTTGCTATATCAAAAACACAAAAAAATTAGTTTACTTGCATTTACTTTATCTAGTTTGCTTTATTCTTGTCTTGCACTCTATATTAAAAATACAAAAAAATTTAGTTACTTTTGTTACCATGTCTAGCTCTGAACCTGTTACTTCTTCGCCTGAAGAATTAATCTTCACTTTTAAACAAGGGGATGAGGAGAGTTTTAAAGATGCTTGGTCTAGAATTTTTACTTCTTATCGTAAAACGGAACCTCAAATGACTCTAAGTTTGCTCCTTAGTAATTTTTATTTTGGTCTTATGATTCGCTATAGATATGCCTTGGATGCTCTAGTGGGAGGAGATTTCCTCCATTGTAATGGGGATCAAGCTTTTAATGCCATAAAGAAGTTGGTTGCATCACATGATTCATCTAATAATTTTGATTCAGCCCTTATTAGCATTCATAATAGATTAAACACTCTTGAGACAAGTGCATCTCGCTTAAATGAAAATTATGGATACATTCGTAACCGTCTTGATCAAGTTTTAGTGAACTCTGAACCTTCATTGTGGAAACCCACTATTAAAATTGTCATAGGTGACCAAACTCTTCGTGCTAATTGTGATATTATGACTGAATTTTGCCTAATGCCTAAGGGTATTCATAAATCTTTGAAACTTTGGGAATTCACTGAAGGGGGAGAAGGAATAACTCTTATTGATAACTCTGTTATAATTCCTAAAGGGATAGCTGCGGGTGTGCATACAACCATTCTTGGGATAACAATATCCGTTGATTACCTTGTCATTGAATGCGCAGGAACAGGACAAATCACACTCGGAAGATCCCTGCTGAAATTATTGGGAGCAGTTATAGACGTGAGAGAAGGCACCATAAAATTCACCTCTACACCCGGGGGTAGTCATATATTCCCTAAGCCAAAGAGTAAGGACAAGAAAGGTAAGGGGAAAGCCCAAGGTAATGTCAATGCTCCATCTCGCGATAATACTTGAGATACACTTTCTGCGCCTAGCTGAAAGGCGTTAAAGAAAAGCGCTTATGGGAGACAACCCATATTTTTACTCCAGTATTTTTGTTTTATATTTGTGTCTTGGAAGTTGTTTACTACTGTAGCAACCTCTCCTTATCTTATTTTTATTTTTTGTTGTGCCAAGTAAAGTCTTTGATAGAAAAGTAAGTACTAGATTTGGATTACTATGAGTTCAGATTTCTTTGCTGTCACGAATCTGGATCTATCTGTAGGTAGCTCAGAAAATTAATCCAATTTACGAGCATGATCCTCAGATATGTACGCAACTTTCATTCAATTTGAGCATTTTCGTTTGAGCAAGTCTGGTGGCCTAATAAAATCCATCTTTACGGACTGTTCTGTTTTGACAGATTCTGCCTTTTATTTCGCATTGCCTCTTTTGCTATGTTGGATGAATTTCTTTGATCCATTAATGTCCAGTAGCTTTATGCAATGTCAGAAGTGTTAAGAATGATTGTGTCACCTCTGAACATGTGAATTTTTATTATGCACTAACCCTCTAATGAGTTGTTTGAGTTTGGTGTGGAGGAAGTTTTCAAGGATCAAGAGAGGAGTATGATGCAATATGATCAAGGAGAGTGAAAGCTCTAAGCTTGGGGATGCCCCGGTGGTTCACCCCTGCATATTCTAAGAAGACTCAGCGTCTAAGCTTGGGGATGCCCAAGGCATCCCCTTCTTCATCGACAACATTATCAGGTTCCTCCCCTGAAACTATATTTTTATTAGTCACATCTTATGCACTTTGCTTGGAGCGTCGGTTTGTTTTGTTTTTTGTTTTGTTTGAATAAAATGGATCCTAGCATTCACTTTATGGGAGAGAGACACGCTCCGCTGTAGCATATGGACAAATATGTCCTTAGGCTCTACTCATAGTATTCATGGCGAAGTTTCTTCTTCGTTAAATTGTTATATGATTGGAATTGGAAAATGATACATGTAGTAATTCTAAAATGTCTTGGATAATTTGATACTTGGCAATTGTTGTGCTCATGTTTAAGCTCTTGCATCATATACTTTGCACCCATTAATGAAGAAATACTTAGAGCTTGCTAATTTGGTTTGCATATTTGGTTTCTCTAGAGTCTAGATAACATCTAGTATTGAGTTTTGAACAACAAGGAAGACGGTATGGAGTCTTATAATGTTTACCATATGTATTTTATGTGAGTTTTGCTGCACGTTCATCCTTGTGTTTGTTTCAAATAACCTTGCTAGCCTAAACCTTGTATCGAGAGGGAATACTTCTCATGCATCCAAAATACTTGAGCCAATCACTATGCCATTTGTGTCCACCATACCTACCTACTACATGGTATTTCTCGCCATTCCAAAGTAAATTGCTTGAGTGCTACCTTTAAAATTCCATCATTCACCTTTGCAATATATAGCTCATGGGACAAATAGCTTAAAAACTATTGTGGTATTGAATATGTACTTATGCACTTTATCTCTTATTAAGTTGCTTGTTGTGCGATAACCATGCTTCGGGGGACGCCATCAACTATTCTTTGTTGAATATCATGTGAGTTGCTATGCATGTCCGTCTTGTCTGAAGTAAGAGAGATCTACCACCTTCATGGTTGGAGCATGCATATTGTTAGAGAAGAACATTGGGCCGCTAACTAAAGCCATGAATCATGGTGGAAGTTTCAGTTTTGGACACATATCCTCAATCTCATATGAGAATAATAATTGTTGCCACATGCTTATGCATTAAAGAGGAGTCCATTATCTGTTGTCCATGTTGTCCCGGTATGGATGTCTAAGTTGAGAATAATCAAAAGCGAGAAATCCAAAATGCGAGCTTTCTCCTTAGACCTTTGTACAGGCGGCATGGAGGTACCCCATTGTGACACTTGGTTAAAACATGTGCATTGCAAAGATCCGGTAGTCCAAGCTAATTAGGACAAGGTGCGGGCACTATTAGTATACTATGCATGAGACTTGCAACTTGTAAGATATAATGTACATAACTCATATGCTTTATTACTACCGTTGACAAAATTGTTTCATGTTTTCAAAATAAAAGCTCTAGCACAAATATATCAATCGATGCTTTCCTCTTTGAAGGACCATTCTCTTTACTTTTATGCTGAGTCAGTTCACCTATTTCTGTCCACCTCAAGAAGCAAACACTTGCGTGAACTGTGCATTGATTCCTACATACTTGCATATTGTACTTGTTATATTACTCTATGTTGACAATTATCCATGAGATATACATGTTACAAGTTGAAAGCAACCGCTGAAACTTAATCTTCCTTTGTGTTGCTTCAATACCTTTACTCTCATTTATTGCTTTATGAGTTAACTCTTATGCAAGACTTATTAATACTTGTCTTGAAGTACTATTCATGAAAAGTCTTTGCTATATGATTCACTTGTTTACTCATGTCATTACCATTGTTTTGATCGCTGCATTCACTACATATGTTTACAAATAGTATGATCAAGGTTATGATGGCATATCACTTCAGAAATTATCTTTGTTATCGTTTTACCTGCTCGGGACGAGCAGAACTAGCAGGATGCTGATACGTCTACGACGTATCGATAATTTCTTATGTTCTATGCCATATTATTGATGATACCTACATGTTTTATGCACACTTTATGTCATATTCGTGCATTTTGGAACTAACCTATTAACAAGATGCCAAAGTGCCAGTTCTGTTTTCTGCTGTTTTGGTTTCAGAAATCCTAGTAACGAAATATTCTCGGAATTGAATGAAACAAAAGCCGAGGGCCTATTTTTCCAGGAGCTTCCGGAAGACCGAAGAACATACGAAGTGGGGCCACGAGGTGGCGACACCACAAGGCGGCGCGGCCTAGGGGGCCGCGCCGCCTATGGTGTGGCCCCCTCGTCGGCCCCGACTCTGCCCTTCCGCTAAAGCCTCATCGAAACCCCTGAGGCGATAAAACCACGATACGGAAAACCTTCCAGAGACGCCGCCGCCGCGATCCCATCTCGGGGATTCTGGAGATCTCCGGCACCCTGCCGGAGAGGGATTCATCTCCCGGAGGACTCTACACCGCCATGGTCGCCTCCGGAGTGATGAGTGAGTAGTTCACCCTGGACTATGGGTCCATAGCAGTAGCTAGATGGTTGTCTTCTCCTCATTGTGCTTCATTGTTGGATCTTGTGAGCTGCCTAACATGATCAAGATCATCTATCGTAATTCTATATGTTGTGTTTGTCGGGATCCGATGGATAGAGAATACCATGTCATGTTAATTATCAAGTTATTACATATGTGTTGTTTATGATCTTGCATGCTCTCCGTTACTAGTAGAGGCTCTGGCCAAGTTTTTACTTTTAACTCCAAGAGGGAGTATTTATGCTCGATAGTGGGTTCATGCATTCATTGACACGGGACAGAAAGTTCTAAGGTTGTGTTGTGCTGTTGCCACTAGGGATAAAACATTGGCGCTATGTCCGAGGATGTAGTTGTTGATTATATTACGCACCATACTTAATGCAATTGTCTTGCTTTGCAACTTAATGCGGGAGGTTCGGATGATAACTTTGAAGGTGGACTTTTTAGGCATAGATGCAGTTGGATGGCGGTCTATGTACTTTGTCGTAATGCCCAATTAAATCTCACTATACTTATCATGTCATGTATGTGCATTGTTATGCCCTCTCTATTTGTCAATTGCCCGACTGTAATTTGTTCACCCAACATGCTTTATCTTATGGGAGAGACACCTCTAGTGGTGTGGACCCCGGTCCATTCTTTAATCTGAAATACAAATCTGTTGCAATACTTGTTTTACTATTTTCTCTGCAAACAATCATCTTCCACACATACGGTTAATCCTTTGTTACAGCAAGCCGGTGAGATTGACAACCCACTGTTTCGTTGGGGCAAAGTACTTTGGTTGTGTTGTGCAGGTTCCACGTTGGCGCCGGAATCTCTGGTGTTGCGCCGCACTACATCCCGCCGCCATCAACCTTCAACGTGCTTCTTGGCTCCACCTGGTTCGATAAACCTTGGTTTCTTTCTGAGGGAAAACTTGCTGCTGTGCGCATCATACCTTCCTCTTGGGGTTGCCCAACGAACGTGTGAAATACACGCCATCAGCGCTTTAAAGTAAAACAGTCACAGTAACTGAAGTTTCACTTGACCTTGGTGAAATTGAAGTAGCTCATCAAGTCAAGCGTTATAAACCTCAATGTGACTTTGCTAAAGCCTTGTTTTGGGTAGAGATGATTTGATCTAAGGGATTAGATCAAATGGAATTAAAACCAACACAAGAACATATGAATCAAGGATCAACTATTTGATCTTATCAAATATCACAACATGGTATTCCTTGCCATAACATAAGAACATCTGTTCAATTACATCCAAGTATTTAAATCATCATCTTTAAGAGGAACCCTAGGAACTTATTCAAGATATTTCCTAGAGAGAGGATCCACCTATGTTAACCATAGATAGTGGTGACTACATCATTCTCTATGGAGCCTAACCATAGGTTAGTATTAAAGACCTTTCCAAATGAGAGAGAAACCAATCATACAAATCATAGCTTTACCTATTTAAGAATAAGTGACAACCATTGAACCAAAGCATTAGGAGTTAAACCATATCATTTGGGAGTGGTGAGATAGCCAATGCCAAATGGAGTAAGATCATATCTATGAAATGATGAAGTAAAGTAGCAATTAATCCAACTAAGCATCTAGGTGGAGACTTAACCCTTTATTATCTAATGGGATCTTGTGAACATACCTTATTCTCTAGAATAAACCATTCCTATAAGAGAGAGCTCAACATCTGGTGTTACACTCAAGATAGTTGAGGCATCACCTGGATTTGAGGGAGAGAACTATTCTTATAACCAGATGATCATCTCATCATTGTTGAGTAGAACCCTAACATAATATTGATGGCGTGTATTTCACACGTTCGTTGGGCAACCCCAAGAGGAAGGTATGATGCGCACAGCAGCAAGTTTTCCCTCAGAAAGAAACCAAGGTTTATCGAACCAGGAGGAGCCAAGAAGCACGTTGAAGGTTGATGGCGGCGGGATGTAGTGCGGCGCAACACCGGAGATTCCGGCGCCAACGTGGAACCTGCACAACACAACAAAGTACTTTGCCCCAACGAAACAGTGAGGTTGTCAATCTCACTTGGCTTGCTGTAACAAAGGATTAACCGTATTGTGTGGAAGATGATTGTTTGCAGAGAAAATAGTAAAACAAGTATTGCAGCAGATTTGTATTTCAGTATTAAAAGAATGGACCGGGGTCCACAGTTCACTAGAGGTGTCTCTCCCATAAGATAAAAGCATGTTGGGTGAACAAATTACAGTCGGGCAATTGACAAATAGAGAGGGCATAACAATGCACATACATGACATGATAAGTACGTATAGTGAGATTTAATTGGGCATTACGACAAAGTACATAGACCACCATCCAACTGCATCTATGCCTAAAAAGTCCACCTTCAGGTTATCATCCGAACCCCCTCCGGTATTAAGTTGCAAACAACAGACAATTGCATTAAGTATGGTGCGTAATGTAATCAACAACTACATCCTCGGACATAAGCGCCAATGTTTTATCCCTAGTGGCAACAACACAACACAACCTTAGAACTTTCTCCTTTGTCCCAGTGTCAATGCGAGGCATGAACCCACTATCGAGCATAAATACTCCCTCTTGGAGTTAAAAGCAAAAACTTGGCCAGAGCCTCTACTAGTAACGGAGAGCATGCAACATCATAAACAACACATATGTAATAACTTGATAATTAACATGACATGGTATTCTCTATCCATCGGATCCCGACAAACACAACATAGAGTATTACAGATAGATGATCTTGATCATGTTAGGCAGCTCACAAGATCCGACAATGAAGCACAATGAGGAGAAGACAACCATCTAGCTACTTTATGGACCCATAGTCCAGGGGTGAACTACTCACTCATCACTCCGGAGGCGACCATGGCGGTGTAGAGTCCTCCGGAGATGAATCCCCTCTCCCCCGGGGTGCGGAGGAGATCTCCTGAATCCCGAGATGGGATCGGCGGCGGCGGCGTCTCTGGAAGGTTTTCCGTATTGTGGTTTTCGCATCGGGGTTTCGCGACGGAGGCTTTAAGTAGGCGGAAGGGCGAGTCGGGGCCGGCGAGGGGGCCACACCATAGGGCGGCGCGGGCCCCGGGCCGCGCCGCCACGTGGTGTCGCCACCTCGTGGCCCCACTTCGTATGTTCTTCGGTCTTCTAGAGCTCCGTGGAAAAATAGGCCCACAGGTCTTCGTTTCGTCCAATTCCGAGAATATTTCGTTACTAGGATTTCTGAAACCAAAAACAAAGAAAAGGCACTTCGCATCTTGTTAATAGGTTAGTTCCGAAAATGCACGAATATGACATAAAGTGTGCATAAAACATGTAGGTATCATCAATAATATGGCATAGAACATAAGAAATTATCGATCGTCGGAGACGTATCAGCATCCCTTAGTTCTGCTCGTCCCGAGCAGGTAAACGATAACAAAGATAATTTCTGAAGTGATATGCCATCATAACCTTGATCATACTATTTGTAAACATATGTAGTGGATGCAACGATCAAAACAATGGTAATGACATGAGTAAACAAGTGAATCATATAGCAAAGACTTTTCATGAATAGTACTTCAAGACAAGTATTAATAAGTCTTGCATAAGAGTTAACTCATAAAGCAATAAATCAAAGTAAAGGCATTGAAGCAACACAAAGGAAGATTAAGTTTCAGCGGTTGCTTTCAACTTGTAACATGTATATCTCATGGATAATAGTCAACATAGAGTAATATAACAAGTGCAATATGCAAGTATGTAAGAATCAATGCAGTTCACACAAGTGTTTGCTTCTTGAGGTGGAGAGAGATAGGTGAACTGACTCAACATAAAAGTAAAGAGAATGGTCCTTCAAAGAGGAAAGCATCGATTGCTATATTTGTGCTAGAGCTTTTATTTTGAAAACATGAAACAATTTTGTCAACGGTAGTAATAAAGCATATGAGTTATGTACATTATATCTTACAAGTTGCAAGTCTCATGCATAGTATACTAATAGTGCCCGCACCTTGTCCTAATTAACTTGGACTACCAGATCTTTGCAATGCACATGTTTTGACCAAGTGTCCCAAAGGGTACCTCCATGCCGCTGTACAAAGGTCTAAGGAGCTCGCATTTTGGATTTCTCGCTTTTGATTATTCTCAACTTAGACATCCATACCGGGACAACATGGACAACAGATAATGGACTCCTCTTTAATGCATAAGCATGTGGCAACAATTATTATTCTCATATGAGATTGAGGATATGTGTCCAAACTGAAACTTCCACCATGATTCATGGCTTTAGTTAGCGGCCCAAAGTTCTTCTCTAACAACATGCATGCTCCAACCATAAAGGTGGTAGATCTCTCTTACTTCAGACAAGACGGACATGCATAGCAACTCACATGATATCCAACAAAGAATAGTTGATGGCGTCCCCAGAAGCATGGTTATCGCACAACAAGCAACTTAATAAGAGATAAAATGCATAAGTACATATTCAATACCACAATAGTTTTTAAGCTATTTGTCCCATGAGCTATATATTGCAAAGGTGAATGATGGAATTTTAAAGGTAGCACTCAAGCAATTTACTTTGGAATGGCGGATAAATACCATGTAGTAGGTAGGTATGGTGGACACAAATGGCATAGTGGTTGGCTCAAGTATTTTGGATGCATGAAAGTATTCCCTCTCGATACAAGGTTTAGGCTAGAAAGTTTATTTGAAACAAACACAAGGATGAACGGTGCAGCAAAACTCACATAAAAGACATATGGTAAATATTATAAGACTCCATACCAGTCTTCCTTGTTGTTCAAAACTCAATACTAGATGTTATCTAGACTCTAGAGAAACCAAATATGCAAACCAAATTAGCAAGCTCTAAATATTTCTTCATTAATGGGTGCAAAGTATATGATGCAAGAGCTTAAACATGAGCACAACAATTGCCAAGTATCACATTATCCAAGACATTATAGCATTTTACTACATGTATCATTTTCCAATTCCAACCATATAACAATTTAACGAAGAAGAAACTTCGCCATGAATACTATGAGTAGAGCCTAAGGACATATTTGTCCATATGCTACAGCGGAGCGTGTCTCTCTCCCATAAAGTGAATGCTAGGATCCATTTTATTCAAACAAAACAAAAACAAAAACAAACCGACGCTCCAAGCAAAGTACATAAGATGTGACGAAATAAAAATATAGTTTCAGGGAGGAACCTGATAATGTTGTCGATGAAGAAGGGGATGCCTTGGGCATCCCCAAGCTTAGACGCTTGAGTCTTCTTAGAATATGCAGGGGTGAACCACCGGGCATCCCCAAGCTTAGAGCTTTCACTCTCCTTGATCATGTTGCATCATACTCCTCTCTTGAAAAACTTCCTCCACACCAAACTCGAAACAACTCATTAGAGGTTAGTGCATAATAAAAATTCACATGTTCAGAGGTGACACAATCATTCTTAACACTTCTGGACATTGCATAAAGCTACTGGACATTAATGGATCAAAGAAATTCATCCAACATAGCAAAAGAGGCAATGCGAAATAAAAGACAGAATCTGTCAAAACAGAACAGTCCGTAAAGATGGATTTTATTAGGCCACCAGACTTGCTCAAACGAAAATGCTCAAATTGAATGAAAGTTGCGTACATATCTGAGGATCATCTCGTAAATTGGCTTAATTTTCTGAGCTACCTACAGGGAGATAGACCCAGATTCGTGACAGCAAAGAAATCTGGAACTGTGCAGTAATCCAAATCTAGTACTTACTTTTCTATCAAAGACTTTACTTGGCACAACAAAACTTAAAACTAAGATAAGGAGAGGTTGATACAGTAGTAAACAACTTCCAAGACACAAATATAAAACAAAAATACTGGAGTAAAAACATTGGTTGTCTCCCATAAGCGCTTTTCTTTAACGCCTTTCAGCTAGGCGCAGAAAGTGTATCTCAAGTAACATCGAGAGATGAAGCATCAACATCATAATTTGTTCTAATAATAGAATTATAAGGTAACTTCATTCTCTTTCTAGGGAAGTGTTCCATACCTTTCTTGAGAGGAAATTGATATTTAATATTACCTTCCTTTATATCAATAGTAGCACCAACGGTTCGAAGAAAAGGTCTTCCCAATATAATGGGGCAAGATGCATTGCATTCAATATCCAAGACAACAAAATCAACGGGTACAAGGTTATTGTTAACCATAATATGAACATTATCAACTTTCCCCAAAGGTTTCTTTTTAGCATTATCAGCGAGATTAACATCCAAATAACAGTTTTTCAATGGTGGCAAGTCAAGCATATCATAGACTTTTTAGGCATAACAAATACTTGCACCAAGATCACATAAAGCATTACAATCAAAATCTTTGACTCTCATTTTAATGATGGGCTCCCAACCATCCTCTAGCTTTCTAGGAATAGAAGTTTCAAGTTTTAGTTTCTCTTCTCTAGCTTTTATGAGAGCATTTGTAATATGTTTTGTGAAAGCCAAGTTTATAGCGCTAGCATTGGGACTTTTAGCAAGTTTTTGCAAGAACTTTATAACTTCAGAGATGTGGCAATCATCAAAATCTAAATCATTACAATCTAAAGCAATGGGATTATCATCCCCAAGGTTGGAAAAAATTTCAGCAGTTTTATCACAAGCAGTTGAGCGGTTTAGCGATTTCAGGTAATTTTGCGCTTTGCACTAGGAGTAGAAGCATTGCCAACACCAATTATTTCACCATTGATAGTAGGAGGTGCAGCAACATATGAATCATTAGCTTTGCTAGTGGTGGTAATAGTCCAAACTTTAGCTACATTTTCCTTTTTAGCTAGTTTTTCATTTTCTTCTCTATCCCACCTAGCACGCAGTTCAGCCATTAATCTTATATTCTCATTAATTCTAACTTGGATGGCATTTGCTGTAGTAACAATTTTATTTTCAATATCCTCAGGTTTAGCAGCCATTTTATTAATTAAAGAAGATTGTGATGCAGACATGTATGAGATTCGGGTTTCAGCATTTGCAAGTTTAGTTTGCAACCCAGAAATCTCCATATTCAGATTTTCAAGTTGATTTCCTATATTCTTCAACAAGGTAGATTGCTCATGCATAGTTTTAGTAAACAACTTATTTTGCTCATATTGTGATTGCATAAAGCTCTTGGTGGATCTTTCAATTTCTAACATCTTTTCCTCATTAGGTGAAACATATCTATTATAAGAATTACCATTAGCAGGATATGGTCTAGAATTTTGAGCAACCAATGAAGCTAACGGAACATTATTAGGATCAACATTAGTCCTACCATTAACAAGCATAGACATAATAGCATCAATCTTATCACTCAAGGAAGAGGATTCTTCAACAGAATTTACCTTCTTACCTTGTGGAGCTCTTTCCGTGTGCCATTCAGAGTAATTAATCATCATATTATCAAGGAGCTTTGTTGCTTCACCAAGAGTGATGGACATAAAGGTACCTCCAGCAGCTGAATCCAATAAATTCCGCGAAGAAAAATTCCTGCATAGAAGGTTTGGATGATCATCCAAGTAGTCAGTCCATGAGTTGGGCAGTTTTTAACTAGAGATTTCATTCTTTCCCAAGCTTGAGCAACATGTTCATTATCCAATTGTTTAAAATTCATTATGCTAATCCTCAAAGATATAATTTTAGCAGGGGATAATATCTACCAATAAAAGCATCCTTGCATTTAGTCCATGAATCAATACTATTCTTAGGCAGAGATAGCAACCAATCTTTAGCTCTTCCTCTTAATGAGAAAGGAACAATTTTAATTTTATAATGTCACCATCTACATCTTTATATTTTTGCATTTCACATAGTTCAACAAAATTATTGAGATGGGCAGCAGCATCATCAGAACTAACACCAGAAAATTGCTCTCGCATAACAAGATTTAGTAAAGCAGGTTTAATTTCAAAGAATTCTGCTGTAGTAGCAGGTGGAGCAATAGGTGTGCATAAGAAATCATTATTATTTGTGCTAGTGAAGTCACACAACTTAGTATTTTCGGGGTTGGCCATTTTAGCAATAGTAAATAAAGCAAACTAGATAAAGTAAATGCAAGTAAACTAATTTTTTTGTGTTTTTGATATAGCAAACAAGACAGTAAATAAAGTAAAACTAGCAACTAATTTTTTTGTGTTTTGATATAATGCAGCAAACAAAGTAGTAAATAAAATAAAGCAAGACAAAAACAAAGTAAAGAGATTGAGAAGTGGAGACTCCCCTTGCAGCGTGTCTTTATCTCCCCGGCAACGGCGCCAGAAAAATGTGCTTGATGGCGTGTATTTCACACGTTCGTTGGGTAACCCCAAGAGGAAGGTATG
This sequence comes from Lolium multiflorum, assembly GCA_030979885.1. NCBI lineage: Eukaryota > Viridiplantae > Streptophyta > Magnoliopsida > Poales > Poaceae > Lolium > Lolium multiflorum. The sequence continues at coordinate 59,056,114 of CM061749.1, read as the reverse complement.
ATGCGCACAGCAGCAAGTTTTCCCTCAGAAAGAAACCAAGGTTTATCGAACCAGGAGGAGCCAAGAAGCACGTTGAAGGTTGATGGCGGCGAGATGTAGTGCGGTGCAACACCAGAGATTCGGCGCCAACGTGGAACTGCACAACACAACCAAAGTACTTTGCCCCAACGAAGCAGGGAGTTGTCAATCTCACCGGCTTCTTTGTAACAAAGGATTAACCGTATTGTGTGGAAGATGATTGTTTGCAGAGAAAATAGTAAAACAAGTATTGCAGCAGATTTGTATTTCAGTATGAAAAGAATGGACCGGGGTCCACAGTTCACTAGAGGTGTCTCTCCCATAAGATAAAAGCATGTTGGGTGAACAAATTACAGTCGGGCAATTGACAAATAGAGAGGGCATAACAATGCACATACATGACATGATAAGTATAGTGAGATTTAATTGGGCATTACGACAAAGTACATAGACCGCCATCCAACCGCATCTATGCCTAAAAAGTCCACCTTCAGGTTATCATCCGAACCCCCTCCAGTATTAAGTTGCAAAGCAACAAACAATTGCATTAAGTATGGTGCGTAATATAATCAACAACTACATCCTCGGACATAGCGCCAATGTTTTATCCCTAGTGGCAACAGCACAACACAACCTTAGAACTTTCTGTCACTGTCCCAGGTGTCAATGCACGCATGAACCCACTATCGAGCATAAATACTCCCTCTTGGAGTTAAAAGCAAAAACTTGGCCAGAGCCTCTACTAGTAACGGAGAGCATGCAAGATCATAAACAACACATATGTAATAACTTGATAATTAACATGACATGGTATTCTCTATCCATCGGATCCCGACAAACACAACATAGAGTATTACGGATAGATGATCTTGATCATGTTAGGCAGCTCACAAGATCCGACAATGAAGCACAATGAGGAGAAGACAACCATCTAGCTACTGCTATGGACCCATAGTCCGGGGTGAACTACTCACTCATCACTCCGGAGGCGACCATGGCGGTGTAGAGTCCTCAGGAGATGAATCCCTCTCCGGCAGGGTGCGGAGGATCTCGAGTCCCCGAGATGGGATCGGCGGCGGCGGCGTCTCGGAAGGTTTTCCGTATCGTGGTTTTCGCATCGGGGTTTCGCGACGGAGGCTTTAAGTAGGCGGAAGGGCAAAGTCGGGGGGCCGACGAGGGGGCCACACCATAGGGCGGCGCGGGCCCCACCCGCGCCGCCACGTGTGTCACCACCTCGTGGCCCCACTTCGTATGTTCTTCGGTCTTCCGGAAGCTGTGGAAAAATAGGCCCCTGGGTCTTCGTTTCGTCCAATTCGAGAATATTTCGTTACTAGGATTTCTGAAACCAAAAACAGAGAAAACAGGAACGGCACTTCGGCATCTTGTTAATAGGTTAGTTCCAGAAAATGCACGAATATGACATAAAGTGTGCATAAAACATGTAGGTATCATCAATAATATGGCATAGAACATAAGAAATTATCGATACGTCGGAGACGTATCAAATATCTCAGGCATTCTCCTGGGATATAAACTTTAGAGGCAATCATAGAAGTACCATCCAAGAAGGTAAATTAGAAGTACTATACCCTAGTTGATCAAGACAATGCTTGATCATGGAACTGAGAAACCTAATTAATGAGAGATACCTTAGGAAGCCAAACCTTGATCATTATAAATTGAGTGATGATCATAAACCCTAAGAACTTGAGGTAGAGATTAAGAACAAGTTGATCATGCCTAATCCATGATCATGCTCTTGAGGTATGTGAGGATAAGTTAAACCCTAATAGGATAAGTATATCCCATTTCCACATGAAATTATAGGGAGATCACTAGTAAGAAACTCTAGACTTATATCCCAACCTTAACTTGTGAACCACTTGGTGATCAAAAGTAGTATTCTATCACATCTATATTCCATTTATTCCTCAAATAAAGTACCTAAGAAAACTTTAGAGTGAAACTCCATACTTTACATGGTGAGAAACCATTAATCCATATGACCAAAGTTAACTATAAAAAGAACCATATCTACTTTAGTTACTATAACAGCGGATTAAGGATAACCATAGTGGAATCAAATAAAACTAATTTTTAATATCTTAGTAACTAAAGAAGAACATAAAATGTTAATAAATCCACCACCTTATCATGGTTAGGGGAGATTAACCCTAGCACATGCAATATGGTACCATTTTATCTCTATAACCAAGAATTAAACCTCAACCCTAGTTTATGTATCACTATGGTGATCATAATATAAACTAGGCCATAATTGAGATTCAAACCATGTGCAATCAGGAGAATATGATTAGAACCCTAATTGTTCATTAATTGAATCCTATGCTTCAATTATTAAACACAATAGACACCCAATGTTAAAACCCTATAATTAAACCCATGTGTGGTTATCAACCACTTATCTTTATAATTAGAACCAAACCATGATAAGAGTAGTACCTACTCTAAGTATTTTAAGGTGTTACTAAACTACCATATAAATACTACACTTGGAAGTAATTCAAGTAGAATTTCCAATTCATTATAACATAGTTATGCACATAAAATAACACGCAAGTGATCACTTCCCAAATGGAAACCAAGTCTTAATACAACCTCTGAATTACTTTGAGTTGAAAGTATCAACATTAACAATTCCAAACAGAATTGATTCATAGAAAAAGAAAATTAAAATATAAACTCTTGTCCAATTGCTATTTTGAATAAGCACATATGTATAAACATCAATCAAATACAAAATACTTTCATCAAATAGGAGAGTGGTGTAATAATCATTGCACTAGCTCTTGATAGAATTAACATAATTGATAAGTCTGCAAAAATAACAAATTTGAATTTGAATTCAAAAACCAAAACCAAAAAGAAAAAAGAAAAAGAAAACCAGAAAGAAAAGGGGCTTACCTGGCTGCAGCCCAGCAGCAGCCTACCTCCACAGCCCACAGCAGCCCAGCAGCCCCAGCCCAAGCCGCAGCCCAACACAGCCCATGATACCCCTTCGGATAAATACGAAGTGGACGAGGAGAGCTTCGTCTCCTTCGTCTCTGCGCCACAGGAGGACGCCACGGCGTCGAGCACCTCCACGTCCCGCGGTCGCCGCCGACTCTGTTGACCTCCAGCGCACGCCGGTGGTGGTATAAAAATGCGCGGAAGCTCAATTTCTTCTCTCTCTTCTTCACTATCCCCAATTCCGAAACCCTAGCTCACACTGGCCATGGTCACCGCCGTCGATGGGACCTCCCCGGGCCTCGCCGTGAATGCCATAGAGATCGCCATCCTCGACTTGCTTCGTCTGCGCGAGGAATCGGGCCGGGGCATCCTAAATCAACCTCACTGAGCTCATCTTCTCCGCTCCCGGTCACCATCTCCGACGATGATGGAGTCGCCGTCCGGCCATCTCCGCCTCGCCTGAGCCTCTCTTCGCGTTCATGGTGAGCTCCTGCACCTCGTAGACAGCTTCGCAACATTCCTAGCCCTCTGTATCGCGCCGTCGTCGTGGACAGGCGAGCTCCGCCGCGCGGCCTTGCCGTCGGGCAAGTGCTGGCGACCAATTAAGGGCGGCGCCACCACCTGTAGACTCCCCACGTTGCGTAGAATCGCACCAGCATCATCGCGCGCTCGCAGGTAGCCGGAACCTCGCCGCCGTTGCCAAATCCCGCCGGCCACCGTGCCCCAGTCACTTTCCCCCAATTTTGACATAGTCAATGCCTACGTGGCCACCACCGTGGCTAATGGCCCACCAGTCATTGGCTGGGGGTACATTCTGCCCGGGTGACTTTAGCCCATTCGTTTTAAATTCTAAATTTCATTAATAGCTGAAACTTTGCAAATTTATAGGAAATTCATAAAAGCTCCAAAAATACAAATGAGATATCAAAATTCTTATAAAAGAAAAAGCTATCCAATAAAAATATAAAATGAAATTTATATTTTTTAATAAAAACTCAATTATTTAATACTTGTTATTAAAGCCTTATTTATTATTCTAAATTCAATTAAAAATTCAATAATTAGTAAAAATTTCCAAAAGTAAATAAAAACCAGTAAATAAATAAAGAAAACATTTAGACTAATTTTCTTTATTTGTTATTTTGTTAAATCTTTATTAGAAAGATTTGAACCCTAATTAATAATTACCTTAATTATTAATTGTTTAAAAATAATAAAATGCCAAATTCAATATTATTTTTATTCCCTAGTTATTAATAACTTCAACTTTAAATTGAAGTTATTAATCATAGAACTACATGGTAAATAGCAAACCCTAATTTCATATTGAATGATAGTACAACCCTATCATTTCATGTGTAATTCTAAAACCCTAATCCAAATTGGAACCCTAGCTCCACTAATTCTTTTGAACCCTAATTTACTTCTAAGACCTAAACCCTAGATCCTCTTATGTAATCATGGTGTTCTAATTTTCATACATAGAACCATAATAGCAATTACATACTTGCCATGCCACATAAAATTGTAGGAGCCCTATTATCAATAATTTGGTAGTCCATGTAGGCATACCTATCCAACCTAGATGATCAAATAGGACCAACCCTAGTTCCTATACTTAGAGGCAACAACTTTAAATATCCATATTTATCATCACACCAATGTGATGAACCTTAGGAGCAATCATACCAAATCTTGAGCATTCCATAACCATACTCCACTAAACCTTATTAGTGTTGGATACTTATCCACCATCCTATTTAGGAGCCAATTACTCCTTACTTAATAGAACCAACAGTAAAACCTAGACCACCTCAACCCTAATTGATATACTTCTTATTACTTAAGAAGTATGTTCTTCAAAAGTTATTCTTTTGAAGAAAATAAGGAATCATCATCAACCCTGCTTATAAGGACCTATAAACCCTAGCCAGCTATCATTAGCAAGATAAACCAACCTTGACAACAACCATGTATAATGAATTGCTTAGGATGCCTAGGCTTATCTTAACCTTACAAGCCCTAGGTGTTGATGAATCCAACTTTGTTGGGATCCATCCAAAACCTATTCTAGCAACTAAATGAAACCATAGTCAACCATAGAACCCCATCAACCTAAATATCATACTTGTTCTTTATTTAAGAACATGTTCTTCAAAAGTTATTCTTTTAAAGTATATGACAATTAATCATGAACCATGCCATATAGTACTAAAACTGACCACTGTTCTTTACTTGTTAACATTATGCCAATTATCATTCTTTGTGTGCTCAATTGATTATTATGCTTTACTATTTACCTGTGGATAATACCAAGTAATCACACCTGAATAAGAACCTTGTATGTGAATCACTAAAAAGTGCAACACACCCTGAACCAATCATTACAACTTCTGATCCTAAATCATCGGGGTTAGGTCACGTTTAGAGCGATTGCATCTCATTCTTATGCATTATTGCATTCTTGCCAATCTTTCAAACATCGTCCTTACGGACGATGATGCTATTTCAGAATTTGGAGTTATTGCAAGACCCTGCCTGCATAATCTTGCAGTCAAGAAAGGCAAGTTCATCACTTGCTCATGTCATTTGAGTATTTCTATCAAATTACTTGCAAAGTATTATGGTTATCACTATTGCATAAAAATCAAAACCACTACTTTCATAACTATGAATATGACTATGTGGTGGGCAATGGAACCATGGATTGTGTTGATATGGTGGAGGTTCCATTGCACGGGCCTATATCCATCTAGGATTAAACAACAAATGTAGCCAGTGATTCTTGTGCCGTACCCGTGTTAACCATAAGATCTGGAGTGGGACGGAGTAGTCAAAAGTGTTTCCACCTCTCGTTCATCAACGGATGCGCTTACGTAGACACTTGTATCTGTCAGCGGCAAGCGGTAGGGGAAGCCTTAAGTCCCACGGCACAGTCCGTAGACACTTGTCGTTCGAAGAACAAGCGGTAGGCTGGGGAAGCCTTAAGTCCCCACGGTATTGCGGCCTATGATGGGTTGCAGCCACCGGCGTAGGAGTGTATGGTATAGCCCCCACTGTTGTCGTGGTCGGGGTCCACCCTGAAATTACGGGAATAATGGGACCGACGTGGACCCAGGGTCGGCGCATGCAACAAAGGGTGGGTGTTCGAGGTAGCGGAGGAACATGATTGGCTAGACCTTATACCGGGCCTCACACCAAAGGAAGTGTGGACGAGCACGCGGCTCGGTTGGCACCAAGGTTAAGATCTCTTATGGGTAAAGCAACACACCTCTGCAGAGTGTAAGAAGCGTGACTGTCACTCCTGTTCGGGATATGGAACTGCGCGGCCGGAAAGGAGCTCCATGAAGTTCTAGTAAACCGGTGAAGGCTGACGGACATAGTTCTTGAATAAAAGCAACCTTTTGAAGAAATGGTTATGAAAACTTGCATTGGTATTAGACTTTCTGGTCTAATGTTGTAGCTAGTGCATTAAACACCTCTTTCTATAATGAACTTGTTGAGTACGCTCGTACTCATCCCACTCCCCTGCTTAGATACGGAGGCATCGAGGAGGATCTACAACTCGACTTCAAGGGACATGAACCTGTCAGAAGAGTCAAACACCACATCCAACAAGGAGAGAACCTAGATTAGCAATAGAAGGGAACTAGCTTCCTAAACTTAGCTCCTATTTAGCTAGAATCTATTCATAGCCTCTGTAGCTAGTTAAATACTCTACAAATAGAGTTCGTGATAAGACTAGACTACGAGTCGTTCTTCTGGAGTTTAGTTGCAGTTTTACCTCATTGTAAAGTAGGAGGCTGTGTGGATCTTTTGTAAAGAGTCGTTGTAATTCTATAGACATGCCTTGGACCCGCATATGTTTCTGTTGTACCACTCTGAGCGATATAATACTAGTGGAACGGTGTTTCATTGGTGTTATATCAGACTTGCATACTACACCATGCAGTGGTATGCCGGGTCACCACAACATCTCCCCTTGTTTTCATATAGAACCATCCGGATCTTGTCTCGCTTCCTCCTCTTCCTGAAGGTGGGGAAGTCGAAGAACGTGCTGTTGTCAATGAAGACAACCAAGATGCTCCTGTCCCTGATAGTGAACCCGCAGGTTCTCGAAAATCTGCGGGTTCTTCGAAAGGAAGCTGAATCGGAGGGTACCATGTCAAAGTCTCCTCCTCCTCTGCTTTGTTTCTCCAAGGAACAAAAGGAAAAGGACTGATGTCGAAGATTCCGGCACCTCCAAAGCCGAAGAAGCTGCTCCTTCACGTCAGAAGGCAGATTTTGATCCATATCTTGAGGCCTTGATGCGTGTAGTTGACACGTCCGTTGGGAACCCCAAGAGGAAGGTGTGATGCGCACAGCGGCAAGTTTCCCTCAGTTAGAAACCAAGGTTTAATCGAACCAGTAGGAGTCAAGAAGCACGTTGAAGGTTGATGGCGGCGGGATGTAGTGCGGCGCAACACCATAGATTCCGGCGCCAACGTGGAACCTGCACAACACAACCAAAGTACTTTGCCCCAACAGTGAGGTTGTCAATCTCACCGGCTTGTTGTAACAAAGGATTAACCGTATTGTGTGGAAGATGATTGTTGCAGAGAAAACAGTAAAACAAGTATTGCAGCAGATTTGTATTTCAGTATTAAAGAATGGACCGGGGTCCACAGTTCACTAGAGGTGTCTCTCCCATAAGATAAAAGCATGTTGGGTGAACAAATTACAGTCGGGCAATTGACAAATAGAGAGGGCATAACAATGCACATACATGACATGATAAGTATAGTGAGATTTAATTGGGCATTACGACAAAGTACATAGACCGCCATCCAACGCATCTATGCCTAAAAAGTCCACCTTCAGGTTATCATCCGAACCCCTCCGGTATTAAGTTGCAAAGCAACAGAGACAATTACATTAAGTATGGTGCGTAATGTAATCAACAACTACATCCTCGGACATAGCGCCAATGTTTTATCCCTAGTGGCAACAGCACAACACAACCTTAGAACTTTCGTCACTGTCCCAGTGTCAATGCGGGCATGAACCCACTATCGAGCATAAGTACTCCTCTTGGAGTTAAAAGTAAAAACTTGGCGAGCCTCTACTAGAAACGGAGAGCATGCAAGATCATAAACAACACATGTGTAATAACTTGATAATTAACATGACATGGTATTCTCTATCCATCGGATCCCGACAAACACAACATATAGAATTACAGATAGATGATCATGATCATGTTAGGCAGCTCACAAGATCCAACAAGCACAATGAGGAGAAGACAACCATCTAGCTACTGCTATGGACCCATAGTCCAGGGTGAACTACTCACTCATCACTCGGAAGCGACCATGGCGGTGTAGAGTCCTCCGGGAGATGAGTCCCCTCTCCGGCGGGGTCGAGGAGATCCGAATCCCCGAGATGGGATCGCGGTGGCAGCGTCTCGGTGGGTTTTCCGTATCGTGGTTTTTCGCATCGGGGTTTCGCGACGGAGGCTTTAAGTAGGCGGAAGGCGAGTCGGGGCCGGCAGGGGGCCACACATAGGGTGGCGCGGGCCCCCTGGCCGCGCCGCCTTGTGGTGTCGCCACCTCGCGGCCCCACTTCGTGTTTTCTTCGGTCTTCTGGAAGCTCGTGGAAAATAGGTCCCTGGGTCTTCGTTTCGTCCAATTCCGAGAATATTTCGTTACTAGGATTTCTGAAACCAAAAACAGCAGTTGAGGCGGCACTTCGGCATCTTGTTAATAGGTTAGTTCCAGAAAATGCCGACATGACATAAAGTGTGCATAAAACATGTAGGTATCATCAATAATATGGCATAGAACATAAGAAATTATCGATACGTCGGAGACGTATCAGCATCCCCAAGCTTAGTGCTCGTCCCGAGCAGGTAAAACGATAACAAAGATAATTTCTGAAGTGATATGCCATCATAACCTTGATCATACTATTTGTAAACATATGTAGTGGATGCAGCGATCAAAACAATGGTAATGACATGAGTAAACAAGTGAATCATATAGCAAAGACTTTTCATGAATAGTACTTCAAGACAAGTATTAATAAGTCTTGCATAAGAGTTAACTCATAAAGCAATAAATCAAAGTAAAGGCATTGAAGCAACACAAAGGAAGATTAAGTTTCAGCGGTTGCTTTCAACTTGTAACATGTATATCTCATGGATAATAGTCAACATAGAGTAATATAACAAGTACAATATGCAAGTATGTAAGAATCAATGCACAGTTCACACAACTGACTCAACATAAAAGTAAAGAGAATGGTCCTTCAAAGAGGAAAGCATCGATTGCTATATTTGTGCTAGAGTTTTTATTTTGAAAACATGAAACAATTTTGTCAACGGTAGTAATAAAGCATATGAGTTATGAAAGTTATATCTTACAAGTTGCAAGTCTCATGCATAGTATACTAATAGTGCCCGCACCTTGTCCTAATTAACTTGGACTACCGGATCTTTGCAATGCACATGTTTTGACCAAGTGTCACAATGGGGTACCTCCATGCCGCCTGTACAAAGGTCTAAGGAGAAAGCTCGCATTTTGGATTTCTCTTTTGATTATTCTCAACTTAGACATCCATACCGGGACAACATGGACAACAGATAATGGACTCCTCTTTAATGCATAAGCATGTGGCAACAATTATTATTCTCATATGAGATTGAGGATATATGTCCAAACTGAAACTTCCACCATGAATCATGGCTTTAGTTAGCGGCCCAAAGTTCTTCTCTAACAACATGCATGCTCCAACCATGAAGGTGGTAGATCTCTCTTGCTTCAGACAAGACGGACATGGATAGAAACTCACATGATATCCAACAAAGAATAGTTGATGGCGTCCCCAGAAACATGGTTATCGCTCAACAAGCAACTTAATAAGAGATAAAGTGCATAAGTACATATTCAATACTACAATAGTTTTTAAGATATTTGTCCCATGAGCTATATATTGCAAAGGTGAATGATGGAATTTTAAAGGTAGCACTCAAGCAATTTACTTTGGAATGGCGGGTAAATACCATGTAGTAGGTAGGTATGGTGGACACAAATGGCATAGTGGTTGGCTCAAGGATTTTGGATGCATGAGAAGTATTCCCTCTCGATACAAGGTTTAGGCTAGCAAGGTTATTTGAAACAAACACAAGGATGAACGGTACAGCAAAACTCACATAAAAGACATATGGTAAACATTATAAGACTCCATACCGTCTTCCTTGTTGTTCAAAACTCAATACTAGATGTTATCTAGACTCTAGAGAAACCAAATATGCAAACCAAATTAACAAGCTCTAAGTGTTTCTTCATTAATGGGTGCAAAGTATATGATGCAAGAGCTTAAACATGAGCACAAAAATTGCCAAGTATCAAATTATCCAAGACATTATAGCATTTTACTACATGTATCATTTTCCAATTCCAACCATATAACAATTTAAAGAAGAAACTTCGCCATGAATACTATGAGTAGAGCCTAAGGACATATTTGTCCATATGCTACAGCTCTCTCCCACAAAGTGAATGCAAGGATCCATTTTATTCAAACAAAACAAAAACAATGACGCTCCAAGCAAAGTACATAAGATGTGGCCGAATGAAAATATAGTTTCAGGGGAACCTGATAATGTTGTCGATGAAGAAGGGATGCCTTGGGCATCCCCAAGCTTAGACGCTTGAGTCTTCTTAATATATGCAGGGGTGAACCACCGGGCATCCCCAAGCTTAGAGCTTTCACTCTCCTTGATCATATTGCATCATACTCCTCTCTTGATCCTTGAAAACTTCCTCCACACCAAACTCGAAACAACTCATTAGAGGGTTAGTGCATAATAAAAATTCACATGTTCAGAGGTGACACAATCATTCTTAACACTTCTGGACATTGCATAAAGCTACTGGACATTAGTGGATCAAAGAAATTCATCCAACATAGCAAAAGAGGCAATGCGAAATAAAAGACAGAATCTGTCAAAACAGAACAGTCCGTAAAGATGGATTTTATTAGGCCACCAGACTTGCTCAAACGAAAATTCTCAAATTGAATGAAAGTTGCGTACATATCTGAGGATCATGCTCGTAAATTGGCGTAATTTTCTGAGCTACCTACAGGGAGATAGACCCAGATTCGTGACAGCAAAGAAATCTGGAACTGCGCAGTAATCCAAATCTATTACTTACTTTTCTATCAAAGACTTTACTTGGCACAACAAACATAAAACTAAGATAAGGAGAGGTTGCTACAGTAGTAAACAACTTCCAAGACACAAATATAAAACAAAAATACTGGAGTAAAAACATGGGTTGTCTCCCATAAGCGCTTTTCTTTAACGCCTTTCAGCTAGGCGCAGAAAGTGTAACTCAAGTGTTATCAACGGGTGGTGCGTCAACCTTACCTTGGGCTTTACCCTTACCTTTCTTGTTGTTTTTCCTTCCCTTTGGTTTAGGGAATATATGATTTCCCCCTGGTATAGAGGTGAATTTCAGAGTGCCTTTTCCCACATCAATGACTGCTCCCAATAGTTTCAACAGGGATCTCCCGAGTATGATTTTTCCTGTTTCAATAACAAGATAATCAATGGATATTGTTCTTCCAAGAATGGTTGTATGCACACCTGCAGCTATTCCCTTAGGAATTATAATAGAGTTATCAATGAGAGTTATTTCTTCTCCTCCTTCATCGACTCCCCAAAGTTTCAAAGATTTATAAATGCTTTCAGGCATAAGGCAAAATTCATACATAATATCACAGTAGGCATGAAGAGTTCGATCACCGATAACAATTTTAACAGCAGGATCCCACAATGAAAGTTCAGAGTTCACTAAAACTTGGTCAAGACGGTTACGAATGTATCCATAATTTTCATTTAAGCGAGATGCACTTGTCTCAAGAGTATTTAATCTATTATGAATGCTGATAAGGGCTGAATCAAAATTATTAGCTGAATCATGTGATGCAACCAACTTCTTTATGGCATTAAAAGCTTGATCCCCATTGCAATGGAGGAAATCTCCTCCCACTAAAGTATCCAAAGCATATCTATAGCGAACCATAAGACCAAAATAAAAATTACTAAGGAGCAAACTTAGAGTCATTTGAGGTTCAGTTTCACGATAAGAAGTAAAAATTCTAGACCAAGCATCCTTAAAACTCTCCTCATCCCCTTGTCTAAAAGTGAAAACTAATTCTTCAGGCGAAGAAGTAACAGGTTCAGAGCTAGACATGGTAACAAAAGTAACTAAATATTTTTTGTATTTTTAATATAGAGTGCAAGACAGTAAATAAAGCAAACTAGATAAAGTAAATGCAAGTAAACTAATTTTTTTTGTTTTTTTTTTGATATAGCAAACAAGACAGTAAATAAAGTAAAACTAGCAACTAATTTTTTTGTGTTTTGATATAAGTGCAGCAAACAAAGTAGTAAATAAAATAAAGCAAGACAAAAACAAAGTAAAGAGATTGAGAAGTGGAGACACCCCTTGCAGCGTGTCTTGATCTCCCAAACAACGGCGCCCAGAAATTTGCTTGATGCGTGTAGTTGACACGTCCGTTGGGAACCCCAAGAGGAAGGTGTGATGCGCACAGCGGCAAGTTTCCCTCAGTAAGAAACCAAGGTTTAATCGAACCGGTAGGAGTCAAGAAGCACGTTGAAGGTTGATGGCGGCGGGATGTAGTGCGGCGCAACACCAGAGATTCCGGCGCCAACGTGGAACCTGCACAACACAACCAAAGTACTTTGCCCCAACGAAACAGTGAGGTTGTCAATCTCACCGACTTAACAAAGGATTAACCGTATTGTGTGGAAGATGATTGTTTGCAGAAAACAGTAAAAACAAGTATTGCAGCAGATTTGTATTTCAGTATTAAAATGGACCGGGGTCCACAGTTCACTAGAGGTGTCTCTCCCATAAGATAAAAGCATGTTGGGTGAACAAATTACGTCGGGCAATTGACAAATAGAGGGGCATAACAATGCACATACATGACATGATAAGTATAGTGAGATTTAATTGGGCATTACGACAAAGTACATAGACCGCCATCCAACTGCATCTATGCCTAAAAAGTCCACCTTCGGGTTATCATCCGAACCCCCTCCAGTATTAAGTTGCAAAGCAACAGACAATTGCATTAAGTATGGTGCGTAATGTAATCAACAACTACATCCTCGGACATAGCGCCAATGTTTTATCCCTAGTGGCAACAGCACAACACAACCTTAGAACTTTCTGTCACTGTCCCAGTGTCAATGCGAGGCATGAACCCACTATCGAGCATAAGTACTCCCTCTTGGAGTTAAAAGTAAAAACTTGGCCAGAGCCTCTACTAGAAACGGAGAGCATGCAAGATCATAAACAACACATGTGTAATAACTTGATAATTAACATGACATGGTATTCTCTATCAATCGGATCCCGACAAACACAACATATAGAATTACAGATAGATGATCTTGATCATGTTAGGCAGCTCACAAGATCCAACAATGAAGCACAATGAGGAGAAGACAACCATCTAGCTACTATGGACCCATAGTCCAGGTGAACTACTCACTCATCACTCCGGAGGCGACCATGGCGGAGTAGAGTCCTCGGGAGATGAATCCCCTCTCCCGCAGGGTGCCGGAGGAGATCTCGAATCTCCCGAGATGGGATCGGCGGCGGCGGCGTCTCGAAGGGTTTTCCGTATCGTGGTTTTTCGCATCGGGGGTTTCGCGACGGAGGCTTTAAGTAGGCGGAAGGGCGAGTCGGGGGGCCAGGAGAGGGCCACACCATAGGGCGGCGCGGGCCCCCGGGCCGCGCCGCCTTGTGGTGTCGCCACCTCGTGGCCCCACGTGTGTTCTTCGGTCTTCTGGAAGCTCCGTGGAAAAATAGGCCCACTGGGTCTTCGTTTCGTCCAATTCCGAGAATATTTCGTTACTAGGATTTCTGAAACCAAAAAACAGCAGAAAACAGCAACTGCATCTTGGCATAGGTTAGTTCCGAAAATGCAGAATATGACATAAAGTGTGCATAAAACATGTAGGTATCATCAATAATATGGCATAGAACATAAGAAATTATCGATACGTCGGAGACGTATCAGGCCCTCATCAGCTCGTAAGTCACCTTTCATTTCCCCTTATTTTTGTACTTGAAGATTTTTGTCTATTTTGCTTTTTATGCTGCCGACATTTAATCGCAGTGGTGACGAGGAAGAAGTACCAGCTTTTGATGTGGCTGCTCGAACGAGTACGTCGCATACTCTAGTTGTTTCTGAGACGCCAGTTGAAGGAGAGGAATCCTCGCCTCCTCAACAAAACGTCGACGCTCCTACTCCTCCTGCAAGCCCTCTCGTCCCTTCACCAAAAAGGACAAGGGTTGAAACAATCACGGAGCCTACCCTGCAATTGGGTAGCTCCTCGAATCCTCTTTTGGACGATGTAAGTTACTAATTTCTTTTTTTTTGTCATTGTCTATATTTTCTCTATTTGCTCCTTTGTGCCGTCATGTTTTTTCTCATACCTATGCTTTCTTTCTTTTTCCTTCTTTGACAGCCCATGATCAAAGAACTTATTCGCATCGGTGCCCAATTCATTGGGTATCGCGAGTACGCCAGCAAGACCGAAGGTAATGACTCCCTGCTTGCTTTTGTTCATGGCTTCTTGCTCCTGTTTTATCGATATTTTGACTATTTTTGACTATTTTGGCAGAAAAACTTGCGGAGGCCAACAAACTTGCCGAAACGCTTGCTCAGAAATTAGAGCAAAGTGAGGCGGCTCGCAAGAAGGCCGAACTTGATGCTGGCAAAGCTAAAGCAGAGGCTGATAAGGCCAAGGCAGAAGCTGCTGGTGTCGAAGATCTGCAGAAAAGGCTTCATGATGCCGAAACTTCTTTGAACGAGCACAAAGCCGCGCAGGCTACTCGTGAAAAGGCGATCATCAAGCGCTTGAACTCGCAGAATCGACGCTTTGTCGGTAAGTTTGTCGATCTATTCTGTCTTCTTTAGACTTGCTTTTCTTTACTTGCTTGTCGATCAATATATATTTTCTTCGACAGGTAAAACAAACCAAGAATTTGAGCTTGAAGATCCCGACAACGATCCTCTTCTCGACGCACTTTCTGTTCTTGAGTTTCATGGGACAGAAACTCGTGAAGGTATTGAACAGGCTGACGCAGGATTGTCACGGCTGTTCCCTTACTTCTTCCCGAAGAAAACGGAACCCAAGACTTTCCTTGCGCTTGCCAAGGACTTCAATCCACCAGAAGATCTTGGACTGAAGATGCGCCAAGAAAATATGAAGATTGCTGTCGAAAGCACTGTCGCCTTGGTTGCTGACAGCCAGCAAACTATCGACTGGACGAAAGTAGGCGACACAGAAGAGATGGAGATCACAAAATGGCGATCGCTGATCAGGGCGGCAAAGCCTAACACGAAGAAAATCCTGGCCTATCTCGGAATCAAGCCAACTTCGACTCCTAGCTCATCGAAGCCGGAGGTCTAGTTGAATGCCTCTTCTTTTCCCCTTTTTTTTATTTTTCCTGTTTCTTTTGCCGTTGTCGCCATAGTAGCTTTGGCGACAATATTCGCAATAGCCCTTCTGAAGAACTTCTCCTGTAATATCTATGTAAATTTTCTGAAGGTCAATGAAATTCTATTTTGCACTATCATTGATCCTGAGACTTTCTTTTCCAGTTGATATTTGATAACTACTCCGCCAATCCTTGTTCTGCCGATACTTCGCCTGCTTCTTCTTTCTCGAAGAGAGCCCGTGTCGAAGATAATCTTATCGAAGGTTCTTCAAGTAAACATTTGTCGCAAGATTTACAAGATCTTCGCCAACAACTTCAGTCCATGAAGAAACAAACTCTGGCGATGATGGAGCAATCTCGAAAAGTATTCGAGAGAGAGAAAATTGCTCTTCAACAGGCAAAAGAAGCCATAGCTGCTAAGGACACTGCTATTTCGGAAGCTGAGAAAGCAGCGACTCGAGAAAATAGTATGCTCGAGCTGATGATTGAAGCTAGTGTGGATATGTTAGGTATGTTTTTCCAATTTAACACTGCTTATGCTTTTTGTTG
This sequence comes from Lolium multiflorum, assembly GCA_030979885.1. Classification (NCBI taxonomy): domain Eukaryota; kingdom Viridiplantae; phylum Streptophyta; class Magnoliopsida; order Poales; family Poaceae; genus Lolium; species Lolium multiflorum. The sequence continues at coordinate 59,040,050 of CM061749.1, read as the reverse complement.
TACCTCCCCTGAAGTTTCTTGCTCTGTTGCTTAATAGGTTCGGTTCTCGATACTGCTGCTGAAGATGAGAGAGTGAATGTGAGGACGAACCTCCTCGTCAATCTTTCACTTAACCATGGCTGTCTTTTCTGGGCCACTCCCGAGCGAACCCAACAGATTGTCAGGTTTCAAGATCGCCCTTGTCAGGTTCGTGAATTTCTTAACTTCTGCACGAGAACCTTGACCCTTGTTTACAAGACTTTGTTTCCTCGAGACGAGGCTCCCGAAACTCTACTTGGACTGATGGAGAAATTCAGAGATGCCCCCCGTATTCATAACTTTGTGCGAGCTCAGTTAACTGCTGGAGCAAGATTCGCCATGATCATGATACATATTTGCCATCCTAAGTTGGACCTGACGATGATTGTTGCTGACTGCTTGGCCAAGAAATCGCGGCGAAAAAATAACATTGACTCAATCAATGAGATGGTGACTCCTGTGGCTGAGGCGATGATGGATGAACTTCTTCGGATGGATTCAGAATTCTTCGTCAAGGGGGCCTATGCTGAGCACAAGACAGCCAAAGGTTTATCCATAGATAGTATATTAGGCCTTAACTGAGTTGTACTATATTGCGAGAAGTTATGTCTATATTTTTGTCGAACTCTTTTGTATATTGTGAAGTGTAGTCTATACTGTGAAGCCCCCGAGCCTTTGACTGGAGCTTGTACTATTGAAGATTTTTCTTTATTGCGAGAATACATATATTTTTCTATCCATGGGTTATGAGCCCCCGAGTGTCTTGATGACGACGTTCTATATTTTTATTGCGAGGTTTTCAGACCAAAGCAATATAATTTTGATGAGTATACTATATTTATTGCTGTGAGCTCCTGATTTTTCTATTTGGCGAGGTATTTTTGTACCAAGGCGAAATATTTTTGTAAGTCTGGTTTGTCTATTTTTTGTATATTCCGTATCCTTGAAGGAATTTAGCCCCCGAGCATGTCGAAAAACAAGAAGTATATCTCCACTATCTTTATTATATTGCAGCACCGCGAGCCCGCCTCATTAAAAACCTTTCCAGCCCACTCGGTGCCCTGAAAAGGAAAAGAGTGCGTCTGAAAACTCGCGGGCGTTTCAGTACATTGTATTTTTACAGAGTAGGACTATATTTCGACTCTAGGCGTAGAATCGCCTGAGCTGCGCCACGTTCTAGGGACGCCAAAAGAGCACTTCGTCGTGTTCAACTTGAGGCAGAATTTATCAAGGTTGTCGAAAGTTTCCTTCAGATCCTCGATGAGTGTTGTCCCCTTCTTTGATGTTATGACGACATCGTCGATGTACACTTGTACGTTTTTCCCAATTTGTGTCGCCAAACACTTCTGCATCATCCTCTGGTATGTTGCTCCCGCGTTTCAGGCCAAAAGGCATTGTTCTGTAGCAAAACACTCCATAAGGTGTGATGAACGCTGTTTTGACCTCATCTTCTTCTTTCAATCTGATCTGGTTGTAACCAGAGTATGCATCCAAGAAGGAAAGACGTTCACATCCTGCCGTGGAGTCGATGATTTGGTCGATCCTCGGGAGGGGAAAGTGATTCTTTGGACAATGTTTATTTAGACACGTAAAATCGACGCACATGCGAAGGACTTTAGTGTTTTTCTTCGGCACCAACACTGGATTTGCTACCCATGTGGCCTTTGTATGAAGTTCCTTGATAAAACCAGCTTCTCGTAGTCGATCTATTTTTGACAACATAGCTTTGCGGTTTGGCTCCGAAAAACGCCGCAAAGGTTGTTTGATTGGTCTTGCAAGTGGATCCAAGTTTAGGTGGTGCTCGGCAAGTTCCCTGGGTACTCCTGGCATGTCAGCTGGACACCATGCGAAGATTTTCCAGTTCTCACGAAGGAACTCGACGAGCGCGCTTTCCTATGCGAGGTCCATATCTTTCGCGATGGACGTCGTTTTCTTCGGGTCTGTTGGGTGAATCTGCACCTCCTTAGAATTTTTCTCGGTGTTGAAAGCTGAGTCTTTGTTTGGCCTCCCAACATCTGGCAGCACGTCATAGTCAGTCGTGAGTCTTGATGCCATATATTCCGCTTGCATCCCGAAGGTTTCTGACAGTCGATGAAAATCCTTATCGCATTTATCGGCTAACGCAAAGCTTCCTTTGACTGTGATTGGTCCCTTAGGCCCAGGCATCCTCCACAGCAAGTACGTGTAATGTGGTACCGCCATAAACCTAGCATATGCTGGTCGTCCCAACAAAGCGTGGTGTTGTGGGTATACTTCATGGGTGTACCATCGACAGTGCCTAGATCCGGCAAGCCCGGGTGGCCCACAGATGGTGATGAGGCATGTGGCCCATCGGGCGGCCCAGTTGCTGTTGATCATGAAGGAAGAAGTCCAGCCCAGGATCAGTAAGCCGGATCCGTACCGACATTAGGAGTAACCCGGATCCATGGAGGCCCATGAGGAACCCGGATCCAGTACGACGTATATGGAAGGCGGATCCGTGACGTGCACGGCAAGATATTGTACCGTAGTTAGGCTATCTGTAATCCGGCTAGGACTCTCCATGTAAACCCTAGATCCGTGCGCCTTTATAAGCCGGATCCCGGGAGCCCTAGAGACACAACCACAACTCATTGTAATAACGCGAAAGCGCCCAGATAATTCCAGACAAGCAGCAGTAGGCCCTGTCATCGTGCGGGTGTTCCGAAGCTGGGTAACTCGCGTACCACCGTCCCGTGTGCACTCCGCCCTATGGCCCCTACTTCTTCTCCCCCTCGTGAGGATCCCTCCTCCGAGGTACCGTCGATTAGGCAACGACGGTTGGCGCCCACCGTGGGGCCTCGTCTGGAGGCCGGAACCGGGAGGGTTCCGCCATGGGAAGCTACGACGACACCATCGCCGTGGGGCGTGTCCTTTACGCCGGAAATCTGCCGATCGTCCCTCCGGATGAGTGTTGGATTCCGGCTAAAACCGACCCCGTCAAGCTCTCCATCGTCCCAGTTGGCGGCATACACATCTTCATCGGGGAAACGTCGATTCCGACGAAACCTTGGTAAGTAACGCTGACGCGACCGCCGCTGCAGACGCAGTCGCGAAGATCCGATCTGAGACGCAGGAACTTCCTAGCGAAGATTCCGCCTTAGATCTGAAAAAATCAAAACCCACCCAATCCGCCCCTGAGCAGGAAGTAACGGTGGAAGACCAATGCAGATCCGCCTGGGTCTCCCAGGTGTTAGAGAAGCAAAGGTGTCACTTCGTACACTTCTTGGCCCATACCGCCGGAACCGCCCCTCAAGAAGTCGGAGCTGGTCCCGAGCAGGTCGAGGCCCCGGAAAACAACGCTGCTCCGGATCAGCAAGAGGCTGTCGGAGAAAGCGAAACTCCGGCTGAAGAGTCGATTTTGGGAAATCTAAGCCCAATCTCCGGAGACACTCAATCCATGGACACTGAAGAGTTCGATCGCAAGGTGAAGGAGCTCGGATACGGTGAAGAGTCTGAAGTTGATTCCGTCCAGCCAAAGCAGGTACTTGCAACTGTAGCAGCGCTGGGAGAGAACGGATCAGAAGACGCAGGCACCCAATCCGACCCCCAGCCATCCCGCCACGGATCTCCGATGTCGCGGGAACGGCCCCGTAAGGATTCTTCCTCGGAGAGCCTCCTGTCGCCCGAAGAGATGGTCGCGCAAGCGGGCATGGATGCGGTTTATCGCTCGGATATTCTTAACAAACCCATCACTCCCGAAGACGTAGAAGCTTTAGAAGCTAAAAGAGTGGAGCTGCTGGCCACAGCCAAAAAGTTTAAGGACACCGCAGCCGCCATGCTGGAGGAAAGGAAGCACGCCGCAGTTTTTGTGGAAGACTTCATCCAGCGTGAGCAGGAGGTGGACGCAGGACTGGCACAAGTCAAGGAACTCCGAAAGCATTGGGAAGACAAGGTCGTTGAAGCTCACAAGGAGGTCGAAAAGATCCGGCGTGAGATGATAGCTCCCCGCAAGATCACTTTCGCAACTCCAACAGAGCAACAGCCGCTTGCAACCCCAAAAGACAATATGACAAAAGCTGCAGAGCTCCTGAAGAAAAGTGACGAGGAGATCGACATCAACTACCTGCGCACGCTCGTCGCTTCAGCGGTTAAACAGCAAAGCAAGGCAGACACTTCGCGCAAGCTGGAATCTAACCCGGAGCATTGCGTCTCCACTGCGCAGAAGGACGCCCACGACAACCGCCATCGAGATGACGAATCGCGAACCGGATCCTCGGAACGCAGAAGGAAAACCAGGGAACATCCAAATCCGATCCCCGTACCATCAAAGACGCCACCGTCAGATCCGAGAAAGGGAAAGGACCCAATGTACTCTGGACGAGACAAGTACCGCAACCCCTCTCCTCCGCCTAATGGTTACCCGCGTCCCCCTCGCCGCCGTAGTCCAGCCGGAAACACCAGGCCTCAAGGGCATGGTGGAATTGTTATCCGCGACAACGTGCTGCCCTCCGGAAACCGGAACAGGGAGCGCACGCCGGAACCTCGCCGGAATCAGAACAACGATCGTGAGCCCGAGCCCAGGAGGAGCCGGAATGAGGAGCGCGACCCGGAACCTCGCCGGAGCCGGAACGACCAGGGCAGCCAGCGCCACGGCGAAGGCAGCCACAGGAGCCGGAGCCAGCACAGGGGAGAATCCGGAGGCGGAAGCAAGAGGTCGGATCGGCCCCCTCGCAGGTCTCCCTCACCACCACCTAGCGGTGGCGGCGGAGGTGGAGGCGGAGGCGGCGGCGGAGATCTCGCTCTCGCTCACAGTCCCCCCGTCACGGTTCGCGCGACGCGCGGGAACGCCTCAACGAATACAGAACCGACTACATCGGACCGAAGTGCTTTGGCAGGATGATTCGAGAGGAACCAAAGCCAAGGAGCTCCCTCAAGCTACCCGGAAACCTGAAGCATTACGATGGCACCGAAAGGCCGGATACCTGGATTGAGGATTACTACAATGCAGTAACCTTCGCCGGAGGGACCCCTAATATCGCCTGCCGCATGCTCCAGTTGTACCTTGTAGGCCCAGCCCGGATCTGGCTCAGTGACCTCGAGAAAAACTCCATCTTTTGTTGGTTTGACCTGAAGACCGCTTTCGAGAAACACTTCAGGGGCACCTACAAAAGACCTGCCACGGCAAGCGACTTACAAGCTTGTATCCAGAAGAAGGGAGAATCTTCAAGAAACTTCCTCACACGATGGTTGGCATGCAGGAACGAGTGCGAAAACGTCGACCACACCACTGCCATGTACGCCTTCATTGGTGGACTGCAGAGAGGAGGATTGCTGAGGCATAAGCTTACTTGTTTGGCCAACGCCAACAAACTGACTTTGGATGAGATGATCTCCATTGCCAGTGACCACACTGCCGCCGATGACGACGCAGGCGGTGATCTCGCAGCTACAGCAATCCCCCTGCACCAACAAAAGAAGAACCGCGATAACGGTAACAACATCGGCCACGCAAAAACCACGATGACCAGAAGAGTGGCGGATCCGACATGGTCGCCATGGCGTTCCAGCGCGGAGGTTCAGGAGGCGGAAGAGGACGCGGCCGCGGAGGCGGAGCCGGCAGGGGTCAGCAGCATGGCACTGAAGTCACTGCTGGCGGATCCCGCGCCCCACAAACCTACGAGGAGTACAGAGACATGCCCTGCCTGGCCCATTTGGATCCGGCTACAGGGAAGTCCACTCAACCAACCGCAACGACCTCAAGAACGACCCGGAGGCAGGATACAAGCGGGCCCGGAAGCACCGCCCACGCGGCAAAGGAGGCAAGGGCAAGAATAAGGACAAGGAGGAGGTTCGAGGCGATGGACGAGGATGATAACTCGCCGGATCCCAAAGCCGGATCCGCAGGTAAATCCAACCCCTTCGAGAAAAAGAGCGTGGGGGCTTACCACACCTTCCTCGGAACCCCAACAGTCCGCGCTACAAAATCAGCTACCCGGATCCTGAACGCCACAGTTCCGGCTGTGCCGCAGTATGTCAGGTGGTCGGAAGTTCCGTGCACATTTGACAGGGAGGACCATCCCCCCATTGTGCCAAAAGAATACTACGCCTTGGTTGTGAGTCCCCGCATAGACGGGTATGACTTCTCCAAGTGCCTCATGGATGGCGGAGCCAGCTTGAACATCATGTACCTGGAGACTCTGGGCGGATGAACCTCACCAAGGAACAGCTCAAACACAGCAACACTGAGTTTCACGGCGTAGTTCGGGTAAGAAGGCGAACTCCCTCGGCGGCATCACACTTCCGTGGCCTTCGGCGATGTTCATAATTTCCGCGAAGAGAAGATCACGTTTGAAGTTGTGCCCTTCAAGAGCTCCTACCACGTCATCTTCGACAGGCCCACCTACCACAAGTTCCACGCAAGAGCGTGCTATATCTACAACAAACTCAAGATGCCGGGTCCCAATGGCATGATTACCATAACCGGAGACTACAAAAAGGCTCACGAGTGCGAGTTGCGAGCCCGCCTTCGCAGTCAGTCATATGGAGAAGAGCTGAAAGGCTGAGCCGCGGTGGATCCGGGAGATGCAAACCACCAGAAGCGGATCTCCGGCAGAAAAACTCCTTCGGGCCGCGATTGAGACCAGAAAGTCAGCTTCAAGGAAGATGACCCTAGCAAGCAAGTCTCGATCGGAGCCAACATGGACCCCAAATAGGAAACGCGCTCGTCGAGTTCCTCCGCGCTAACATGGATATCTTCGCATGGCAACCTTCTGACATGTCCGGAGTACCTAGGGAACTCGCGAGCACTACCTCAACATAAATCCGGGGGCTAAACCGGTGAAGCAAGCTATGCGACGCTTTGGAGATAAGAAGCGCCGCGCCATAGGAATGGAACTAGCAAAGTTACTAGAAGCAGGTTTTGTAATAGAAGTTATCCACACCGATTGGGTCGCGAATCCCGTCCTTGTGAAATACTAAGAATGTGCATCGATTACTCTGGCTTGAACAAACATTGCCCGAAGGATCCGTTCCCCTTGCCGCGCATTGACCAAGTCATTGATTCGACGGCGGGGGCGGAACTTCTGTGTTTTCTTGATGCGTATTCCGGGTACCATCAGATCCGGATGAAGGAATCCGACCAAAAGGCGACTTCATTCATTACCCCGTTTGGTACTTACTATGTTACTATGCCTTTTGGTTTGAAAAACGCAGGTGCCACCTACCAACGTACGATGCAGCGGTGCCTGAAGGACCAAATTGGCCGGAACGTGCACGCCTACGTCGACGACATCGCGGTCATGACCCGGAAAGGATCCGACTTGATCAGCGACCTCACAGAAACCTTTGAGAACCTCCGTCGGTACAAGATGATGTTGAATCCGCTGAAGTGCGTCTTTGGCGTGCCAGCCGGAAAACTCCTTGGCTTCATAGTCTCTCACAGAGGCATTGAGGTTAACCCGGAAAAGATCAAGGCAATCCTGTGTATCAAACGACCAACTTGTCTCAAAGATGTGCAACGACTAACTGGTTGTGTCGCAGCAATCAGTAGGTTTGTTAGCCGTCTTGGCGAGAAGGCGCTACCTCTGTACAAGTTGTTGAAGAAAACAGACAAATTTGTCTGGGACGACGCAGCTGATGCAGCTCTTCGAGGTTTGAAGGAAATACTCACCTCCCCACCTATCTTGGCAGCCCCAGCAGAGTCAGAGCCAATGCTCCTTTATCTGGCAGCTACCAACAAAGTCATCAGCCTCGTCATCGTGGTGGAGCGAAAGGAAGAAGGTCATGAATATGACGTCCAAAGACCTGTCTACTACATAAGCGAGGTGCTGACGGAGTCAAAGCAAAGATACCCTCACTTTCAGAAGCTAGCTTATGGAGTTTTCCTAGGCAGCCGGAAGCTGAGACACTACTTCCAAGAGCACCCAGTAACAGTTGTGAGCAAGGCTCCGCTATCAACAATTCTCAACAACGCTGACGCAACAGGACGGACGGCTAAATGGGGCATTGAATTATCCGCCTTCGACATCGCTTACAAGCCAAGGACCGCGGTAAAATCCCAAGTCTTGGCAGATTTCGTTGCAGATTGGACAGAAGCTCCGGATGCAAGTCTGGAGCCGGAACCAGAAACATGGGTCATGCACTTCGACGGATCCAAGCAGCATCAAGGCTCAGAGCCGGAGTCACCACTGAAGTCCCCTATCGGAGAAGAACTGCGATCGTTCTGCAGATCCACTTCGAAGCTACAAACAACATGGCGGAATACGAGGCTCTACTACACGGTGCGCATCGCTAAGGAAATAGGGATCAAGCACATCATATGTTGCGGAGATTCCGACACAGGTGGCACGACAAGTAGCCGGAACCTGGAACGCGAGAAATTCCGTCATGGCGGCCTACAGAGACGAAGTTGATGAGATCGCCAAGAGCTTCCTCGGATACGAAGTCAAGTACGTCAGGAAGAGACGATAACACAGCGGCAGATATGCTATCCAAGCTCGGATCCGGCAGGAAGCCAATTCCGCTGGAATCTTCCTGGAGCATCTCCGGATACCCTCGGTGAAGGGCGCTAACCCGGAAAACCCAGAAGTGTGGCCAGAGAGGTATTAGCTACCATTCCGGCTTGGACACAACCTTTCCTGGACTACCTCATCGATCAGAAGTTGCCGGAGGACGAGGTCCTCGCACGCCAGATCATCAGACGAGCAAGATCCTACACAATTGTTGATGGACAGCTCTACAAACGAAGCGCAACAGGGGTGTTTCTCAAATGCGTCTCCAATCAAGATGGCATTGAAATCCTCAGAGAGATCCATGCAGGGGACTGCGGGCACCATGCCGCTCCCAGGTCACTCGTTGCTTTTCGGCTAGGCTTTTATTGGCTCACAGCTAAAGAAGATGCTGACAAGATAGTCAAGACCTGCCGAGGTTGTCATACTACGCTACTCAACCAAACGCTCCAGCCCAAGAACGAAGACCATACCTATCACTGGCCATTTGCGGTCTGGGGGCTCTATGGTTGGTAAGTTAAAAAGATCATCTCCTGGCGGTTTGAATACCTCTTGGTCGCTGTTGACAAGTTCAGCAAGTGGATCGAAGCAAAGCCGGTGAGAAAAGCCGACGGTGCTTCGGCACTAAATTGTGCACGCCTAGCCAGTGAGATTCGGCATCCCACGGCATAATCACGGATAATGGCACAAACTTCGCTCAAGGAAGAATTGAAGGTTATTGTGAAACAATGGGGATTCGATTGGACCTTATCATATGGCTCACCCACAATCTAATGGTCAAGTTGAAAGAGCTAACGGTCTAATATTATCGGGAATCAAGCCACGCCTTGAGGAACCGCTGCGAAGAGCAGCAGCGGGCTGGGCTATGAGTTGGACGCTGTCTTGTGGAGTTTAACTACCCCTAACAGATCAACGGGGTTTACCCATTCTTACGGTATACGGATCAAGCCGTGATTCCCTCCAGATATCATCCACGATTCACCAGCAGTTTCCGCCTATAATGAAGAAACAGGCCCGACGAGGCCAGCGCTATCCGTGGACCTGATCGAAGAAGCTCGGACCTAGCTGATCAGCGCTCCGCCATCTACCAGCCGACGCTATCACAGTCGTCGAGTTCGGGAAACGTTCCTTTATGGCGGGAGACCTGGTCCTCCGCAAGAAAGGTGAAAGACCATGCTGCTGTCTCCATGGGAAGGACCCTTCGTAGTTAGCAAAGTGCTTCATAACGGGTCGTACTACCTTGTTGATTTCCGTGAGCTGAAGGATAGACCTGCTAATTGGCACCGGAAAGCATGCGGAGGATCCGGATGACATCTACGATGAAACAGATCGCCCTTGGAATATCGCACAGCTACGTCCTTTCTACACTTAGCATATTTTTCCGAGTTACAAACTCTGTAATAGTTATACATGATCAATGAAATAAAGCTTATGGTTCACTCTTTGAGTCTTTTACCTCCTTTACTTGTTCATTTTAGATCGTGTATGTTTTTTCCGACTAAAACCGCAGAGCTGGATGTTTTCCGCCTAGGCGTGTATAAAAGTTGTGATTTTAAAACCGTCCTTTAGGACGTAAGCTTAAGTTTTCTGGTTAATTGTTATCTGTTGCGAACTCGTGGATTCCTAGTAGCGACTTCCGGCACCTATGCTGGGGGCTTGTTTCCGCGGTTATGGACGGATTGCCATTGGGTTTCGTCGCCGCTGGCGAGCATTTCCGGCTAAAGGTTTTCCGGCTCGTGGAAGGTCAAGCGGGCAAGCCGGAAAATAACGAAGTCAGCACTTGCTTTCCGACAAACGAAACATGCACATAATATTAACGAATAGCAGGATAAGTGTTTCCGCCCCATGCATAATCGTTTCGTTCCTAACTACTTAAGAATTTAAAGTCTTATTACAAACCCTCGCTGGGGCCAAAATGATGCATTGTTTTTCCCGCAGGAATAAAAGTTTTCACTCCCCTTAGCCGGAGAAGTCTTGCCCTCTGGATCTTTCTCCTTGGCGCCTTCGGCCGGAGAAGACACGTCTTCATCACTTTCTTTTTCTTCAGAAGCAGCAGCGCTGGTCTTGGACTCCTCTTGGGGAGCATTCTTGGAGCTGGTCCAGGTAAACTGGGTTCCGGATTCCGCAGGTCGCGCCTTGGCAGCAAGCTCCTTCTGAAGTTCCGCTTCTAAGGGCTCGTCCGCAGGAAGAACGACCTTGTCGTAGAATTCCTCGTGCCGGATCCTGCGCGCGATACGGGTGTCGTAGCCGCTCACTGCATCCAGGAGCGCGTTAACATCCGCATCCGGAGGAACGCCCGTGGTTACCTGATCAAGATCAAGATCCGCATCATGTGCTAGGCACATGGTCAAGGCCATTGCAGCTGCGCCTCGGGCTGATGATGCTTGCAGATCCGTCACTAGCTCCGGCAGAACATCCATTTTTCCAATAAGTTTACGGACGTCGCAAGTGCGACTCCTCTTGATGGATAAGTTATAACATATCTTGCGGGAGGCGGAGATGAGATCTTTGCAGTCATCGCCTGCAAGTTGAAGAAGGTCATCCCGTGGGAACAAATTCCGGCGCTCTTCCGAATACCCAAGCGGCTCTGCATAAAACAGTCAGGATATAAGCATGCAATTTTGAGCATAAAGTAAAACGTCGGAGCAAATATCTGGGCAAGGTTCCAGTATCAGTACCCAAGATGTTCTCATTGAGCAAATCCCAGTGCTGTTCCGCGGTCTCCATATACTTCCGGAGTCCATTGAGCTCTTTTTGCTGAGATTTGATGGTCTCACTGTCAACATTTATCTTCAATTTCAGCTCGCCCTTTTCCCTGATATGCTCGGAGTTTTTCTCCGCCAGCTGCTTTTCGGCTTGCTCCCTCTTAAGTTCCGCCTCCTTTAGTTTCGTCTCCAACTCTTGGTACGAGGAGCGCAGGTTCTCAAGTTCAGACGAAGCTGTTGCAAGGGAGGAGGATGCGCCTATAATAACATAAGTTAACAGCAAGTTCAAAGTCGGAATTTGGTTAATGACGAAGAAGGCGGAAACCAACCTTGGGCGTCCGCCAGTTGTTTAGCCAACTCCGCATTCTCATCCTTCAGAGTCCGGATATTTTCCGCCTGGCTCAGAGTAACGCGGCGCTGCAGAGCAATGTTCTTGTGTAGCTCGTAGTGCAGCGCCTGCTGTTCCTGTAAAATTTACACAGTGCGGGAGTAAAAATTCCGCCTGTAGCAGTGGTTTCTCTCAAAGCATCATTGCCGGAACCTTTCCGCCATAATGCTTGGGGGCTACTGGTCTAATTTGAAAACTTTCCCGGAAGTAATTTTTCTCTAAGCATCTAAGCGCTAACTATTATTTGAGTTTCCGCATACATGCTTGGGGGCTACTGGGGAGTACCTTTTGCTTGCAGATGAGCTTGTCGAAGAACTGGCCGACATCCTTTTTAAAATCTTGGATCTCCGATGTCGCGGCATCAGGTTTCCCCCAGGCGTTGTTCAGCATGGCGTTGAGCAGGTCTTGTTCAAGCTCCCATTTCTCCGCCTCGGACAGCTTGTTGAAAAACTTGGTAGCATACGCCTTGGGGGTGGAAGTGATGTCAGCCGGATCTCCAAAGTTCTTCGGAAAAACGACGATGTCGCCAGCGCCATCTCCGGCCTTCTCAGAAGAAGTGACTTCAGCCCCTCCTTGGCCTTGTTCTCCTGCATCTTCTTGGGCAGGGCCTTTGGCCTTAGGATCTTCTCCACCTACCTTGTCGCTGCTGACCGGAATTATTTCCGGTGGAGTGTTTGTGGCAGGAGGGGGAGACGGGTCAGCCTGAGGTGGAGATGGCTGAGGAGTAGGGTGAGAGGCACTTGGCGGAGCCGGAGTAGCTGGACCGACTGCCGGAGATTTCTTCATGTATTTGGTAATGGGCTCTTGGCTGGCGGTTCGCGTAGCGGTGGTATTCGGATTTCTGTAAACAAGTGAAAGGGGTGGAATGAGAAATAATTTCGCCAATATAAAGATGCACCATATTCGGAAACTTACGAGGCGCCGGGGATGATGGGGCGCGTGCGTTTGCCTGCTGTTTCCAGCATTTTCAGGCGTGCACGTTCTGCCTTCCTCGAGTCTAGCGGAGGTGGTTTCACGGTTCTTGACTTCTTGGCGGAGGCCTCGCCGCTAGCTCCGGCCTCTGAGCCGGAAGCCTTGGCGCGGGGACGCTTCGTAGGTCGAGGGGCCGCCTTGCGGGGTGCCTGTTCCTCTTCCTCCTCATCGTCATCCGGAACCTCCTCCGCCGCGTCGCCACTGACGGGGACACGAATGATGGCGCGAAAGTTTTCCTCCGCCAAAGAGTTGAGCTGGAAGGAACATGCATAAGAGTTAAAGTTAATATCCCAAGAAATTTGTGAAGTTTGAAGCAATGAAAAGGATAGAGCTTACCGGAGGACACTGGTCGTTTGTATAAATATCCTTGATTAGTTCCGGGACCTGTTGGCCCCTGGAAATCTTCACCAACGTCTTGATCCTTCTCTTTAGAGAGTCAGCCGGAAGATCGTGGCGAGTAACCCGGAGAAGATCATCCGCCCCGGTATAAGCGCACATCAGGCGCGCGTTGTAGCGTAGAGGCTGGATTCTCCGGGAAAACCAGCTAAGTGTGAGCTGGGACCCGGTCAGTCCATCGTGGACTAGCCAGGAGATTCTCCGCGCTGCCTTCTCCAGGCTTGGGGTTTGGGCGAGTGAAGGAACGAAGCTCCAGCTTGCAAGTTCTTCCGGAGGTTTGTTGACAAATTGGGGGAGGCCTTCATGGACCTTCAGAACTGAGACATTCTTCTCATAGAACCATCCGGCGTTCCAGTACCGGACGGATTCGTGCGAGTCGTGGGGAGGGTACATGCGGCTAGGGCGGAGCATAAACGTCATGCTTCCGCAGTTCACCATTGCTTTATCCTTGGTTTCTTTCTTCACCCGGAAAAAGAATTGCCACAACTTGACATCTGGCCGGATCCCAAGATGTCCTTCGCAGAGAGTCACGAAGTTGGACAAGAGAAGGTATGAATTTGGGCAAATGTTGTGGGGCTGGAGCCCGTAGGTGTTGAGTATAGAGAGAAAAAACTCCGAACAGGGAAGTGAGAGTCCACGTTCCACCCAAGCCTTGGTCATAACTATTTCTCCGGCTTCTGGCTTGGGGACGTCGGAATCACGAGTGAAACTCCAATGTGAGGAGATCATTCCTTCGTTCTGGAGCTCCCTAAGCTCCACGTCGGTAGTTTCGCAAGGCCACCATTGACCCCGTTCTCCTTCGCGGATCCGGGCCTTGGACGCCCTCTTGTTTTCCGCCTCCTGCACCTTTGCTGCCATCCGAGCTTGCCCCTCGAGTTCTTCTTGGAGCTCTTGGAGGGAAGGGATCCGGCCTGGAGCGGTGCTGGAAGATGCGGAAAAAGGTTGAGCTAGTCTGATGTCGGAAATATATGGTGGCAGGAATGATATGGGATCCGGGCATATGGGTTCTATTTGGTTGGGATCCGGGCTACTCGGAGAGCTACCAGTACAATGCGACGATTCGAGTGGCATGCTTCCGGCTGCACCCATACAAAGTATTTGAGTACCCGGATCACTAAGGCTATCTTCTACACTAAGTTATCTTCTACAAGGCCGGCGTACTTACCGCTAATGGCGCGGTGGCTCGACGGAGCTCCGGCGAAGATGAGGTCGCCGAACTTGAAGGAAATCGTCCCGCGTGACCACGAATCGGCGGCGGAGCGAATTTCTCGTTCAAACGTGGGAATCTTGGCGCGAGGGGAGCCTTGGTTTGGCGGCGCGCGGGGCTCACCGTGGCAAAGCTCGCCGGAGTCGAGATCTGGCGGGCGGCGCGGCGCGAGGAGGAAGACGAGGTGGTGAGGAGAGGTGAAAGAATGGATTTTTTACCGGGCCGCGGGGTATTTATAGGCCACGCGCGGAGATTCGGGATCCGGATCCGACGGTGGAAACTGAACGGTCACGCCGTTAGATGGATGACACGTGTTTAGGTCAACTGCGGTAAAACGACGTGGAGGTGACTTGACCATGCACTCCCGAAAATTCCGGCTGAAGATTTGCGTCTGCGAAAATTTAGCGCGGGAAATGAGGAAGTTGTGCGCGGGAAATGAGGAACTTCCGTTGTTAAGTTTGATCTGAAGGTGAAAGATTTCCGGAACTGTTTGAGTCTTTTAAGATTCCGGGTAATTCCGTGAGGATAAGTTGGCTCTCGTTCGAGCAGGGAGTAACCCGGAAATGTTCTTTGGAACGTCGATGGATGAAGTCCCGCGGGATGGGAGCATTTTCCGGCTATAAGTTGAGAAAGAGAAGAAAATGCAAAGTTGGAGCTCTTCAAGTTTCTCCGCGTTACCAACGTTTGCCGGAGATTGTGATGGATCGGCAAGGCGGAAACTGCAGGTGAAACTCGGAGAACTCTGGGGGCTACTGTTGTGGGTATACTTCATGGGTGTACCATCGACAGTGCCTAGATCCGGCAAGCCCGGGTGGCCCACAGATGGTGATGAGGCATGTGGCCCATCGGGCGGCCGATGTTGATCATGAGGAAGAAGTCAGCCCGGGATCGATGGCGGATCCGTCCGACATTGAGAGTAACCCGGATCCATGGAGGCCCATGAGGAACCGGATCCGGTACGACGTATATGGAAGGCGGATCCGTGACGTGCACGGCAAGATATTGTACCGTAGTTAGCTATCTGTAATCCGGCTGGGACTCTCCATGTAAACCCTAGATCCGTGCGCCTTTATAAGCCGGATCCCGGGAGCCCTAGAGACACAACCACAACTCATTGTAATAACGTGAAAGCGCGGATAATTCCGGACAAGCAGCGGTAGGCCACGTCATCGTGCGGGTGTTAGGAAGGCTGGGTAACTCGCGTACCACCGTCCCGTGTGCACTCCGCCCTATGGCCCCTACTTCTTCTCCCCCTCGTGAGGATCCCTCCTCCGAGGTACCGTCGATTAGGCAACGACACGTGGTATTGTGATGGGAAATCCACGACTTCGAATTCTAGCCTCTCTATTCTGTAGTTTTCTCGGGTGCCAAACTGAACATCAAGATTGATCTTCCCAGAGGATAACTTGGCTTCTCTGGTGTAATGCCGTGGAATCGTGTGCCCGTAGGTTTTAGATTTGCTAGGGATATGTTCATCTTCCTTAATGTATCTGCATACATAAGGTTTAAGCTGCTGCCGTCTATGAACACTCGAGATACTTCGAATCCTCCAATTACTGCTGGTAAGATGAGTGTCGATTGCCTGGTCGAGGAACTTCTTGTGGATGATCTGCTACTGTGAAGCCAATATCTTGCCCTGACCAATTAAGATACTCGACTGTTGGTGGAGGCATCTTCTCTGCCATGAACACCTGTCGCGAGATTACTTTTTGAGCTCTGTTGGATGGCCTACCTTTCGGAATCATCGAGACCGCTCCATTGGAATTGGGATCAACATAAGGTGGTGGTGCAGTTGCTGCCGCAATTCTGAGCTGGTATCGATTATCATCTGTAATTGCGGGAGGGGTGGTAGGTGAATTTCACTCCTGGGCCCCTGAGGATTTCTGGGTGCTGCCTGAGCATTGGCATGCCCGGCCCATCGTAACATTGCCTGAAAGTTTCGGCAATCCTTGCCAGTGTCCCGACTGTCTTTTCCCGTTGTTATCAAGATAAAAATGCATTTGACACGGCCCGTTCATCATTTCCTCGGGAGACACGAGGCCTCTGGAACCTCGACCCGAGTTTTTGTTGTTTCGAGGGTCATCTCTATGTCGCCTGCTCGTTACTCTCTGGTAATCATCTCTGTTGTTTCCTCCAGCGCTTGCTCGGAAGCCAGCCGAAATTTGCCCAGGGCGCATCATAACCGAGTAGCCGAGAAATCGTCGCCTATTTTGATAATTTCGGCCACGGTCCTCCTCTGGTGACCTATGTCGTTTGTTGTGAACAGCATCTTCTCCATTTGCCCATCTGTTTGCTATCTCCATCAACGCTGATACTGTTTTTGGATTGGTTCTCCCCAGATCCTCGACAAAATCTCCTCGCCTGATTCCTACGACAAACGCATCTATCGCTCTCTCGTCAGATATATTCTCTGCCGAGTTTTTGATGATATTCCACCTCTGGATATATTTTCTCATTGATTCGTCGGCTTAATGTCGACACGCCCGTAATTCGTCTATAGATGCGGGTTTCTTGCAGGTGGACCGGAAATTCTTGACGAATATGTCCTCGAAGCTATCCCAGCTGTCGATAGACCCTGGAGGAAGCTTCTTGATCCAAGATCGCGCGGCTCCACTTAAATGCACTTGGATGCTCTGCATAGCTGTTGCCCTGGTCCCTCCAGTTAGCTTCACCGTCTCGAGGTAATCAACTAGCCAATCCTCTGGATCTTGCAGGCCGTCGAATTTCTTGAAGTTATCAGGCAACTTAAATCCCGAAGGGACTCGAGTTTTTCGTACTCTCCTTGTGAAGCACGGTGATGCGCGTAGATGACACATCCGTTGGGAACCCCAAGAGGAAGGTGTGATGCGCACAGCAGCAAGTTTTCCCTCAGTAAGAAACCAAGGTTATCGAACCAGTAGGAGCCAAGAAGCACGTCGAAGGTTGATGGCGGCGGGATGTAGTGCGGCGCAACACTAGGGATTCCGGCGCCAACGTGGAACCTAACACAACCAAAGTACTTTGCCCCAACGAAACAGTGAGGTTGTCAATCTCACCGGCTTGCTGTAACAAAGGATTAGATGTATAGTGTGGATGATGATTTTTTGCAGAAAACAGTAGAACAAGTATTGCAGTAGATTGTATTCGATGTAAAAGAATGGACCAGGGTCCACAGTTCACTAGAGGTGTCTCTCCCATAAGATAAATAGCATGTTGGGTGAACAAATTACAGTCGGGCAATTGGCAAATAAAGAGAGCATGACAATGCACATACATGATATGATGAATATTGTGAGATTTAATTGGGCATTACGACAAAGTACATAGACCGCTATCCAACATGCATCTATGCCTAAAAAGTCCACCTTCAGGTTATCATCCGAACCCCTTCCAGTATTAAGTTGCAAAACAACAGACAATTGCATTAAGTATGGTGCGTAATGTAATCAATAACTACATCCTCGGACATAGCATCAATGTTTTATCCCTAGTGGCAACAACACATCCAGAACCTTAGAACTTTCTGTCACTGTCCCAGATTTAATGGAGGCATGAACCCACTATCGAGCATAAATACTCCCTCTTGGAGTTAAGAGTAAACTTGGCCCGAGCCTCTACTAATAACGGAGAGCATGCAAGATCATAAACAACACATAGGTAATAGATTGATAATCAAAATAACATAGTATTCTCTATCCATCGGATCCCGACAAACACAACATATAGAATTAGATAGATGATCTTGATCATGTTAGGCAGCTCACAAGATCCGACAATGAAGCACATGAGGAGAATACGACCATCTAGCTACTGCTATGGACCCATAGTCCAGGGTGAACTACTCACTCATCACTCCGGGGGCGACCATGGCGGTGAAGAGTCCTCAGGGAGATGATTCCCTCTCCGGCAGGGTGCGGAGGGTCTCAGAATCCCCGAGATGGGATTGGCGGCGGCGGCATCTCGGTAAGGTTTTCCGTATCGTGGCTCGGTGCTGGGGGTTTCGCGAAGAAGGCTTTAAGTAGGCGGAAGGGCAACGCAGGGGGCCACACGAGGCCCCACGCCGGGCTGCGCTGCCAAGCAGGCCGCCGCCTGTTGTGTCGGCGCCTCGTGGCCCACTTCCTTTCCTCGGTCTTCTGGAAGCTTCGTGCAAAAATAGGACCCTGGGCGTTGATTTCGTCCAATTCCGAGAATATTTCCTTTGTAGGATTTCTGAAACCAAAAACAGCGAAAACTGGCTCTTCGGCATCTCATTAATAGGTTAGTGCCGGAAAATGCATAAATACGACATATAATGTGTATAAAACATGTAGATATCATCAATAATGTGGCATGGAACATAAGAAATTATCGATACGTCGGAGAAAGTGTATATCAAGTATTATCAAGAGACGAAGTATCGACATTACCTTGGGCTTTACCCTTACCTTTCTTGTTCTTTTTCTTACTCTTTGGCTTAGGGAATATATGTCTACCTCCGGGTGTAGAGGTGAATTTTAAGGTGCCTTCTCCCATGTCTATGGCTGCTCCCAATAGTTTCAGCAGGGATCTTCCGAGTGTGATTTGTTGTTCCTGCACATTCAATAACAAGATAATCAATGGATATTGTTCTCCCAAGAATGGTTGTATGCACACCCGCAGCTATTCCTTTAGGAATTATAACAGAGTTATCAATAAGAGTTATTCCTTCTCCCCTTCAACAAATCCCCAAAGTTTCAAAGATTCATGAATACTCTTAGGCATTAGGAAAAATTCAGACATAATATCACAATTAGCATGAAGAGTTTGGTCACCGATAGCAATTTTAATAGTAGGATACCATAATGAAGGTTCAGAGTTCATTAAAACTTGATCAAGACGGTTACGAACATATCCATAATTTTCATTCAAGCGAGATGCACTTGTCTCAAGAGTGTTTAATCTATTATAAATGCTAATAAGGGCTGAATCAAAGTTATTAGCTGAATCATGTGATGCAACCAACTTCTTTATGGCATTAAAAGCTTGATCCCGATTGCAATGAAGGAAATCTCCTCCCACTACAGCATCCAAGGCATATCTATAACGAATCATAAGACCAAAATAAAAATTACTAAGGAGCAAACTTAGAGTCATTTGAGGTTCAGTTTTACGATAAGAAGTAAAAATTCTGGACCAAGCATCTTTAAAACTCTCCTCATCCCCTTGTTTAAAAGTGAAGACTAATTCCTCAGGTGAGGAAGTAACAAGTGCAGAGCTAGACATGGTAACAAAAAGTAAAATGCAAGTAATTTTTTTTTTGTGTTTTTGATATAGAGTGCAAGACAGTAAATAAAGTAAAGCAAGCAACTAATTTTTTTGTGTTTTGATATAATGCATCAAACAAAGTAAGTAAATAAAATAAAGCAAGACAAAAACAAAGTAAAGAGATTGGATTGTGGAGACTCCCCTTGCAGCGTGTCTTGATCTCCCCGGCAACGGCGCCAGAAAACTGTCTTGATGTGCGTAGATGACACGTCCGTTGGGAACCCCAAGAGGAGGGTGTGATGCGCAGGCAGCAAGTTTTCCCTCAGAAGAAATCAAGGTTATCGAACCAGTAGGAGCCAAGAAGCACGTCGAAGGTTGATGGCGGCGGGATGTAGTGCGGCGCAACACCGGGATTCCGGGCGCCAACGTGGAACTGCACAACACAACCAAAGTACTTTGCCCCAACGAAGCAGTGAGGTTGTCAATCTCACCGGCTTGCTGTAACAAAGGATTAGATGTATAGTGTGGATGATGATTGTTTGCAGAAAACAGTAGAACAAGTATTGCGGTAGATTGTATTCGATGTAAAAGAATGGACCGGGGTCCACAGTTCACTAGAGGTGTCTCTCCCATAAGACAAATAGCATGTTGGGTGAACAAATTACAGTCGGGCAATTGACAAATAAAGAGAGCATGACAATGCACATACATGATATGATGAATATTGTGAGATTTAATTGGGCATTACGAAAAAGTACATAGACCGCTATCCAGCATGCATCTATGCCTAAAAGTCCACCTTCGAGGTTATCATCAGAACCCCTTCCGGTATTAAGTTGCAAAACAACGAGACAATTGCATTAAGTATGGTGCGTAATGTAATCAATAACTACATCCTCGGACATAGCATCAATGTTTTATCCCTAGTGGCAACAACACATCCACAACCTTAGAACTCACTGTCCCAGATTTAATGGAGGCATGAACCCACTATCGAGCATAAATACTCCCTCTTGGAGTTAAGAGTAAAAACTTGGCCCGAGCCTCTACTAATAACGGAGAGCATGCAAGATCATAAACAACACATAGGTAATAGATTGATAATCAACATAACATAGTATTCTCTATCTATCGGATCCCGACAAACACAACATATAGAATTACAGATAGATGATCTTGATCATGTTAGGCAGCTCACAAGATCCGACAATGAAGCACATGAGGAGAAGACGACCATCTAGCTACTGCTATGGACCCATAGTCAGGGTGAACTACTCACTCATCACTCCGGAGGCGACCATGGCGGTGAAGAGTCCTCGGGAGATGATTCCCCTCTCCCGCAGGGTGCCGGAGGTGATCTCCTGAATCCCCGAGATGGGATTGGCGGCGGCGTCTCGGGAGGTTTTCCGTATCGTGGCTCTCGTCGGGGTTTCGCGACGAAGGCTTTAAGTAGGCGGAAGGGCAGCGCGGGGGGCCACACGAGGGCCCCACACGCCAGGGCCGCGCGGCCAAGGGCTGGGCCGCCCTGTTGTGTCGGCCTCGTGGCCCCACTTCCTTTCCCCCTCGGTCTTGGAAGCTTCGTGCAAAATAGGACCCTGGGCGTTGATTTCGTCCAATTCCGAGAATATTTCCTTTGTAGGATTTCTGAAACCAAAAACAGCAGAAAACAACAACTGGCTCTTCGGCATCTCGTTAATAGGTTAGTGCCGGAAAATGTATAAATACGACATATAATGTGTATAAAACATGTAGATATCATCAATAATGTGGCATGGAACATAAGAAATTATCGATACGTCGGAGACGTATCACACGGCAAACCGCACATATCCTCGTCGTTTAATTCTGGGGAGTGCCGATGTTATACCTTTCTTGGTCTCTGTCCACCCATGTGCTGCAGTGTCTCTTACTCCACTTGTTCCTTCGAGGATTCTACTGCTTTAGTAGGTCGTGGACTATTTTGCCTTCTTTGTTCCTTCGGGAGGTGTTGGTGCGAACGCCGTCCCCGGGGCTCCAACTCCTGCCATTGCCATGTTGTACGGTGCTTCCCTTGGATCTCTGGAGGTGGCCTTGATGCAGGATAAAATCTTGTGTCGCCATATACCCAGCTGGTGTCTTGGGTATGATGTTCCCTCTCGTGTCTATCGACATAAAAGACATGTCGAGGTTTTGAACTAAGTACTCTCTTTCTCCTTCAGGTATGTTTTGCAGCTTTGATCTTGCTCTGTTCCGAGCTTCTCTGTGGCTATCTCCCGAAGTTCCAGATTGTCGACTTAACTCCGCTCTTCGCCTGCTTGAAGCGGACGCTGCCTCCTTTCTTCTATTTAAAGCAGCTGTCTGTTTTTCCAATTCCCTTGCAACTCGTGCGAGCCTATATTGATATGCTTGCAACTCTGCTGGCGTGGCTGTTGTAGCCATTGGTTCTGAGCCATCCATAGCTCTTGCGGCTCTATCCCATGCTGCTTGCGGGAGTTGAACTCTATCGCGAGGCTCAGGTCCGACGTATTTACTGCCTAGACCTTGTCGTAGATTAGAGGGATCGACGTATGGATTTCCCAGATCGTCAAAAGCCTCAGATGTTTCCTCCTGATCACGACTTGGCTCTCCGATGGCATAAATCTGATGGTATTTTGTATTCAGATCTGTGCTATGTTTGGTGACACCATCATAAAGATTGGCGAAGACCTTGCCCACTGTAGTGGATTTGTCGATGAAATCGAAGCTGTCGACGCTCGAGTCATCGCTTATATAGGAGTCCGCGGATGACTCGAAGGACATGTCGCTGAAGACCTTGGCGAGCTTTTCGCTTGCCCTGGTGCTGATGAAGCGTGGCGATGAAGTCTCTTCTTCGCCTGACTCGATTGACGATGTTGAGTTCGAAAAGTCAGAATCGACCGCCGACAATCCTGACGAAATCGGAATTTCGAGACGATACGCTCCCTCTTTCCCGACGCGAAAGTGGAATCTTCCGAACGTCATCTCCATAGGCTCCTCCAAATATGCATATGCATCCAAACGGGAGGGCGGGTGAGGAACAAAATCAACGAGACCAGTTTCGATCTGTTTACCTCTGTCCATGATGTTGCTTTCTACTGATGAAGTCGACGATCTTGAACATGCCATCGAGATCAGCTCCTTGTCGCCTCTAGATCCCACAGACGGCGCCAATTGACAAGGTATTAACTTGTCAATGCCTACAGATTGTAGACTAGGGTTTAGTTAGATGTAGAGGGCAAGTAGATCTCGAAGGTTTCAGCCGAAAAGTACTCGACGAATATGAAACTAGGGTTGTGTTGACAGTAAATTCGATGCTTTCTTTGTCCCTCGACTCCCCCTTATATAGGAGGTGGAGTCGAGGGATTCGTATTGTACAAGTTACAGAGCCCGGGAAGGTTTACAACTCATCCCGCAAGATTACAAACATCATTTCTATTACAATTCTAACTTTCCTTAATATCAACTTGGGCTTCCGAATCTTCATATTCTTCGGGTCGTGGGCCTTCAGTAAACCCAGGGTACTATCTTCGGCAGGCCCAGTGGGGATGCCTATGTCACCGGGCTACCGGAAAGAAGAGCAAGTCGGCAGGACTGGTCAAAGATTCTCTCCAGAGCTAGAAGACAAAGATGAGCTAAGCAAAGTAGCTTTAAATGAAGGGCTGACGATAAAGAGGAGGATGACGATGAAAGAAGCCGGAGGGCGTCAGCATCCCTGATTAAAGAAGACCCCGGTGTCATCTATGATTAAAGTAACTTTGTAAAGTAGTTTGTCTAGTCAAAAATGCCATTAGGGTTTCTTGCCCTGTAAGCCACCCTCTCCCCTATATAAGGAGAGGGGGCAGCCCTCTTCACGGACACGGACACATGTACGCATAATTGAGCCTTTGTACTGAGAAACTTGTAACCTGTGGAGATCAATAAAGAAGATGATCTAGAGCGAGTTCTTCCTTATGTCTTTCTTCTTCAACCTCTAGCCTTGGCTAAGTTCTTGAGGAAACCATCCGGAAGTTCATCCCATCTAATCACAAACCCTCCCCGAATCCTCTAGCGTCCAACTTAAGCCATCCTATGGCATCTGTCTGTTCCCCACGACGACAGTTGGCGCCCACCGTGGGGCCTGAAGTGGCGCTTGCTGGAGTTCATATTTGGGCGGGCATCCTCGAGGTCGCCGGCGAGCGGACAGTGTCTGCGCTCGTCCAGCGCTTCTACTCCATCGACTTCATCAACGACAACGCGGGCTGCTTCACCAACGGCGGCATCTTCCCCAAGAATGGCCGCATCATCGAGTTCGGCAGCCACCGCGTCTACTTCGGCACCGTCCCTGTGCGCCAGCGCCTCTCGCCGCTGCTGGTGGCACCGGACCTGCCAAGGTGGCTCTGTGCTGGGCGCGCCGCCGACAGCGTCGAGGTGATGATGGCTGGCGTGGCCGGCGCGGGAAAGGAGGCTGTGGATGAAGGTGCTGGTCGTGCGGCTTCGACCCGTGCGGCCAAGCCACCGCTGGAGCGCGACGCTGGCGCTGCGGGAGCATCTTCCGCGCCACCGGAAACACCACTCAGCGGCGATGAACGTGCGGCGCGCCCATCGCGCGGAACATCGACCGGCAGCGGCTCAGGCGGAGCTGGAGGCACAACGCCAGAAGCTGCTCGCGAACGGCGCCGACATTGTCCGGGCGCAGCGCGAGCTGAACCTAACCCTACGTGAGTACAACGCTGCACATGGCTTTGCTTCTGTTAGCGCTCATGCTGCTAGGATACCGGAGAACCGGCTTAAAGCTCGCAATCTAGATCAGGATTTGCGTAAGGAAATTCTTGCCAAAGTACCTCTGCATCTTTGAGCATCGTAGAGAAACCTAAATACAGTAGCCCGGATAAAACTATAAAAGCTGCTAAGGCTGCGGTAGAGCTGTGTGAATCGCTTTCAGGAGATGCTTTGGCAAAACAGCAAGAGCGTGTTAGAGAGCTGCTGGAAACTATCGAGCAGGAATGCTGAGCAGCTGGCTAAGCTGAACAAGGCTGCGGCCTCAAAATCCGCGCGTTCAACAAAGAATGCCGGAAGCAAGTCCCATGGGCAGGCCTCATCCCCCATCCGGACAGAAGGAGAAAAAGAAATAAACGCACGCAGATGACTGTGTACGATCCGGTTCTTGCCGGAAAACAACAAGTCGGGCAACACGATGCCGGTAGAAAAAGCCAAGGGGCAGATCGAGGCTACGCCAAAGGAGGCTATGCCGGAAACAATCATGCCGGTAGACATGAAACCGGGCAAAACTATCAAGCTGCAAGGGCAGCGTATGATGATGAGGAGATGCCTCCACCAAGGTACCGGCAGGCAAGGGCCGCGGTACCGGAACGTTACGATGAAGCTGACTCGACAAGACTCACCGCTTACCGGAACCCTTTGGGAGAGCGCGTGGGAGAAAGACACCTGCCGGAACGGGATGCAAGGCACCGTCTGGACAGTGTACATGTCGAAATGATAGAGCGAGATCCTCCGGGTCCAAAGTGCTTTGGCCCAAGGATCATGAAAGAACCACCGGTTCGCAACTTTCAGTTGCCCCGTGACACCAAAACATATGATGGCACCACTAAGCCGGAAGATTGGCTCGCGGATTATGTGACCGCGGTATACGTCGGTGGCGGAGGTTGTGTTTGGAGGAGGAACGGCGTTGGGCCGTGAGAATCGTGCCACGTTTCTGGTAGGACCGGGCTTCTGAATTGAACAACTTGCCGGAGGAAGCATAAACGGTTGGTTGGACTTTGAGGAAGCTTTTGTGAGCAACTTCAGCAGCACCTACCGAAGGCCAAACAGGCCTCGGCAGCTCGCTTTGTGCGTGCAGCGCCCGCAGGAAACAGACCGGGATTACCTGACCCGGTGGAACTCCACAAGAAACTCATGTGAAGGAGTGATAGAAGCACAAGCTATTGCTTGGTTTAGCCAGGGATGCCGGCGAGGTTCGCCTTTGTGGCAAAAGCTGCAGCGAAACATGCCAACAACGCTGGCAGAGATGATACGCGTGGCGGATAACTATGCGTTGGGAGACCCAATGCAACCGGCGGTGCAAGCTGAGCCGGAACAATCAAACCCGCCTCAGCAGCGCCAGGAACAATACCGGGACAACCGGAACAACAAAAGGAGGGAAGATTTCCCGGATCGAAGGTACGGTCCGCAGCAAGTTGCTGCTGTGCAAGAAAACTCTGATGCCAGCGGCAGACCGGATCGCAGCCGTGGGCGGGTCCTAAGAAACAATGGGTCGAAAAGAAACCCTGGGGCCAGAAAAAGAATTGGCAAGAACCCGTGAAATACACCATGGAAGCCGCCATGGACCAACCTTGCCGGTGGCACACGCTGAATCCGGCTCATCCGTCAAACCACCTGACAAAAGATTGTTCCTGGACCAAATACTTGATGCAAAAGGGAGCAGTAAAAGATGCGCAGGCACAAGGGTGCAGCACAATGTTGCCACCACCACAAGATATGCTGCGAGAGCAACAACTACCACCACCACCACCGCTTACCGGAGCAAATGCTTTACCGGTGCAACCTCAGCCAAACAGGCAGCAGTACCAGCAAGTCAATCAGGTGGGAGAGGGCCACGGCCAACCACCTCCACCGGCACCTTTGGGCCGGAATGTTTATGAGAACCCAGACGTGTGCTGTGTCGTGTTCGTCATTGAGCCGGCAGACAGGCAGAGCCTACATCGCCGTTCCATGGAAGTGAACGCGGTGATGCCGGCAGTACCAAAATACATGCAATGGTCAGATCAGGAAATCTCATGGTCGATCAAGGATCACCCCAAGGTTATGCCTAACCCGGGTGGTTACGCTCTCGTGGTGGACCCAATCATGAAAGGGCCAACGACTCGCGTCAAGTTCAGCAAAGTGCTGATAGACAATGGGAGCAGCATAAACATAATGTACCGGCATGTTGGAGATATGCCCAAGAGGCAATAATAAATTAGTTATTGTTATATCTTAGTGTTCATGATAAATGTTTACATCCCATGCTATAATTGTATTAACCGAAACATTGATACATGTGTGTTATGTAAACAACAAGGAGTCCCTAGTAAGCCTCTTGTATAACTAGCTTGTTGATTAATAGATGATCATGGTTTCGTGATCATGAACATTGGATGTTGTTAATAACAAGGTTATGTCATTGGGTGAATGATATAATGGACATACACCCAAATAAGCGTAGCATGAGATCAAGTCATTAAGTTCAACTTGCTATAAGCTTTCGATACATAGTTACCTAGTCCTTCGACCATGAGATCATGTAAATCACTTACACCGGAAGGGTACTTTGATTACATCAAACGCCATTGCGTAAATGGGTGGTTATAAAGATGGGATTAAGTATTTGGAAAGTGTGAGTTGAGGCATATGGATCAATAGTGGGATTTGTCCATCCTGATGACGGATAGATATACTATAGGCCCTCTCGGTGGAATGTCGTCTGATTAGCTTGCAAGCATATGATTGGATCATAAGAGATGACATACCACAATACGAGTAAAGAGTACTTGTCGATAACGAGGTTGAACAAGGTATGGAGATACCGATGATCGAACCTCGGACAAGTAAAATATCGCGAGACAAAGGGAATCGGCATCGTATGTAAATGGTTCAATCGATCACTAAGTCATCGTTGAATATGTGGGAGCCATTATGGATCTCCAGATCCCGCTATTGGTTATTGCTCGGAGAGTCTCGACCATGTCTGCATAGTTCACGAACCGTAGGGTGACGCGCTTAAGGTTCGATGTCGCATAAGTAGATTCGGAATATGAGATGGAGACCGAAGTTTGTTCGGAGTCTCGGATGGGATCCGGGACATCACGAGGAGGTCCGGAATGGTCGGAGAATAAGATTCATATATGGGAAGTTATTTTCCGGGGTTCGGAAAAAGTTTCGGTGTTTGACCGAGCTTCTAGAAGGTTCTAGAGGGCCACCGGTGGGCCCACCACCCCGGGAGGGACCACATGGGCCAAGGGAGTGCAGCCTGGCCTAATGGGCCAGGGGCACCAAGCCCTCAAGGCCCAGCCGGCCAGCCCCCCTAGGGATAAGATCAAATCCCGGAGGATAAGATCAAATCCCTAAAATCGAGGGAGCAACTTTGGAAGGGGAAGCAAACTTGGAAGGGGATGATTTCTGATCCCCCTTTCCTTCTGTGCGCTGGTGGGGCCCAAGGGGCTGCCTTGGCCGCCCCTCCCTCTATAAATAGAGGAGAGGGGCAGCCGGCCACTTGCCCCCACACCAAAGTCTGCCGCCCCTTCTCTCCACCGCAAGTCTGCTCCGGCTTGGCGAAGCCCTGCAGCTTTTCTCCTCCACCACCACCACGCCGTCGTGTCTGCTGGGATTCGAGGGATCTACCACACCTCCGCTGCCCGCTGGAGCGGGAGAGGACGGGCTTCATCGACACCGTACGCACGGCCAGTACGGAAGTGCTGCCGGATTGCGGCACGGAACGATCGTCTACACCAACAACGAGATTAATCTCGTAGGCTTTGGAATCTTCGAAGGTTAGTCTCATCTCCATCTCGTTGCTTCGATCTTGTAGATTAGATCTTGGGTGTTCCATAGATTAGATCTATTGGTTTTATTCGTCTTGCGGTAGGAAATTTTTTGTTTTCTATGCTACGAACCCCATCAGTGGTATCAGAGCCATGTCTATGCATAGATCTGTTGCACGAGTAGAACACAATGGTTTTGTGGGCGTTGATGCTTTTGTTGCTTTAGTTTGTGTACTTTGCATCTTGCGGGATGGTGGGATGAAGCGGCCGGGCTAACTTTACATGACCGCGTCTCATGAGACTTGCTCCACGCTTGACATGCAACTTGTATTGCATAAGTGGCTTTGCGGGTGTCTGTCTCTCCCACCATAGTGAAGATTCCAATTTGCACTTTCTATTGTCAACACTAGTATCACCGTTGTGGTTCATGTTCGTAGGTAGATTGGATCCTACTCGAAAACCCTAAACCACGTAAAATATGCAAACCAAATTAGAGGCGTCTAACTTGTTTTTGCGGGGTTTGGTGATGTGATATGGCCATGATGTGATGATGATTATATTTGATGTATGAGATGTTCATTATTGTATTATGGCAGGCAGGAGCCTAATGGTTGTCTTTAAATTTGTTAAGACCTGCGTGTCTATTCTTCATGTAATAGCTTTATTTCAAGTAGTTGTTATAGTAGCTATAAGTGATGGACAACCATGAAGCGGTGCCATGGACCTTGGTGCAATGCTGGTGATGATGGAGATCATGCTCGTGTGCTTTGGAGATGGAGATCAAAAGCACAAGAAGAAAGGCCATATCATATCACATATTATGAATTGCATGTGATGTTAATCCTTTATGCATCTTATCTTGCTTACATCATGACGGTAGCATTATAAGATGATCCCTCACATTAATATCAAGATAATAAAGTGTTCTCCCCTCGTATGCACCGTTGCTACAGTTCGTCGTTTTGAAGCATCTCGTGATGATCGGATGTGATAGATTCTACGTTCACATACAACGGGTGTAAGCCATGTTTGCACACACGGAAATACTTGGGTTTGCTTGGCGAGCCTAGCATGTACAGACATGGCCTCGGGACACAAGAAACCGAAAGGTTGAACACGAGTCATATGGATGATATGATCAACATGTTGATGTTCACCATTGAAGCTACATCATCTCACGTGATGATCGGTTTTGGTGTAGTGGATTTGGATCGTGTACCACTTAACAACCATGAGGGATGTTGTATTAAGTGGGAGTTCATTAGTAATTAGATTAAAACATGAACTAATTATCATGAACATAGTCTGAATAGTATTTTGAATTAAAGTTTGTAGAATTGGCATCCGTTTTTGTAACATCCCAAATTTCAAATAAAGGAAGAGGAACAATTTCAATTATCCAAATTTGAGAACCAACAAAAACTTTTCAAAATTCATATAGTACCCTGCCTAGGACTTGTGCATTTTGAGTGTTATGCCATGATGTTTGTTACTTAGAATATGTGCTGAACTCCAAAACCCTAGAGTGATCAAGTGATCATCATAAACCAAATTCACCAAAAAGAGAAAGAAGTCAAATATTAGAAAAACCCTAAAAACCCTAACATATGGTTTATATCATTTTTGTAAATTTGATCTTAGACCCATTTGATCTTCACCAATAATTGTGTTATGTTATTAAAAGAGTGAATACAACTTTGAGAATCAAAGATTTACTTTTCAAACCAATTTCAAATTTGAAAATATGATCACATATGATAATGGTCATTTCTGACTTTTATAGTCTGGTCACCTACTTTGAGCCTCTCTATTTCAAAATTTCTAAACTAAACAAATCCAACTCTTTGCATGTCATCCAAGTACACAACAAGGTGAACAACTTTTGTAAAGATCATGATATCAAATTCAGTATGGATCAAGAGTTATGATCAAGAGAAGAGGAGACATTGAAACATATGTAAGATTCACAAAATTCAAAATGTGATCAAACCTGGCCAAACCTTGACCCCCACTTGACCTAGCCCTACTCCCCTGACCTAACCCTACCTAGCCCAGGCCAGAGCACGCCATGGACACGACCAGATCATGGCCAGCCATGGCCATGCCGGCCACGTCGCCCTCGACACGCCTCCCCCTTTCTCCTCACCATCGCCACAGCCACCATGTCCAACACGTAGCCCACGCCTTGCTGAGATCGCCCGTACTCGCCGACGATCGCGAGGACGCCGACAAGCCCCGGACGACGCGCGCCCAGGTACGCCCAGGTACGCCGCGAGCGGCATGGGCGACGTCACTGGCGCACGGACGCGCGCGACCCGGCCACGCGGCGCCCGCCAAATCTTGCCGTACCCCGACCATATCCGCGCGCCGTAGTACCCTTCTCGCCACGCGGAGCTCGCCAGACACGCCGACGTCATGCCTTGGCGACCACGGCCGCCGGAGAGGACGAACGCGCCCGCCACGGCCGCGACAGTACACGCGCCCGCCCGACCACCGTACGCCACCATTAACCACGCCGTTGACGCTCCAAGGACCGCGGTGACGTCGTGAACACGACCGCGTCGCCGCCTAGCTCCCTAGACCCCCGGAGAAGCCGCGCCCTTGTCGACTTCGCCGCAGCACCCCAGCACCCACGCTCGCCTATAAATAGAGGCCTCCCCTCGACAATCCCAGCACACCACCATGATCACCACTCACCACCGTCTCGCCCAGCACCAGTAGCCACCTCAATCGTCGCCGGAGCACGGCCAATCGACGCATCACTGCCGCGGAAGCTCTGCAGCAATCGCCGTCGATCTAGGCCTCCCCAAGCGACGCCACTGCTACCAGGAGCCTCGCCGTCGTCTACACCTTCGTCAAGCCCACTGCCAACCCTAGCTGGAGCCACGGTGAGCTCGCCGACCCCCTACTGCCGCCGCCGCACGTCGGGTTCTCGTCGGAGACGACGATGAACGCGAGCCGTTGATCCGTGTTCTAATCCAACGCACCACCTCGCCCCATACCGTTTCGGTGACGCTGAGTCACTGACGCGCGGACCCCACCCTGTCAGCGCGCTGCGCGTCTGTGGACCGTGGTTGGGCTGAACTGGGTTGGTTTGGGCCGTTTTTAAATCTTTAGGCCCACTTAGCTTTCCCGCGTAGCCCAGTAATTCAAATTTGAATTATCCAAATCCTTTTAAATTCAATACTGGTTCCAACTTTGAAATTCAATAGATTGAAATTGGCTAAACCAAATTTGATGAACTTTATATTTTTGGAAAGCTAGGAAAAAGACCTAACTAATGCCACTGGCCCCATGGTCAGATTCTTGGTAGAATAAATGTGATAAAAATAACAAGACAGGGACTTTTACATGTTCAAATAATTATTAAAAATCAACCAAAATAGATATTAAGTTAATTCCAACTCCTATAGCTCACATTTCACTTCCACTAATTGTTTCTGCAAGAAAATGGTGTGGTCACTTTGTATGATCATGCCCTAGCTTAATTGATGGACAATATGGCTAGTTTAGTAAGTGATATTGTCCAAAACTAATTGGTAAATCTTATGAAGTATTTTTACTTCATTTAAATCTTTGTCTCAAATGAATTCATGTGATGTTTGGATCCCTGGTCCCAACTCTCTTATATGAATTACTTGAGATTTAAATCAAATATAGTGTTACTTAAAATAGTATGAGGTGGTCTACCTCATTTAAATCATTTTCTCCAATAATGATGATGAATGGTTGACTTGGGTCAACATAGGATTCATGTATTGCTGTGGAGAAATTAAATCTTAAGAAGATTTCAATGAGAGGAATTTATTCCCCAAACACTATATGAGCATTACTTATCACATATGAATAAGAGGAAATCATTTTCCTCAAGTCACCCACCAATACACTTACTTATTTTATGTGTGTGCTTAGTATAGTCTGTGTGAAGTAATAATGTGTGTAGAATAGCTTTTGAGCTTGTTTGGTGATTATACTTCGTATTCAAATTTAGACGCTAGCACCGGAGATTATCAAGAGGAAGGAGAATTCTACCCTGAAGAAGAAGGAGAAAACCTAGAGAACTATCAAGGCAAGATAATACTCTTGCAAAGTGCAAAGCTCTCCTTGAGCAAGGCACATGATTCTTACCTTTCTTTATACAAGCCTATCTTATGTGTACACCATACAAGTTCTACTTGTTGTGTTTTCCAAAGATGAACTAAAATTGGGATAGAGAACAAAATTACTAGATGAGTAGAGATAGCAAAGCAAAGTAGCACCCCTCATATGTAGTGCTAGTGCTAAAGTACTAAAATTTGACTATATTAGATGGGAGCATGTGAATGGTTGATTTTGAAACCTTGGAATGATGAAGCATTCCATGGAAGAGTTTGAAGTTGATTGTGAACAAGAGAAGATGGTGATTTTTGATAAAAACCTGATATTGGTTTGAATGCGATACCTTTCCAATTTTTGGAGTACCCCCACAATACCTGATTATGGGTAGGGCTTAACTGGAAGTTTATAGATCTTAGTATGAGTTCCCTCTGAACACACATCATAGGGGTTATGCTGAGGCTGCCTCCGTTGTTGAGAAAGGATGTGAATTGAGGTGAAATTGTACGGCCAAGCCCTGTGCAGTTCCCAGGTTAACAGTTGGTTTCATTGGGAGGCCAAGCTCATGGGGAGAGGTGCTCATACTAGGATGTGTAAGTGAAAGGTTATGGTTGATGATCCGCGTACTGTGTTACGGTGACTCGGAGTTATTCCGACGGATGAAATCAAATGTTGTGGCACAAGTGTGCAACCTCTGCAGAGTGTAAATCTATTCGAATAGCCGTGTCCACGGTTACGGACGGTTGGAAGGGCCATACAGTTTCCGGTGTCAGATTTTTGAAAGCTTTAGTAAAAATGAATGGTGACTTGATGACTTTTTGGTTATTGAACCAATGATGTGGGAATGACACTAATGTTCCCACTTAAGTTAGTTAGTACATGATCCAAGCTTGTGAACTAAAATATGGCTTATGCAAGTTAAACTAGAGCTTAGTTTCTTTCATGGGCATTTTACAATAGTATTAGTTTGCAAGTACTTGAAGTACTTACGGCTTTGTCCCTGGCTATTCAAATGGCCAGAGTACGAGGAGGAACAGAACTATCACGA
The DNA here is from genome assembly GCA_030979885.1 of Lolium multiflorum. NCBI lineage: Eukaryota > Viridiplantae > Streptophyta > Magnoliopsida > Poales > Poaceae > Lolium > Lolium multiflorum. The sequence continues at coordinate 59,007,038 of CM061749.1, read as the reverse complement.
GGATGACCAGCAGGACGCCTACGACAACTAGGGGTTTCTGACGTCAAATGTTGGCCTGTGGACTAGAGAGTCCCGTTATTATTACGCTTCCGCTATGTATGAACTTATGTATGTTGTTGATTGTGAGATCAACTATTTGTGTAATATGAATCATGTGATTCAAGATTGTATGACACTATGGCTTGTAATAAATAATGACTGTGATATTCGACTATTATGCCTCGCAACAACATTATCCTGGGATTGCGATGAATGACATAATAGGCATCTGGACTTAAAAATCCGGGTGTTGACAAGTTGGTATCAGAGCCATTGTTTGACCTTAGAAAACCTTAGTTAGAATGGGCGTTCATAAAAACATAACTTGAAATACAAAGGAAAAGGTTATTTATGAAAAATTAATCATATTCTTGTCTTGGAGGCTTTTTCGAAACTTGATAAAAACATGCTCTTTCTTATTATGTCTACCTAAAACTTTGCCACACTTGTTCAAATTTCTAACTCACTCTTCTAATTCACTTTCAGATGGAGCCCAACGCACCCGTCAACACCAAGTTTTACCAACTTGGTAACGGAGGCAGCTTGATCTTCGAGCACGATCTCACTGCGGTCTCGAACTTTCTGGGGCGCCTCCAGCCCGAGTTCCATGGGATCCAGGTGGATGATCAGCCTGGCGGAGAGCTGCAGTGGATCATCACTGCAGATCTGAGGGGGAACATGGAGTCTCCTACCACGGATAGGATCCTGTTCTCTTTCCGTGAGAGCAACTGGCTCGATGGACTGGCACGCGGCCTGCAGGAGGCACTGGCTCGCCTTTGCGGACAGAACACGGTACGCTTGCTTGCGTCCCGTTTCGCTCACCTAGTGAAGCGTGATGCCAGCGGAGTACCTATGGCTCTGCAGTCCCACCCTGAGCTGAGGCATCACGCCGAGCATCTAGACTTCATGCTGTATCACACGCAGCTGGATCTGGATAACGCCCGGATGTATGCAAACCAGACTCACCTCGCCCTGGCCACGCATGGAGATGCCATCAAGCATCTGTCCCGGTGCCGCAACAAGCTTCGCCTGAAGTGCGCGAAGAAGGATGTCACCATTACACGCCTTCGCGCACAGATAACGTCACTTGAGGCCACGGTGAAGGCTCAAGAGGAGCAGATCCAGGAGATGGAAGAAGACGAAGCCGGTATCGATATTCAGGGAGGAGGAGCTTTCCTGAGTGACGATGACGACTTCGAGGAGGACGAGTTCACCGAGGAGGAAGACTACGCTTTTCTGGAGCCGGGTCCTGATGACGTCGTTCCTATCGATGTGGAGGACGAGGGTAGCTGCACTTGAGCACTGATGTAGGCATGAGTTGTATCCCGACCTTTGTATCGTAGCATGTGAAATGGTTCTTAAAACCATTGGAGTGTTAGATTGTAATATGTGATGTGGTATGAATGAATGAATGTTTGTGTGTGTCATCCAAAGCATTCAAGTTTTTGCAAGTTTCTGAATTTATTCAAAATAAACCATAGAATTTCCCTCTTATCTTATAATCTTATGTACATTCAGATGGCCCCTCCCAATCGCAACAACAACGATGCTATGATGCAACTGCTGCAAACCCTGCTGGAAGACAGGGAGACTGAAAGAGCTGAACGTCAAGCCAACATCACTGCACTGCAAAACCTTGCAAACCAAGGCCATGGAAACCATGATCATCCCGGATCCAAGCTCAAGAACTTTCAGAATACTAACCCTCCGGTGTTCAGCAAGACGGAGGAACCCCTCGATGCCGATGACTGGCTTCAAACCATGGAAAACAATCTGGAGGTAGCGGGAGTGGAACCCAACGAGATGGTCCTGTTTGCCACTCATTACCTCGCAGGACCTGCCCGAGCCTGGTGGATTAGCACACGTGCCATGAATGGAGGTCAGTTCATGACTTGGGCAGACTTCAAGCTCAAGTTCAGCAAGTATCATGTGCCCCCGGGTCTCATCAAGAAGATGCGGGATGAATTCCGTGAACTGAAGCAAGGAAGGATGACGGTGGTGGAATACCGCGACAGGTTCCTTACCCTGTCAAGTACGCCCCGATGAGACCGATACCTGAGAAGAGGCAAGAGAGATTCTTGAACGGACTGCATGATGAGATGCAGACTGTTCTCGTCAACATCCCCTTCACCGACCTCGAAGCCCTTGTTGACTCCGCCATCCAGATGGAGGGCAAGTTGAACCAAGCCAATGAAAACCGCAAACGCCGCATGATGCACCAGAGTGGGCCTAGCAATGCCCCGAGGTATCGTCCCAGCTCAAGCGGAGGTTTTACTCCGAGAAACAACAACAAGCCCCCTATGCAGAACTCGCGCCCCGGTTATCAGAACCGGAGTGGAGGAAACTCCAGGCCAGGAGGCCACACCAACAACTACAACAACCACAACTTCAACCGCGCTCCGCCCAGAGCTCCCAACAACAACAACAACAACAACACCAACACCGCTCCAAGGAAGCAACGCTATTCCTGTCGCAACCAAGGACAAGTCCACTATCACCTGCTATGAGTGCGGAGTGGTGGGACACTACTCCAACGAGTGCCCCAAGAGACTCGCCAAGCTCGCCGGCAACACCGCTGCACCTGCGCAGCAGCAACGCCACGTTTCCACTGGAAAGAAGTTCGCCCCCAACAACCCCAATAACCGCAACGGCCGTCTCTTCCACATGAATGCCGAAGAAGCCCGGGAAGCACCAGATGTTGTACTGGGTATGTTTCCTGTCAACTCAGTACCTGCCAGAGTGTTGTTTGATTCCGGAGCATCTCATTCTTTTGTCACTGAAGACTTTGCATCAACAAGTAAAATTCAACCCCTCAGTTTGAAACATGTCATGATAGTTCAAATCCCCGGATCAACCACTAAGGCCAGAAAATTTTGTAAAAATGTACCCATCAGAATTCATGAAGTAGAGTTCTATGCCAATTTGATAATTTTGGGAACCAAAGGTTTGGAAGTAGTGCTGGGAATGGATTGGATGGCGAAACACCATGGAATGATTGATTGTGCCAAGAAAGCCATCACCATGACCAGTAGCACCGGTATCTTAGTGGAACATGTCTCTGAACTGCTACCTAGAAAGTTTACCTGCAACCAGAGCGTAGCCAAGCCAACTTTGGATCAGATCAGGGTCGTTTGTCGATACCCGATGTGTTTCCCGAAGGTTTACCCGTATGCCCCAGATCGGGATATCGAGTTTATCATCGAGTTAATTCCCGGAACCGGACCTATAGCCCAGAGAGCCTACAGCATGAACCCAGCAGAGCTCGTGGAGCTGAAGAAGCAACTGGATGAACTGTTAGCCAAAGGTCTGATTAGGCCAAGTGCGTCACCTTGGAGATCACCTGTTTTGTTTGTAGATAAGAAAGATGGTGCCAGTCGTTTATGTACGGACTATCGTAAGCTTAACGATGTCACCATCAAGAACAAATATCCGTTGCCAAAGATAGAAGATCTGTTTGATCAGCTGACCGGTGCCATAGTTTTCTCAAAGATTGACCTCAGGACTGGATATCACCAGCTGAAAATCCGAGCATCGGACATTCCCAAAACTGCCTTTACCACCAGATATGGATTGTACGAGTACAATGTCATGTCATTTGGATTGACCAATGCCCCCGCTTATTTCATGAATCTCATGAATAAAATCTTCATGAACTTTTTGGATAAGTTTGTTGTCGTTTTCATCGATGACATCCTCATCTATTCCAAGTCTGAGGAAGAGCATGAACAACACCTAGAAGCTGTCCTAGAAACCCTGAGAGAGCATAAGCTGTATGCTAAGTTCAGCAAATGTGAGTTTTGGTTAAAGGAAGTTGGATTCCTGGGACATATCTTGTCTGCAGGAGGAATTGCTGTAGATCCCGCCAAGATCAAGACTGTTGCCGAATGGAAAGTCCCAACCACTCAGACCGAGGTCCGCGCTTTTCTTGGATTAGCCGGATATTACCGTAGATTTGTAGAAGGCTTTTCGAGCATCGCTCGACCAATGACCCAGTTGTTGAAGAAGGACAAGAAGTTCGAATGGACGGACAAATGTGAAGAGAGTTTCCAACAACTCAAGCTTAGACTGACCTCAGCCCCAATTCTGATCTTGCCGGACATCACCAAACCCTTTGATGTATCTGCGTGCATCAAGATTGGTCTCGGATGTGTGCTTATGCAAGAAGGCAAGGTGATCTCTTATTTGTCCCGGCAACTGAAGCAGCATGAGCAGAACTACCCCACCCATGACCTCGAGCTCGCAGCCGTAGTTTTAGCTGAAGGTATGGCGTCATTACCTCATGGGTAATCGCTGCGAGATCTATTGGATCACAAGAGCCTGAAGTATATCTTTACCCAGAAGGAGCTGAACATGAGGCAAAGAAGATGGTTGGAATTGATTAAGGATTATGATATGGAGATCCACTACCACCCCGGCAAGGCCAATGTGGTAGCGGATGCGTTGAGTAGACTGCCGTGTCAGTTGAACTCAATGATAGCAGAAGAACAACCGGTTTATACCAGGAGTTTGAACAGTTCAGAATGGAGTTAGTCAGTGAAGGATTTTTAGCCAGCATGGAGCTACAACCCACATTGATTAGTCAGATCAAGGAAGCTCAGAAGGGAAATGCCAGCATTGACGGAATCAAGACCCATATAGTTGCAGGAAAAGCCCCAGGATTCACTGTAGATGAAGCCGGAGTTCTTTGGTACAAAGGACGTCTCTGCGTACCGTCGGACTCAGACCTAAAGCAAGTCATTCTGAAGGAAGCTCATGACACCCTATACTCTATTCACCCCGGAGGTACCAAGATGTACCAAGATTTGAAGGAACAATTTTGGTGGCATGGAATGAAGAGGAGATCGGAAGCTACATTGCCAAGTGCGATATCGTCAGTGAGTCAAGCGGAACATCGGCGACCCGCAGGACTGCTGCAACCCTTGCAGATCCCGGAATGGAAGTGGGACTCGGTGGGGATGGACTTTATCACCGGTTTGCCCAAATCCAGCAAAGGCAACGATTCTATATGGGTAGTGGTGGATCGATTGACCAAAGTAGCCCATTTCATCGCTGTCAAGACCACCTACCAAGGACCAAAGTTAGCTGAGCTGTACATCTCTAGAATAGTCGCCACACGGAACCCCGAAGTCGATAGTGTCGGATAGAGGATCACAGTTCACCTCAAGATTACGGCGAAAGTGCATGAAGGACTAGGAACCGTCGAATTTGGCACCGCCTATCACCCGAGACCGATGGACAGACAGAGAGAGTCAACCAGATACTAGAGGACATGTTGAGAGCATGTGTACTGGAGTACGGATCCAAGTGGGAAGATGCCTTACGCAGAATTCTCCTACAACAACGGTTACCAAGCCAGCCTACGAGATGGCCTTTGAAGCTTTGTACGGAAGGAAGTGCCGTACCCCACTGAACTAGTCGGAAGTCGGAGAAAGCCAAGTCTTTGGACCTGATGTTCTTCGTGAAGCCGAAGAGAAAGTGCACAAAATCCGCGAGTACCTCAAGACGGCGCAGTCAAGACAGAAGAGCTACGCCGACAAGAGACGCCGAGAGATGACCTTCGAGATCGGAGATTTTGTCTATCTCAAGGTATCCCCCTGAAAGAGGAATGCAGCGATTTCAGCTGAAAGGAAAGCTTGCACCCCGATATGTCGGACCCTTCAAAGTTCTGAGTCGCCGAGGCGAAGTATCCTATCAACTGGAGTTACCTGAAGAAATGTCGGCTGTGCACGACGTTTTTCACATCTCACTCCTTCGGAAGTGCCTGGAAGTCCCCGAGAAGACGGAAGTGTTCAAGAACATCGACCACCGTTCGGTGGATATCAACCAAGACCTGACATACCGCGAAGTGCCGATTCGCATCTTGGAAGAAGCATACAGAACCACTCGCACCCGAAGCATCAAGTTTGAAGATACAGTGGAGCAACCATACCGAAGATGAAGCCACTTGGGAGCGAGAGGAGGATATGAAGAAGGAGTACCCAGATCTCTTTAGTACCTAATTTTCTTTCAGATCTCGGGACGAGATCTTTTGTAAGGGGGAAGGGTTTGTAACATCCCAAATTTCAAATAAAGGAAGAGGAACAATTTCAATTATCCAAATTTGAGAACCAACAAAAACTTTTCAAAATTCATATAGTACCCTGCCTAGGACTTGTGCATTTTGAGTGTTATGCCATGATGTTTGTTACTTAGAATATGTGCTGAACTCCAAAACCCTAGAGTGATCAAGTGATCATCATAAACCAAATTCACCAAAAAGAGAAAGAAGTCAAATATTAGAAAAACCCTAAAAACCCTAACATATGGTTTATATCATTTTTGTAAATTTGATCTTAGACCCATTTGATCTTCACCAATAATTGTGTTATGTTATTAAAAGAGTGAATACAACTTTGAGAATCAAAGATTTACTTTTCAAACCAATTTCAAATTTGAAAATATGATCACATATGATAATGGTCATTTCTGACTTTTATAGTCTGGTACCTACTTTGAGCCTCTCTATTTCAAAATTTCTAAACTAAACAAATCCAACTCTTTGCATGTCATCCAAGTACACAACAAGGTGAACAACTTTTGTAAAGATCATGATATCAAATTCAGTATGGATCAAGAGTTATGATCAAGAGAAGAGGAGACATTGAAACATATGTAAGATTCACAAAATTCAAAATGTGATCAAACCTGGCCAAACCTTGACCCCCACTTGACCTAGCCCTACTCCCCTGACCTAACCCTACCTAGCCCAGGCCAGAGCACGCCATGGACACGACCAGATCATGGCCAGCCATGGCCATGCCGGCCACGTCGCCCTCGACACGCCTCCCCCTTTCTCTCTTCACCATCGCCACAGCCACCATGTCCAACACGTAGCCCACGCCTTGCTGAGATCGCCCGTACTCGCCGACGATCGCGAGGACGCCGACAAGCCCCGGACGACGCGCGCCCAGGTACGCCCAGGTGCGCCGCGGCGGCATGGGCGACGTCACGGCGCACGGACGCGCGCGACCCGGCCACGCGGCGCCCGCCAAATCTTGCCGTACCCCGACCATATCCGCGCGCCGTGGTACCCTTCTCGCCACGCGGAGCTCGCCAGACACGCCGACGTCATGCCTTGGCGACCACGGCCGCCGGAGAGGACGAACGCGCCCGCCACGGCCGCGACAGTACACGCGCCGCCCGACCACCGTACGCCACCATTAACCACGCCGTTGACGCTCCAAGGACCGCGGTGACGTCGTGAACACGACCGCGTCGCCGCCTAGCTCCCTAGACCCCCGGAGAAGCCGCGCCCTTGTCGACTTCGCCGCAGCACCCCAGCCACCCACGCGCCTATAAATAGAGGCCTCCCCTCGACAATCCCAGCACACCACCATGATCACCACTCACCACCGTCTCGCCCAGCACCAGTAGCCACCTCAATCGTCGCCGGAGCACGGCCAATCGACGCATCACTGCCGCGGAAGCTCTGCAGCAATCGCCGTCGATCTAGGCCTTCCCAAGCGACGCCACTGCTACCAGGAGCCTCGCCGTCGTCTACACCTTCGTCAAGCCCACTGCCAACCCTAGCTGGAGCCACGGTGAGCTCGCCGACCCCCTACTGCCGCCGCCGCACGTCGGGTTCTCGTCGGAGACGACGATGAACGCGAGCCGTTGATCCGTGTTCTAATCCAACGCACCACCTCGCCCCATACCGTTTCGGTGACGCTGAGTCACTGCGCGCGGACCCCACCCTGTCAGCGCGCTGCGCGTCTGTGGACCGTGGTTGGGCTGAACTGGGTTGGTTTGGGCCGTTTTTAAATCTTTAGGCCCACTTAGCTTTCCCGCGTAGCCCAGTAATTCAAATTTGAATTATCCAAATCCTTTTAAATTCAATACTGGTTCCAACTTTGAAATTCAATAGATTGAAATTGGCTAAACCAAATTTGATGAACTTTATATTTTTGGAAAGCTAGGAAAAAGACCTAACTAATGCCACTGGCCCCATGGTCAGATTCTTGGTAGAATAAATGTGATAAAAATAACAAGACAGGGACTTTTACATGTTCAAATAATTATTAAAAATCAACCAAAATAGATATTAAGTTAATTCCAACTCCTATAGCTCACATTTCACTTCCACTAATTGTTTCTGCAAGAAAATGGTGTGGTCACTTTGTATGATCATGCCCTAGCTTAATTGATGGACAATATGGCTAGTTTAGTAAGTGATATTGTCCAAAACTAATTGGTAAATCTTATGAAGTATTTTTACTTCATTTAAATCTTTGTCTCAAATGAATTCATGTGATGTTTGGATCCCTGGTCCCAACTCTCTTATATGAGTTACTTGAGATTTAAATCAAATATAGTGTTACTTAAAATAGTATGAGGTGGTCTACCTCATTTAAATCATTTTCTCCAATAATGATGATGAATGGTTGACTTGGGTCAACATAGGATTCATGTATTGCTGTGGAGAAATTAAATCTTAAGAAGATTTCAATGAGAGGAATTTATTCCCCAAACACTATATGAGCATTACTTATCACATATGAATAAGAGGAAATCATTTTCCTCAAGTCACCCACCAATACACTTACTTATTTTATGTGTGTGCTTAGTATAGTCTGTGTGAAGTAATAATGTGTGTAGAATAGCTTTTGAGCTTGTTTGGTGATTATACCTCGTATTCAAATTTAGACGCTAGCACCGGAGATTATCAAGAGGAAGGAGAATTCTACCCTGAAGAAGAAGGAGAAAACCTAGAGAACTATCAAGGCAAGATAATACTCTTGCAAAGTGCAAAGCTCTCCCTGAGCAAGGCACATGATTCTTACCTTTCTTTATACAAGCCTATCTTATTTGTACACCATACAAGTTCTACTTGTTGTGTTTTCCAAAGATGAACTAAAATTGGGATAGAGAACAAAATTACTAGATGAGTAGAGATAGCAAAGCAAAGTAGCACCCCTCATATGTAGTGCTAGTGCTAAAGTACTAAAATTTGACTATATTAGATGGGAGCATGTGAATGGTTGATTTTGAAACCTTGGAATGATGAAGCATTCCATGGAAGAGTTTGAAGTTGATTGTGAACAAGAGAAGATGGTGATTTTTGATAAAAACCTGATATTGGTTTGAATGCGATACCTTTCCAATTTTGGAGTACCCCCACAATACCTGATTATGGGTAGGGCTTAACTGGAAGTTTATAGATCTTAGTATGAGTTCCCTCTGAACACACATCATAGGGGTTATGCTTGAGGCTGCCTCCGTTGTTGAGAAAGGATGTGAATTGAGGTGAAATTGTACGGCCAAGCCTGTGCAGTTCCCAGGTTAACAGTTGGTTTTCACTGGGAGGCCAAGCTCATGGGGAGAGGTGCTCATACTAGGATGTGTAAGTGAAAGGTTATGGTTGATGATCCGCGTACTGTGTTACGGTGACTCGGAGTTATTCCGACGGATGAAATCAAATGTTGTGGCACAAGTGTGCAACCTCTGCGAGTGTAAATCTATTCGAATAGCCGTGTCCACGGTTACGGACGGTTGGAAGGGCCATACAGTTTCCGGTGTCAGATTTTTGAAAGCTTTAGTAAAAATGAATGGTGACTTGATGACTTTTTGGTTATTGAACCAATGATGTGGGAATGACACTAATGTTCCCACTTAAGTTAGTTAGTACATGATCCAAGCTTGTGAACTAAAATATGGCTTATGCAAGTTAAACTAGAGCTTAGTTTCTTTCATGGGCATTTTACAATAGTATTAGTTTGCAAGTACTTGAAGTACTTACGGCTTTGTCCCTGGCTATTCAAATGGCCAGAGTACGAGGAGGAACAGAACTATCACGAGGATGACCAGCAGGACGCCTCGACAACTAGGGGTTTCTGACGTCAAATGTTGGCCTGTGGACTAGAGAGTCCCGTGATTATTACGCTTCCGCTATGTATGAACTTATGTATGTTGTTGATTGTGAGATCAACTATTTGTGTAATATGAATCATGTGATTCAAGTATGACACTATGGCTTGTAATAAATAATGACTGTGATATTCGACTATTATGCCTCGCAACAACATTATCCTGGGATTGCGATGAATGACATAATAGGCATCTGGACTTAAAAATCCGGGTGTTGACAGTTTTCTACCATGCGCTAGTCTTGTAATTGAGATAGAAATATTGTTAAGTCTGACAAGTAACTTTACGGACTGGTACCATATTGTTAAAGAATAAAGATATGATTAAGTCCTAATGCAAACTTTTAGTAAACCTCACATTGATGATTCAAAGAGCAATGGTTTCAATTAGTACAAAATCATCTTGTCTCCATGAAACTTGAAGTTCAAATCCGTTTGAAAAGTAAGGAGCTGAAAATTTTGTTTTCAGAAATAAGCGAGGTATGAGATATATGTGATATCTAAGACCTTATTGCAAGATGATAGAATATAATCTAGTGAGACTACATAAACTCATAAGTTTTATGGGAATGTACGAAGGTTGAAGACGCCAGGCGTCCCAATCCTCCAACTAAGTTGGGGACTAACGATATTCGCATATCCATGAAGTGATCGTCCTTAGTATGCACCGTTGCTAAGACTCGTCGTTTTGAAGCATCACGTGATGATCGGGTGTGATAGATTCTACGTGTGCATACAATGGGTGCAAGCCAGATTTGCACATGCGAATACTGAGGTTAAACTTTACGAGCCTAGCATGTACAGACATGGTCTCGGAAAGTCGTCATGATATGATGGATAAAATTATGAGTGAAATTGTTCATCATATTACAAAGTTACTAATAGTGAAGTCTGGAACACTTGTCATATGATGATCAACTTCAAAGTATGAACCTCAAGGTTATTGATATTTGACCAATGGACCTAGAAGTTATTGAAGGTGAAGTGTTTTCTGAGAATGGGGAAAGCTAAAAGAGAAACCACAAAGATATTTTGGCAGAAAGAAAGAAAAATACTAGAAAGTCTAGCTCAGGTGTATATAGATGATACATGTTATGGATGTATTCCTTGTTTGGTCACATAATAAAATTCTTGGGTATTTGTACCAGATTGGTTGGTATGAGATGTCATACAATACAACGCAATACAAGAATATGATGGCCTAAGTGACTGATAAGGAATATGGTAATAATGCACGTCTGGAACATAATAAAGTGTTATTATGTTTGTCGTTGGCATTCTACCTAGCCCTTAGAATTTATAATAAAGAACTTAATAAATTGTTATTTTGCTCTGGTCAAATGAAAACAATGAGTTGTTCAAATTATGACATTGCTCCATGTACGATGGATAAGTTATTATAAATCTTAATGGTGAAACACACATACATAACACTGACGCTGAAATGCCATAAGGCAAATGATTTGAATTCTACTCATTAGTGGAACCGCCATTTAGGTCATGTTAGAAAGGAACGCATGAAGGAACTCCATTTGAATGGAATTTTGGAGTCATATGATTTTGAATCATTTGGCGCTTGCAAATCTCTTCTAAAAGGAAATGACTTAAATACCGTTCATAGGCCAAGAGTTGAACGAGCAACTAACTTAGTGGAAAAATACATAGTGATGTATATGGTTCACTAGGCATAGTTGTGTGCGGGAGATTCTTCTACTTCATGAAAACTTCTAACAATGAATTGAGTATATATATGTGGATATATTCGATAAGGAAGAAGTTTGAAACATTTGAATGGATTCAAATAAATTTCAGCATGAAGTGGAAATCATCGTAATAGAAAAGTCAAATATCTATGATTGGATCATAGTGGAAATATTTGAATTACGAGTTTTAGCGAACATCTAAGAGAGTTATGAAATCGTTCTACAACCTCACGTTTCTTGGAGTATCATAGTGATGATGAAGTATCCGAGAGACATATCCAAACCTTGTTGGATCAAAGATGAGATAAAATATTGATGCCATTATATTTTTATGGATTATGCTTTAGAGACTACCGCTTTTACACTGAATAGAGCATCATCATGATCCGTTGAGATGACACCATACAAGTTATGGCATGGGTATAAACCCTAATAGTCCTTTCTTAAAATTTTGGTATAAGTAAATGAGTTTACAACCAAAACCGGATGAATGTCTTTGTTGGTTATCCCAAGAGAATGGATTGGGAATTCTTCCCACTATGAAGTAAAAGACAAAAGTGTTTGTTAATGTTACTTGCTTATTGTTTTCTAGCGAAGTATTTGAGTGGGAGGACAATAGAACTTGATAAGGTTTATGAACCTGAGCATAATGATCAGAGTAGCGCAGCATCGGAATTAGTTCCGGAAGCGGTGACGATCATGGCTCCCATGACTACAAAGTGTTTTAGCCATGGAGATCGAAGTACACATTGAACCTTGTAGGTATGGTTTACTTTGTGATCAAATAAATGATTTGTGGACAAAGGATTGTTTTTGAACAATGATAAACCAACTACATACAAAGAAGTTATGATGGGCCCTGACTCCGTTAAAATGGCTATGCGCCATGAAATCCAAGATAGGTGATTACTTTTGAAAGTAAATGGATCTATAAAATAGATGGACTTGGGTGGAATATCCTTAAAGAAGCTTGACTTATCGAAAAGTTGTTTACGACAAAGTTCAAAGAGTTGACTACGATAAGATTAGATCTTCTGTCGCAATGCTTAAAGTCTATGTGGATTATTCTAGTAATCTCTACATATTTCTTTTATGAGATATGATAGTAGGATGGCAGAAATACATTCCTTGCCAGAAGTGTGTATGAAGGATGTATACTAGATACAACCAAGAGTTTTTGCTAGTCCGTGGAATACTAGATAGGTATACAAACTTCAATTGGATGAAGTGAGTATCACGGAGTTGGAATCTTCACCGAATGAAATAGTCAAAGGGTTTTTGATTTCATTAGAAACGATGAAGATGCTTGCATTTGCAAGAAATTAAGTGGGAGCGCTGAGACATATTTATAATACTTTATGTAGATGACATATCGTTGATTATAAATAATGTAATTATATAATTGATTAAAAAGGTTTCATTGAGAATTAATTTCAATGAAAGGATATGGACTGAAACATATTTAGTGTCAAGATCTATGAAGATAGATTGAAACACATAGTAAGTTTAAGTCGAAGTACATAGAATGAATATTAAAGTAGTTCAATATAAAAATGTTAAGAAGGTGTTCTTTTCCATGTGAAGGTTTAACAAGACTTGAGTGTATTTGACACTCAATGAGTAAAAACACATGAGTGATTTTAGATCATGAATAATATGTACAAAGTCAGGTGTCCTGTGCTCTAAAGTGTTACGAGCATATACCAGAATGATTCATGTAATGATCATTGGACAACTGTAAGAATATCCCTGAGTGCTTTAGAAGAACCAAGGATATATATTTTTTTATATGGGTAATGACAAACAAATCGCTGTAAAGTGTTGCACCGATATTAGTTTGGTCACATATAAAAGTAAAATTTCAATCTCAAATAGGCTAAGTGTTGTTTAAAAGGTAGCACAATGAGCTAGAAGAAGTCTATGCTAGATTTAGATCAGTTCTAAATATTGTGACGGATTCTACAAACGAAGGCAGAGTATGTCATTGTTTTGACAATGACTGAGGATGTTAAGTCGAGGAGTTCTTTGAGAACTTGGTGCAGTTCCGATAGTGTCCGAACTTTGAAGCTATATTGTGTATGACAATATTAGTGACTTATTTTCAGACCGCGGAATTAAGGTTCCACCAGAGGACTAAGCATATATGCCGACTCATTTGGAAAATGAGTGATGCGTTGAGACGCAAATGAATTGCACAATACATACGTTTCTGAACAGTCAGATCCATTGACTAAAACCTCTCCCGTGAGCAAAACATGATAAGCACCAGAAGGCCAAGGTGTTATATCTTTATAAATGTAAACTAGATTATTGACTCTAGTGCAAGTGGGAGACTGTTGGAGATATGCCCAAGAGGCAATAATAAATTATTTATTGTTATATCTTAGTGTTCATGATAAATGTTTACATCCCATGCTATAATTGTATTAACCGAAACATTGATACATGTGTGTTATGTAAACAACAAGGAGTCCCTAGTAAGCCTCTTGTATAACTAGCTTGTTGATTAATAGATGATCATGGTTTCGTGATCATGAACATTGGATGTTGTTAATAACAAGGTTATGTCATTGGGTGAATGATATAATGGACATACACCCAAATAAGCGTAGCATGAGATCAAGTCATTAAGTTCAACTTGCTATAAGCTTTCGATACATAGTTACCTAGTCCTTCGACCATGAGATCATGTAAATCACTTACACCGGAAGGGTACTTTGATTACATCAAACGCCATTGCGTAAATGGGTGGTTATAAAGATGGGATTAAGTATTTGGAAAGTGTGAGTTGAGGCATATGGATCAATAGTGGGATTTGTCCATCCTGATGACGGATAGATATACTCTGGGCCCTCTCGGTGGAATGTCGTCTGATTAGCTTGCAAGCATATGATTGGATCATAAGAGATGACATACCACGGTACGAGTAAAGAGTACTTGTCGGTAACGAGGTTGAACAAGGTATGGAGATACCGATGATCGAACCTCGGACAAGTAAAATATCGCGAGACAAAGGGAATCGGCATCGTATGTAAATGGTTCAATCGATCACTAAGTCATCGTTGAATATGTGGGAGCCATTATGGATCTCAGATCCCGCTATTGGTTATTGCTCGGAGATGAGTCTCGACCATGTGCATAGTTCACGAACCGTAGGGTGACGCGCTTAAGGTTCGATGTCGCATAAGTAGATTCGGAATATGAGATGGAGACCGAAGTTTGTTCGGAGTCTCGGATGGGATCCGGGACATCACGAGGAGGTCCGGAATGGTCGGAGAATAAGATTCATATATGGGAAGTTATTTTCCGGGGTTCGGAAAAAGTTTCGGTGTTTGACCGAAGCTTCTAGAAGGTTCTAGAGGGCCACCGGTGGGCCCACCACCCCGGGAGGGACCACATGGGCCAAGGGAGTGCAGCCTGGCCTAATGGGCCAGGGGCACCTAGCCCTCAAGGCCCAGCCGGCCAGCCCCCCTAGGGATAAGATCAAATCCCGGAGGATAAGATCAAATCCCTAAAATCGAGGGAGCAATTTTGGAAGGGGAAGCAAACTTGGAAGGGGATGATTTCTGATCCCCCTTTCCTTCTGTGCGCTGGTGGGGCCCAAGGGGCTGCCTTGGCCGCCCCTCCCTCTATAAATAGAGGAGAGGGGCAGCCGGCCACTTGCCCCCACACACCAAAGTCTGCCGCCCCCTTCTCTCCTCCACCGCAAGTCTGCTCCGGCAGCGAAGCCCTGCAGCTTTCTCCTCCACCACCACCACCACCACGCCGTCGTGCTGCTGGGATTCCGGGGATCTACCACACCTCCGCTGCCCGCTGGACGGGGAGAGGACGGGCTTCATCGACACCGTACGCACGACCGAGTACGGAAGTCTGCCGGATTGCAGCACGGAACGATCGTCTACACCAACAACGAGATTAATCTCGTAGGCTTTGGAATCTTCGAGGGTTAGTCTCATCTCCATCTCGTTGCTTCGATCTTGTAGATTAGATCTTGGGTGTTCCATAGATTAGATCTATTGGTTTTATTCGTCTTGCGGTAGGAAATTTTTTGTTTTCTATGCTACGAACCCCATCACGGCACACCATGCATACGCTGGGCATAACAGAAAACATGCTTCAGCCAACTCGCACGACGTTCCACGTAATCGTTCCGGGCTTATCCTGCGCACCGGTTGGAAAAGTCCGGGTGGATGTGTCGTTTGGAGGACGTGACAATTGCCGGGTTGAAAACATTGAGTTCGAGGTGGTGGACCTAGATAGTCCGTACCATGCACTGCTGGGGAGACCGGCACTGGCGGCCTTCATGGCCTCGACCCACACGGCGTATCTCAAGATGAAGATGCCGGCACCTCGTGGACCCTTAACCGTGGTGGGGAATTACAGGATCTCGCTGGAAACTGCTTCTGCCGGATCAAATCTGGCAGAATCGCTGGTGATCGCAGAGGAAAAGAAGAGGATGCAGACTTCGGTTGCGCTAGCTCAGTCTTCACAATTGAGCTTAGCGGCAATGAGTGCAAGCTTGAGCGCTCCAACATTCAAGCCGACAAAGGAAACAAAGGACATCGTGCTGGACCCGGCTTTCCCTGAGCGCACCGTTCGTATTGGTGCCGGCCTCAGTGAGGCATAGGAAAGCGCGCTCGTCAGCTTCCTCCGTGAGAATCGGAATATCTTTGCCTGGTCCACAGAGGACTTGGTAGGTGTTCGAGGGAGCTGGCTGAGCACTCTTTGAATGTCCGGAAGGATGCGAAGCCGGTGCGACAACCCTTACGCCGGTTTGCTGAGGATAGGAGGAAAATCATTGGAGAAGAAGTGACAAAGTTGTTGGTTGCCCGTTTTATCGTGGAGGTGCTGCACACCGAGTGGTTAGCCAATCCGGTGCTGCTTGAAAAGAAAAAGATGAGAACCTCGAGGCAAAAGCCCCAAAGGTGTGGCGCATGTGCATCGACTACACCAATCTGAACAAGGCTTGCCCAAAAGACCCTTTTCCTTTACCGCGGATCGATCAAGTGATTGATTCCACTGCTGGGTGTGAGTTGTTGTCTTTCCTAGATGTTTATTCCGGTTTCCACCAAATCCCCTTGAAAAAGGAAGATCAAATAAAAACTGCGTTCATTACCCCGCACGGGGCTTATTGCTATGTCACTATGCCTTTTGGTTTGCGCAACGCTGGTGCAACGTACCAGCGCTGTATGCAAAAATGTTTGTTTGATCAAATCGGAAAAAATGTGCAAGTTTATGTGGATGATGTCGTGGTAAAACTAAGGCAAAAGAAACCTTAATCGACGATCTCCGAGAAGCATTCGATAACTTAAGAAGATTCCGGATGAAACTTAATCCGGCAAAATGTACTTTCGGCGTCCCTGCCGGCAAACTGCTTGGTTTTCTCGTATCAAGCCGGGGCATTGATGTCAATCCGGTAAAGATCCGGGCAATCGAGAGAATGACGATACCACGAGATCTTAAGGATGTACAGAAGTTACCGGAAGCTTAGCATCGCTGAGCCGGTTCATAAGCAGGTTAGGAGAAAAGGCCTTGCCACTCTATGCTTTGATGAAAAAATCTGATACGTTCGTCTGGACCCCTCAGGCAGACGCGGCGTTTAAAGAGCTAAAAACAATGCTAGCCACTGCGCCGATACTGGCTTCGCCGTTGGAAAGAGAGCCCATGTTGTTATATATAGCAGCAACTAACCGGGTTGTGAGTGTTGTTGTGGTAGTAGAAAGAGAAGAGGAAGGAAAAACTGTCCAGAGGCCGGTATACTACCTGAGCGAGGTGCTCTCCTCTCAAAGCAAAACTACCCACACTTCCAGAAAATGACTTATGGCGTGTTCATGGCCGCCACGAAGCTCAAGCACTACTTTGAGGAACACCCCATGAAGGTGGTGAGTGAGGCACCCATCTCCGATATCATGTGCAACAAAGATGCTAGTGGCAGGATTGCAAAATGGGCGATTCAAATATCACCATACGTACCGGTGTATGAAAGAAGAGATGCCATAAAATCACAAGCTTTAGCTGATTTCTTGGTCGATTGGGCAGAGATGCAGTATAAGCCCCAGAACCGAGAATAGAATCTTGGAAAATGCACTTTGACGGATCCAAACTCAAAGAGGGTCTAGGTGCCGGTGTGGTGCTCACCTCACCAAAGGGAGATCATCTTCGGTATGTTTTACAAGTACATTTCAGGGCATCGAACAATGTCGCTGAATACGAGGCTTTGATCCATGGGCTTAAGGTCGCAAAAGAAATCGGTGCACACCGGATCATTTGCTATGGAGATTCAGATCTTGTGGTACAACAATGTTCCGGAGATTGGGACGCAAAAGATGCCAACATGGCCTCATACCGGTTTCATGTGCAAAAGATCGCCGGATTCTTCGAAGGGTGTGAGTTTCACCATGTGCCGCGTGCAGAAAATGAAGCCGCGGATGCTTTGTCCAAGCTGGGCTCATCCAGGCAAGAAATTCCTCCCGGAATAGCCTTGGCACACTTAAGAGTACCATTAATCAAGCCTAGTCCGGAGTCAGAGTCAATTTTTGTACCGGAATCACATGTTGTACCAATGGATATCGACGAAGGAAACCGGGGACTGCTCCGGCAAACTCGGGGACTGTACCGGTAAGCTCGGGGACTGCTGTGCTGCGGAAGAAACAATGCTGGTGGACAGCATGGACATAGACGTACCGGTGTTCCTGGTTCGGGAGGCAGCATCATGGGTTGAACCTATTAAGGAATTCCTGATCAACGGCACTTTGCCGGTTGACGAAAATGAATCGAGAAGGATCCAGAGGAGGTCCAAAGCTTACACCATCATCAATGGTGAGGTGTACAAGAGAAGTGTTACCGGTGTCCTCCAAAGGTGTGTGAAACCGGAAGAAGGAAAAGAAATGCTCGAGGAGATCCACCGAGGGGAGTGTGGGCATCACGCTTCGTCAAGGGCGCTAGTGGCAAAAGTATTCCGGCATGGGTTCTATTGGCCCACGGCTTTGGAGAACGCGGAGGATCTGGTAAGAAAATGCAATGGGTGCCAGAGGTACGCCAAGCAAAATCATACCCCAGCCTCCGGTTTAAAGACAATACCGCTAACTTGGTCGTTTGCCGTTTGGTGCCTAGACATGGTTGGCCCATTCAAAACCGCAAGGGGAAACATGACCCACATCTTGGTTATGGTGGATAAATTCACCAAGTGGCTAGAGGTGAAACCCATTGCAAAGTGTGATGGGCGCACAGCGGTGAAGTTCTTAAAAGATGTTATTTTGCGGTATGGCTACCCACATAGCATTATCACTGACAATGGCACAAATTTTGCTCAAGGTGAGTTCAAAAGATTTTGTGAGGACAACAACATCCGGTTGGATTTGTGCTCAGTCGCGCACCCACAAGGCAATGGCCAAGTTGAAAGAACAAACGCTTTGGTACTTTCCGGTATCAAACCAAGACTCATTGATGCGGTGGAAAAATCGCCGGGGTGTTGGCTCGATGAGCTACCTTCAGTGCTGTGGAGTATAAGAACAACTCCAAACCGATCTACCGGATACACTCCATTCTTTATGGTTTATGGAGCAGAAGCGGTCATACCAACCGACATTCTCCATGATTCACCAAGGGTGCAACTCTATACCGAAGAAGAGGTAAAAGAGGCCCGAGAAAACGATGTGGACTTGCTAGAAGAAGCAAGAGAATTAGCTTTGGCAAGAACAGGCATTTACCAGCAAAACCTCAGACGCTATCACAGCCGGAAGGTTAACCCGAGGGTGTTCCGGGAAGGAGACCTAGTGCTACGCCTAGTGCAGCGCACTGAAGGCCGGCACAAGCTTTCCCCTCCATGGGAAGGACCTTTCATTGTGAGAAAGGCTCTCCACAATGATGCCTACTACCTGATTGATGCACAGGAATGGAAGAAAGGAAAGGCGGACAGGTCCGGAGAGGAGACCAAGCGTCCATGGAATGTAGCTCTATTGCGTCCTTTCTACTCTTGAAGTTGTGGTGTAAGAAGTTCCTTTTTGTACCTTATTTGCTATGAATAAAAGATGTCGGAACCTCGAATGAGTCTCGGGGACTACCTTTACTACATTTGCATGTAACATGTTTATTTTTTCAGTTTACCGGTTGGTTATTGAACGTTTTTTCTTTCCGGTTTAGTAGTGTGCTAAACCCTACCGGAGTCTTCGACTCTGCTGCTATCCGCAACCCGGCTTCATGGCAAGCAAGATAAACCGGTAGGGGATAAGCACATGAACTGCGAAGAGGAGAGCGGGAAAGAACAATCCGGAAAAATTTAACTAACCCCGGTTATACCGGTTTTTTGCAAAAATTTCGAGTTATTTCTAAGTTCAAGAAAGTGCTTGCTTGGTAAAAGAACTTTGTGCTCATACGCCAAAAACGCCTAGAGAAGGTAGGCAGAGCCAAAGCAAAAGAGCCAAGTATGCATCGAATTGGATGCGGAAACAATTTCGAAATCATTGCAGTGCAAGAAAAAGCAAATCGACAAGCAAATATGCTAAGGCAAACATAAGTTAATTAACTACCGGTACAGCGCACCGGCATAAACTGTTGTACCACAACCAAAATAGAGATTAAGTATTATCTTACATCATAGACCCCGGCATACCGGGGTAGAATTTAACGGGCAGTGTTTCCAAGTTAAATAGGGCAAGCATATCACAGGCAACATTCAGGCAACAGGGGCGTCGGGAGGAGCATCGTTGGCATCAGAACAATCTGGAGGCGCGTCACCGGCCCCGGCCTCATCAGCGTCTTCACCTTCCTCCTCGTCGCTTAGATAGTCCTTGACGTCTGGAGGAGGGGGGATGAAGGTGCGCATGTCAGCATACTCCGCGATGTGGTACGCTCGATCCTGCCGCTTAGCGGTAAGGACCGGGTCCAGGTCGGTTTCAGCCCCTTCACGCACGCCGGTGAAGACGTCCAGGTCCAGCTCCGGGTACCAGGAGCAGGCAACGCGAAGCGCTGAGTCTGCTCGGGCAGCAGAGCACTGCCACTCCCGGATCCTTCTACCGGCACCCTTCAGGCGGTCGCTGATGAGGGAGAAGGTGTCTGGTACCACTTCTCCAGGCCAGAGAGTCCGGAAGAGCTGGGTGGCCACATCAGGGATGTCGGAGAGGTTCCGGTCTATGGCGCGCATATGGGAAACCCGCGCGTTCAGCGCAACCAAATGGTCATAGGGGTCCCAAGGCGCACCCAGATTCTCATATGCATGGGCAACCCGGCGCTCTCCAACCCTTTTCACGGCAAACGCCTGGGAGTCCGGGAAGAGCCCTGTAAGGTGAAGGAAAGAAGTTAAGCGAATGCAACCGGAAGAGATAAGCTTATAAGCAGAAACCGGAAAATAAAAAAGAGAAACTTACGGAGGGCAAGCATGTCAGTCTGCGTAACCAGAAGGTCGTACTCCTTCTGTTCCGCCTCCAGCCGCGTGGCCTTGTCCTCGGCTGCCTTCCGCGCCTTGGCGACCTCTTCCAGCTCAGCCCGCAATACCACATTGGCATTGCCGGCATCCTCCAGCGCCTCATGCAGCTTGGCCTCCGCAGCGGATTCAGCAGCCTTCAACGCCTTGGCATGGTCAAGACCAAGCTGGATAAGCTGATCCTTGAGCTCCTTGTAGCTGGTTTTCTGGGCGCTCAGATCCTCCTGATGCTGCCGGATAAGCTGGTCCTTCTTCTCTGGAACCCGGAAAGAAAGTGTTAGCAAAGTTGTATTGATATAATGTAGAAAAAGCAAGTTAACTGGAAAACAGGAAGCTATACCTTCGGCGGCGGCAAGCTGCGTCTTGAGGGCCTCAATAGAAGCTTCCGGGATGGCTGTTGAAACAGAAAATCATAAGTGTTAAGTATTGAGAGAAAGAAAGCTTTCCGGTGAAAAGATGCCGGAGGCGCAGAGATTTACCTTGGCACTTGCTGTGTGCCTCAGCGAGGTCCCGGTGCTCCCAAAGGAGCTCCTCAAAGAGGATCTTCCGAGCGTCAGCCGTGGTCTATTCAAGGGAATGGTGTTAGTTAAGAGCAAGGATCTTAACCCGAAACTCGGGGACTGGCTATGCCGGTTTCGCGCGTTTCTAGTTAAGTTTCGCGCTAAGAGCAAAGATCTTAACCCGAAACTCGGGGACTGGCTATGCCGGTTTGCGCGTTTCTAGTTAAGTTTCGCGCTAAGAGCAAGATCTTAACCCGAAAATCGGGGACTGGCTATGCCGGTTTCGCGCGTTTCTAGTTAAGTTTCGCGCTAAGAGCAAAGATCTTAACCCGAAACTCGGGGACTGGCTATGCCGGTTTCGCGCGTTCCTAGTTAAGTTTCGCGCTAAGAGCAAAGATCTTAACCCGAAACTCGGGGACTAGCTATGCCGGTTTCGCGCGTTTCTAGTTAAGTTTCGCGCTAAGAGCTACGCTCTCAACACAAAACACGGGGACTGGGAGGATAGACAAGATTCAGCAAAAAAAGAGAAACTGGCATAAAGTTGAAGATTCAAGGAAAGATAGAAAAGAGCCAGAAGAAGAGACACCAAGATAAATCAAGAAATGGAACAGGCTTTGTGAGACTTACCATCATGTTGTTCGTGGCATCGAACCACGCGCTGTCCAGCTCCTTGACGGCCCGACGCAGCCGCATGAAGTGCTCTTCTGAGCATCGCTCACCAACAGGGTCAGGCGCCGGTAGCCGGTCCTTGCCCAGGCCGCGGGTCGCCTTGGACATGTCCGCGGCGTTCCACTTCTCCGCGTAGGGCAGCAAGTGCCCCAGCTCCCGGCCTTTGCGCTGGAACTCGGTGATCCGGCCAAGCAGGCCGGTGGCCTTCTCGCCGGCAGCGCTAGCGGCGCGGGAGACGTGCAGCACCAAGGGCTGCTGACCGCCGGAGGGGCGTTAGAGGCCGTTGCCTTCCCCTTGACGAGCGCCAAGGTCTTGGGCGGCGGCGCCGTGGGAGTGGCACCGGCTGGCTCGGTGTGAGGAGCTTCCGGCGGTGGCGTTGGCGTAGTCCTGGGAGAAGGGGGAGCGTCAGGCGCGTCACCCGGGTTGGAGCTTGTCGGCACAGAAGCTTCCGGCGCGGCTATGGAGGGGGAGGACTTCTTGGTCTTCTTCTTCTTTTTCTTTTCTAGGACGGGAGGAACCAGAGGTTCCGCCCGCCCGGCAGCTTCTTCTCCGGCGCCGATGTTGCTGGCGCCGGTGTCTTGGTTCTCGGGAGGGGAGACAAGGTCCTCCTCTGCGTGGTGATCTGGCGGTGTAGGGGCCGCGCGCCCCGAACTTGTAGTGCCTCCCGAGGGGAGGCAGAGGTGTTGCCGGCACCAGATGGTGCCGGGCTTGAGTGAGGAGGAGGAGTTGAGGTCCTTGCGGATCCGGCAGAGCCCTCAGGCTTGGAGCCAAGCTTGAGCGCGGGGCTGAAAGAGAGAAAAAGAAAGGGTTGGAAAAAAGCAACCGGAAAAGAACTTGGTAAGAACAAAACAAGCAAAGAAACGGGGCCTTACCCAGAAGAGGTCGGCATCTGCCTGCTCTTGTAGCGCCTCACGCCTGCGACCTTCCCCGCAAAGGGTTCAGTCCGGAAGCGCTTGGAGGCGGGGGCCTGCTCGAACCGGCGTCAGAGGCTGGAGCCTTGTTCTTTTGGCCTTGGGCCATGAGTTTCTCCACAAACTCATGGCCTGCCTCGGCCTGCAGGAACGTGCTCGTGGACCTGTGGGAACGTGCGGAGGATGAAGGTGCGCATGTCTACTCCGCGATGTGGTACGCTCGATCCTGCCGCTTAGCGGTAAGGACCGGGTCCAGGTCGGTTTCAGCCCCTTCGCGCACGCCGGTGAAGACGTACGGGTCCAGCTCGGGTACCGGGAGCAGGCAGCGCGAAGCGCTGAGTCTGCTCGGCGCGGGCAGCGAGCACTGCCACTCCCGGATCCTTCTACCGGCACCCTTCAGGCGGTCGCTGATGAGGGAGAAGGTGTCTGGTACCACTTCTCCAAGCCAGAGAGTCCGGAAGAGCTGGGTGGCCACATCAGGGATGTCGGAGAGGTTCCGGTCTATGGCGCGCATATGGGAAACCCGCGCGTTCAGCGCAACCAAATGGTCATAGGGGTCCATGGCGCACCCAGATTCTCATATGCCTGGGCAACCCGGCGCTCTCCAACCCTCTTCACGGCAAACGCCTGGGAGTCTGGGAAGAGCCCAAGGTGAAGGAAAGAAGTTAAGCGAATGCTACCGGAAGAGATAAGCTTATAAGCAGAAACCGGAAAATAAAAAAGAGAAACTTACGGAGGGCAAGCGCGTCAGTCTGCGTAACCAGAAGGTCGTACTCCTTCTGTTCCGCCTCCAGCCGCGTGGCCTTGTCCTCGGCTGCCTTCCGCGCCTTGGCGACCTCTTCCAGCTCAGCCCGCAATACCACATTGGCATTGCCGGCATCCTCCAGCGCCTCATGCAACTTGGCCTCCGCAGCGGATTCAGCAGCCTTCAACGCCTTGGCATGGTCAAGACCAAGATGGATAAGCTGATCCTTGAGCTCCTTGTAGCTGGTTTTCTGGGCGCTCAGATCCTCCTGATGCTGCCGGATAAGCTGGTCCTTCTTCTCTGGAACCCGGAAAGAAAGTGTTAGCAAAGTTGTATTGATATAATGTAGAAAAAGCAAGTTAACAGGAAAACAGGAAGCTATACCTTCGGCGGCGGCAAGCTGCGTCTTGAGGGCCTCAATAGAAGCTTCCGGGATGGCTGTTGAAACAGAAAATCATAAGTGTTAAGTATTGAGAGAAAGAAAGCTTTCCGGTGAAAAGACCGGAGGCAGAGATTTACCTTGGCACTTGCTGTGTGCCTCAGCGAGGTCCCGGTGCTCCCAAGGAGCTCCTCAAAGAGGATCTTCCGAGCGTCAGCCGTGGTCTGTTCAAGGGAATGGTGTTAGTTAAGAGCAAGGATCTTAACCCGAAACTCGGGGACTGGCTATGCCGGTTTCGCGTGTTTCTAGTTAAGTTTCGCGCTAAGAGCAAAGATCTTAACCCGAAACTCGGGGTGGCTATGCGGTTTCGCGCGTTTCTAGTTAAGTTTCGCGCTAAGAGCAAAGATCTTAACCCGAAAATCGGGGACTGGCTATGCCGGTTTCTCGCGTTTCTAGTTAAGTTTCGCGCTAAGAGCAAAGATCTTAACCCGAAACTCGGGGACTGGCTATGCCGGTTTCACGCGTTCCTAGTTAAGTTTCGCGCTAAGAGCAAAGATCCTAACCCGAAACTCGGGGACTGGCTATGCCGGTTTCGCGCGTTTCTAGTTAAGTTTCGTGCTAAGAGCTACGCTCTCAACACGAAACTCGGGGACTGGGAGGATAGACAAGATTCAGCAAAAAAGAGAAACCGGCATAAAGTTGAAGATTCAAGGAAAGATAGAAAAGAGCCAGAAGAAGAGAAACCAAGATAAATCAAGAAATGGAACAGGCTTTGTGAGACTTACCATCATGTTGTTCGTGGCATCGAACCACGCGCTGTCCAGCTCCTTGACGGCCCGACGCAGCCGCATGAAGTGCTCTTCTGAGCATCGCTCACCAACAGGGTCAGGCGCCGGTAGCCGGTCCTTGCCCAGGCCGCGGGTCGCCTTGGACATGTCCGCGACGTTCCACTTCTCCGCGTAGGGCAGCAAGTGCCCCAGCTCCCGGCCTTCGCGCTGGAACTCGGTGATCCGGCCAAGCAGGCCGGTGGCCTTCTCGCCGGCAGCGCTAGCGGCGCGGGAGACGTGCAGCACCAAGGGCTGCTGACCGCCGGAGGGGGCGTTAGAGGCTGTTGCCTTCCCCTAGCGCCAAGGTCTTGGGCGGCGGCGCCGTGGGAGTGGCACCGGCTGGCTCGGTGTGAGGAGCTTCCGGCGGTGGCGTTGGCGTAGTCCTGGGAGAAGGGGGAGCGTCAGGCGCGTCACCCGGGTTGGAGCTTGTCGGCACAGAAGCTTCCGGCGCGGCTATGGAGGGGGAGGACTTCTTGGTCTTCTTCTTCTTTTTCTTTTCTAGGACGGGAGGAACCAGAGGTTCCGCCCGCCCGGCAGCTTCTTCTCCGGCGCCGATGTTGCTGGCGCCGGTGTCTTGGTTCTCGGGAGGGGAGACAAGGTCCTCCTCTGCGCGGTGATCTGGCGGTGTAGGGGCCGCGCGCCCCAAACTTGTAGTGCCTCCCAGAGGGAGGCAGAGGTGTTGCCGGCACCGATGGTGCCGGGCTTGAGTGAGGAGGAGGAGTTGAGGTCCTTGCGGAGCCGGCAGAGCCCTCAGGCTTGGAGCCAAGCTTGAGCGCGGGGCTGAAAGAGAGAAAAAGAAAGGGTTGGAAAAAAGCAACCGGAAAAGAACTTGGTAAGAACAAAACAAGCAAAGAAACGGGGCCTTACCCAGAAGAGGTCGGCATCTGCCTGCTCTTGTAGCGCCTCACGCTGCGACCTTCCCCGCAAAGGGTTCAGTCCGGAAGCGCTTGGAGCAGGGGCCTGGCTCGAACCGGCGTCAGAGGCTGGAGCCTTGTTCTTTTGGCCTTGGGCCATGAGTTTCTCCACAAACTCGTGGCCTGCCTCGGCCTGCAGAGGAGGAACGTGCTCGTGGACTTGTGGGAACGTGCAGAGGATGAAGGTGCGCATGTCAGCATACTTCGCGATGTGGTACGCTCGATCCTGCCGCTGAGCGGTAAGGACCGGGTCCAGGTCGGTTTCAGCCCCTTCGCGCACGCCGGTGAAGACGTACAGGTCCAGCTCCGGGTACCAGGAGCAGGCAACGCGAAGCGCTGAGTCTGCTCCGGCGCGGGCAGCAGAGCACTGCCACTCCCGGATCCTTCTACCGGCACCCTTCAGGCGGTCGCTGATGAGGGAGAAGGTGTCTGGTACCACTTCTCCAAGCCAGAGAGTCCGGAAGAGCTGGGTGGCCACATCAGGGATGTCGGAGAGGTTCCGGTCTATGGCGCGCATATGGGAAACCCGCGCGTTCAGCGCAACCAAATGGTCATAGGGGTCCATGGCGCACCCAGATTCTCATATGCCTGGGCAACCCGGCGCTCTCCAACCCTCTTCATGGAAAACACCTGGGAGTCCGGGAAGAGCCCTGTAAGGTGAAGGAAAGAAGTTAAGCGAATGCTACCGGAAGAGATAAGCTTATAAGCAGAAACCGGAAAATAAAAAAGAGAAACTTACGGAGGGCAAGCGCGTCAGTCTGCGTAACCAGAAGGTCGTACTCCTTCTGTTCCGCCTCCAGCCGCGTGGCCTTGTCCTCGGCTGCCTTCCGCGCCTTGGCGACCTCTTCCAGCTCAGCCCGCAATACCACATTGGCATTGCCGGCATCCTCCAGCGCCTCATGCAACTTGGCCTCCGCAGCGGATTCAGCAGCCTTCAACGCCTTGGCATGGTCAAGACCAAGCTGGATAAGCTGATCCTTGAGCTCCTTGTAGCTGGTTTTCTGGGCGCTCAGATCCTCCTGATGCTGCCGGATAAGCTGGTCCTTCTTCTCTGGAACCCGGAAAGAAAGTGTTAGCAAAGTTGTATTGATATAATGTAGAAAAAGCAAGTTAACAGGAAAACAGGAAGCTATACCTTCGGCGGCGGCAAGCTGCGTCTTGAGGGCCTCAATAGAAGCTTCCGGGATGGCTGTTGAAACAGAAAATCATAAGTGTTAAGTATTGAGAGAAAGAAAGCTTTCCGGTGAAAAGACGCCGGAGGCGCAGATTTACCTTGGCACTTGCTGTGTGCCTCAGCGAGGTCCCGGTGCTCCCAAAGGAGCTCCTCAAAGAGGATCTTCCGAGCGTCAGCCGTGGTCTGTTCAAGGGAATGGTGTTAGTTAAGAGCAAGGATCTTAACCCGAAACTCAGGGACTGGCTATGCCGGTTTCGCGTGTTTCTAGTTAAGTTTCGCGCTAAGAGCAAAGATCTTAACCCGAAACTCGGGGACTGGCTATGCCGGTTTCGCGCGTTTCTAGTTAAGTTTCGCGATAAGAGCAAAGATCTTAACCCGAAAATCGGGGACTGGCTATGCCGGTTTCTCGCGTTTCTAGTTAAGTTTCGCTAAGAGCAAAGATCTTAACCCGAAACTCGGGGACTGGCTATGCCGGTTTCACGCGTTCCTAGTTAAGTTTCGCGCTAAGAGCAAAGATCCTAACCCGAAACTCGGGGACTGGCTATGCCGGTTTCGCGCGTTTCTAGTTAAGTTTCGTGCTAAGAGCTACGCTCTCAACACGAAACTCGGGGACTGGGAGGATAGACAAGATTCAGCAAAAAGAAAAACCGGCATAAAGTTGAAGATTCAAGGAAAGATAGAAAAGAGCCGGAAGAAGAGAAACCAAGATAAATCAAGAAATGGAACAGGCTTTGTGAGACTTACCATCATGTTGTTCGTGGCATCGAACCACACGCTGTCCAGCTCCTTGACGGCCCGACGCAGCCGCATGAAGTGCTCTTCGAGCATCGCTCACCAACAGGGTCAGGCGCCAGTAGCCGGTCCTTGCCCAGGCCGCGGGTCGCCTTGGACATGTCCGCGACGTTCCACTTCTCCGCGTAGGGCAGCAAGTGCCCCAGCTCCCGGCCTTTGCGCTGGAACTCGGTGATCCGGCCAAGCAGGCCGGTGGCCTTCTCGCCGGCAGCGCTAGCGGCGCGGGAGACGTGCAGCACCAAGGGCTGCTGACCGCCGGGGCGTTAGAGGCCGTTGCCTTCCCCTAGCGCCAAGGTCTTGGGCGGCGGCGCCGTGGGAGTGGCACCGGCTGGCTCGGTGTGAGGAGCTTCCGGCGGTGGCGTTGGCGTAGTCCTGGGAGAAGGGGGAGCGTCAGGCGCGTCACCCGGGTTGGAGCTTGTCGGCACAGAAGCTTCCGGCGCGGCTATGGAGGGGGAGGACTTCTTGGTCTTCTTCTTCTTTTTCTTTTCTAGGACGGGAGGAACCAGAGGTTCCGCCCGCCCGGCAGCTTCTTCTCCGGCGCCGATGTTGCTGGCGTCGGTGTCTTGGTTCTCGGGAGGGGAGACAAGGTCCTCCTCTGCGCGGTGATCTGGCGGTGTAGGGGCCGTGCCTCCCAGAGGGGAGGCAGAGGTGTGCCGGCACCAGATGGTGCCGGGCTTGAGTGAGGAGGAGGAGTTGAGGTCCTTGCGGATCCGGCAGAGCCCTCAGGCTTGGAGCCAAGCTTGAGCGCGGGGCTGAAAGAGAGAAAAAGAAAGGGTTGGAAAAAAGCAACCGGAAAAGAACTTGGTAAGAACAAAACAAGCAAAGAAACGGGGCCTTACCCAGAAGAGGTCGGCATCTGCCTGCTCTTGTAGCGCCTCACGCCTGCGACCTTCCCCGCAAAGGGTTCAGTCCGGAAGCGCTTGGAGGCAGGGGCCTGGCTCGAACCGGCGTCAGAGGCCGGAGCCTTGTTCTTTTGGCCTTGGGCCATGAGTTTCTCCACAAACTCGTGGCCTGCCTCGGCCTGCAGAGGAGGAACGTGCTCGTGGACCTGTGGGAACGTGCAGAGGATGAAGGTGCGCATGTCAGCATACTTCGCGATGTGGTACACTCGATCCTGCCGCTTAGCGGTAAGGACCGGGTCCAGGTCGGTTTCAGCCCCTTCGCGCACGCCGGTGAAGACGTCCAGGTCCAGCTCCGGGTACCAGGAGCGGGCGACGCTGAGTCTGCTCCGGCGCGGGCAGCGAGCACTGCCACTCCCGGATCCTTCTACCGGCACCCTTCAGGCGGTCGCTGAGGGAGAAGGTGTCTGTACCACTTCTCCAAGCCAGAGAGTCCGGAAGAGCTGGGTGGCCACATCGGGGATGTCGGAGAGGTTCCGGTCTATGGCGCGCATATGGGAAACCCGCGCGTTCAGCGCAACCAAATGGTCATAGGGGTCCATGGCGCACCCAGATTCTCATATGCCTGGCAACCCGGCGCTCTCCAACCCTCTTCACGGCAACGCCAGGAGTCGGGAAGAGCCCTGTAAGGTGAAGGAAAGAAGTTAAGCAAATGCTGCCGGAAGAGATAAGCTTATAAGCAGAAACCGGAAAAAAAAAGAAACTTACGGAGGGCAAGCGCGTCAGTCTGCATAACCAGAAGGTCGTACTCCTTCTGTTCCGCCTCCAGCCGCGTGGCCTTGTCCTCGGCTGCGTTCCGCGCCTTGGCGACCTCTTCCAGCTCAGCCCGCAATACCACATTGGCATTGCTGGCATCCTCCAGCGCCTCATGCAGCTTGGCCTCCGCAGCGGATTCAGCAGCCTTCAACGCCTTGGCATGCTCAAGACCAAGCTGGATAAGCCGATCCTTGAGCTCCTTGTAGCTGGTTTTCTGGGCGCTCAGATCCTCCTGATGCTGCCGGATAAGCTGGTCCTTCTCTGGAACCCGGAAAGAAAGTGTTAGCAAAGTTGTATTGATATAATGTAGAAAAAGCAAGTTAACTAGAAAACAGGAAGCTATACCTTCGGCGGCGGCAAGCTGCGTCTTGAGGGCCTCAATAGAAGCTTCCGGGATGGCTGTTGAAACAGAAAATCATAAGTGTTAAGTATTGAGAGAAAGAAAGCTTTCCGGTGAAAAGATGTCGGAGGCGTAGAGATTTACCTTGGCACTTGCTGTGTGCCTCAGCGAGGTCCCGGTGCTCCCAAAGGAGCTCCTCAAAGAGGATCTTCCGAGCGTCAGCCGTGGTCTGTTCAAGGGAATGGTGTTAGTTAAGAGCAAGGATCTTAACCCGAAACTCGGGGACTGGCTATGCCGGTTTCGCGCGTTTCTAGTGAAGTTTCGCGCTAAGAGCAAAGATCTTAACCCGAAACTCGGGGACTGGCTATGCCGGTTTCGCGCGTTTCTAGTTAAGTTTCGCGCTAAGAGCAAAGATCTTAACCCGAAACTCGGGGACTGGCTATGCCGGTTTCGCGCGTTTCTAGTTAAGTTTCACGCTAAGAGCAAAGATCTTAACCCGAAACTCGGGGACTAGCTATGCCGGTTTCGCGCGTTCCTAGTTAAGTTTCGCGCTAAGAGCAAAGATCTTAACCCGAAACTCGGGGAGCTGTGCGGTTTCGCGCGTTTCTAGTTAAGTTTCGCGCTAAGAGCTACGCTCTCAACACGAAACTCGGGGACTGGGAGGATAGACAAGATTCAGCAAAAAGAGAAACCGGCATAAAGTTGAAGATTCAAGGAAAGATAGAAAAGAGCTAGAAGAAGAGAAACCAAGATAAATCATGAAATGGAACAGGCTTTGTGAGACTTACCATCATGTTGTTCGTGGCATCGAACCACGCGCTGTCCAGCTCCTTGACGGCTCGACGCAGCCGCATGAAGTGCTCTTCTGAGCATCGCTCACCAACAGGGTCAGGCGCCGGTAGCCGGTCCTTGCCCAGGCCGCGGGTCGCCTTGGACATGTCCGCGGCATTCCACTTCTCTGCGTAGGGCAGCAAGTGCCCCAGCTCCCGGCCTTTGCGCTGGAACTCGGTGATCCGGCCAAGCAGGCCGGTAGCCTTCTCGCCGGCAGCGCTAGCGGCGCGGGAGACGTGCAGCACCAAGGGCTGCTGACCGCCGGAGGGGGCGTTAGAGGCCGTTGCCTTCCCCTTGACGAGCGCCAAGGTCTTGGGCGGCGGCGCCGTGGGAGTGGCACCGGCTGGCTCGGTGTGAGGAGCTTCCGGCGGTGGCGTTGGCGTTGTCCTGGGAGAAGGGGGAGCGTCGGGCGCGTCACCCGGGTTGGAGCTTGTCGGCACAGAAGCTTCCGGCGCGGCTATGGAGGGGGAGGACTTCTTGGTCTTCTTCTTCTTTTTCTTTTCTAGGACGGGAGGAACCAGAGGTTCCGCCCGCCCGGCCTTCTTCTCGGCGCCGATGTTCGGCGCCGGTGTCTTGGTTGTCGGGAGGAGACAAGGTCCTCCTCTGCGCGGTGATCCGACGGTGTAGGGGCCGCGCGCCCGACTTAGTGCCTCCCGGAGGGGGAGAGGTGTTGCCGGCACCAGATGGTGCCGGGCTTGAGTGAGGAGGAGGAGTTGAGGTCCTTGCGGATCCGGCAGAGCCCTCAGGCTTGGAGCCAAGCTTGAGCGCGCAGCTGAAAGAGAGAAAAAGAAAGGGTTGGAAAAAAGCAACCGGAAAAGAACTTGGTAAGAACAAAACAAGCAAAGAAACGGGACCTTACCCAGAAGAGGTCGGCATCTACCTGCTCTTGTAGCGCCTCACGCCTGCGACCTTCCCGCAAAGGGTTCAGTCCGGAAGCGCTTGGAGCAGGGGCCGCTCGAACCGGCGTCAGAGGCCGGAGCCTTGTTCTTTTGGCCTTGGGCCATGAGTTTCTCCACAAACTCGTGGCCTGCCTCGGCCTGCAGAGGAGGAACGTGCTCGTGGACCTGTGGGTTGATGTTGGTTGATTGAACATCTACAGAGGAACAATAACAGAAGAATATGAGAGATCAAAAAGAAGAGCTACCTCAAGCAAGGTCAGGTCGTCAGACGAACCGGCTGGTTCCGGTGGAGATCTGCCGAGGCGCGAGGCTGGAGTCCGGCCCATCTTCAGGTCCTGCCAATGAATGAAGGGGTCCGGGTCGAACTTGTCAAGAGCACGCTTCCGGCAAGGGCCTCGCCGGTCTGAGTCAATGCGGGGGAAGCGGTCCTTGGCCTAAAGACAAAAGAAAAAAGGGTTAGTCACAATATAAAAGTTACCGGTGAACCGACCCGAGTTGCGTAATTTCTTACTTCTTGGGTCGGAAGGTTAGTAGAACTGAGGGGCCGGAGGCCCCATTCCCAATCATCCGGCATGGCGGTTGGCAGATCTGCCTAGCCTTGAGGACAATGT
This sequence comes from Lolium multiflorum, assembly GCA_030979885.1. NCBI lineage: Eukaryota > Viridiplantae > Streptophyta > Magnoliopsida > Poales > Poaceae > Lolium > Lolium multiflorum. The sequence continues at coordinate 58,974,726 of CM061749.1, read as the reverse complement.
CCTTCTTGCTGAGAGGAAGTCCGGTGATCTTGGTAGGATCACCGGGACCGTATATCTCGCTCATCTTATGAACGCGGCGCTTAAGAGGAAGCACCCGGCGCGAGATGAAGGCGCGGATAATATCATCGGAGCAGATGTTAGTCTCCTTCATCAGCTTCCCAATGAAGCGTACCACCCGGTTTGTTTCGATGTGATCTGTCTTCGGGTTGTAGCTCCAGTTGATTTTTCTGGGCGGTGCCGGATTAAAAGGCGGCAGATTGATGAGATCTGCGGCGCCGTCGTTCTTCACATAGAAGAAGGTCCCTTGCCATAGCCGGTATGACTCGAGACCGGTAAACTTGAAAAAAGGGCTCCCTTGGCGGGAGCCAATGATGCAAGACCCGGATTGTACGGGGGGTTTTGGTTTAGGGATGTCCTTGCCCTGAACGGAATTGATCCGAAGAGCAAAGAAACGGGCAAACGTCTCGCGAGTGGGACGAATGCCGATATAAGCCTCCATGAAGGTGGCGTAGCAAGAGAGGTAGAAAACGGCGTTGCCGGGAAGATGGTGAGGCTGGAGTCGGTAAAAGTCAAGGAATTGACGGAAAAAATCAGAAGCGGGAAGGCCGAAGCCGCGCTCGAAGTGAGCGAGAAAAACAACATGTTCACCGGGATTAAGCACCGGTTCAATCTCGTCACCGGGAAGCCGGCAGGAAACTGTCTCCGGAATCCTCCTGGACCGGTAAAGCCAGTCGATTTCGTACTGGCTAACGTTGGAGCCCATCCAGGCCCCACGTGTGATACCGGCGGGATTTACGCCGGAAGCTTGGCTAGAGCTACCGGTTTCTTGGTTGCTACCGGAATCAATGTCCATCTGGACAAGATCGTCGGTTAATCCGTCGGAAGATTGCCTATGCCGGCTATCAGAGGAAGAGGCAGAAGAAGAGGCAGAAGAAGAGGCAGAGGAAGACTCCTCACTAGACATGAGATTTGACACGGAAAAACACGAATCCCACGATTTACCCCCGCGCGAAGATCTACGAGTAAGAGAAAAAGCAAAAGAAAAGGAGAAGTAAATACACTACCAACTCAAGATCTACAAAGCAAGCAGAAGAGGGGTAAGCGCAGATTGAGCCTAACCTGAGGCGGCGCAGTCGCAGAAGAAGTGGCTCGCCGGTGGATTGGCGAGCTTGCGGTTGGCGAGGAGGTCCTTCGGCGGCGAGGTGGGGAAGAGCTTGAGAAAGCACCAATGCCGCGACCGCGAGAGGAGCACCGTAGAGGTTCTTCACGCGGCGAAGTTCGGCGACGGCCGGCGGAGCAGTAGCGGAGATTCGCCGGGCGGCGGAGCTCGAGCGGCGAACGGAGCGGCGGAGGCGCAGAGAGCAAGGGTACTGTGCGCGAAGAAGTGGGGAATGCGAGAAGAGGAAGAAGAAGGGGCGGTTTCGCCTTATAAAGGAAGAGAGAGAGGTGGGCCGAAAACCGCCGGGCCGCAGCGGTTCGGTCCGCGGGCCGCGACGGTTCTCTCCACGGGCCGCTGCGTGGCGCAGCGATACACGTGTAAAAACGGAAAGCCACAGGGAGGTGCACACGGATCCAGAATGAAGGCTAGGATCCGCTGTGAGGCAGTTAATACGCGCGCGGAAGCCGAAGGGAAGTGACCCCGACACGACGCGTCACGCATGTCACTGACAGGCGCGGGGCCCGAGAAATTCTCGACTTCACCGAGGAGGTGTTTAATGACTAAGATGCCGGAGGATATGATATCGGAAAATGCCTTGCTAAGAGAGATAACGTAAGTCCGGGCAAAGATGTCGGATCTAAGCTCAGCGCCGGATAGATTAAACCGGTATCCAAAGACGTGAGAACCTGGCATGGTCTGTTGGATAGAATCCGCCAGACTATACCAGCTTCGGGGACTAATGTTGGGGGATGACCCCGGTATGCCAAAGGCATGCCAAACCGGATGGTTTGAGCCATCAAGATACCGGTTTAATGTTCATACCGGAGCACAAAGATAAGAATTTGTCTAAGTGAGGCTAAGCCGGTATCCCCAAGAGGGGTATGCGGAACCGGGTAAAGAAGACACCGGGCTACCGGAAAGAAGAGCAAGTCGGCAGGACTGGTCAAAGATTCTCTCCAGAGCTAGAAGACAAAGATGAGCTAAGCAAAGTAGCTTTAAACGAAGGCTGACGATAAAGAGGAGGATGACGATGAAAGAAGCCGGAGGACGTCGCATCCCTGATTAAAGAAGGTGTCATCTATGATTAAAGTAACTTTGTAAAGTAGTTTGTCTAGTCAAAGATGCCATTAGGGTTTCTTGCCTGTAAGCCACCCTCTCCCCTATATAAGGAGAGGGGGCAGCCCTCTTCACGGACACGGACACATGTACGCATAATTGAGCCTTTGTACTGAGAAACTTGTAACCTGTGGAGATCAATAAAGAAGATGATCTAGAGCGAGTTCTTCCTTACGTCTTTCTTCTTCAACCTCTAGCCTTGGCTAAGTTCTTGAGGAAACCATCCGGAAGTTCATCCCATCTAATCACAAACCCTCCCCCGAATCCTCTAGCGTCCATTCGGCCCCAACTTAAGCCATCCTATGGCATCTGTCTGTTCCCCACGACGACATAAAGGGATTTGATCCTATTTGGTGCGATAGAATAAAGCAATTTGTGCAAGGCGGGAGTGTTGGTATAAGACTTAATGATGTTATTGGGCATAATTTTCAAACTAGGAAAGGATTACGCCAGGGGGGCCCATTATCTCCAATTCTTTTTAACATTGTCGCTGATATGTTAGCGATTCTTATTGCTAGGGCTAAGGATGAGGGTAAAGTGGGGAGTTTGTTGCCTCATTTGATTGACGGGGGAATATCTATATTACAATATGCGGACGATACAATTTTGTTTTTGGAACATGATATTGCAAAGGCTGTTAACATGGAACTAATCCTATGCATTTTTTTTAATAACTATCGGGTTTAAAAATTAACTTTCACAAGAGCGAAATTTTTAGCTTTGGTAAGCCAAAAGATATGGAGGACCAGCATAGACACATTTTTGGGTGCGAGTCTGGAACCTTACCTTTAAACTACTTGGGGATTCATGTTCATTATAGGACACTGCGGAATGCAGAATGGAACCCTATTGAACATCGGTTTGCCTCCAAATTGGGGTGCTGGCGGAGTAAATTGTTGTCCTACGGAGATAGGTTGGTTCTGATTAAGTCAGTTCTTACAAGTCTTCCTATGTTTATGCTTTCTTTCTTGGAAATCCCAGTTGGGGTGAGGAAGAGGTAAGACTTTTATAGATCAAATTTTATCTCGCAATCTGATGAGCACAAGAAGAAATATAGATTATCTAAATGGAATATCTTGTGTAGACCGAAGGACCAAGGTGGGTTGGGAATTGAGATTTTGGAATTAAAGAACAAATGTTTGCTAAGAAAATGGCTGTTTAAACTTCTTTCAGAGGAGGGTATGTGGCAGCAGCTCTTATGTAACAAATACCTTAAAAATAAAACTCTGGCACAAGTCGAAGTCAAACCGATGGATTCACCTTTCTGGAAGGGTCTCATGCATGTTGAAGAGGACTTCTTCAAGAGAGGCTATTTCAGAGTGGGGGATGGAACATCGAGGATGTATGGATAGGAGATACTCCTTTATCTCATCAATATCCGGAACTATATAATACTGTCCAACATAAGAATGTGTTAGTATCGACGGTGTTTGCTACTGAACCTATCAATATTTCTTTTAGAAGATGTTTGAATGATAATAAGTGGGTGCAATGGTTACATCTGTGCCAACGTTTAATGACAATTAACCTTATATCTGAACCACATAAGTTTATTTGGAAGCTTACTGATTCGGGTATTTTTTCCGTTAAGTCTATGTATCTTGATTGGATGAATGGACATACTATTTATCTTCGTAAGTATCTATGGAAGCTAAAGATCCCTTTGAAAATTAAAAAATGTATGTGGTTCATGAGCAATAAGGTGCTTTTAACTAAAGACAATTTAGCTGAACGTAAGTGGAAGGGATTTCAAAAGTGTTGTTTTTGTTATTCCACAAAACCGTTAATCATTTATTTATTGATTGCTCTTTTACGAAGATAATATGGCGTATGATGTACCTTACATATAACATTCCTCCACCGGATAATATTACTAATATGTTTGGTAGATGGCTGAATGGTGTGAGGAAAGATGACAAACATAAAATTAAAATTGGTGTTTCGGCTCTTTGTTGGGCTATTTGGAGGACTAGAAATGATATTATCTTTAACAAATAAAGTGGAACTAATTTTTTACAGGTTATCTGGCGAGCTGCTCATTCAATTCAGCAATGGGTTTTCCTTCTCCCGGTGGAGCAGCGGGAGGATATGGTTATTGGAGGCAACCGGATGCTAGTGGTTGCTGAGGACTTCTTTTTCCAGACTACTGGGTGGCGGTATCTTAATAGAATAGCAAATGCATAGCTTTTCTGAGTGCCATATTTTCAGTTGGTTGATCCATGTATCGACCTTAGCATTTCCGTGTTTGTAATAAGTGATGATGGATTTATCATGACATGATACTTTATTTTTATATAAAGCAAGCCGTGTGCATCTATTGATGCAGAGGCTGGGGTTATGCTCTTTTATCGAAAAAAAAACTTTAATATGTTGTAGACATCAAATATATATGAACATAAGTAACTTTTTCGATGAAATGAAGATAAATAACTACTGAATGGTATCCTGGTTCAACTTGGCAAAGCAATGGAACAATGCACCGAAGTTTCAATGGATACAAGCAGTCAAGCACTTCTGACTCATTTGGCCTGGATTACATGGTTCACTGCATCAGTATGATAGTAGACGACCTTTTCATGATCCAGGTAATCTACATACAAAATACTTTACTCTCTGGCACAAAGAAGTAATGCAACCTTTAGATAGTTTCCTTATGCGGATTTCCCATACCACAACAACTGTAACTGCAAATCCGACACCAAATCCCAGTCCAGTAAAGAGAAACAGGATGACATCCACTTGGTCTCTGTCTGAATGATGTAACCCCGAGTTTGAGGCCGAGTTGTCACATTGCTTGGATAATGGAGGTCCACAAAGGCCATTGTTTCCCATGAAAGAGAGATTGGAGAATGTCTGGAAATGACGTGATCCTGGTATTCTTCCAACCAACCGATTGTAAGACAGGTTAAACACCGAGAGGAAGTCCAACCATATTAATTCAGCTGGAATCACCCCAGACAGGTCATTTGAAGAGAGGTCCAGTGACTCAAGTTGATGCAAGGCACCAAGCTGAGATGGAATCATTCCAGTGAAGGCATTATTTGACAGGTTTAGCCCACATAACAGAACGAGCTCTCCAAATGACCGTGGAATGACGCCACTGAATCCATTACTTGAGGCATCAATGATTACAAGGGTCGTCAAAATCTTGGAAAATGTGACGACTGAACCTTTGTATGTAATCTCAGTGGTGAACTGGTATTGGTCAACCTGCCTGTAGCCATTTTGCATAAACAATGTGTCGTTGGTAGATTTAGCCATCATGGATTTGAAACTTTTAAACCACTTGTTTGGCAATGTCCCAGTAAAATTGTTGGAAGCGAAAGATAAAATCCTCAGTTTCAAGAACTCACAATGGTTTTCTTTCTTCCCTATTGCAGAAGGCCCCACATTTCCAAATAACTGATTTGACTTGAGGACAAGGACTTGAAGTTGAGGAAGCATACTCATCCAACATGGAAACGTATCATTAATCTGATTATTTCCAATATCCAAAACCTGCAATCCTACGCAAGAAACTAGAGATCGTGGCAGTTGTCCTTCTATCTGGTTGTTGCTCAAATTTACTTCCTCCAGTGCACAATCTTCCTTGATATTATGCGGTAACTGTCCTTGAAGTTTATTTTCTTTCAAGTTCAATGATTGCAGGTAACTGGCATCCTCCATTAAACAAGATGGGATTGGTCCACTCAAATAGTTGTAAGAGAGATCAAGGAGCTCCAGGACCTTAGCATCACAAATCGACGGTGGAATTTTTCCAGAGAGGTTGTTTCTAGAGGCGCTCATATAGAAAATAGAGCTCAGTCGAGAACCAAAATTAAGTGGGATAGATGAAAACAAGTTATTTGAGCAATCAAACAGACGGATGTAGGGGGAAGGTATAGGTAAGGGACCTTCCATTATGTTCGAACTGATATCAAGAAATAATCCGACACCTTGGAAACCAGAGCCATAACTTGCAGTACTGAGTTGGTTGTGTGATAAGTTCAGATTTTCCATTATGTCCCATTTTTCCCAAGCCCAATGAGGAATAGCACCGCGGATTTGATTATCTGATAGGTCAAGATTAGTAACCCCATCGGTATACCACAAGAAATCAGGGAAGCTAGATATGTTACAAGAGGCTAGACCCAAAGAGCGGATTTCCCATGAAGAATAAAACTCCCCATCTATCACGGAAAGTCTATTGTTTGAGAGATTCAATGTGTCTAGATCTCGTAGTTTCTGGAATGAACTGAGGTCCACTGTACCGGTGAAGCTGTTTGATTGAAGATACAGCCTTCTTAGCAGGGTTAGACTGAGTAGTTGTGGAGGTATTGGACCAGAAAAGTTGCAATTGTATAAGGCTAACCAGGTTAGGTTCTTGAGATTACCTATTGAAGAAGGTATGTGTCCAGATAAACCACATCTGGAGAATTCGAGATGGACTAAAGAAGTTAATCTTGTGACCCACGATGGTATAGGTCCAATTATACCAGCTCCAATAACCTCTAACCAATTTAAAGATGTGAGCTCACCGATTGAAGAGGGAAGCTCTTGGGTAAAGTGAGATGCTGCAACGCCCAACATGTTCAAGGATTTCAGATTTCCTAGGGAGCTCGGAATAGGACCAGAGAAATTTGTGTTGCTAACCTGCAATTCTACCAATTTACTATCTGACGAGAAATCTGGCAAATAACCAGAGACTTCGAAATTGTACCTAATGTCAAGGACAGTTAGGTTTCTCTTATGAAAGATACTCACTGGGAACTGTCCTTCGAGATGATTGTAGGTAAGTCGAAGAACACTCAAGGATGGTAAATCAGCAAGGAACACTTGAATTGGGCCATATAAGAAATTATACTGTAGGTCAATCACAGTGAGTGAGGGTATACTGGAAAGTGATCCACAAACTGGACCATAAAGATTGCAATACCGTAGGCTCAGAACCTTCAGCTGAGGAGTAGTTGAATTGGCAAAGGCAGTGCACCACTCGACACCATTCCCAGACAAGTTTGCGGAGTCCAGATTGAGCTCTCTCAAATTGGTAAGATTAGCGACCAATGACGCTATGTTTGGCTCTACGAGGAAAGAAGCAGGATGATCTACCCCACCTATGCCATACCCTTCATAGCCATACCATGCATAGCTATCAGGGTAGTCGTCTTCAACATTAAAGGTGCTTGAGAGGTCAAGAGATACCAAATTAGTGAGGCGTCCTATTCCATCCGGTATTTGTCCATCAAAGGTGGAGGTGGAGAGATTGAGATACCTGAGCTCGGCGAGGCGCTCGAACCCAGAAGCCGGGAGCTGGGAATGATTGAAGTCGTTCCAGGCGAGGTTGAGGTGCCGAAGGGAGGTGAGCCTGAAAACGGCATGATCAAGAGCAGGGCTTTGCAAGCCGCAATCGCCCAGGTCAAGCGAGGTCACACGGCCGTTGGCGTCGCGGCACTGGACGCCCTCCCAGTGGCAGCAGTCCGTGCCGGCCCGCCACGAGCCGAGGGTGCACGCGGACTCGTTGGTGACGGTGAAGGAGCGCTTCAGCCGGAGGAGCGCCGAGGCCTGGTCCGGCCGGCAATGAACCGGCAACATGCCGCCGTCGGAAGAGTGGTTGCTGTAAGTAGCAGCAGAAACGGAGCAGGAGAGTTGGATTGCTAGGATTAGCAGGAAGAGTAGCACTGGTGGCTCGCGACGGCGCTTACAGATGAAGGCCATGTTTGCGAAATTAACTTGATGGTTCAAGCTAGTAACAGTGTTTGGGGTTTGTGTGCGGTGTGAGAAACGCGCTTGATCGGCCTGATGCTGATGGACTCCACAGATTGACTGTTCTCACGATAAGAAACCACTGGTTCGTCAAAATGACGGGCAGAGAGAAACCAGCGTCAGCCTCAGCCCTCAGCCGTAGTTGATACCGCTCGCCGGGACGGTGTTGATGGGCACATGCCAGGTGCAACGGCGATCGACGGTCGACCAGTCAAAAATCGTCGACAAAGTCAAGCAACGGTCAAGGCACGGTGGAAAGTATACACGTCTGTGTCTGAATACAGGCCGTATAATATTTTATCCAAAATCAGATATACCATGAAAGTTTGACCAAGTTTACATAAAAAAATCAGTATTAACATCTACTCTACCTCATATCAGATTTAATTTATGCGGGACTATACCTACTTAACGTGAACAGAGGGAGTAGTCCGCGTCGATCTTTTTCGACCAGAGGGAGTAGTCCGCGTCGATCTTTTTCGATCGGAGGGAGTATAATACCAAAATAATTCTGTTACGAGTATTTTTTCATGTCATACCCACATAGTAGTATGTAGTTGTCGATCGTTTTTTAATCTATTTTGTCAAAGTTTACATTGTTTGTTTTTGCACAAAATTTATACTAATGTTCTGGAACAAACGGGGCAAGCACGTAAAAAGATGCAATACATATGATCTGAATAACTTAACGTTTTATATTCTGAAAGAATGCTTCCGAATTCGAAAAATATGCCAGTCCCAGTAAGAAGTCAGCCTGTAGAATTTTTCTCCCGACCAGCATGTCCTCCAACTAGGTGATATGGGAGAATCTACCTATCTCTGCTTGAAGCCTCTCCTTAGCTGATCCTCGTCCTCGGTCCTCGCTGGCACCGGCGCAATATCTGCCGTGGTGGATTGTAGGTTGTGGCAGTATTTTTCGGTGGTGTCATGTGTTCGGGCGGCTAGTTGGCGGCGGTGTCGGTCCTCTATGGTTTAGACTATGGTGGAGTTCGGGACTCACATATGGCTACCATTCGATGGTCAGCGGCTCTAGTTTCTTCCAAGAGTTTGTGCATCTCAGAGGTGCGCGAATTTACCTCTCGGGCAAGGGTGTATTCAAGAAAGGACTGCAGCACCTTCTTCCGGTTGCAGAAGGTAAGAGCGCGTTTGGTTGCCTAAGCCTGATTCGTGGCTCACTGACGCAGCCATGCAAGCACACTTGCGTGTCCAGAATGAGTCATGGGCCGAAATTGCCTGTTGTTCGGTAAGTCGGGCTGCATCCGCTGGGCCAAAAAAGACTTTCTGTTTGTTTGGTTGCAGCCAAGTCCAAATATCGATGGAGATGATATTAGGCATGTTGGTACCATCCAGGCATGTCTACCGTTACCTCTTCTCTACGACGGGTAGCCTTACCATGCTTTCACCTCCCATCACACAGAAATCACAGTTCATGATAGTTGCAATCAGTTCACGAAATTATCCCTAGCTACTACGAATGGTAGTTCATAACACGATGCTCCCTAGCTACTACGAATTGCAGTTTATCATAACAGGGTCGTTCAACATACGGGGATCGAAAAGGGTTCGAGAAACAGGGGATCATATGAGTTCTTCTTCTTCTTCTTCTTCTTCTTCTTCACTTCTTCTTCACTTCTTCACTTCTTCTCAAATGGTAGTGTTGCCTCTGGCTTCCCACATTGCGTCTGCTCACTCTTGCCTCTTCACCTTCCAGGCATCATTGTCGCCTGCTTCCACGCCATGGCCGGTCTCTACTTCATCAAAAGTGACAACCTCTTCGAAGAATTCATCCTCGCCCCAACCTAGGATCCAGTTGTGAAGAATGCAGCAAGTAAGGACCAGCTTTACCTGAGTGTCAAACGTGTGGAACGGTTTCTGGCCAAGGACCTTGAACCTGTTCTTCAATGCAGCAAAGGCCCTCTCAATGGTGACTCTAAGGCTTGAGTGTCTGAGATTGAACAACTCTCTCGCATTCAGAGGTCGGTGCTTCGCAGAGAACTCGTTGAGGTGGTACCTTGTTTTCTTGAAGGGAGGTAGAATTCCAGGTCGGCATGCATATCCAGCATCTCCAAGGTAGAACTTACCGTCAGGGATTTGCAACCCATCAGGCCTTGACATGATGTCGGCCAGGATGCTCGCATCATGAGATGAACCGTCCCACCCAGCAAGCACGTAGGTAAACCTCATATCGAAATCCACAGCTGTTATAACGTTATGGCTGGTGTAATGCTTCCTCCCGCGGAATGTTGCAGACATTGATCTCGGTACCTTTGCACTGACATGAGTACCATCAATAGCCCCAATGCAATCCTATAAAAATATTAGCACACAATCATGTTTCTGACAGTAGCACACATCTGATAGGTAGAAGGAACATGATTTTGTACTCACCATGAAATAGGGGAACCACCTGTAGCTGTTCTTGATCTTGGTTGGTGTGTTCATTGATGCTAGCTTGATCATTTCACCTCTGAACTCCCCAATGGCGAACAACACCTGCTGGAAGTACCGAGAGATAATCTCCGTGGATCGCCTGAATGTGTTATGGATTACTCTGAACCTCTGGTTATGACAGACGACATGAAGAAACATTGCGACTTGTTCTTCGACAGAGGTGTGGATGCTATCAGTCAGCAGTCCTCTTTCCCTGAATGTTTTCACAAGTGCATAGAAAGGGGCTCTTCTCATCCGTAGCATCTGGATGGCCTCTACGTCGTTGCAGTTGTAGATGTTGTTTAGTATGACAATCCTCTCCTGATCTCGTTGTAACATAGGTCCGTAAGTCACACGAGGATAAGCAGCATGCCTAACTGCTCTCTTGTGCACCATCAGAATTCAGGCTTGTACGCAAATGATGAGTGCTGCGGCGTGATGCACAAGCTGGAACTGGTCGGTCTACTCAAACAAGATCTATGCATTACGAACGGTCTTATCGAACCCAACCAGTTCTGCGAACATGAATCGAATACTACAGTAGAGCAGAGGACTTTCCCCTTACCTCCGTCATGGTGGACGATGGACACGGCCGAAAGCCACCGCGGATGTGCGCAGGCTCCACCGTGGCTGGAGAAGAGGACCCTGGTCCGGCGCCAGAGACCGAAGGGAGATGCACGATGCCAGATCTGGGTCGCCGCCACCGTCGGTGCGAAATTTGGGGGAACTGAAAATTCGGGAGGGGGCTAATGGAGAGGGTAACCGAAGAGGGAGGTTTCAGCTTCTCCCGCCATGCCGAGGCGCGGTGTTGTCAATTATCATCTCGCGAGGGCCTGGCCCTGGAGAAACTGTCAAACCGGGCGTTCCTCCGGGCCTGTCCTAGGGGTGCTTTAAAACCCGTGCTATGCAAGAACGCGAGTGCGCCCACGGAACCAAACGGCCCGAAAATGCTGGGCCGATGCGAGTCAAGGGGCGCCCAGGCTAGCAAACGCGCTCTAAGATTCGGTGATAGGACACCGATTTCTATTGGCGGTAGGTACATAGTCATTTATTTTTGCATCTGGAAGTCATTTTACATCTAAAATTTCATCATTCCCTCCGGTTTTTGTTAAAATCAAAATGTATCTAGATACTATTTAAAGTCTAGATACATCCCAATTCTGAAAATTCTCAGACAACCTTGATGGGATGGAGGGACTATATTCCATTTATTTCATGTTGCATCTTATATTATTTTTAAAATGTGGCCCTTGAGCCCCACATTATTCAATGTTATCTTAATCTACCAAACTATATCTTAAAGGATCCTCTTAAAAAAATGACCAACTGGGGAATGATTCTTCCCTTGGTTGTTAGGTAGGATGAGACTCTCCCAGCGGATGGACGCTAGGATGATAACCCGGTTTAAAGTTCACCCCTCCCTGCGAAAGTACTGTGAGATGGGGATTCAAACCCGGGTGGACTGACTGCGCACTCGCTTGCCTTGCCAAGGAACTAGAACTCGATCCTCCTACAATTGTATGTTTTGTAACCAATTAATACTACCAGCAGTGTGATACGTCTCAAACGTATCTATAATTTCTTATGTTCCATGCTAGTTTTATGACAATACCTACATGTTTTGTTCACACTTTATGTCATATTTATGCGTTTTCCGGAACTAACCTATTGATGAGATGCCGAAGTGCTAGTTCTTGTTTTCTGCTGTTTTTGGTTTCAGAAATCCTAGTAAGGAAATATTCTCGGAATTGGACGAAATCAACGCCCAGCATCTTATAATTGCACGAAGCTTCCAGAACACCCGAGAGGCACCAGAGGGGAGCCAAGGGGGGGGGCACACGCCAGGGCGGCGCGGCCTGGACCCTGGCCGCGCCAGCCTATTGTGTGGTGGCCCCGTCAGCCTTCCGACTCCGCCTCTTCGCCTATTTAAAGGTCCCTGACCTAAATCTTCGATACGGAAAAGCCACGATACGAGAAAAGTTCCAGAGCCGCCGCCATCGCGAATCCAAGATCTGGGGGACAGGAGTCTGTTCCGGCACGCCGCCGGACGGGGAAGTGCCCCCGGAAGGCTCCTCCATCGACTACACCGCCATCTTTATCACCGCTGCTGTCTCCCATGAGGAGGGAGTAGTTCTTCATCGAGGCTAAGGGCTGTACCGGTAGCTATATGGTTAATCTCTCTCCTATGTACTTCAATACAATAATCTCATGAGCTGCCTTACATGATTGAGATTCATATGATGATGCTTGTAATCTAGATGTCATTATGCTAGTCAAGTGGATTTTACTTATGTGATCTCCGGAGACTCCTTGTCCCACGTGTGTAAAGGTGACAGTGTGTGCACCGTGTGGGTCTCTTAGGCTATATTTCTCAGAATACTTATTCACTGTTATGAATAGCATAGTGAGGTGCTTATTTATATCCCTTTATGATTGCAATGTGTTTTGTATCACTATTCATCTATGTGCTACTCTAGTGATGTTATTAAAGTACTCTATTCCTCCTGCACGGTGTAAAGGTGACAGTGTGTGCATCGTGTGGTTCTTGTCGTAGATTATGATCATAATCTCTTGTAGGTTATGGAGTTAATTATTACTATGATAGTATTGATGTGATCTATGCCTCCTTCATAGTGTGATGGTGACAGTGTGCATGCTATGTTAGTACTTGGTTTAGTTGTGTTGATCTATCGTGCACTCTAAGGTTATTTAAACATGAATATCGAATATTGTGGAGCTTGTTAACTCCGGCATTGAGGGTTCGTGTAATCCTACACAATTAGTGGTGTTCATCATCCAACAAGAGAGTGTAGAGTATAGCATTTATCTATTTATTCTGTTATGTGATCAATGTTGAGAGTGTCCACTAGTGAAAGTAGGATCCCTAGGCCTTGTTTCCAATCGCAAACACCGCTTGTTTACTGTTTTACTGCATGTTTACATCCTGCAATATTACTACCATCAAGCACGCCAAGCACTTTTCTGGTGTTACTATTGCTCATATACATTCATACCACCTATTTCACTATCTCTTCGCCGAACTAGTGCACTTATACATCGACAAGTGTATTAGGTGTGTTGGGGACACAAGAGACTTCTTGCTTTGTGGTTGCGGGGTTGCTTGAGAGGGATATCTTTGACCTCTTCCTCCCGAGTTCGATAAACCTTGGGTGATCCACTTAAGGGAAACTTGCTGTTGTTCTACAAACCTCTGCTCTTGGAGGCCCAACACTGTCTACAAGAATAGAAGCACCCGTAGACATCACAGTGCAAACAATTCTTGAGCGGATACGGTAACATAAACACGACGAGTGATCACTGCGGTACAACACCGTTTTCTTGTAGTGAATACGACCGTTGATGGAGGAGTACTTAAATGGGGGTTGATTAGCTGAACCAAAAAAAAAATGAAACCATGACTAGGAAGAACTAGACACTTTTTTGATATAGTAGAAGCGAGATTTGGCGTGACAATTCCGAAATTCATTCCTGACAGGAATTGAACTCCAGTTGTTAGGGTGCACCACTGCGACCCCAACCACTAGGCTAAGCCCACGTCGTGTAAAATGAATTAGTGCTAGGAGGAACTAGACACTAAATAATATAGTAGAAGCGAGACCTCGGCGTGAGAATTCCAGAAATTCGTTCCTGATAGGATTCGAACTCTGGTCGTTGGGGTGCTCCACTGCGACCCCAACCACTGGGCTATGCCCACGTCCTCAAAAATAAATTAGTGCTAGGAGGAACTAGACACTAAATGATATAGTAGAAGCGGGACCTCGGCGTGAGAATTCCAGAAATCTGACAGGATTCGAACTCTGGTCGTTGGGGTGCTCCACAGCGACCCCAACCAAGACGACGTGGGCTTAGCCCAGTGGTTGGAGTCGTAGTGGCGCACCCCAACGACCGGAGTTCGATTCCTGTCAGGGACGAATTTCGGAATTGTCACGCCAAGTCCCGCTTCTACTATATCAAAAAGTGTCTAGTTCCTCCTAGACACGATTTTATTTATTTTTATTAGCTGAACCAAGGACTGAGGACATACCGGTATTTGATAGTATGTTAAATTTAGCAGTTTCCCTCTAGTTGATATGTAAGCAAGAATCTTGTTAGGTAACCCTTTTTTTAGTAGGATATAAATAATCACGCTGGATTACTCCATATAACAATGCGAAAATAGGGAGAGGGTTAGGTAGAGATTTACGCTTGGGAGAACATCACTAGTGGAAAAAGGGGCTTCCGTCCAACGGCCCTTAAAGGGTGCATTAGTACGGTTGTATTGCCCAAGCCTTTAGTACCGGTTCGTAAGGACCTTTAGTACCGGTTCGTGTCACGAACCGTACTAAAGGTTTTCCCTTCCCACACCCCCCCTTGTGGATCGCCTTTTTTGGTTTGTAAAATACAAAAGAAAATGATAGAAAATTCAAAAAAAAATTGTTTTCAGATTCTTGTATGTTATGCAACCTACTATTCGGAGAAATTAAGAAATTCGAATTTTCACTTTTTTGGCAAAAAAAGTTTAAAAAATGGTAAAACCGCAATAACTTTTGCATACGACGTCGGAAAAAAACGTATAATATATCAAAAAAATCCTGGGTTTACCCGGTTAGCCAATGTTTAGATTGTCAAAATTCCAAATGAAAATATGAAAGCAGGAAGATTTTAGTCTTTTTTCCAGAAATTTAGAATTTTATATTTTTGAATTTTTTTAAAATTAAAAATAATAATTATAAGATTTTTTGTTTCCTAACATATTACTATTACTTTTAGCAAATTATAAGATTTTCAATTTTTCAAGTTTTAGGTTTTGCAAAAAATATTAGAATTTTAAAAAATAATTATAAATAATAAAAAATAAAAAATTTATTTTATTTATTTATTCAACATTATTATTACATCATTACTTTTGTTTATTAAAAGAATTATTTGGAATTTAAACGATAAAAAGTGTGACATCGACCAACATGTTAATAGGATTGATATGATACTACTATCACATACATGCGCAAGCACTTGGAAGTGGAATGGGATGGAACTTGGAAGTTAAGCGTGCTAGTGCGGGAGTAGTGTGAGAATGGGTGACCGACCGGAAATTTGACCACGGGTAAGTAATTTGACTAGAGATTAAGTGTAGTTAGAGACTAACGGAAATACTAGTAATTCTGGAAAAAAAAGGGAGTGAAAAAAGGGTGTGAAAAATAATTAGAAAAAATGGATAAAAAAATTTAAATGAAATAGGCTTTAATACCGGTTCGTAACACGAACCGGTACCAAAGGTCTCCAACCCTGCGGGTTCCTCCGTGCCCACGTGGAAGCACCTTTAGTACCGGTTCGTAAAAGTGGGAGGCCTTTAGTACCGAATCTTTAGTACCGGTTCCAAAACCGGTACTAAAAGCCCTTTGGAATCGGTACGAAAGGGGGGTTTCTCTACTAGTGCATGCCAATCGATCTAGCGGCATGGAGACTGAAGGTTAGTTTGGTTGTAAGGAAGGTTTCATGGTTTTATTTGTTATTTCGTAGCAACATAACCACATGTTCATACACAAAAATAAAGGTCAATGTTGCACCTTGAGAAATGGTGTCTAAAATGCAATGAAGGTGATAAATAAAAGGGTAAAAATCTCCATAAGGAGAAAAAAATACTCAAAATATTATAGTATATATTGTAGCATTTGCAATGGTGACCGTGAGTTGTTCCAAACTTCCAATGACGACAAGGGTTGACTGACTGCTGAACGTCGATTGACAGGACACCAAGAAACATATATGCTTGTTACCGCAGAAATTAGCACTGAAAAATACTGGTGCCACTGAATGTACATCCTTATATGAGCTGTCAAGAAAAGAAAATTGTACTACTTGCTGTGATATTTTGCAGTTGCGCGTCCCCGTGACGGCATCAACCATACTTGTCAGCTTTTATACAGTGACCGCGATGCCTGTGGAATGGTCATAGCTTATGGTTTCCAAAATTCAGTATTAAGCATTATTGTTGACTACTACTCTGTCCACTAATGTAAGACATTTTAGATTTTTACTGATTCATTTATTTTACTCCCTCCGACCCATATTATTTGTTACTAAAATGGATGTATACAACTAAAATATGTCTACATACATCTATATTAGCGTCAAGTATATGAATCGAAGGGAGTAGTATATATTTAGTCTATTTCAGTGTATAGACTCACTTATTATGGTGCCGTTGTGGCTGGGAGGGCATCCACTTCCGCGGTGCCAAGGGTCGTGTGACATCCCTTTACCCGAGCCACCGCAGATTGCGGAGCAGGGCCCTGAATCCCTAGCTTTTCAATCTATCCTCCCTCGAGCACCTAAACCTCGCCTACAATGATTTTGGCGGGTCTCAGCTCCCATCCACTAGGTTTGAGCGCCTCCTCAAAATCACCCGTCTATTGTTGCAACATACATCCTTGTGTGATATTTTCAGGCAGCATATTCCCTCAAATTGATTTCCTCTCAACTTCAACACACTCAATTTTCCAGATTTTTTTAGGCATGAGGGCACCAATCCACTAAAACTGTTATACGATATGTCCAAGAATGCATTAGAGATATCTGGCATGGGACTAGCAGGGTCAGTACCATTGTGGGTTGCCAACCTAACGTCTTTGAAGACTCTCATGTTCTCTGATTTTGGCTTATCTGGACAAATACCTTCTTTTATAAACGAGTTGAAGGAATTAGAAACATTATTTTTGTGTAACTATAGTTTTTCAGGAAAAATACCTTCACATATCTCAAATCTAACACAGCTTCAGATACTATCCCTTTATGAGAACAATTTTTTAAGTGGAGCTTACCTCTTTAAGGGAACTGCCACACCTTTATGCATTCGATATCACTTACAATAATCTAGTTGTTGTAAATGGAGAAGATAATTCTTCATTTGATATGCCCCTCTACTTCCTTTAAGCATAGAAGTATTTGATCTTAGCAACAACATGTTTCAGGGCCCATACCTATACCTTGAGGCTCTGCATCAGCACTCTTTTACTCGAGCAACAAATTCTCATCTATACCTTCAAATTTCACTTCTCATCTTAGTGACGTTGCTCTCCTCGAGCTCTCTGAAAACAACTTTTCTGGAAATATTCTGTCATCCTTTTGTGGACCAACGAGTATACAAATCCTTGATATTTCTTATAACAACTTCAGTGGCTCACATATGAGAAACTTGATCGCGTATTGATGGATCCTGATTGGGAATTAAAATTTTCTATGGTCAGTGTACGCACTCTTCCTCGCATTGTAGGTTTGTCGGATCATGCACCCATACTATTAACGACCGGAACACCTAGAACACAAAGTAAACGCCAATTCAAATTTGAACTCGGCTGGTTAAAACATGATGGTTTTTCGGATATGGTTAAGCGTGTTGCTGGCATTAGCCCCATACAAAGGTGGAATAATAAAATTCGCGCTCTGCGAAAACACCTTGGTTGTTGGGCAAGACATGTAGCAGGGATTTTAAAATCTGAGAAGTTACGCTTGACAACATTGATTGATGATCTGGAAGCTCTCGCTGAGACACGGTTGCTATCAATGCAAGAAATTGAACTTAAGAGTCAATATAATGCGCAGATGGTTTCCATGTTGAGAGAAGAGGAGCTGAAATGGTATCAACGTTCAAAGATACAATTTATCCTGGAAGGAGAGACTCGAACACAAGATACTTCCATTATATCGCCAATGGCAGGCATAGGAAGAAACTTATTAAATCTCTTGTTCAGGATGAGGGTACGAATTGTTGGGCATGAACAACTCAAATCTTACATCACTAGTTATTATAAGGATCTTTTTGGGGAACCAGAAGAAGGAACTTTCACTTTGGAATAATCCAGACTTCAGGATATTCCCCAAGTATCCGCGAAGGAAAACGCCTTTCTTACGGCTCCTTATTCTGAGGAGGAAGTGAAAAAGGCAGTTTTCTCAATGGACCATAATAAAGCACCAAGGCCAGATGGTTTTCCAGTATAATTTTATCAAAATTTCTGGGACACAATCAAGATGGACCTTCTAGCTTTGTTTTCTGCATTACATGAAGATCAACTGGAATTGTTTCGTCTTAATTTCGGTGAGGTAATCTTATTGCCAACGGTTATGGAAGCAGAACGGATTCAACAATACCGTCTTATCTGCCTACTTAACGTGAGCTTTAAAATTTTCACAAAAATCACAACTTTAAGACTTAACTCGGTTGCTGATCATGTTGTGCGACCATCTCAGACGGTCTTCATGCAAGGTAGAAATATCCTGGATGGGGTAGTAACTTTGCATGAAACAGTGCATGAGCTTCATCGGAAAAAGTTGAATGGAGTTATTTTAAAATTTGATTTTGAAAAGGCTTATGACAAAGTCAAATGTCTTTCCTCCAACCGACAATCAGGATGAAAGGTTTTTCTGATGAGTGGCATGCTTTAATTCATAATTTCATTTTCGGTGGAAGTGTTTCCATCAAAGTCAAAGATGATGTGGGCAATTACTTCCAAATGAAAAAGGGATTAGGGAAAGATGATCCATTATCTCCTATGTTATTCAACATAGTAGCGGATATGCTTGCTATTATTATTGAGTGCGCAAAGGCGGATGGTCATATTGAGGGGGTAGTGCCACATATTGTTGATGGTGGACTTTCTATCCTTTAATCTGCTGATGACACAATTCTTTTCATGGAACACGATCTTGAAAAGGCTAAAAATCTTAAGTTGGTCCTTTCAACTTTTGAGAAGCTTTCAGGTCTTAAAATTAACTTTCATAAAAGTGAATTGTTTTGTTTCGGCGAAACCCAAGATGAGGCCGCCTTGTATGCTGAACTTTTTGGCTACGGGATCGGTCAGTTTCCTATAAGTTATCTGGGTATCCTGATTCATTATCGGCGTCTCACTTTAGCTGAATGGAAACATGTCGAGGAAAGACTTCATAAACGCTTATCGATTTGGAAAGGAAAGTTACTATCTCTAGGTGGTCGATTGGTTCTCATTAACTCAGTACTAAGTAATATGGTACTGTATATGATTTCCTTTTTCCAGTTGCCTAAAGGGGTCTTGAAACGATTGGATTATTTCCGATCTAGATTCTTTTGGCAAGGGGATAGTGAGAAAAAGAAATATCAATTGGCTAAATGGAATGTAGTTTGCCGTCCAAAAGACCAGGGAGGACTTGGGATTCATGATCTTCAGGTCAAGAACCGAGCCCTCCTTGGAAAATGGTTATTTAAGCTTCTTTCAGAAGAAGGTATATGGCAAAAAATTCTCAAAATAAAGTATGTAGGCTCGAAGGCCTTGTCCCAGGTCTTTTGGAAACCTGGTGACTCACACTTCTGGGCTGGTCTTATGGCGACGAAGAAATTCTTCTTTCCATATACATCTTTCTCTATCAAGGATGGATCTCAGATACGTTTCTGGGAAGATAAGTGGTTAGGCAACACTACCCTTCGGGAACAGTATCCAGCCTTATATAGTATTGTACGCCACAAGTCTGATACCATTGCAACGGTGATGCAAAATTCACCATTGGCGATGTCATTCAGACGTGACCTAATAGGTCCAAGACTTGCATATTGGAATACGCTACTTCAACGACTTGAGAGGGTCCAGTTGTCGCATGGGTCTGATGTGGTTCGATGGAATCTTAAAGAGAATGGTAAATTCTCTGTTGATTCTATGTATAATGTGTTGATTCAATCCTATACGCCAGTTGAAAATAACAAAAAGATCTGGTCTATGAAGATTCCTTTAAAGACGAAGGTTTTTGCCTGGTATCTTCGTAGTGGGGTCATTCTTATTAAGGATAATCTTGTGAAACGTAGTTGGAAAGGTAGTAACAAGTGTGTTTTTTTTATCTTCATGATGAGACTATCAATCACCTTTAATGTCAATTTGCGAGATCTATATGATCAATAACGCAAATAGGTAATACCTTGTACCCACCTCGGAGCGTTGCGCATCTTTTTGGTAGCTGGCTCAATGGGGTGGAGCGTAGGTTCAAAACTTTTCTTCGGATGGGGGCGATCACCATTATTTGGTCGCTATGACTATGTAGAAATGACAAGATTTTTCATGATATTAACTCTTCTTGTTTGCAGGTTATCTACCGGTCCACCGCTTTGCTCCGTTCGTGGTCTTTGCTTCAACAAGTAGAGAGTCGCGACCTCTTTATGGAGTATCTACACGATTGGAGGATGGTGGCGAAGGATATTTTTTGCCAACATGGATGGCGGTGTAATCTACGGATAGAGCCTCCCGTGCCATAGGCGTGCGTCCTTATTTTGTTTTTCAGCTATTGTAATAATACTGGTACTTTGGTGAGCGTGTGCGGCTGTGTGCATCATGTTATGCAGAGGCCGGGTGTAATACTTTTCTGAAGTAATGAAAGTGCCCTTTATTGAAAAAAAAACTTCAGTGGCTCACTCCCTCCCCGTCTGATGGAGGATGCTAACGGGATGGCATCATTGAACTTGAAAGAAAATTAGTTTCAGTGAAGGGTGCTCATTCGAGGCACTAGACTTGAGTGACAATTGGATCGAAGGACAGCTGCCGAGATCTCTCGTTTCTCGCAAGAACTTGCAGATAATTGACGTTGGAAAAAAATTAATTAGTGACTCTTTTCCATGTTGGATGAGTTCACTTGATAGACTTGAAGTCCTTGTCCTGAACTCCAACAAGTTGTTTGGACATGTTGCAGAATCTCTTGGAGAAGAAAACACTAGCAGTTGTGCATTTCCAAGTGTAAGAATTGTTTGATCTATTCTCAAACAACTTCTCTGGACCATTGCCCCAAGACTGGTGGTTTAAGAAGTTAAAGTCAATGATATTGAGAGATTCAAATGCATCATTGATCATGGAGTACCGCAAACAGGAACATCGTATACGTATACCGCGGCTATCACATATAAAGGGCATGACACCACATTTGCTAAGATACTAAGAACACTTGTGTTCATTGATGTGTCAAATAATGCATTTAGTGGTGACATCCCAGAAGCTATTGGGAAACTTGTTTTGTTACATGGACTCAACATGTCACACAACTTCCTCAGCGGGACGATTCCATCTCAAGTTGGTCGTCTAAACCATTTGGAGGCTTTGGATATATCCTCAAATGAGCTTTTAGGAGTGATACCACAATAGATAGCTTCCTTGGATTTCCTCACAATGTAGAACCTGTCATACAACAAGCTAGATGGGAAAATACCAGAGTCCCCTCACTTTTTGACATTCTCCAAAAACTCGTTTTTAGGGAATTATGGTTTGTGTGGGTCTCCATTATTAAAAGAATGCAGCAACACAAACACTAAATGTTGCGCAACACAGTTCCTGGGAGAATTATGTTGACATTATGCTGTTCCTCTTTACTGGACTATGATTTGGCGTTAGGTTTGCAGTTGTAATAGTAGTGACATGGATGGTTCCCTGTAGAAAGAGATCTTGAAAGAGTTACATACCTTTGGAAAGTGTGCATAATAATATGTCTACGTAATCTGTTGTATCTAGTTAATCTTATGTAGTACTGTTGCTATCCACGAGCTGCATTGAGGCTTATATCATCAATAGAAAATGTTGTAACATGATGTGTCATGGAAATGGTATTTTCTAGGTTCAGCAACTCACCTTTTTGATTCACAAATAATACAACTCACATGAGTGAGCACTCCCGTCTCCATGATTTGGGGGCCCTGGTGCGAACTTTCGTTCAAACGCAGTATTTGCATCATCGTGTTCATATCGTTCGTTCTAGTATTATCATCATCACCTTCATCAAATTCTGCAGCGTGCTATCGCATCGATCATCACCACGACCATCATCAACATTAGCAACTGGAGTTTGATTTTCAGAATTTATTTTAGACTCCTTCACGACAAATCTATCTAGAGCACCCCTTCAAGACCGAGCTTTTGCTTCTAATCTTTGTCTTTTCTTCATCTTTTCAACACCCAATTGACACTTTCTTCTTCTCATGATTCATCAAATCAAAAAAATAATGCAAACAATAAATTAATTTAACAGTGCTAGATAAGTTATAGCGGTCATACGATCTCCATCGGCTAATCACTGATTTATTGTACAACTCACATGAGGGAGACTACACCGTCGACGTAATTGAAAGGCAACACACATCTGAGAGCACACTACTAGGCGACACCACCTCTGTCTTGGGTGTGGCCGTGTAACATCCCAATTTTTTTAAAAAAATTCCAAACATCATGCATTGCATTCATAAGCATCAGGTCATCATTGCACATTAGGAAAAAATTTCAAATTCATTTCAAAACCCCAAACATAAAATGGCACTATTAGCCACTTAGGCATTTATGCCAAATTTTGATTTTATAAATTTTTTATTTTTGTTTTAATAGTGGTTCCAAAATGAAGGTCTTTTCACAAGGAATCTACGGATACTTTATTTGCATTTTTCTGATTATTTTTGGTGCTCCAAATGTATTTTCAAATGAAAGAAAGAAACAGGAAAAGAAAAGAAAAAAGGAACGGCCCGACTGGGCCGACCCAGCGGACCGCCGGCCCAGCCGGACGCCTGGCCCGCGCGCCTCCCTCTCCCCTCTCTCTGCCCTGACAGCGGGCCCCGACCGTCAGCGCCATCCCAACCTGCGGTCGCCCCCAACCGCCACCTTCCGCACCACGTGCGCCCCACCCCGGCCACCTCTCCCGCCCCACTCGCCCACCTCCCCAACACCCCCACCCTCGGCCGAGACGCCCCCTACAAAGCCCCGCCCCACCTCTCCATTTCCCCCTTACCCGCACCACCACCGTGCCGCCAGGCCTCCCAATTCCTCGCTGGAGCAAGCTCCACGCCGCCACCTTCGGCCGCTGCCCCGGCCATGCTACCACCGCCAGCGGCTTGGCCTCGCCAAGCCGCACCCCGTCCGCTCCTCGCCACCGTCGAAAGCCCGCCGAAGCCGCCACCCTGTCGACGTCCGAGCACGCCACCGCCGCCGCGCCATCTCTGGTCGGCCAAGGTGAGCCCCCCTTCTCCTTATCTCCTTTCTTTGCTCTTTAATCATTTTAGAGCGTTGGATCTAGATCCAGGGGATCGTGTTAGATCACTTACCCGAACCGGTACAGGCGAATAGGATTGCGCCACGTGTCCACGTACAGTCAGCACGCAGGTCAAATTCGGTCAAACTCGTTTCAAATTTAAATTTAAATCTTAGAATTGTTGTCCCACTTGTAAAATCAATATAAAATCAATGCATGTCCAAATTTTACAAACTTTATATCGTTGGAAAGCTTGTAATCTGTAGAATCAATCTATGCAGTAATACAGTATAGGTTTTGTAGAAAGTTGTGCACCATAATGCAAAATAGAAACCTTTGCCACTATAAAAAAATTGTGTAAATTAACCCAGTGTTCCAAATTTTAATTTTTTTGTAGTCTCTGGAATCCTTAGAACATGTAGAACACCATGTAACCAGAGTTAATCAACTTTGATACGTGCACAAACTTGCTCCTGCAAATTTAGCTCAAATCAGTATTTTGTGTCTAATTTAAAATATGTAAACTATTTTGGGATGAATCCAATTGCATTAGTCTCGTATTACTGTACCCTATTTAGGGATGTCAAATACATTTATTTTCGAACATAAAACCTTGCAGTAGCTATTTTAGTTGATGCTTATGCATTGTTTAAGTATTAATAGAGCTATAAATAAAACCTTAATAAAACAAATATAACCAGAGAACATTACCAACATCATAAATACCAGAAGACATTAAATACAATATTTTCACATCATCCCTATGTGCGAAATTAAATAGTGCATATCATGCATGCATACATGTCTATGATTATGCACTTTGAATGTTATGTTTATTTGGCTCATGTTTGCTTGTTTAGATTGCGAAGGAGATCAGAGCTACACTTGCGACTGTTGCGAGTGTGCTGGTTGCTTTGATCAAGGCAAGTGACACACCCTCGTAAATGTCCCAGTTTTTATCAATGCACCGTAGTAACTTTTGTGGTATGTCTAGGCTTATGCTTGCTATGCAATCCCACTAGTCTAGCTACCCCTACTTTACTTCATTGTCGCCATTAAATTTAGTTGTTGCTCAGCTATTCTATGAAATGATTTTGTTAGTGAGTTCTGAAAAACAACTAAGTTTAATGAACTACCTGGGTGGAATTGGTATTGCTCGGGTTATGTCGAGTGGTTCCCTGGGGTCATGTCGTCGAACCTCTGAACCTTCAGGTGTATCGCACTTGTGAACGGCCACCCTGAAACAAAGAGATATTAGACAACCTTGCTCATTAGCTACCGTACATCCACATGCTAATATGGGCTCTGGCTTGATGGAGAACCCGGATCCTACACGACAGATGATGTAGGGGAATGTAGGTTGGTACGGGTCCGTAGAGAATGGTCTGGGGGATCACTTCGGAAAAGTCTCGTCCTACTCAACATCTGCCCATTTAAGCAAAATGTGCATCATGGAAGAAGAGCAGACTAGGTCATGTGGGTAAATTTGTACGACCTCTGCAGAGTGTTAAAACTAAGTACTTAGCCGTGTCCCCATTTACGGACATTTTGAGCGAACTGACAAGGATCCTGTTCGAAAGTCTCCTCATTCCAATTTCTTAAATAAAATTTGATGGGTGAACAGAGAATATGACAATTGGTGCAAGTGAGTACCGGCTAGCAGGTCCCGTGCCATGTCTATGGTCTGAGTCTGCAGGGGTAGGTCGCCCAAACCAAGTTGATCATATGGAATAGGAAGGCTCACCGATGTTTATGGGTGGTGTCTAGGTTTATTGATGTCTATCAATGGTACCGCTTAATTAGTATGAAAGAAAATGTTTTGTCAAATGATAGGATAAAATTGGCTTTATGCAAATATGTCTGAGCTCTACCAGCCAAATGATCACGTATGTGTTAGGTTGCCACTTGTGTTCACCATAGTGTCATCTTGCCAATACAATTTCAAATGTATTGAACTTCGAGCTGTAACGTTTTATGTTGCAGGTTACTTCTCTAGCTGAAGATTTATAGTAGTTTCACGAGTATTTGCCCAACATATCTGCATGTGGCTTCATGAAGGAAGATGGATTCATGCTTGAAGATTTCCTTGCTGCTTTAAACTTTGAATGTATGCTAGCCTGAGAGCTATGCAACTTGTATCGAACCATTTTATTTTCGCTGGATCTTACGTTGTAATGAAGATCTTTGCTACTTGGTATTTCATCTTAAATTGTGTGTGCTAGCAGTTCGATCCGGAACTAGCACTATTGCAGAGGGATTCTCACTTTTTCAGGTGAGATCACCACATGCCGAAAGGTTGTACGGGGCAGAGACGCAATGCTACGCCACACCACTTTGGTAATAGCATAGAGGGCAATTAAGTGCAATAAATTGAAGTATACTTATACGTTGTAGAGAGCTCGAAGATAACAAAGCAACACTAATAGACTGCCTAGTACATGACATTCAGCAGAAAACTATCATTACTACTAACTTCAGAGAACGAAACACAGCTCGAGTTGTATCGAGCAAAACCGAAACATGAGCCACCATCAATCAGAGGACCGTGACCCTAACGGAACAGCCCCAGAAAGTGTCCAGCATGAACAGGAACACCTTGGGCTTGTACCCTGTCCAGCCGGCGGACGAATGAACGGCACGGGTCGGCACGGGGTCGGAAACTGATTAGCTCGTCACGCCCAGGTCAGCATATTACGTGACTAACTAGACCTTAGAAGCGCACGTTGTTGCGCCCGTCCATATTTAGGAAAATATTATTAGATATGCAATTACAAAATTTTAGACATTCCATAAAAAATGGTCATTCATTTTGTGGCCCTCAAACGATATTTTTGTAACAATTAAAAGAAAGTTTTATGTGGGTATAATGGCTAAACCATCTTACAAATTTGGCCTTCATTTTTTGGACTGCCAATTTTCTATCTTACAAATCATTGAGTTCATCGAGTTTCACTTTTTTTGATAAGTTGCCGGGTTAGTGTAAAATAAATGGCTTATTATGACCTTCACTGAGTTAGTTAATTGATAGTAATCAATCTATTGGCAAATTGCTAAAAATCTGGCGCATTGGGCATTTGGATCCAAGCATCGACCAAATGTTGACCACACAATGAATGTGAGGCATAGAGAACAAAATAATGATTTAGAAAATCTCATCCCCATCAAACAATTTTGAGAATGAGGAGAACACAACACTTTCTAAGTGATTTGCTCAGATGATATGCTTTAAAATGGAAGTAAAAAGTGACCTCTTCTTTAAGAACATCATATGGTGCATACAATGTAAAATTCTGCAATGGAAATTCGGAAAATAATGGCAATATTTTTTATTAACAATAAAATCAACATATTTAATTCTAATTACAAATTTCACTACCTAGTCAAATATAGAGCGACGGGATTGTTATCTTTCGAGACACTTCTCTAAACATTGCAGATACAATTCATGGTCATTGACAAAAGAAAGGTCTCCTGATTGGCATAAGAAATAAAAATATTAACTTCCACTGCAAAAAAAATTAAGAACACCAAACTGAACTTGTTTGGGCCGCTTCTCAGGACATTCAAACACCAAACATGGAAAAGAAAATGAAAGCGTCAGTGCTCATACAATTGGCACCTGCAATTAGATTATTCCTCCGGAAGTTGAACCCAAACCAAGTGGAAGGAGGATAGGCGAGCTGCTGAGTTGTACCTGAACAATAATGTTGGATAGGTGGTGAAGTCCATGTAGTGTTTGCCATGAGCATATAGGAACTGAACCCTCGCACCATTACCAACTGAAAAGAATTGCAATTAATGTTTGTGACATCTTTGTTACTGTGGGCTTTTCACGGCAGGAGGATAACAAAGGCAATTGCTCTAGATGGTGGTAGGAGCTCTCTAGGATTTTCCCTTTAAGCAAACATATATACGTAGGTTTCTTGCAAGTAACAAGAAATGTGAGAAAAGGTAAATCAAGCAACGTACTATAAATTTTTTGTGCCACATGGAAATAATTCATTTATGATTAGAGAGTTTAAAATAAACAACCTATAGGGATATTACCATATTAGATAGTGATCATCACAACCATGGCGATCTGGACATCCATTGATGATCATACTACATTCATGATTGGAAGCTAAACACAATTGAAAGGTAAAACTGTCAGAAAGCTAAGATATGCCAAAATAAGATATTTGATATAAGTTCTTTTTCTTTTAATTTGTGAGGTATTGCAGTGAGTATAAACACTAAGATGGGATGTCTTATTCTGATTTTAGTTCCGTCTATATAATTGTACATGTCCATTAGTAGCTCACTTATATTTGTACTAAGCTAGGATGTCTTATTCCGATTTTAGTCGACTAAGAAGACCATGTAAACAGATCTCAAAATTTATAGCCTTGATCAAGGAGCACCATCTAGTCTTCACTCGGTGGACGAATGAAAATTACACGGGAAAAATACCGCTAGAGTTATAAGTTCATTCGAAGAAATATCAATATAAGGATGAACCCAGCCAATGCAGCTAGAGGCCAAGCTTTTTTGCGAGTGGTGTAGTACACAAAACTTGTTCCAAACATGCACTGCTTTATAAGAAGAAATGTATCTAAATCCTAATTTCCGCATCAAAGGACGGTCACAAATGAACATTCTTATACTTCATAAAACTGAAGGTACACTATACCTGAATGATTCATAAGTGCAAACCCAAACCAAGGTTAAACCTTAATCACTCTCACACTTCGTGATACATAACAATAGCACAAGTATTTAAATGTGTACAAAATACAAAGCTGCAATTAAATTGATGCCTTATTCTAGATTAAAAAAACTCTACTTCATATACAAGAAAGGAATAATATAGCAGATACCAAAAGATACATGCTTGTTGATTACATCCAGATGAAATTAGCTAGGGTTAGTAAATTAGCATATTCTAAGTCATGGGACAACTATCATGGATCCAGTTGACGAATAAACCCTTTAACCCTAAAAAGTATAAATATTAAAATGGACCGAGAACGGAGAAACATGGTGAACAATGTGTAAACAACATGTCTGATTTATCTTGGAGTGGCCATTGACAGGTTATAAAACATCACTCCTTATAAATCAGAATCATACCCAAACTCGACAATTCGGTGTGCTATCTCAAAACCGCCTTACTTCAATCATCTATCTTCTAGCAGACAAGGGCATAAACCTTATGAATCTGGCATCACAAGAACACACGGCACCTTTGGCTTTTCATCATGCATCTAAACCCATCAGTGAATCCCAAGATTGAAGCATATGTGTCTACTCAACATTGTTACCTTTGCTGGAATGTAGCTTCACCGCCTATGGGCTGTAGATTATCTTGGTGTCGCTCTCAAAACAGGTGAAGGGCACGTCAATGATCATGACAGTGTACACCAGCACGTTAAATAGGTTGTGTCAAAACTCAACGAGAGCTAGGAGTCTAGCAGGGTAACGTTAATTGGACAGGATGGTAGATTAGGTGTCGTCAGAGCAACACAAATTTGCTTATTCTTACATGATCTTGTCACTCTTCTCCTTAAAGATCGAGAAACACCATCAGAAACATCTGGTAGAGGATGGAACACCCATCGATCATTGAGGCGCCCTTTTCACTTCAATTAGGATTTTAACAAATACATGAGACATAAACGAGTCCAGAGCCGCATATGACATCCTTCCATCTACAGCTTCGTTGCCGTTTAGTCGTTTACCACTCTGCAGTTCACAGCAACACATATGAGCAAACATAGAACATATTTTTACAGGTGGTGCAGGAAAGATCTCCACAAGACGAACATGAGAGCTAGGAGATGAGGCATGTGATGAATATCTTAATCTTGGCGAAGCTCTGTTCGTAGTATACCGCGTGGTTGTACAGGATAATGCTGCCACAACTACAATAAAATCAAAGCGTCATGAATCAGTCAATCGCTCAAAGAAATACCAGGCGACAACGATGTTGCCAGCCGGACGGGAGAGACCGGACGCCGAACGGCGGCACGATGCACTGCCATGGGGGAAAGGGAATGTCATCCGTTGCCGCCGCCAGTGCAAGGGTGGATTAGGTTACACCAGACGGCTACCCTGATGTACGCTACCATTGCCTGAGATTGATTTGCAGAAGCAGCAGGCCGCTCCCGCGGACTCGCACATCATGAGAGGTCTGCGGCCTTGCGGGACTCTATCGGCCCAATTAACGAGATGGCTTGCAGGTCCATCCCCAGAGTAGCGGCCCTGTAATATTGGCCCAACCTTGAGGCGCGGCGCGCGGGTGAAAAAGGCCAGGGAATGCACGGAACGGGGAAGTAAGAGCAATCTGATACGTGCGTTTGTGTGATCCGACGGCTGAAAACCTCTAATTGCTGTGGTGGCTTCTAAGTAGTTCCATCTTACTGTTACTTAATATGTGCCAGACGCCCAGGTGCATATGTGAAAGGCCCTAAACGGCAGTTAAGCACTTAAGCCCAGGCGGGGACAAGTAGTTGTATGCTTCCATAATTAAAAAAGAAAAAAAAACTGTGTCTAGGAGAAACTAGACACTTTGTTGATATAATAGAAGTGGGACTTGGCGTGACAATTCCGAAATTCGTTCCTGACAGGAATCAAACTACGGTTGTTGGAATAAGCCACTGCAATCCCAACCACTGGGCTAAGCCCACGTCGTCTATGCTTCCATAATCGTTGGCCTTCCTCTCCTTCCTATATAGGGTCCGTTATCTGCATCGTGGGATCGGCATAGCCGGCTGCCTATCACTCGTGCTCACGACAGGTCCAACCGGACTCCTCGAGATCATCCATCGATGGAGCCCTCCAGCAAGTAGATTCGTGCCGCCCTAGACCACATCGGGGATCAATCCATGGAGCCGCCGAGCAACCAGATCCGCAGCGCCGGAACTGAGAGGCTAAGCGACCTGCCCGACTGCCTCTCCAAAGCATCCCCTCCTTCCTCAAGTCCCGGCAGGTTGTCCGATCAAGCGTGCTCCCCCGGAGGTGGAGGCATCAATGGCGCTCCGTGCCATGCCCTGACATCGACTTCGCTGTGTTCCGCTGTGAAGCCCACTGTCAAGATCCAAAGTGCTCTAAAACAGACTACATACGAAAGTAGGTACTCCAAAACGAGTGTGGGCTGTTGGAGATGTTCGGCAACAACCTCTTGTAGCTCCACAACGCCCCATCCCTTGATAAGCTCTGGATACATGTTCCAACTCTAGATTTTGCTGATAGGCAGGTGATCCGGCCATTGTTGAAATGGATCAGCAGCGTCCACTGCAGCCCAGCAGAGATCGACATCCACATGGACTTCAACTGGAGCTGGGGGAAATGGGGTCCCGACAACTGCCCTTTCCCCGATTTGGGCTCTAGTTCATCTCGCCTCACAACACTACGCCTTCATGGTGTGAAATTGAGCAACAACTTTGCAGAGGTCCTCCCTTCCGGCCACCCTTTGCTTGAGGATTTGAGTCTCGTCAAGTACTTCTGTAATGTCAATTGTTGATTCTCTACATGATCGCTAGTTGTTTTATGGAGTTGTCGTCGCAGCTGCAAGGCTAACTTCTATGCGTACTACTTTCTCAACTACATGCTGGCCAAATGGAATATACTCAACGCACACAACTTCTTCCTTTGTCAAGGCATCAGTATGTGTGACTACATTCTCCGACATGAGTTCCACCTTTTGCGACAAGTTATCCAATATTTTTAACGTAAGGCATCTAGAATTGTTTGGTGGCAGGATGATGGTAAGTCTTTCTTTTGATTTTCCATGGTCATGGCATTAGTTTAGTTGGTGTGTGTTTAATCATGTAGTCCCTCAACTAGTTCTTTTTTTCTTCCCGAATATTGCCTTGATTCCTCTCGAACGCATGATAATTCATGTTTTATGTTGGATCTAAGTTAGTCAATGTAAATCGGCGCATCTAATCATGAATATTATTATGCTATAGGAGTAGTGGAAAGAGACACTTAAATTTGGTTTATTGACTGACGTGACCTGTTGATCCTGCTTGTTATTCCTCATTTTTTTTCGTCTCAGAGATGCAGCTTCTGCAGCTCTTCATTCACGCCAATGTTAGCCTCCTTTGCAGAACCTTCAGACAGATCCTATTATATTAGCCAAGGCATTCAATCTTCAACCCATTTGATCATCCAAATCTTTTTATTGATCCCTGAGTGTCTCAGGATTACTGACCGAGTTCATCATCAGATTATGAAGTGCCAACAAACATGAGATCGTTAGAGCATGTCTAACAGTCCCTGTATTTCGCTGCCCCGTATAACGCTCGCATTTCGCCCCGTATCGAAAAACTGCTAACGGAAGAGTCATTCCGTCTAGCAGACCCCGTATTTCGCCCCGTATTTTCAAAAATAAAAATCCCGGGAAGTTCATCTTCATTGATCATACTACGGATCATACATACATTCCGATCATACTACGGATCATACTACATCTAACCTACGTCTACTCGTCAAGGATGACGTAGGGGATGAAGGCGATGGAGGCCGCCTCCTCCTGCGTCTCCTGCGCCTCCCGCGCCTCGAACTCCCGGACGGCGGCGATGGCCGCCGCCTCTCCTCCTCCGCGAGCTTTCTCGGCGGCATCCGCCTCGGATTCGGCCACCGCACGCCAAGGCCGCCTCTCCTCCTCCGCCGCCTCCTCCTCCTCGCCGCCTCCTTCCTCCGTCGCTGGTGCTGCCGATGGTCGCCGCCCATGCCGCCTTGGACGCGCGGTTGCGCGCCACTCGGCGAGCCACTTCTCGAAGGCTTCGCCGCTCATCGGCTTGAGCGGCGGGTCTTGCCGGCACCACCGCCCACCCGCGGCGTACTCCCGGAGCGAATCCGGCATGTCGGCCGGCGTACGGCACGCCGCACGGCGGCTCCGGCGGCGGATCTCTTGCACTTGAGCGCCACGCCTCCACGGTGTCCGGCGAGCGGGATCGCCGATCCGCTCGCCGGCGAGGCGGTACTACGGCGGCGAGTCCATGCAGTGGCGGCGGGTGGAATGCGGCGGGGGAGCGACTAATTGCTCGCCGAGCAGAGGAGGAGGCGGCGGCACGGCGGAGCTAGGGTTGCGAGTGAGGGTTAACCCTCACTCGCACCGCCCGTAGGGGGCGGCGGGGCCGATATCCTGGGCCCCGTATTCCGCCGAAACGGGCCGGCCCGAATACGGGGCCTGCTAGACGGCTCAAGTCGCGCCTGCCCCGTATCCCGCCGGAATTTTACGGGGTGGGCGGATTATACGGGGCCTGTTAGACATGCTCTTATATGTGCGAGATTAGTGAACATTTTACATTTTTATTGACGCTACCACTACAGCTACTGCGCTAGTATTTGCCATAAACCAAACAGTAGAGATATGTTGCCGGGAACTGTCACTTGTACATTCGCTCATTACCAAATTCCACAACTGACAGCGATCGATAACCTTATCTGGATAAAGATAACGCTATAAAACTATGATGGTAACCATAAAACCATCGTCCATGGTTTACTCGTTTATCAGAAGCAGCAGATACACCACTACTACTCGGCTTAGGATCAGATTCACCTACTCTGAATAATTGCTTCCTCTGCTCGAGCAGATGGGAAAGAGAGTTCAAGTCACTAATACAATCATGTTTGTGTGAGACTCGTCGTGTATAAAATAAAGAGGAGTACCAAGACATTTGAACTCACTAGACTGTGTCGTACTCTTGTCATCACATAAACATTTGGCATAACGACATATTAGCAATACCATACCAACCCCTAACCCCTCCCGTAGCGCTCCCCAGGGTGCCGCCGGGGGGCTGATCTCCCTCCTTCCGCCGCCCCTCCCTCCGTTTCTCTCCCTCCGCTGCTGCTGTCGGCGCTGGCCACGGTGGCGGCAGCCCCGGCGCCAAAGTGCCCAGGGGGTTGTTGGAGACGACGACCGGTGGTGGCGGCTAGGGCGGCGACCTCCAGCTTCGGCGTGCTCCGCGTCTAGGGCGACGTCCCTGGATGTGCGTCGGCGGCTCCTCCTCCACGGCCTCCGGTGATGGATGGTGGTGGCAGCGGCTGTTGGATCTTGTGCCCGCCGAGATCCATCGTCGGCTTCTGCTGGCGGCGCGAGGAAGGGGGCGGCGATGTGCGGGGCGAGGATGGTGTGGTTGCGGCTTCTGCCGTCCACCAAATTCTCCTTCGTCATCGTTGGTCAGCGGATGGCGGCGTGGAGGCCTGTTCGTCTGCTTCGGGTTTGAAGGTGGTGGTCCTAGGGTTCTTCTTCTACGAAGATGAAGACCTACCGGATGCTGATCCTTTTCATCTAGCCGAGTGTTGAGTTCCGAAGGCTCCGCCGGCGAATGCATCAGCGCATCTTTTGCCTGTAGTTTGTTGGATCGGATGGTATTCGGTCGCGCGCACCCATGCTTTTATTCCGACCATTTGGTTCTGGAGGGAGCGGTGCGAAGCTCTTTTTCTGTGTTGACATCAAGTGACTATGGATTCATGATGAAAGTCGGAAGAAGGGAATTTCAAGAAGGACGGATGGGAGGACTATCTAAGGGAGGTTAAGTCTCCGCGCTGTTGAGGGACTTGCTTGGTGTTCCGGGCTTCACAGCAGCGGTATGAAAGTGGAGGCGGCAACACATGTGAAGTTCAGATTCCTACCTTTCGGGCAAACTGTCGCTTAATGTTGTGCCTGCAGACCTTGGAGGATTGTTTTCGGAGACTATCTTCGGGGTGAAAACCTAAGATCTTTCATCGGGCGACGACGCTAGAGCATTGTTCCCTTCTTGAAGGCGTTGTTTCTGAGAGTCTGTATTTCGGTGTCACTTGGATGTATTTGATGTTGTTCATCAGAATGTTTTTTTCTTAGTTTTTTTTTATTCGTAGTGCCATTAGGGTGGTGCGTTGTTGCAGAGGATGGGTGTAATTGGTATCTTTTGATATTAATATATTTCCTTTATCGAAACGGATTTGCTAGTTCTCATGCGCCTGAGAATTAGTTAAATCTCAGTCGATCGCTAAGATTAGCGCTATGTCCTGTCGTTCTCATCCGTGTATGAAGACCTGGTTCGTACGTGTGCTGGCCGTGTGTTTTGTCCGGCCCATTTGATTTATACCTGTGCCTATCAATTTGGACTTTGTTCTGATGCATATGGGCTATTCATCTTTTCTACTTGGTTCGTACGTGTGTGGGCTTTGTTATTGTGTATGTGATGTCATGTTTTCATCTTTAAACGGGCAACCAGGATACTTGTTTTGCTGAGTGGTTCTTTGTTGTTTTCTTGTGTCATTTAGTTTCTGAAATTTCTGATTATTTTTTGTAATGCTTTATTTTTTTATTCTATTTTTATTAATTTCTCATTTTCCCCTTTTATGTTTTTGTCCTTTTTCTCATTTTATCTTTACTCTATTTTTTTCGAGTTGCGCGTTGGTTGCAACTGTGATTTTCTTAGTTGCACATTGGTTGCAACTGTAATGTTTCTAGTTACAGATTGGTTGCAACCGTGATTTCTCTAGTCGTATATGAGTTGTAAGTGAAAAAAAATTTAGCAATAGATGAGTTGCAACTGATATTTTCCTAGTTGCAAATGTGGTGTAATTGATATTTTCCTAGTTGCAAATGTGTTGCAACAGAGTATTTTCACTTGCACCTAGGTTGCTACTAACAATTTATACTTGCGCGTGGGTTGTAACTACAATTTTTCTAGTTGCATGTGGGTTGCAACTGTGATTTTTTCGAGTTGCATGTGAGTTGGAACTCTGATATTTTCAGTTTCACGTGGGTTGCAACTAAAATTTGTTTACAGTTACACGCGGGGTGCAACTGTGGGTTACAACTACAATGTTTACAGTTACACGTGGGTTGAAACTATAATATTTCCAGTTATACATGGGTTGTAACTAAGATTTTTCGCTGTTACATATGATTTTCATTTAGTTGCACACGAGTTGTAACCACGAACTTCTTAGTAGCAAATGTGTTACGACTGATTTCCATGTTACTTGTCTCTGAGTCTCTAGTACGTCGGGCACTAAGCTAAAATTCATAGAACGAAATTGGTTCGTGTATCCAGCCTCTAGCATAGTACATGAAAAAAAGGGCCCATCAACCTGAAGCCCAACAAAACAAAACGTATCTGGCCAGTAGTTCACGTAAGCGATCAGGATCCACTCAAAATAAAGGGAAAATCTAGCCAAAGGCGCCGCACAAACTGCACTCGCGTGCGGCGCGTCATGATTCGTGCAAATCGCGTCCGTCTCTTGTAGCAACCGAACCATTTCTCACCTTATCTGGTTTATTAGTCCAAGCCTTATCCCGTCGTGAGCCTCTCTCTCAGCCACACAACTCCCTCTCTCTTTCCCTAGCCCACCACGGAGCTGCATCGCGCCGGGGGGACATGGTGCGCCGCATGGCTTCACCGGAGCGGCGTCGGAGCGTCGCATCGGACAGGCGCCGCAGCGCTGCAGCGCCACTCTGGAGCACGCCACAGAGAGGGGAGGAGGCCGCCGCCACGAAGAGGGGCACCACCGAGCAGGCCGCTGAGAGGGGCGCGGCCAAGCACGCCGCGGTAAGGGGAGGACGCCGCGGAGAGGGGCTCCGACGAGCACGCATCGGAGATGGTGCAGCCGGTGAGCGCATATGGAGGCTTCCGCGCGAAGAGGAGCCGTCGAGGCCGCCGGTGACGGCACATGGAGGCTTGCACGCGAGGAGTAGGCCGCCGGGTCGCCGCCGACGAGTGCTTGGAGACGTGCTCACGAAGCGGGGAGTTCATCGTCTAGGACGTGAAGAGCACGAGGTCGCTGCGACCGAGCACATGGAGGCGTGCCCGCGAAGCCCTGCAGACGACGAGGAGTCCGGCATCAGACAGTTTTTCCTCCCTGCCTACATCTTAATCTCGATTTCGAGTTTTTTAGCACGTATGTTGTCTCTTGATTGTTCGTAGAAGAAATGGATTCGGCAATTAGTAATCCAAGTCCGCTAAATTTGGCAGGTGTGCTAAACTAACTTGGTGGTCATGCACAACAAATTTGGCAGCTAGTAAAATCAATCGGAAATTCGACCCTAATTTAGCTGACAACAAAATGCAATTAACTAGGTAGTCCCGCACTGTTAATTTGGCAATTAGTAAAATAAACCTGGCAGTTGGCCTCTAATTTGGCTGGCAGTGAAAGTGAAATTCAATTACCAGCTAATCATAAACGATAAATTTGCCAACTAGTATTAAAAATTAATCTGGCAGTTAGGCACTAATTTGTCTGGCAACTAAATGCAATTAACTTGGAATTTAGCAATCATTCGCTGCAAATTTGTCAAATAGGTAAAATTAACTTTGCAATTAGGCACTAATTAACTAATGAACTACCTTATGAAAATGTGATAAGCAAGTGTAATTTAACTGGTAACTATGCCCGTAACTTTTATGTTCACTTTTGAAAAATAATTACATGTAATGTAAAAAGTCAAACATGGAAAGCCCTAGCAGTTCACATATTTTATTCAGCACATGAGGACAAGCATGTGTGGAGTCCACTGCACGCCACGTCTGAGAGGGACATGTGCTGGGTGACGTACCGGTTCGTGTTTTGTTTGGCTAGTGGGACAGAGGCTACCAACCGCCGCACCGATTTGCAAATATGCGGCGCCGCCCGGTAGTACTGTCCCAAAATAAAATAACTAATCGATTGAGAAGCGAGAAATCAGGTCGACTGAGAATTATTAAGTCTCAGTCGCCTGTGACCCAGGCGCGCCCTATAATAAACATTTGGCACTTATTGTTAGGAAAGATATTAACAGATAGAATATTGTCCGCAAGTGTATATGCCATGAGGTTTCATCACTGGTTGCAATACAGTACAACAAAGATGAAGCTAGATGAGCACATTCTGCCATCGAAGAGTGGATTGTTTAAGCTGTCTCATCTAACAGCAGCCAAAACGCAACTGTAACGGTGGATTCCACCACCGCAGGCTGAGCGAAGATCAACGTAGATGCTGGAGTCCGTAAGCAGGGGAGAGTGGAGTTGTTGCTGGAGGATGCTGATCGGAGACAGGTGCTTTACTGGAAGCGTCGACAGTAGTAAGAGCATCCCCACTCGTTGGCGCTCCCCACGCCCAAATCCGGCGAAATTTTCGTCCGGATTGGAGGAAGATTTGGCGTGGTAGTAGTTTGCGTGCCCAGGCGACGATGCGAATTTAAAAACGGAAACTTGACAAACTACGGCTAAAAACGGGTGAATATAGACTAAATTTAATGATATTTATTACATTACGGGAGGAGTTCATACATAGAGGCCGACGACTATATTTCGAATTCGGCTAGGGAATTCAAACGCTAATTTTAAAACACGGCGCTCTACATGCCGAAATGGCGGTAGAACACCGTGTAGTCGCCGCCGTTGTCGTCGGAGCCGTCGTCGTTGGCCTTCGGCGCGCGGCTCGGCGGCCCGGCGGCCTCCCCCGGATGGCTTGTACCGTCGTCGTCGGAGGACTCGAGGTCGACGACGGGGACGACGCCGGATGGAGGTGTCGCAGGACGTCGGTACCGCGCGACATCGTCGTTGGCGGTTGGAGCGCGGGCGGCGAGCTGGCGTGCGGCCGGCAGACGCCGCGCCGCCTCTCGGCGCTCCCTGGGCCGCTCGCCTCGTGGGCCGTCCGCGCGCTTCTCCTCCTCCATGTCGTGCGCCGATCCGGCGATCGCCTCCGCCATCGCGGCGTCTTCCGCGCGCTTCGCCTCCTCGGCGAGCTGGCTTGCGGCGGCCTCTTTCGTTCTTCTTCCGCCGCCGCGCGCGGAAGACGTTCTCGGATGACGAGGGCGCGCTGCTGCGCCCTCTCGGTCGCCGGCGGAGACGCCGCCCCTTGACGCGCACCGGCGTCGGGCGACGCGCCTCCTCCTCTTCACCGGCGCCAAGGATGACCTTGACGCCGATCCGAAGACGACGAGCGGCAGCCATGCGCCGTGGCTGCCAGACGCTCCCCGACGGCGGCTCGCCGATGCCCTCGATGCCGATAGAGGGGCATCGTGAGCACCGGAAGTTGCCGCCGATGTGCGCGACGACGTTCGCCAACGTCCTTTCCGGCGCGCTCCACCACCGTCCGCCGCGGCGCGTTGCGCGCAGCGGAGGCGGCGGGCCGTCGTAGGCCGCCGCCGCTCCCACCGCCGGAGGAAGAACGAGTTCCACGCCCTGTAGTTGTCGGGGGCGTGGCTCGGCGCGCTCCTCGTCCGTCATCGTCATCCGAGCCTCCTCGATGGCGACGTCGAGGGCGTGGCCCCGCGGCGGGACGGGATTGGTACGCCGCCGCACTTAGCCGCCCGCCGCCGAGGCCTCGTGTCCGGCGGGCAGGGTACCCCGCGGAGGAGGTGCCCTCCCACGCGTGGAGCGACCGGCGGGGAAGCCGTTGTTGGCTGCGCCGTCGTCGTCGTAGATTCGGGAGAGAGAGGGAGAGTGGAGCACGGGGTACGCCTCGCGGTGATCGGACCGGCGTATATAGGCGTGGCTGGCGCGGGGATTAAATGCCGCGTGGAATGCGACGCGTCCGCGGCGAGCTGACCGGCGGCAGCCTTTAGTGCGCGCGGAAGACGATGCGCGCGCGGAAGACGACGACATTAACTCGCCGCGTGGCCGGCGAATGCAGACCGGCGGCAGGCTTTTACAGCGCGGAAGACGATGCGATGAGGACGACGATCGGTTTCTCCGACAAGTTGGGGCCACCAGCGCGCGGGAAGTTGCCTCGCCGTTTCGCGCTTTCGTCCGAGTCGAGCTCCCCGGGGCCGGGATGGGATCGCCGGATGGATTTAGGCCAAATCCGGACGAAACGAGGAACCGGGCGCGACTGGGCCGAATTACGCCGTCCGGATGGAAAAAACGCCCGCCGGGGGCCTCGTCGGGAGGACGAGTGGAGATGCTCTAATGTCAGGCCAGAATATGCGAAATCTCGCTGAGAACCAAAAATTTGGTTACGCTCAGAGAAACACTCATACCGAACAAAAAACTTCAGCTGGATTTGAATTTAAATTAAACTAAGTGTGATTCGAGGACGCATCCTACTGATGTTTGACGGAAGGTGTTACCCTGCTGCGTTGGATAAGCACAGTTGATAGTATGATCTAAATATTTCTTTGTTTCATGATAGATTTTGTTTGAACTCAAATTTCGTTTGAATAATCTCGTATGAAAAATTCCCGAGAATGCGCGGTAACCAAATTTTCAGGCGTCATCCGGTAAAAAGATGTCACCTAGAAAAATAAACCTTGATGCCAGGTATCGATGATCCTGCCATTACCGTTGGCCTCGGATATCCGTTTATCGAGGATCTACTACGTGGCTTCTGATTTGCCTCGAAGTAATTAAGAGCATGGAGACCAGTTATCTTGGGAAATTTTGTGTAATTATGCAAGAAATAAATGAGAGACCGGCTGACTTCGCCCGAACTAGTTTTGTTCACGAGCAAAGATCATCGAACATGGAGGTGCATGGGCTTGCCTGTTCGTCGGCATACCGTGAATATGGTTGCCATGTGTGGTTTAGATAAGTCCCCAGATGATTTCTTCCGCGTCCCTACAAACAAAATACGGAGTAAATGAATGAAGTGGCAGCTTTTTTTCACCCTAAATAACAAATATAGCTAGGAGACCCCGACCCCGCGTCGTCTCTTAGGGGCGGCTCGGGGGAACCCTAGCCCGCCCCGCCGCGCCGCCACCCCCCTCCCCCCACGCCCGCCGATTGGGCGAAGTCCTCGAGGTGGACGGCGGCGGTGGGGCTTTTGTCTCGCGCGCGCAACGTCCCTGGAGGCGCTCAACGGCGGCGACGTCCCCACGGGGCGCTCGCTGGCGCTGGTAGGCGTGTGCCCGTACCCAGAGGGAGTGGAGACGATGTACACGATAACGGTGAAGGGCGCCGAGACGGGGTCGCTCACGCTAATGGCGTTGGGGACCCTGCCGTTCGTCCGCCGGCTCGACGGGTACAAGGCCAAGGGCTTCCTGTTTGTGCCGGACGATTTCTGGGGCTCTTCAGGCAGCGTCGCCGTCACCGTGCGCCTCTAATCGGTGTTGGTCCTGGGTTGTCTCTGCTGTCGATCGACAGCTCGAGTTGTCTCTGCTAAATCCCGGGTATCTTTGCATTCCTGCTGGATGGATATGGTTTAGCTTTCGTTTTGGGTGTACATTTGCAGTCTACTTGTGCTGCCCTGTTATCTTCTAGTTTGAAGTTGTGTGCAACAGACATGGTGGCATTCATGGACACTTGCTTTAGCTTTCTTACCTTATATGATTGAATCATGCATCAATGTTTTCGTTTAAAAACTTATGATCATGCGTCAATGTTGTCTTTTGCAAACTCATGCAACATAACAGTGCTTTTTTGACCTTAACATAACAGTGCTTTACCTCCGAGCATATCGGCACTCTGTTAGATTGTTCTATTAGGTTCATGGTGTGCTTAATTTTCTAGTACGGCATCACGCGTCTAAAACAAAATTATAGAAGAAATAATGAAAAAATAAATCTTGAGAAGATTCCCAGGTTTAAACATAGAAATGAAGAGAAACATCCCAGTGTTTTAATATGACTCAGTGGACCACTTGCTAATGGTCACACAATGTTTCCAAGGGGGCTACAAATCTTTACTATTACTAGTACAAATGCCCGTGCGTTGCCACGGGTCCTTATTTCTCAATAAACATATATAATTCACATCTCACTATAAAAATTCAAAATAAATTAAAGATATCATAATATACCACATCATGATAATACCGAACACAATTAGAAGATAACATTGTTGTGCATTGAGGTACCACGACTTCTGCAATGATGATGCTTAGATTAACCCGGCCTGCTAACGTGTCTTTATATCCAGCAAACATGAGATGATTTCTAAGATTGAAGTGCAACGGGTGCATGAGAGCGGTTGTGGTCTAAATATACTCTTCACTATCTATCGACTACTTTTACTGTTACCATGTATACAACATTATTTGGCAGCTTTGTTTTTCAAATGGGTAAACACTGAAATCTTATAATCTTTAACCATTTGATAGCTACCAGGCAGAAAATGTTATGTGAGCATGTATATTCAACATGCCAATAACACTTCTTGGCAAGAAGTAATTTGATGGCCCAACAAAGCCCATATTGATACAGATTTTACCGCAGAACTATATTTTAGTAAATCATGCCAAAACTTTAATAATACATATGTTGGCATGGTGCATATTTAATCTGTTAGTAGTTAAATCAATATATATTAGAGTCTCCATTTGATAGGCAAAGAGTTATACACTTTTCACTACAATTTGTAGAAGTAAATCAATAAACATGTATTAGATTTAAAAAAAGATATAGATAATAAAGCCTCACCCCGTGCAAGCGATGTGATGGCCTTACAAAATCTTTGCCTCAGCGCTGGCAGATGTAGAAAAATCTTGTACTGTAGAGAGATAAAGGGTCGACGAGATTCACTGGCTCTCTTTGCCTCAACGCTCAATCCTCACGCCGATGGAGCGCCTCCAAATCATCTTCTCCTACCGCCAGCGACACCTAACGGCCTCCACCACCGCCTAATTTTCCCTGCCATCATGATAAACATTATACCACTTCAATTGTCAAAGCGTATAGTTTTCTAGATATGTATTCTTAGGTAGGGTACACAAATATGAATAATGTTTTTTCGAAAAAACATTGCGGTGTCCATCTAATACCAGCGGCTTCTATAACTGTGTTGTCCCATACGGCATCAGATTCAATAGGAAACCCCATTATGTCATAGTTTAGAGAAAATTAATGCCACCAAGCAAGAAAATGGGGCAAATATGTGCAACCAGTTTCTTAAGTCCATTGAAATAATTCAAACATGACCTTTCTCTTACCTATTCCAACAGCATGTTCCTATATCTACTCTTAACTACAACCTGTAGAGGCATTTTGTCAGACATCTTGTAAGTGTTTATACTTCATACAGAAGAGGGCAACATGAGTTAAAATGATACCAGTCTGTGACATCCCAGGAAGAATATGACCTTGCCACCGCTGGCAGTTCCTTGGTGGTCTAGCTTGCCAGCTATTTAAAACTTACAACAGATAGTGATACTCGAACAACAGAACCAGGAACTAAATTTTGTTACCATTGCATCGGAATCACTGTAGTAGTTGTGCATTTTCCAAGAAGATGCTATACAGCATGTGAGAAAATTTCTCGTTCCCCATCGTGCTCTCTTTGTCACGTACGCGACACGTTCATCCAGCACCACCATGCCACGGAGGCCTCTTATGCTCATCCATGTCCTCTCTATTATGGTGAGCCGAGCCGTCCACCTCCATGAACAGGAGGTCGGGCGTGTCCTCAATCATCCACGCCAGCTCGTTCCACGACCTCCATGAAAATGATGCAGGGATCGCTCCCCACGGTGTTGCCTCGTATCTCCAAGATATCCATGTCAGGGAGGATGGGTAGGCCTCCACACTCACCCATAAGCGCCAGGAGGACGCCAAACTTGTCCAGGACCGTGGGAAGGTTGCCTCCCTCTGCTTCGTCGCGCGTGGCAGCGAACTACCACTCTTCCATGGACCACCAGCGAGCCGAAGCCGGAAGCCATGCCCTCCCTCCCCATCTCCCATTGGCTGTACAATCCCCTCCCCCATCTCCGGCCGGTCGTGCCATCCCCTCCCTCCCCATCTCCCCGCAGCCACGCATCATGCCGCTGTAGGAGATCGCTGCCACGCGTTGCTTCTCAACTAAGTACAAAATAAGCATTTGCTGCATATATATCATGCATGAGATTTTATATCTACTAAGAAATAAAAAAAAGTTGGATACCCAAAACAATGAGCCAAAAGATTGAAATTGGGCAAAACGTTTTTACTGACACCTATATTGTGTTCATAGTCTTTTGTCTCCTCATATTGAACATGTAAGGAAGCCTAGACAAAACATCTACTTTACAGACCAAAGGCATATCAGAATTTCCAAAGAAGTTTTTGTTTAACAGAACTCCGAGCTTAATTATAATCTGCCAATCTACTACCCTTTATTCTAAGTCTAGTGACCTTTTCCATCACATGATTCCAATACATCTCTTATTATAAAATCCCTTAGGTAGGAAAGTAGAACTGAAAAATGAGGTAAGTTTTAAGGTAGGCAAACTTCCACCATACTCACATAAATTTCAATATCCTTATCCAAACGAATAAAAAATCCTGCATGGCATTAAAATACTTTTCCAATCAATCAATTTACATGAATAACAGGAAACAATAGCATGGTGTTAAAATCCTTGCCGCCATCCTGGAATTTTCCATAGGGTGAGAGAAACTGCGAACCAGATGTTCCATTACACCATGGCTGCAGGGATGGTCTTTAGAAAAAATAATTGTGGGAACAAACAAGTATCAATATGGTCTCTGATTCACTGAACATGAGCTTAAATTCTTCCAAATACGACAACTTGCCGAGTCCTTGCAAAATCTGACAAGAAAATGACACAACAAATTACATCTTCTCCTGGATAATTTCTTCCAATTCGAAAATATAAGCGCTGAATGCTTAGAATTAAAGCTAGCATTATTTCCATGTCAGCTGTACAGACGTTGATTCACATGCCACTACCAAAAGTATCATCCTTCAATTTAGTTTGCTGTGAGTATTTTCATTAGTACATGAGACAGCGATGTCCACATAGTTACGGTTGTTCAGCAGATGCATGTACAAGAGCTGATCTATTGCATAAAAGAACAACCAATTACCTTTGGGCAAGCAGAGAGGGGTGTGGAGGAGCATCTTGCTGCATCGTGCAACAGTCGCATCTTTGGGAAGGAAGCAGCGCAGCGCCGGGACTCAACTGGACCGGACAGGCAGGCGGCATAAGTGCTCGAGTCGAGAGGGCTGTATCCAGGTAGGAGGCCGGCACTGGAACGACAGAGAAGCTCGGTCGCGGACGGCGGAGCTCATGGTTGGGCAGGATGCCGGCGGCTCGTCAGATCGGGGCCTGAAACGCAGAAGGGCTGTGGCGCCGCCGAGATCCATGGAGGTGCTGCAGCCGTGCTGAAATCCCGCTCCTGTGCACTGCGTGCGTGGGTCAAACCGCG
The DNA here is from genome assembly GCA_030979885.1 of Lolium multiflorum. Classification (NCBI taxonomy): domain Eukaryota; kingdom Viridiplantae; phylum Streptophyta; class Magnoliopsida; order Poales; family Poaceae; genus Lolium; species Lolium multiflorum. The sequence continues at coordinate 58,930,216 of CM061749.1, read as the reverse complement.
AGCTCGCTTGACGGCGGCGCAGCGGATGGGTTGGCGGCGGATCTTCGCGCTTAGGAGCCGAAGGGCCGTGGAAGGAGCAGCGAAGAAGCACGAATTTGGGTTGGCCCATTTGGAGGCGTGAAGAGGCGACGCGGCCCAGGCCCGTGCAGGACGACGACGACGAAAGGGTTATAGTAGCAAAATAGGGAACATGTTCCTCCTTTTTAAGTAGTGTAGAAAAATGAGAATTTTAAAAATTGTATGGCTATGGATCAGTCTTTACTATAAGCGGAATCGGATGAGCTTTTGTCCTACCAGCAAAACGTGCAACTATATAGAGAACCTATTTTATTTAGGTGGATACATGATAGTATGATCTTACCTATTCTGAAAACAGAGACATGAAGTGATGAAATGGTAAATTTGTTGCAATTCGAAACAGGGTCCAGTAATCCCATTCACAAGAGAGTATGATAAAATATTAGCTGATGGTCCTTAACATTGTACAACATATCTAAAACTACCAACCTAATGGAGAAATCATGAGTGCTATTATCGCAATGAAAAATAGATAGATGAACGATTTTCAGATTTCCCAATATAATTCCAATGTACCTTTTGTTTAAACAGATCAAGAATTCAGAGAGCATGAACGTAAAGTTGTTGGATATCATATCAGACATCAAGCTGTGAATAAAAAACGGAATAGAGAATGCACCTTGCTAGTTTTTGGTAACACTTTAGTATGCCTCTTAGAATACAGGCACAATTAGATTCTGAAATTTTCTAAAAGAGTAATCCGGGATTGTTTATTCATGTAGCTACATTGTTGATCCATAAGCCCTAGCTGAAACAAAAATCTAATAATTAGAGATCATAACTCAATTAGGCAATAGCAAAAAAAATCAGTCTAGGAAATCCATCTATATTTGCATACCTTGTAAATTATCTCTACTAATCGTGTATGAAATCAGTTGAACTTGAGTTTGGTAACCTATGGAAATCCCAAAAGGATTAGAAGAGCAGTCCCCGCAAAAACTGTGATATTGCAACTGAACTCAAGTTCAATTGGCGGTGTTTGAAATAATAATAGTGCAATTTGTTTATTGCAACTGATCTTTTGAGGTACCCATAGGTTACCAAACTCAAGTTCTTCGTTGTTATCAAATGCAGCATAAGTTCTTTGTTGTTATCAAATGCAGCATCTTCCAGGCGCATACAGTTTATCAAACCAAAAGGACACAAAATCTGCTACGCATTTCACCCAAACTACATTAGCGGTATCAGTAATTAATCGCAGCTCTTTATACTTATCAACCGTCAAGTCACTGGGTACAAATATTATCATTAGTACCACCGGTGCAACCCTTGCATCCAGAGTGTATGACTTGTTCTGTCCTCAAATGCATAGGAACTCTACAAACACGGGAGGTTGCAAAGTTGTGATCTGTGTCTGGATGCAGGGCAGGCAGCATAGGTGTTTTCCTCTGGCTTCAACAATCCAATGCAAATTCGAGGCCACGGTTGGCACAGAAAATTAAACCATAAGTAAAACCAACAAGCAGAGCTTCTCGGACAAATTTAATTTCTCTCTTTCCTGGTGTTTCACTGTTATTTATGCATCTTCAAATATATATCCGAATTAAGCATATGATACTCTACAGATCTCTTTTGTTGAAGTATAGCAGTAGCAAAGCATTGGATATAACTATGATTTTGAGCAAACTCGATGTTGTTAGAAAGCAATAGAAAACCTCTGCAGTTTTTCCTTTCGTGCCACCTTAGAATTTTGCTCAGTTTAGAGCCAGTTTTACGTCTAAGTCCGTTTTAAATTGTCCAGAACCAGTGCAGCAGTACCTAGTGTACAAGTTTTCTGAAATCGATCTAATCTACCATCTGTTTCCTGACAAGTCGAGGGTTATTGTGCTCACTTGATACAAGCATCAGCAACGACGATGAAGACAGACACCAAGAGCATGAAGGAAACCTACACCGCATCCATGTATAGATCATGCTTACCTTCTCGCAGCAGAAGGCGCGACCAGCCGAGCAGGGGACCTCCTTGCCGACCACCAAACGCCCACCACTCGCCGGAGTTGCTCGTCCCGGCCAGACCGCTGCAGGAGGCAGCAAATCCGGCCGCCAACTGCCACTCCGGCTGGAGCCCAGGCCGCGACGACGTCGCCCCGGACGCAGACCCGCCGAAGCCCAGATCAGGCCCCACCGCAGCGATCCCCGCGCCTCAGCCACGCCCTGCACCTCCTCGCCAAAGCAGTGCCGTCCTGCGCCAAAGTCAGGCGCCGGCCCCTGCCTCCGTTCGATGAAGTGCCTCACGAGCGGGGAAGGAGATCCCGCCGCCGCCCACGGCGCGGGCTTTGCCCGGCGGCGGCGGCGAGGGAGGAGGGTGGAGGTGGAGCTGCTCCCAACGGCTAGGGCTGGCACAGTGGCACCCAGGTCGCCCGTGGGGAGCGACCGAGGGAGCTGAGCACGGGGGACGCGGCGGCTGCATCGTGGGATGGGGCAGTGGACGCGTCCGCGGCGAGGATGACCGGTAGGAGGGAGCGGGTCTTGTCGACGGTTGGGACGGGGACGGGGGCGGCGGCGAAACCCTATCGGATTTTGAAGAGGAAATCTCGGCGCGATAGGAAACACAATGGAGAGGCTTGGTTTTGGTGGCCCACTTGTCGGCAGCGATAGAGACGCCGAAGGAAACGAAGGTACGTTGGTTGACGACCAAAACTCGGTCGTAGTGCAGAGGTGGGCAGAATAGGGAACATGTTCCTTCTTTTTAAGTAGTGTAGATAGATAGATGTACAGTAGATAGATGTAGATAAGTAGTGTAGATGTAGAAATTGTAATAGGTGACTGGCTGGTGTCACAAACGGGCCAAAGATTTTTTCTCTAAGCCCAATCTCCTGAAAATCTTAGGCCTCTCTAAATCCCCAGATCTGAGAGCCTAGCTCAAACTACGAGTCCTCCCAAGTTTCCGGTTAGAAGTTGTATTCCAATAAACAATAGCTAAATCAATCGACGTCTTGTACGTCCCAAAAAAAGGAAAACGACGCTCCCTTGATTACACCCCTAATTATTCCTAAATCCGCGCCTGCCGGGAAGAAGTTGCGCCAACGCCTCCTCGCACTTCAGGCTACGCGCAAAGGGTTACCCGCGATTCGGATGGAAGCCTACCGCCTAGCCGTCGCTCCGCGAGGAGGGACCCTGCCGTGGCCGCGCGCGTATGCAAGTATGCAACTATAGCCACCATGAATGTTGTGTCGTGATCGCCACAGAGTGGGAGCCATGGATGATGCGCAGGCCCGGAACTGCCTATTTTCAATCAGGAAGCGCACACAGCGGGGAGTTTTCATGCCGGATAAAATTATCTTCCCTTGACCTTTTAGGCGTGGAAGGGAGATGGGTTGATCCGCATGGACAAAACTGATCCATGTTACAGACTGAATGGGATGAAATTTTTCAGCAGCAAGGTAGGTAGGCCTTCTAGCGACCCGTTTTTACTGATGCTATGTTTCTTTAAACGAGGCAAAAACTTTGTCTTTTATTGATATACGAGAAAAGAGTTAGCCTGTTTATAAGGAAAATTGGCCGAAAAATCGTTACAACACAACATCACACGCCTGCATCCGCCGCAACGCGACCCCCGGAGAGCCGCCGCACGCACCCTGCCCCGCAGCCTCCATGAGCCATCGCGAGAGCTTCGACGCACCGCCATGCTCCCGTGTTGGGCGCCACGAAGACGGTGACGACGCGCTGCCGGGAAGAACACCTCCGCCTGCCGGCACGACCGAGCCCAGAGAAGGCCCTCGTGGCCCAGAACCGGCCCAACCGCGTTAGCACGCACCTCCAGCCGCACGCCGCCTCGCACCACCAGACGCCAACCTCGCCGCCGCGCCCCACCCGGCGACGCCACGCAGCAAAGCAGCCCGGAAGAACACGTCCTCGCGCCGGCTTGACCGAGCCCAGAGAAGGCCCTCGCGGCCCAGATCTGGCCCATCCGCGTCGGCTTGCACGTCCAGCCGCACGCCGCCTCGCACCTCCAGACGCCGACCTCGCCGCCGAGCCCATCCAGACCAGCTCCGCTGCAACACACCGCCAGCGGCCTGCAGCGGCCGCGCCCGCCCGCTGCTGAGTCGCCGAACCGCGCCGCCCGGAGATCTCCCGTGCGCCGGGAGAAGAAAGGTGCCCTGCCGCCACCTTCCCTGTGGCGCGCACGGCTTTGCCGATGGCCCCTCCAGCGGCGGCGATGCGGGGGAGAGCGGTGGGAGGCCGCTAGGAGCGGCGGCGGCTAGGGTTCCCCGGTGTCGCCTTACTGATGCTATGTAAGTTGAAGTTTGTCTGCTTCCAGATTGAAAAAACGGAACATGAAAACTTGATGGAGGTCTACAGTATTCTCCAACGAATTTGACAGAGAATTGGTTGATCGCTCATGTTATTGTGCTATATAAAAAATTTAGTTCAACTTAATTTGGTAGCGTTATGATGTTTAAACTAGCATACGCATGAAGAAATTTGGAACAGAGGGACTATTTTGTATCAAAAAAATAAAAGTTTCGTAATGCATGTTATTGTTACAACTTACAAGGCATGGTAAACATGCAAATTCATCATTTCAATTTTTAAAATTTAAGTCATGTTTGTTCTGCGGCGAAGCGCGGGCATAGTGCTATGTCAATATTGAACCGATGCTGATCTTTTAACCATGTGTGAGAATGTAGCTGGTGACAATTGTGTACAATTTTCATGAAATTTCTAATAATTTAGGTGAGGCTAGCATTGATGGTCCAAATATTGTCCAATGGGTTTAGAGGCATGACCCCTGAGGTTCGACCACTCAGCCTGGCCCAATAGTTTTACCAGTGTTAAATACCCACTTTTCAATTATTTATGGATGAGTGGATATTGAATTATTATTGTTCTTGAAAAAGAATCATTGGACATGGGAACTCCACAAGTGGGCTATATATGTGTAGAGCAGACTCCAGGAATTTTTGGGTAATTCCCTAGTCAAAATAAATGATGGTTGATTTGGAAAGGCAATATTCAAATTTTGATATTTCTATATTTAGAATTACCGTTTTAGAGGTAAAACACTAGTTGTTGGGGATCAACAGTGACACTACTATATTCGGCAAGTAATTCTTCCACCAAAATATCGAAACAAGATCCAATTTACTTTAAGAGAAATATAAATAAAGAATACCTCAAAATTTGATAAATGGAATCACGAAAACAATGTTAGTTAAATTTGGGCATTACATTTTCATAAGATGCCAAACTGCAAAGAGCGCTTGAGGAGACCAGCTAATCACTAAGTCTCTCGATTTCAATAGGTTATAGAGTTTAAATAGTTTCCTCCACAAAAATTATCATGCTTCTTCGTTATACTCCCTTCATTTGAAAATAAGTGTTGCCAATTTGTTTAGATTAGCATAAATCTGCGAATCTACATAAATATGTGGTGTTTATTTTAAAACAGCGCAAGTATAAAAAAAGATGCGAGTTAGAGGGAGGAAGTACCATCGCCATCCACTCTACCTTTAAGAGTACACGAAAATATAAAGCAGGCCGTGTATTGGACCAAGATATAGCCCAATGGTTTGTCTTTAGCCCATGACAAGCACGAGTCCTCTGCTCTCGGCCGCCCCAGCTGACGATGTTGCGCCCTGCAACCCCGTCCTGGATCAGTACGGCAGCAACCTGCCATCCTCGGCGGGCGGGTGGCCTCTCCCGCTGGCGGTCTTGGAGAATCAGCGTGCCTTCGAGTCACCGCCCACCACTACGCCGGCATAGCAGCAGGTGGCGGTGCTGGAGGGGGTGCCCACGTCGCCGCATGTTGACTCCTCTACCCTCGTGACGGTCGAGTCGGACTACGACTCGGACGCTTCGGAGGAGTCACCGAGCGGGCTCACTGGTGCCCTGTCTGTGGAGGCCGGCGCTGGTGGAGCTCTCGGGGGAGTGTGGCCTTCAGGTGTTTGGGGAGGGGACGCTAGACGTGGACACGACGGCGGTGCCGCACAGGAGGAGGACCTAGATGGTGCCGGCTGGCCCGACGTGGAAGAGTGCTCGGTTCCAGGGTCCTACGACCGTGGTGTCGGCGATGCAGAAAGCCCAGCACAGGACAGCCTCCAAGAACCTCAACCACGCAGGTACCTTCACTCGCCTCGCCCACCTTCCCGACGCTCAGCTGTCATCTGTTGCGTGTGACTCTGGTCTCACTTTCATGACACAAACACACTCGGAATCTAAAATTATGTCGATCATGCGTGCCAAGGAGGCGGCACAAGCGCTGCTCGCCCAAGCTGCCCTGCGGAAGGAGCCGACCCAGGTGGGCGCTGATGCGGTGGTGGTGCCCTCGGGGCCTGGTGTAGAAGGGACTACACCGGTGGCCTCGGAGGAGGGTCAGGTGACCTTGGTGGACATCCTGGTCCAGGCTGCTCCTCAAGCCAATAAAAGGACCTAATCGGCCATGTTGGCGACCCGTCGTGGATGGAGTAAAGTCACGCTTGCTTAATGCATGCTGGTTTCTACAATATCTGTGGGTTTGGCAGACCGGGCTGCCGCACCCAGATTAAGGAGTTGATTTCCCGCGAACATCTCAACTTTGTTAGTCTGCAGGAAACCATCAAATCTTCCTTCTCTGCAAGCGAGCTGCTTAGCATCAACCCTGTCAGCCGGTTTGCGTGGCATGATGTACCGGTGGTAGGGAGATCCGTGGGAATCCTCTTAGGAGTTAATGAGGACTCTTTCGACGTGTTGGGTTGTAGTAGGGGCTCCTTCCACATTAGGGTTGACGTCCTTCAGCTAGACTCGTCTTCCCGTTGGTTACTTTTTGTGGTCTACGGCCCGGCTGACCACCGGTGATCTCCTGCATTCCTCCAGGAACTTATAGAGGCCATTTCGGCTTGTCCCCTGCCGCTTGTGGTGGGAGGTGACTTCAACCTGATCAGGGGATCTAGGGACAAAAACAATTCGAACATAAACTGCCACTGCGTTCATAGCATCAACGACTGTATAACTAACTTGGAGCTCCGAGAGATTAGGCGCACCGACGCGAGATATACCTGGTCTAACAAACAACTAAACCCGGTTCGATGCGTCCTGGACAGAGTCTTTATGTCCACCGACTTGGAGACTTTGTTCCCCCTATGCACCCTAGTGGCAGAGACCGTTATTGGTTCAGATCACTCTCCCCTCATCCTGAGCTCCGGGGAGGAGCTCAGAAAATGCAGCCGAGATTCTTCTTTGAGAAGAGTTGGCTGGAGCGCCCTGAGTTCGTTAGCCTGGTTACTTCCAAGTGGAACGAGCTGGCCGCGGTCCGCGGCAGGCGCGGACTCCATTGACAGTTGGAATCGGGTCTCGAGGGGCCTAAGGCAGTTCCTTAAAGGTTGGGGCACCAACCTCGGTAAGGAGGCCCGCGACCTCAAGCAGGACGTCCTAGCGCAGATCCAGGCTCTCGATGCTCAAGCTGATACTATGGGCCTTGACGAGGAGGGTTGGGTGTTGCACTATCACCTCGAAGGTCAGCTCTCTCACCTGGAGCGGCTGGAGGAGGTTTACTGGCGGCAACACAGCCGCCTCACGTGGCTGCTCAAAGGGGACGCCAACACTGCTTTCTTCCACACCATGACAAACAGGAGAAAGAGAAAATGCGCCATCTCGCTCCTCTCCACTAACTTGGGGGTCATCTCGGAGCCAGGCTCTGCGGGCTCACATCTATGACTCTTATAGTCAGTTGATGGCCCCCCGGGGTACAAGGTATGTGATACGTCCAAAACGTATCTACTTTCCCGAACCCTTTTGCTATTGTTTTGCCTCTAATTTGTGTATTTTGGATGCAACTAACACGGACTAACGTTGTTTTCAACAGAATTGCTCGTGTCTCGTTTTTGTGCAGAAACCCAACTTTCGGGAAAAACCTCGGGATTTTGACGAAAGGGCCTATTTTCCCGAATACTGACGGAGCCGAAGGACAAGTAAGGTGGAGGCCCGAGGGCCCCACACCATAGGGCGGCGCGGCCCGGGGGGCCCCCCTGTGGTGTGGCCCCCTCGGCTGGCCTCCGACGCCTCCTTCGGACTACTTATTCGCCTCGACCTAAAAACGCACGGGAGAAGTCGAGTCCGAAACCCTCCAAAACGCCGCCACATCGCGAAACTCCGTCTCGGAGCCGAAGTCTCCGTTCTGCACTCACGGACGGGAATTGAGGAGATCATCACCACCATCACCGCCAACGCCTCTCCATCAACCAGCCATGTTTCCCCATCCATGTGTGAGTAATTCCCCCGCTGTAGGCCGAAGGGGATGGTAGGGATTGGATGAGATTGGTCATGTAATAGCATAAGATTGTTAGGGCATAGTGCCTAGTGTCCGTAGATGGTACTTTTATGATATTGTTGCAACTTGTTATGCTTAATGCTTGTCACTAGGGCCCGAGTGCCATGATCTCAGATCTGAACATGTTATTATTTCATCATGATATTCGTTGTTTATGATCTTACTGCAAGTTGTATACATATGTCGCTGTCCGGAACCAATGGCCCCATGACAAAATCGGGACAACCGGAGGGAATGGTAGCGATGTGAGGATCACATGTGTTCACGGAGTGTTAATGCTTTGCTCCGGTACTCTATTAAAAGGAGTACCTTAATATCCAGTAGTTTCCCTTGAGGCCCGCTGCCACCGGCTGGTAGGACAAAAGATGTTGTGCAAGTTTCTCATTGTGAGCACGTACGACTATAATTGGAACACATGCCTATTGATTGATTAGTACTTGGACACCGTTTTATTATTATCTGCAAATGCCCTGCTATGATTGTTACATGAGTTTCTCTCATCCATGCAACGCCCGTCATCCGTCCCCGTGCCTACGTATTTTAATCCTGCTGTTTACTAAAATCACTCTGCTGTCTTTGTTACTCGTCGTTATTTCACTATCATATCGCTATAAAAGTTACTACGATAAACTCTTGCGAGCAAGTCTGTTTCAGTGCAGCTGAATTGACAACTCCGCTGTTAAGGCTTTCAAGTGTTCTTTGTCTCCCCTTGTGTCGAATCAATAAATTGGGTAATACTTCCCTCGAAGACTGTTGCGATCCCTATACTTGGGTCATCAAGACTATTTTCTGCGCCGTTGCCGGGGAGCATAGCTTTATTTGGAAGTTCACTTGGATTGATATTGTTCGCTGCAAATTCTCCATCATGGGTAAAACTCGCGATAGTAAGGTCGCCATATTACCATCCACTACAAGAAAAGGTACAACTCTGAGTACCTCTGCTGCTCTTGATTCACCATCTGTGATTGATAAACTTGTTTCACCACCACATGCTTCAAATGCTGGTACTTCTGCTGAATCTGAAAACTCTCATAATACTGATAATATGTATGTTGTGCTTGATGATAGTGGTTCATTGGGAACTTTTCTAGATGCTAAAATTGCTAGGTCTAGACAAATTGAAAATGCTGAAACTCCTGATGTTACTACACCTGTTAATTCACCTGAACTTGAATACTCTAGTGATGATCTTGATGAAGATTATGTGGAACTTGATGATGATTTTATTGAAAAATGCAATGCTACTAATGATGCAAGAAAGATTAAAAAGTTGCTTGCAGAACATACTGTTAGATATAAACTGTCTCCTGATCCTAAATTTGCCACATCTCCTATAAACATTAGGGATAAAGATTATGATTTTTCTCTTGATTTATCTCATATAGCTATTGTTGAGAAAACACCTTTTTGTGGTACTGAAAAAGAAAGTGCTGTTGAACACATGACTGAGTTATCTACTTTGAGTAGCTTGTTTTCTGATGATGTTAAGAAGCGTACTTACTTTGTTGCTAAAATCTTTCCATTCTGATTAAAGGATGACGCTAAAACTTGGTATAATAGTTTGCCACCTAGTTCTTTTAAAAGTCCAAAAGAATTGCTTGCTGTTTTCTTTCGGAAATACTTTCCTGCTAGTGCTCAACATGCTGCTTTGCAGAGAGTTTGTAATTTTGATCGGGAGATGAAGAGAAATTGCACGAGGCTTGGGCAAGATTTTGCTCTCTTATTAGAGCTCTGCCTGACCATGATTTGGAAAAGCATGATTTACTTGATATATTTTATAGTGGACTAACCATTGAGTCTAGGGCATACCTGGATAGTTGTGCTGGTTGTGTTTTCAGGAAAAGAACTCCAGACGACGCTGAAGAATTATTGGCTAAAATAGGCCGGAATTATGATGATTGGACTACGCCTGAACCAACTCCAACGCCAATAGTGAAGAAGAGGGGTTTAATTAAGTTGAATGATGAAGATATGAGGGAAGCCAAGAAGTCTCTCAAGGAGAAAGGTATTAAATCAAGATGTGAAGAATCTACCTCCAATAGAAGATATATGTGAGATAATTCCCCTTCATCCATGATTGAGGTAAACTCCCTTCAACGCTTTACTAGAGAAGATATTCCGTATTCAAAACCTCCTGCACAATGCTTATATGAGTTTGATAATTATATTGTTAAGCAAGAAAATTTTAATATGAGAGTAGAGAATCATTTAATGGAAAATTCTCAAGCTATTAGTCAATTGCATGATATTGTGGAGAGAACCTCCGATGATGTTAAGATGCTTGTTAAACATTTTCATATGGTTCAAACTCAAATTGATCAACTCACTAAAGTGCAAAATGACTTGCTAGGAAATAATTCTAAAGAAAAACATGCTTATGAAGTAACAACTAGAGGTGGTGTCTCTACCCAGGATCCTCTATATCCTGAAGGGCATCCCAAAAGAATTGAACAAGATTCTCAACGCATTGAACCTAGAGCTCCATCTAAGAAAAAGAAGAAGAAACATAAAAATGTTGTAGAATCCTCGAACCTGTTAATGATCCTAATAGTATTTCTATTTCTGATGCTGCTGAAACTGAAAGTGGTAATGAACATGATAAAGATAATGATAAGAATGATACTCCGATAAAGAAAGAGGTTGAAAAAGAACACGAAAAGCATGCTAAAAATAAAAAGTATACTAAAGAAGATTTTATTACCGAGAAACATGGTAATGAAAGAGAACCTTGGGTGCAAAAGCAAATGCCTTTTCCTGCTAAGAAACTAAAATCAAAGGAAGAAGAACACTATAATAAATTCTGTGATTGGATGAAACCTTTATTCTTGCAAATCCCTTTGACTGATGCTATTAAATTGCCTCCTTATTCAAAGTATATGAAAGATATTGTTACTAACAAAAGGAAAATCCCCAATGAGGAAATTTCCACTATGCTTGCTAATTACTCTTTCAATGGCAAAGTTCCAAAGAAGTTGGGCGACCCAGGTATACCTACTATTCCTTGTTCTATTAAGAATAATTATGTTAAAACTGCTCTATGTGATTTGGGAGCGGTGTTAGTGTTATGCCTTTTTCTCTTTATAAGAGACTTTACTTAGACAAGTTGATACCTACGATATATCTTTGCAAATGGCTGATAAATCTACCGCTATTCCTGTTGGTATATGTGAGGATGTTCCTGTTCAAGTTACTAATAACTGCTTGATATTAACTGATTTTGTTGTGTTGGAAATGCTGAAGATGATAATATATCTATTATTCTTGGGAGACCTTTTCTTAACACCGCAGGGGCTGTTATTGATTGCAATAAAGGAAAGTTTACTTTCAATGTTGATGATAAGGAACACACTGTCTATTTCCCTAAGAGGATCGAGAAAGCGTGCGGAGTTAATACTATTTCTAATGTGAGAACTATCAAAGTGGGAACTATTGATTGTCCTATATATGAGCCTAAAGAAGAATATCAAACTCTTGTGATTGGATCCATATCAATACAATTCAAGGTAACATCATTGATTTGAGGTTTATTTCTTCATATGCTATGTAAAATTTATTTGGTGGCAAGACTTGATCAACCTTGTTAACAAATACATCTTATATGCATAGAGGAGGTAAACAACATCTCTTTCTTCCTCCACTTGCTCTAGTTGCTGTAGCACTTTTATTTTGCAAAGTTCCTTAGTTTATTAGAGATTTCAAAATTTTCCTGGCCAGTAATAATAAATTTAATACCCAGAAATGTTCATTTTTCAAAGTTTTCAAAAATTCGTGAAAATTACAGCGTTGGTCCTATTTTTCGACGAGGCACCTGGGAGCACGAGAGGATGACCTGTGGGGCACCACAGTGCCACACCACAGGCGGCGGCCGCCAGGGGGGCGCCACCACGTGGTGGGGGCCCTCCTTGCCCCACTACATCATCTCTTTCTCCCAGCATCTTCTCTCTCCGAAAAAACTCGAACCAACTTTCCCTCACTCGCGTTTTGCTCAAGAGCTCAGGATTTTTCGATCTCTTTGCTCAGCCCAGATTTCTGTCTGAAATTTGGCACATTTGCTCTCCGGTATGTGACTCCTCCGCCTATCCAAGTAGAATTTTGTTTGGTTGAGTATATCTTGAATATTTTGTTGCTGTAGGTAACATGTTTAGTGAGCTTGCATGCTTGTTCTAAGTGGTAGAAATTAGTTTTGATGCATGATTAGTACTCTAGCAAGTTCCTATGGTAGTTTCCCTCAATTATATGTCACCAAATCAAGTTTTATATTGTTTGTTGAAAATTTCAGAAAATGGAAGGAGGTAGGCACCAACTCAACCAACATGAGTTGGAGGTGCCACAGGTCATGAGAGTTCACCGAGAAGAAGGAGTATATCCCACTTACTATCCGTGTGCGGATTTCATGAGAAGTGCAGGGATCTTGCAGGACGTCCGAAATTTAATCTCTCGTGCAGGATTGGATGATTTTGTTGATGGGGAACCATGCCAATATGTGAAACTGACTATGTCAGTAGTGCAAGATTTTAAATTCAGTTGGTCACGATCTAACCCCATGGTTCAGTACACAATTTATAATAAAACGGTCAACTTGCCATTCAGTGATTTTTGTGCAGCAATCAGAGTGCCGCAATGGGGATCATGCGAGAAGATAAAGGGATCGCCGCAAGAGCTCTTGGACCTCTTCAAGATGATTTGTCATGGAAGGAGCTTCTCAGGATGATGGTGGTAAATCAGTAGTATGCATTTCCCAGCTATTCGTTACTTTGCTTATTTCATTACCAAGTGCGTTCTAGCGAGAAAGAATGGAGGTAAAGTAACTATCCCGGATCTAGCCTTTCTAGCTGCTGCATTACAAGGTAATAGGACTTATAACTTGGGAGCTTTGATAGCCAACAGACTTGCCACTAACCGTGAGAGGGGAGGAATTTGTGGGGGTCTCATCGCCTCTCGCTTATTAGCTATGCATAATGTAGGACCTCACCATCTTGATATTCCGCTCCCCATGGAGAAACTTGACATAGCTTCCATGATTAAGCATGAATTTCTTTCTGGTTCGTCTAATTTAAGGAACCTGTATTATAGAATAACATTTTACAAGAAATCTTGGACAAGGACTAAGAAAGTTGAAAAATTAGTAGGATTGCCTGCACCTTCTCTGTTTAACCTTGATTCCAGGGAGGATTGGTCAGTCACGGAAAGTGCAGTCAACGCATACATCGAGGGAGGAAGCCATCGTGCACGAGACAACACAGATGAGGTCGAGGAACACCTCGACTCGTCATCCGATGCAGCAAGCTCTTCGCATCCACAAGCTGGGTATGAGGAGCCCCCACGTTTTTCCTCTGCATCGGTACCTTATTATGATTACTCCATGTATGATACACCGGCGTGGAACCCAGACCCTCGATGGGGTTGAACTCCATTTAGGCCAAAAGCCTAAGCTTGGGGGGAGGTATACCGGCATCACTCATTCTTTGCTTATTATGGTTGCTGGATACTTGTATATATTTGTTTACTTTGTTTGAGTGGTTTTCTAATGAGAGGAAGATGATATTTGGGGAAGTGCTGCCTGAAAACAGATTCTGGGCTGTTACCGTAAAAATTCGTGCGCACAGCCAGAACGTTATTTTGAGTTGCAAATTTTGTGCAGGTTCCCAGGTTGTTATCTAACTTTCATTAGTTGAACACTTTTTGAACTGAGCAACGTAAGAATTTTCTAAAAATCGATTTCTGTACTGCTGTCAGGTTTTGGCAGATTTCTGCCATCTCGCTTTTCTGTGTTTCTTTTAGTTTGCTATTTCTTGTTTCCACTTTGTTTCTTTCCTAAAACACAAAAAGACCAAAAATATTTCTGTTGTTTCTCTTCATCATTTGTTTATCTTTGTTTCTTGCAATTGTTTCGCTTTATTTGCTATTGCTAGTTTGCTATAAGAAAACCCAAAAAGATTTTTGCTTTGTTTGCTTGTTTCCTTTTGTTCTTGTTCTCAAATTCGAAAACACCAAAAATATTTGCTGTTCTTCTTTGGTTTGTAAAGTTCTTTATGAGTTCAATGGTCTTCGGTGGCTGGAGCGTGGTTTTCATTTCATATTATCCAAGCTACACAAGTGAAAAGGCAATAATGACGATCTACGACAATCTGATTGTGGTGAGAGGCTGGTATGAACTCTATTTGTTTTCATTTCTGTACATATACTCATCCATGTGAGCATGCTTAGTTGGTTCATGTGAGGTATATGTTATTTAAGAAAGTCATGTAGTTAATGATCTCTCATGTTTAGCTCCAATTTATTAATATGAGTAGCATGTCATGGATGTTTGCTTGCATTGTTTTATTCATAAGTAAGTATGGCATTGTGGTATCCTCCTCTGAATAATTCATTTATATCGACTTGTCACATGCTCACGCATGCATATGACTGAACAAAAGTCAATTAAGCCTCCATGATTTACAATTGCTTCAGAGTTCTTGTATCACTTTTATGCCTCAGTTAATTTATTTTGCCGCAAGCATGATTATGACAGTTATTGCTCTCTTGATTTGTCGCTCCCTAGTCTTTTGCTAGCCTTCACTTGTACTGAGCGGGAACGCTGCTCGTGCCTCCAAATACATGAAAACCAAGTTATTCCAGAGTGTCCACCATAAATACCTATGCATGGCATTTCAAACCATTCCAAAGTAAATTCTCATGCGCTACCTTTAAAATCTTCAAAATGCTTCTTAATTTGTGTTAATGTTTCATAGCTCATGAGGAAGTATGTGGTGTTTAGCTTTCAACCTTGTCATTTACTTTTGACGGACTCTCATATGGAATAGTGGCACATCCGCTTATCCAATAATTTTGCAAAAAGAGCTGGCAATGGGATATTAATTAACTTAAATAGACACTCCTCCATGGTTTGTGATTGTTGGACGGCACCCGAAGGATTCAGTTAGCCATGGCTTGTGTAAGCAAAGGTTGGGGGGAGTGTCATCATCATATAAAACTAAACTAAAAAAGGCACTCCTTCATGGTATGTGATTGTTGGCAGGCACCCGAGGATTCGGTTAGCCATGGTTTGTGTAAGAAAGGTTGGAAGGAGTGCCACATAAAAATACAAATAATACATGGGAGCCGCTCTTGAAAGTCCGGTTGGCGAGGTAGTTGGTGTACCCATTACCATTCGTTGACAACAACAAACACCTCTCAAAATAATTTTACTCACCTTTTACAAATGAAAAGCTCTAGCGCATGTTAATCCTGCTTCCTCTGCGAAGGGTCAATCTTTTACTTTTATGTTGTGTCTCCATCCTTTCTTTGAGCACTTTCTTGAGAGCACAACTGTCATTCTTAGTATAATATGCTTGTCTCAAAATATGATTGATTGTGGTATAACTTTGATGCTTTTATCTTTGACAACCACTACTTCTAGTCTTTCTATGAACTCCAGAGGTGCCTGGCATTTATGTTTTGCCGATCAAATACAAAGCGAGATACCACTTTATCATACTCTCTTATGAACATTGCAATCCTGCTTATATACATGATTCATGATGCTTATTATTAATTGTTGGTACCTCTTCATGATTGACATAGTTGTTAGATGATCTTATTTGCATGTACCTCATTATGAATTGCTCAAGTATTAGCCATATCATGAGAATATATACATCATATGAGCAAATGTGTTCGTGAAAGTTCTTTTATCGCTCAGTTGTTAACTGAATTGCTTGAGGACAAGCAATAAGCTAAGCTTGGGGGAGTTGATACGTCCAAACCGTATCTACTTTCCCGAACCCTTTGCTATTGTTTTGCCTCTAATTTGTGTATTTTGGATGCAACTAACACGGACTAACGCTGCTTTCGAGAATTGTTATCTCGTTTTTGTGCGAAACCCAACTTTCAGGAAAAACCTCGGGATTTTGACGAAAGGGCCTATTTTCCCAGAATACTGACGGAGCCAGAAGGACAAGTAAGGTGGAGGCCCGAGGGCCCCACACCATAGGGCGGCGCGGCAGGGGGCCGCACGGCTGTGGTGTGGCCCCCTCTGCTGGCCTCCGACGCTCCTTCGGACTACTTATTCGCCTCGACCTAAAAACGCACGGGAGAAGTCGAAGTCGCCGACTCCAGAACACCGCCACATCGCGAAACTCCGTCTCGGGAGCCGGAAGTCTCCGTTCGGCACTCCGCCGGACGGGGAATTGGAGGAGATCATCACCGCCATCACCGCCAACGCCTCTCCATCAACCAGCCATGTTTCCCCCATCCATGTGTGAGTAATTCCCGCTGTAGGCTGAAGGGGATGGTAGGGATTGGATGAGATTGGTCATGTAATAGCATAAGATTGTTAGGGCATAGTGCCTAGTGTCCGTAGATGGTACTTTTATGATATTGTTGCAACTTGTTATGCTTAATGCTTGTCACTAGGGCCCGGGTGCCATGATCTCAGATCTGAACATGTTATTATTTCATCATGATATTCGTTGTTTATGATCTTACCTGCAAGTTGTATACACATGTCGCTGTCCGGAACCAATGGCCCCAAGTGACAAGATCGGGACAACCGGAGGGAATGGTAGCGACGTGAGGATCACATGTGTTCACGGAGTGTTAATGCTTTGCTCCGGTACTCTATTAAAAGGAGTACCTTAATATCCCGTAGTTTCCCTTGAGGCCCGGCTGCCACCGGCTGGTAGGACAAAAGATGTTGTGCAAGTTTCTCATTGCGAGCACGTACGACTATAATTGGAACACATGCCTATTGATTGATTAGTACTTGGACATCGTTTTATTATTATCTGCAAATGCCCTCGCTATGATTGTTACATGAGTTTCTCTCATCCATGCAACGCCGTCATCCGTCCCCGTGCCTACAGTATTTTAATCCTGCTGTTTACTAAAATCACTACTGCTGTCTTTGTTACTCAGCTGCTGTTATTTCACTACTGCTATAAAACTGTTACTACTGATAAACTCTTGCGAGCAAGTCTGTTTCCAGGTGCAGCTGAATTGACAACTCCGCTGTTAAGGCTTTCAAGTGTTCTTTGTCTCCCCTTGTGTCGAATCAATAAATTGGGTAATACTTCCCTCGAAGACTGTTGCGATCCCCTATACTTGTGGGTCATCAGTATGTCTTCCTTACGACCCACTAACTGGGACGCGTTGGGGCGGGTCTCGGAGGAGGATAACGAAGCCCTTACGCTATCCTTCACCGAGCAGGAGATGGACATGGTCCTCGCTAGCATGAGACTGGACACGGCTCCGGGACCGGACGGGTGGCCGGTAGTGTTCTTCAAGACCTTCTGGAGGTTGCTGAAACCTTTTGTCTTGGCTATGGCCAACGATTTCGCTGTTGGGAGAGTGGATATCGCCCGCCTAAATTTTGGGATCTTGACGCTCATCCCTAAGGTTCACGGTGCTGACGACATCAGGATGTTTAGACCTATCGCTCTCATAACCTTCATTTTCAAATTCTTCACCAAAGCTTATGCTATTCATCTTTCTCCGATCGCCCACCGTACCATTAGTGTTACACAGTCGGCCTTCATCAAAGTTTTACTAAGTTTATAAAAAATAAGCATTTAGAATACTAAATAAATATCAATAGATTCATCATAAAGTATATTTTCTCAATATATCTATTCAATATTATATGTGTTGATATTCTCATAAATGTTTGATCATACTTAGTAGGGCTTGACTTTTGACTAATCTTATACGTCTTTTTATTTTGGGACGAGGGGATCATTAATCTTCTGCTAGCTCAAATATGTTTTGTTATTTTCTTTTAACGATATGAGAAATACAAGAGACACCCTCTATCTCAAATTTGAACAGTTTTTTATGCATAAGAAAGAAAGTTTTAGTTAATTAGATTTAAACTTATTTAGCACAGATTCATTAAAAACGAAACAAAAATAAATTAAATTTAAACTACCGTTCATTTAAACTTAGCCCTATTTTGGGCAATTTTTACACAAAAGAAAACCCTATATGGGCTTTAAACTCATAAAAAGAAACCCTAGTCTAGGGTTTGGGACGCGGTGGCCGCCGATGTGTCACCCTACTCCCAGTAGTACTCCTCCTCGTCGTCGTCGGTGAGGATGATGTCCCCCCGTCGGCGACACGTTGTTGCAGCTGGACACGTCAGAGGGGGCCGGGGACTCCGGCCAGGGCGACCACTGCGCCCTTTCCCAGGCGGAGTGCGGGTCTGGAGGGCTCACCGGCATGCGCAGGTGTGCTAGCCGCGCCGCCTCCTTCTGCCGCTGCTCCGCCGCAGTGGCCTGCAGCTCCGCCTCGTGTTGGAGCGCGGCTAGGCACTCCCCCTCCTCCCGGAGCACGGCCTGGCGCATGGCCTCCTCCTGTCGGCGCGCAATGGCGAGGAACGCCCACGAGTCGGCGTCCTTCTTGGCCTTCCTGGCCTCCTCCTCCAGCGCGGAGGCGCACAACGCCTCGGCGAGGTGCAACCATTTGGCCAGCTCCTCGAGGTCGTTGACCTCATGGGACGCCGCCAGCGCGGCCTGTAGCTCGGGGTCGTCGTCCTCCTCGGGGGCCTGTAGCTTGGGCTGGGCCTGTGGCGCTTGTGCTGGCACGGCCCGCGGAGGAGTAGCCGCGGGCTCGTCGATGTAGAGGCCGCCGGAGCGGCGGCCAACCCTCCTAGCAGGCGTGTGCGGCTGCACGCGAGGCCGCGAGCGAGGTGACATGGGCATACCCTTCGGGTACCCATTATTAGTATACCTGGCTCAGCCCAATATGGAGAAGATCCAATATGGAGAAGGCCCAACAAGGCAACCCGAAAAAGTAGTCGACTAGGACTCTTGTAAAACCCTAGGCTGGTTGCATATATAAAGCTAGCCAGGGCACCCGATATAAAGGGGACAACAGATAAGACAGCATAGCTCCGCCTATGGCGGAACCCTGTAAACACATCTATGATCATATAGTAGATTGCTAGCAGCACGTAGGGATCCTCCACCGAGGGGACCCGAAGCTGGGTACGTCGTGTGCCTAATCTCGACCCGGAATCTCCATCGTCGCTCTCTCCCGAAACCCTAGTCTACAATATGTAGGCATTGCCGAGGTAATCCCTCGTCAATTGGCGTCGTCTGTGGGAACTGCGACGACTGGATTTTGTCATCCGGGCGGGATCCGTCGAGTTCATCATCAATAACTCTCAGTTCGTCATCAACTACTACATCTGCCGGCGGGCCGGATTTTTTCGCGTCATCGACAATCACCAGATCTCGTCTGGCCGGTTCTTCGGTAACTGGCGGGTGCGGCCGATCGAAAAATCGCCTGGAGTAGCACGTCGCGTACATGAGCTGCTAGAGGAGAATCGCGCGCGCATGACGGCAAGAATACAAGCGGCTTCCATCTAGGAATGGCAACGGGTCTGCCCCCGCGCGGGGACTGCCTTTTCTTCCCCGTCCCCGCGTTTGTGAAATTCCCCCGTCCCCATCCCCATTCCCCACCTTGGGGACTATTTTTCCCCATCCCCATCACCCACCGGGTATAGCAGACCCATGGGTTCCCCACCCCTATCACAAACAGTACACAAATCATGAAAATATCGCAAAAAATCAAGCTCAAAAATAACTTAATACGTGCAGAGTCAAAACACCACACACTGACACACATAAGACATAACGAGTACTTATGTTTGACTCACATAGTTCACACAACGAGGGTTTGACCGAAGAATGGTTTATATAGACAAAATTTTGGCAACAAATCGCGTGATTACCAGAAGGTAAGCAAGCATTAGTGACGGACGTAAATGTGTGTTTAGCTGAAATTAAGCAGGACAAGCTAAATTTGTGGGATATTACCGATACATGCGGGGCTCCGCGGGGTTCGGGTATGGGGACTGCTGGAACGCCCCCCGCCCCGCTCTCCCCATCGGGGAGCAAGTCTTGCCGTTAATACCCCCATGGGGATAAATTAGATACCACACCCGGCCCCTAATAGAGGAAAACCCCGTCGGGTTTCGGGTAAACGGTCCCCGTTGCCATCCCTACTTCCATCACGCCACGAAGACGAAATTTGCTGCTGTCCACGTGATTCTTGTCTCATACGGCAGTTTCACTTGGATCAAGTTCCGAGCAAGACAACTCCAACAGAGCTTGGATTACGACCAACTCCAGAACTAGGAACGCACCCCCCACCAAGATAAGTTTTCTATTCAGTACATTATCTTTCATCATTACTCATCCAACTAATTATTTCATCTAGACCTAATCATCCATACGTACATAGTGTTCACCTATCGTTTGGATTTAACCTTCTGCGCGAGTGCATGTGTTCATCTAGTATCTGGTAGGCAGTTATAGTATGGAACAATTTCGAGTCCACTAGATTGGAGGAGAAAGTTTCGACCTGCCCGCAGCCTTGAACCCGAGGAAGTTAGGCGATGGAGTCTGGACTTCACCCAACAAACCCCGGCTTCATCGACTACTTCCAGTCAGGCGCCGTCGCAGCCGATAAAAAGCTAAGTGTTACTTTTTAAAGAGTCAATCATTATTTATTTTCGCCGCACCCGGATACTCGGGGGCTGCAACATTGCATCATTACAGAAAATTTACCCAACACTCGGGGTTGTGTCCACAAATATACTCGGTTACTTGGTGAAGTTCTTTTCTTCATCTCTGGATATATCTTCTCCGACTCAGTGGAATTATTTTCTTCGGCTCAGTGGAATTATTTACTTCGATTTAGTGGCTTTATATTCTTCGGCTTATTGGATTCTGTCTTCGTCGGATTCATTTTATAAGACTCATCTATATGGATATTATTGGCTTACTCTTATAGAACATTACCCGGGGCGTTTTGCGTCACTGGATTTATCATCAAGGATTATTACTGGATTTATTTTCTTCGGCGGATTCATCTTCTATGGTTATTACTGGAACTATTTTCTTCGGATCAATGGATTCATCCTCTATGACATCAGCGGATTCATCTTCTATGATTATTACTGGATTCTTCGGGCCAATGGATTCATCCTCTATGATATCGACGGATTAATCTTCAATATATGCTCTATATCTAATGGCGTAATCTTCAAATATGGATTCATCTCAAATACTTCATCTGGGATTCATCTTCGTATATTATTGTCTATGGCTACATTTTAAATGGCTTCACCAAACATGACGCCGCTACTCCATCAAATTATTTCGACGTCACGCCTAAATGCTCGGGGGCTCGACAACGATTTCGCCTCGGGTCACGACTGCGACACAACAATCATGAGATCACCTCAGCAACGCTCACGGGCTTGGCTATTTCTTCATCAACAATTTCGCGGCATCCACTTTTGCTAATTCGGTGTTTCTACTTCCGCTCAACTTTTTCGCTGCACTCGAAGACCTCATCACGCATCGACTCCGTTGTGCCCAATAAGCTAAGTGTTCCTTTATTTCACATAAAGTTGATTATCATTTAATTTCACCGCACCCGACACTCGGGGGCTGCGCGGTATATATTCACTTTACATATCATCGAATCTGAGCATCTGACACCGCATGCGAAAAAGAGAGTCAAGGAAAAGATAGAAAAAGTTTGTTTATTTGTGCAGGAGATAGCAAATTTCAAAGTATATAAGAGAGAACCCGACGAAATTTTCTTCAAGAGAGAACCCGACAAAATCTTCTTCAGGGAGGAACCCGACGAAATCAAAAGAGCACCCGACAAAATCTTCTTCAGGGAGGAACCCGATAAAATTGTGAGAGAACCCGACGAAATTTTCTTCAAAAGAGAACCCAATGAAATTTTATTCAAGGAGGACCCGAAGAATTATCTTCAAGGAGGTGCCGAAGAATTATCCTCAATGAGGTGCCGAAGAATTCTACTCAAGGAGGTGCCGAAGGATTATCCTCAAATAGGACCCGAAGAAATTTTCCTGAGGGAGGAACTCGACGAAATTATCATCAAGGAGAAACCAAAAAAAAAAAAAAGAGGAGTAGAAAAAAAAAGGGAAAAAAGAGGATGGACAAATCTTCGGGTCCATTGACTCGTCATTTGTTCTGAGCAAGAGCATCGGCGATGTGCCTAACGACAATATAGAAGAACCAATATATTCGGCTGTCTCATCAAGCCCGAGAGAAAAATATAGAAGAACCCGCAAAATGGGTCGTTGCATCAGAAAAAGGCACTCGACAATATATTCTAACGCCAAAGTTGCGATCAATTTCTGAATGCCGCAAATTTGCGAAGGTAAGACCCCGATCCGTTCTCTGGGCATGGCATCGCCGAAGACTGCGCTCTGCTACTTTTATCCGTATCAACAGACTTAAGAAAATCCTAACGGACGCGTTAGGTACCCGATAAAATATTACTCGACATAATGGTAAGACCTTAAGCGGCACCCGTCGAGTTAACACCGTATCCCGAGATCATGTCCAGGGACGTGATCTTGAAGTAGGTTTTTGCGGATTGCCACTAGAGCAGTTAACTAGTACCTGATCCGTCGATGAACTAGCCCCAATTACCATTATCCCTGTACAATATAGATATGGATGTCAAATAAAAATAGCAACGGCTTGGAGTCGGTAAAAAGAGGGGCTGCGCCAAGTTCTTTATTGAGTAGTACAACTTGAGCCTATGCCAGGTGCAAGCACCTGCTCATAGGCTCGGGGGCTACTCTTATCGAGAGTATTGTTTACCCTGTCGATAAGATACAAGAAAGAGAAAAATTGTGGAGTCGATTAAAAGCAAGTTGAGCCTACACCCAAGTGCAAACACTTGGCCGTAGCCTCGGGGGCTACTCCCATCGGGAGCGCTGGTCGCGCGCACGATAAATGTGAAAAGCTCAAGAAAGAAGGACAATATAGCGGCATAAAGAGTTGAGCCTACAACCAAGCACAAGTTCTTGGCTGTAGCCTCGGGGGCTACTCCCATCGGGAGCGCTGGTCGCGCACCCGATAGAAAGAGAACTTCGACAGCATTTACGGCAATTAAGGTTTGTAGACTCAACTCGATTCTACGACTCGAGTGGAGCCTACTCCCATCGGGAGCACATGGATTTCATCAAGTCCTCCAGAAATATAGTGAAGTTCTTCATCGAGTAGTACAACTTGAGTCTATGCCCAAGTGCAAGCACTTGCCCATAGACTCGGGGGCTACTCCCATCGGGAGCGCTGCCGCGCACTCGATAATTTCAAGAATCGTCGATATCATCTACGCTACACATGATCTACGACATGGACCTCGCCTTGTATTTCTTCGACTTCGGAGATGGTTATGCTTGGAGTTTCTACGCAAGTCTTCGACTTCCCTATAAACTCGGGGGCTACTGACATGGGCATACCCTTCGGGTACCCATTATTAGTATACCTGGCTCAGCCCAATATGGAGAAGATCCAATATGGAGAAGGCCCAACAAGGCAACCCGAAGAAGTAGTCGACTAGGACTCTTGTAAAACCCTAGGCTGGTTGCATATATAAAGCTAGCCAGGGCACCCGATATAAAGGGGACAACAGATAAGACAGCATAGCTCCGCCTATGGCGGAACCCTGTAAACACATCTATGATCATATAGTAGATTGCTAGCAGCACGTAGGGATCCTCCACCGAGGGGACCCGAAGCTGGGTACGTCGTGTGCCTAATCTCGACCCCGGAATCTCCATCGTCGCTCTCTCCCGAAACCCTAGTCTACAATATGTAGGCATTGCCGAGGTAATCCCTCGTCACGAGGCCTCGCCATCGCCGAGGTGAAGCACGTGCGGCGGCGCGCAGCGTGCTCCACCTCGAACTACAAGTCCCACTTGGGACTTGCGTCGTTGTAGGCGGTGTCCTCCCGGAGGTCCGTCGGCATCTGCGCGCGCCGCTGCTGGATCTCCACGACGCGGGCGCGGCTGGTGCCCGGGATCGACTGCACCGGAACCCGATCTGGGCTTGATGACCCACAAGTATAGGGGATCGCAACAGTCTTCGAGGGAAGTAAAACCCAATTTATTGATTCGACACAAGCGAGACAAAGAATACTTGAAAGCCTTAACAATGGAGTTGTCAATTGAGCTGCACTGGAAACAGACTTGCTCGCAAGAGTTTATCAGTAGTAACAGCTTTATAGCAGTAGAGTAGGAATAACATAAGCAGTAAGAGACAGCAGTAGTGATTTTAGTAAACAGCAGGATTAAAATACTGTAGGCATGGGGACGGATAACGGGCGTTGCATGGATGAGAGAAACTCATGTAACAATCATAGCAGGGCATTTGTAGATAATAATAAAACGGTATCCAAGTACAAAGCAATCAATAGGCATGTGTTCCAATTATAGTTGTACGTGCTCGCAATGAGAAACTTGCACAACATCTTTTGTCCTACCAGACGGTGGTAGCCGGCCTCAAGGGAAACTACTGGATATTAAGGTACTCCTTTTAATAGAGTACCGAGCAAAGCATTAACACTCGTGAACACATGTGATCCTCACGTCACTACCATCCCTCCGGTTGTCCCGATTTCTCACTTCGGGGCCATTGGTTCCGGACACATGTGTATACAACTTTGTGTAAGATCATAAACAACGAATATCTTCATGAAATAATAACATGTTCAGATCTGAGATCATGGCACTCGGGCCCTAGTGACAAGCATTAAGCATAACAAGTTGCAACAATATCATCAAAGTACCAATTACGGACACTAGGCACTATGCCCTAACAATCTTATGCTATTACATGACCAATCTCATCCAATCCCTACCATCCCCTTCGGCCTACAGCGGGGGAATTACTCACACATGGATGGGGGAGACATGGCTGGTCGATGGAGAGGCGTTGCGGTGATGGCGGCGATGATCTCCTCCAATTCCCCGTCCCGGCGGAGTGCCGGAACGGAGACTTCTGGCTCCCGAGACGGAGTTTCGCGATGTGGCGGCGTTCTGGAGGGTTTCTCGCGACTTCGACTTCTCCCCGTGCGTTTTAGGTCGAGGCGAATAAGTAGTCCGAAGGGGGCGTCGGAGGCCGGCCGAGGGGGCACACCATAGGGCCGCGCTGGCCCCCTAGGCCGCGCCGCCCTATGGTGTGGGGCCCTCGGCCTCCCTCTGGTCCTTCGTCCCGTCATTATTCAGGGAAAATAGGGCCTTTCGTCAAAATCACGAGGTTTTCCTGAAAGTTGGATTTCTGCACAAAAACGAGACACCGAAGTTCTGCTGAAAACAGCGTTAGTCCGCGTTAGTTGCATCCAAAATACACAAATTAGAGGCAAAACAATAGCAAAGTGTTCGGGAAAGTAGATACGTTTTGGACGTATCAACTCCCCCTTAGCTTATTGCTTGTCCCCAAGCAATTCAGTTAACAACCGAGCGATAAAAGAACTTTCACGAACACATTTGCTCATATGATGTATATATTCTCATGATATGGCTAATACTTAAGCAGTTCATAATAAGATACATGCAAATAAGATCATCTAACAGCTATGTCAATCATGAAGAGGTACCAACAATTAATAATAAGCATCATGAATCATGCATATAAGCAGGATTGCAATATTCATAAGAGAGTATGATAAAGTGGTATCTCGCTTGCCTGTATTTGATCGGCAAAACATAAAGGCCCGGGCACCTCTGGAGTTCATACAAAGACTAGAAGTAGTGATTGTCAAAGACAAAAGCATCAAAGTTATACCACAATCAATCATATTTTGAGACAAGCATATTATACTAAGAATGACAGTTGTGCTCTCAAGAAAGTGCTCAAAGAAAGGATGGAGACACAACACAAAAGTAAAAGATTGACCCTTCGCAGAGGGAAGCAGGGATTAACATGCGCTAGAGCTTTTCATTTGTAAAGCAGAGTAAAATTATTTTGAGAGGCGTTTGTTGTTGTCAACGAATGGTAATGGGTACACCAACTACCTCGCCAACCGGACTTTCAAGAGCGGCTCCCATGAATTATTTGCATTTTTATGTGGCACTCCTTCCAACCTTTCTTACACAAACCATGGCTAACCGAATCCTCGGGTGCCGCCAACAATCACATACCATGAAGGAGTGCCTTTTTAGTTTAGTTTTATTATGATGATGACACTCCCCCAACCTTTGCTTACACAAGCCATGGCTAACCGAATCTTCGGGTGCCGTCCAACAATCACAAACCATGGAGGAGTGTCTATTTAAATTAATTAATTCGGACTGGGAATCCCATTGCCAGCTCTTTTTTTTTTGATAAGCGGATGTGCCACTAGTCCATATGAGAGTTCGTCAAAAGTAAATGACAAGGTTGAAAGCTAAACACCACATACTTCCTCATGAGCTATGAAACATAAACACAAATTAAGAAGCATTTTGAAGGTTTTAAAGGTAGCACATGAGAATTTACTTGAATGGTTTGAAATGCCATGCATAGGTATTTATAGTGGACACTGAATAACTTGGTTTTCATGTATTTGGAAGCACGAGCAGCGTTCCCGGCCAGTACAAGTGAAGGCTAGCAAAAGACTAGGGAGCGACAAATCAAGAGAGCAGTAACTGTCATATAATCATGCTTGCGGCAAAATAAATTAACCGAGGCATAAAAGTGATACAAGAACTCTGAAGCAATGTAAATCATTGAGGCTTAATTGACTCTTGTTCAGTCATATGCATGCGTGAGCATGTACCAAGTCGATATAAATGAATTATTCAGAGGAGGATACCACAATGCCATACTTACTTATGAATAAAACAATGCAAGAAAACATCCATGACATGCTACTCATATTAATAAATTGGAGCTAATCATGAGAGATCATGAACTACTAGACTTTTCTTAAATGACATATACCTCACATGAACCAACTAAGCATGCTCACATGGATGAGTATATGTACAAAAATGAAAACAAATAGAGTTCATACCAGCCTCTCACCACAATCAGATTGTCGTAGATCGTCATTATTGCTTTTTCACTTGTGTAGCTTGGATAATATGAAATGAAAACCACGCTCCAGCCACCGAAGACCATTGAACTCATGATGAACTTTACAAACCAAAGAAGAACAGCAAATATTTTGGTGTTTCCGAATTTGAGAACGAGAACAAAAGGAAACAAACAAACAAAGCAAAATCTTTTTGGGTTTTCTTATAGCAAACTAGCAATAGCAAATAAAACGAAACAAATGCAAGAAACCAAGATAAACAAATGATAAAGAGAAACAACAGAAATATTTTTGGTCTTTTTGTGTTTTGGGAAAGAAACAAAGCAAGAACAAGAAATAGCAAACTAAAAGAAACACGGAAAAGCGAAATGGCAGAAATCTGCCAAAACCTGACAGCAGTACGGAAATCGATATTTAAAAAAATCTTACGTTGCTCAGTTAGAAAAGTGTTCAACTAATGAAAGTTAGATAATAACCTGGGGAACCTGCACAAAAATCGGCAACTCAAAATAACGTTCTGGCTGTGCGCACGAATTTTTACGATAACAGCCCAGAATCTGTTTTCAGGCAGCACTTCCCCAAATATCATCTTCCTCTCATTAGAAAACCACTCAAACAAACTAAACAAGTATATACAAGTATCCAGCAACCATAATATGCAAAGAATGAGTGATGCCGGTATACTCCCCCAAGCTTAGGCTTTTGACTCTTCTTTATCACATTATATCACCCTTCTCTCTTGACCCTTGAAAACTTCTGCCACACCAAACTTCTCATAAACTTCATTAGAGGGGTTAGTACTCAAAAACTTGAATCCACCTTAGTCCTGTAGTGACACATTGCAAGAACTCAATAAAACATTAGCTACAGCTCTCCACGTCTAGAAAGCCTTGCTTAAAGTCCGCAAAAGACAATGCAAAAAACAGAGACAAAATCTGCCAAAACAGAACAGCCAGTAAAGACGAATTTTAAACAGGTACTTCCGTTGCTCAAATCAGAAAACTCAAAACTAACGAAAGTTGCGTACATATCTGAGGAACATGCACGTAAATTGGCATATTTTTCTGAGTTACCTACAGAGAAAACAGCCCAGATTCGTGACAGATAGAAATCTGTTTCTGCGCAGAAATCCAAATCTAGCATCAACCTTCTATTAGAGACTTTACTTGGCACAATAATGCAATAAAGTAAAGATACAAAGGTATTGCTACAGTAAGTAAAACAAGTGGAAGAAGAAAGAAATGTTGTTTACCTCTTCTATGCATATAAAAAGTATTTGTTAACAAGGTTGATCAAGTCTTGCCACCAAATAAATTTTACATAGCATAAGAAGAAATAAGCCTCAAATCAATCATGTTATCTTGAAATGTATTGATATGGATCCAATCACAAGAGTTTGATATTCTTATTTAGGCTCATATATAGGACAATCGATAGTTCCAACTTTGATAGTTGTCACATTAGAAATAGTATTAACTCCGCACGCTTTCTCAATCCTCTTGGGGAAATAGACGGTGTGTTCCTTATCATCAACATTGAAAGTAACCTTTCCTTTATTGCAATCAATAACAGCCCCTGCGGTGTTAAGAAAAGGTCTCCCAAGAATAATAGACATATTATCATCTTCAGGCATTTCCAACACAACAAAATCAGTTAATATCAAGCAGTTATTAGTAACTTGAACAGGAACATCCTCACATATACCAACAGGAATAGCAGTAGATTTATCAGCCATTTGCAAAGATATATCAGTAGGTATCAACTTATCTAAGTAAAGTCTCTTATAAAGAGAAAAAGGCATAACACTAACACCGGCTCCCAAGTCACATAGAGCAGTTTTAACATAATTATTCTTAATAGAACAAGGAATAGTAGGTATACTTGGGTCGCCCAACTTCTTTGGAACTTTGCCATTGAAAGAGTAATTAGCAAGCATAGTGGAAATTTCCTCATTGGGGATTTTCCTTTTGTTAGTAACAATATCTTTCATATACTTTGAATAAGGAGGCAATTTAATAGCATCAGTCAAAGGGATTTGCAAGAATAAAGGTTTCATCCAATCACAAAATTTATTATAGTATTCTTCTTCCTTTGATTTTAGTTTCTTAGCAGGAAAATGCATTTGCTTTTGCACCCACGGTTCTCTTTCATTACCATGTTTCTCAGCAATAAAATCTTCTTTAGTATACTTTTTATTTTTGGCATGCTTTTCAGGTTCTTTTTCAACCTCTTCTTTATCAGGAGTATCATTCTTATCATTATCTTTATCATGTTCATTAGCACTTTCAGTTTCAGCATCAGAAATAGAAATACTATTAGGATCATTAACAGGTTCAGAGGATTCTACAAAAATTTTATGTTTCTTCTTCTT
This sequence comes from Lolium multiflorum, assembly GCA_030979885.1. NCBI lineage: Eukaryota > Viridiplantae > Streptophyta > Magnoliopsida > Poales > Poaceae > Lolium > Lolium multiflorum. The sequence continues at coordinate 58,900,685 of CM061749.1, read as the reverse complement.
TTTTTAGAAGGTTCAATGCGTTGAGAATCTTGTTCAATTCTTTTGGGATGTCCTTCAGGATATAGAGGATCCTGAGTAGAAACACAACCTCTAGTTGTTACTTCATAAGCATGTTTTCTTTAGCATTATTTCTAACAAGTCATTTTGCACTTTAGTAAGTTGATCAATTTGAGTTTGAACCATATGAAAATGTTTAACAAGCATCTTAACATCATTGGAGGTTCTCTGCAATTCACTAATAGCTCGAGAATTTTCCATTAAATGATTCTCTACCCTCATATTAAAATTTTCTTTTAACAATATAATTATCAAACTCATCTAGCATTGTGGAGGTTTTGAATACGGAATATCTTCTCTAGTAAAGCGTTGAAGGGAGTTTACCTCAATCATGGATGAAGGGGGAATTATCTCATATATCTTCTATGGGAGGTAGATTCTTCACATAGATTTAATACCTTTCTCCTTAAGAGACTTCTTAGCTCCTCATATCTTCATCATTCAATTTAATTAAACCCCTCCTTCAATATCGCATTGGAGTTGGTTCAGGGCGTAGTCCAATCATCATGATTCCGGCCTATTTTAGCCAATAATTCTTCAGCTGTTCGAGTTCTTTCAAAACTAACCAGCACATTATCCATCGTTGCCCTGACTCAATGGTTAGTCCACTATAAAATATTCATAAATCATGCTTTCCAAATATGAGCAGCTCTAATAAGAGAGCAAAATTCACTAAGTTCGTAATTTCTCTCCATCTCCTGATCAAAATTATAACTCCCAAAGATGTTGAGCACTAGCAGAAAGTATTTCCGAAGAAAACATCAAGTTCTTTTGACTTTTAATAGAACTAGGTGGCAAACTATTATACCAAGTTTTAGCTATCCTTTAATGAGAATGGAAAGATTTGCAACAAAGTATCATCATCATAAAACAAGCTACTCAGAGTAGATAACTCAATCATGTGTTCAACAACACTTTCTTTTTCAGCACACAAAGGGTGTTTTCTCAACAATAGCTATATGAGATAGATCAAGAGAAAAATCATAATCTTATCCTTAATGTTTATATAGATGTGGCAAATTTAGGATCAGGAGACATCTCTATATCTAACAGCATGTTCTGCAAACAACTTTTTAATTTTTCTTGCATCAAGTAGTAGCATTGCATTTTTCAATAAAATCATCATCAAGTTCCACATAATCTTCATCAAGATCATCACTAGAGTATTCAAGTTCAGTGAATTAACAGGTGTAGTAACATCATGAGTTTCAGTATTTTCAATTTGTCTAGACCTAGCAATTGTAGCATCTAGAAAAGTTCCCAATGAACCACTATCATCAAGCACAGCAGAAGCATCATAAATTTTATAAGAGTTATTTTCAGATTCAGCAGAAGTACCAGCATTTGAAGCTTGTGTCGGTGAAACAAGTTTATCAATCACAGATGGTGAATCAAGAGCAGCAGAGGTACTCAGAGTTGTACCTTTTCTGTAGTGGATGGTAATATGGCGACCTTAGTATCGCGAGGTTTACCCATGATGGAGAATTTGCAGCGAACAATATCAATCCAAGTGAACTTCCAAATAAAGCTATGCTCCCGGGCAACGGCGCCTTAAAATAGTCTTGATGACCACAAGTATAGGGGTGCGAGGAAGTGAAACCCAATTTATTGATTCGACACATGGGGAGAAAAAGAATACTGAAAGTTTTATCAGATTGTCAACTACTGCACATGGATAGACGGGCTCTCAAGAGTTTATCAAGAGTTCATTTATAGCGTAGAAGAGTGGACAACAGCGTGAGAAACAAAGACAGTATGATTTTAGTAATAAAGGATTAAAATCAGAGGCACGGACGGATAATTCGCATTGCATGGATGAGAAAACTCATGTAACAATCATAGCAGGGGCATTTGCAGATAATAATAAAACGTATCCAAGTACAAAGCAATCAACTGGCATGTGTTCCAATTATAGTTGTATGCTCGAATGAGAAACTTGCACAACATCTTTTGTTCTACCTCGGGTATGCCGGGTTCAAGGGAAACTAATGGATATTAGGTACTCCTTTAATAGAGTACGGAGCAAAGCATTAACACTCAGGAACACATGTGATCTCACGCCACTATCCCTCCGTCTCGCTTCATTACTTGGCCATTGGTTCCGATACATTATGTATATAACTAGTGTAAGATCATAAACAACGAATATCTTCATGAAATAATAACATGTTCAGATCTGAGATCATGGCACTCGGGCCTAGTGACAAGCATTAAGCATAACAAGTTGCAACAATATCATCAAAGTACCAATTACGGACACTAGGCACTATGCCCTAACAATCTTATGCTATTACATGACCAATCTCATCCAATCCCTACCATCCCCTTCGGCCTACAGCGGGGGAATTACTCACACATGGATGGGGAAACATGGCTGGTCGATGGAGAGGAGTTGGCGGTGATGGTGGCGATGATCTCCTCCAATTCCCCGTCCCGGCGGAGTGCCAGAACGGAGACTTCTGGCTCCCGAGAGGGAGTTTCGCGATGTGGCGGCGTTCCGGAGGGTTTCTCGCGACTTCGACTTCTCCCGTGCGTTTTTAGGTCGAGGCGAATAAGTAGTCCGAAGGGGGCGCGGAGGCCGGCCGAGGGGGCCACACCATAGGGCCGCGCGGGCCCTCCCTAGGCCGCGCCGCCTTATGGTGTGGGCCCTCGGCCTCCACCTGATTTGTCCTTCTCGCTCCGTCATTATTCGGGAAAATAGGGCCTTTCGTCAAAATCCCGAGGTTTTCCCGAAAGTTGATTTAAAAAAAAAAACGAGACACTGTATCGTCAAGAAACAGCGTTGTCCGCGTTAGTTGCATCCAAAATACACAAATTAGAGGCAAAACAATAGCAAAAGTGTTCGGGAAAGTAGATACGTTTTGGACGTATCAGGGCTCAGGTGCCAGCCGTGGGGGAGGTGCATGTCGCCACACGGCATTGGCATGTCGGCCTCCCAGAACATCTGCGCCACCGCTACGGTGACGTAGATTCGATCGCGGATGGCCGCCGGCGGCCCCATGTCGAAAGAAGTTGGTGCGGCTGTCCGGCTGCTGCCGGCCTCGTGGTCGTTGTCGGATGGCTCGAACTCACGCTTCGGGGCCATGGCGGCGCGGAAGCTCGAGCTTCTGCGGGCGGAGTGGAGTGGGGAGTGGGGACTGGATAGGGACATTCCCCTCCCCAGTCCACATTTAATAGGAGTCCCGTCGCCTAATTTGGGCCCAGGGAGGCGAGCAGGTGAACATGACCGGACGCGCGTGCCATCCGCGACCACGCAAACCTGGCCCAGATTTGAGCCGGGTTTGAGTCGTCCTGGATACTGATACGTCCAAAACGTATCTACTCCCGAACACTTTTGCTATTGTTTTGCCTCTAATTTGTGTATTTTGGATACAACTAACACCGACTAACGCCGTTTTCAGCCAGCTCCCGGTGTCTTATTTTGTGCGTAAACTCAACTAAGGAAAATCCCGAAATAATCGCAAAGGGCCTATTTCCACAGAAGATTCACGGATAGAAGGGCAAGCCGGGGAGGCCCATGGCCCCCACACCACAGGCCGCGCGGCCAGAGGGGGGGGCGCCCGCCTATGGTGAGAGGCGCTCGACCAGCCCCCGGGGCTCCTCTCTGACTACTTAAGGCTTTCGACCCAAAAACGCACGGGGTTCGACCATATTTCCGAAAGACATCCGAACTCCGCCGCCATCGCAAAACTCCGTCTCGGGACCGAAACTCCGTTCCGGCACTCGCCGGGATTGGGGAATCGAGGAGATCATCACATCATCACCACCGACGCTCCATCGACCATCCATGCTTCCCCCATCCATGTGTGAGTAATTCCCTCGCTGTAGGCTGAAGGGGATGGTAGGTATTTGGTGAGATTGATCATGTAATAGTCATAAGATTGTTAGGGCATAGTGCCTAGTATCCGTTGTTGGTACTTTTATGATATTGTTGCAACTTGTTATGCTTAATGCTTGTCACTAGGGCCCGAGTGCCATGATTTCAGATCTGAACATGTTATTGATTCATGATGATATTCATTGTTTTATGATCTTAGTAAGTTGTATACACATATTGATGTCCGAACCCGAGGCCCCAAAGTGACAGAAATTGGGACAACCGGAGGGGAAGGCTGTGATATGAGGATCACATGTGTTCACGGAGTATTAATGCTAGCTCCGGTACTCTATTAAAAGGAGTACCTTAATTACCAAGTAGTTTCCCTAGAGGCCCGGCTGCCCACCGGCGGGTAGGACAAAAGATGTTGTGCAAGTTTCTCATTGCGAGCACGTATGACTATATACGGAGCACATGCCTATGGTTGTTTAGTACTTGGATACTGTTTTATTACTATCTGCAAATGCCCTGCCTTGATTGTTACATGAGTTCTCTTATCCATGCAGCGCCCGTTCATCCATCCTTGTGCCTACATTATTTTAATCCTTTTTACTATGTCACTACTGCTGTCTTTGTTACACTACTGCTTATATTTCATTACTGCTACTGCTATAAAACTGTTACTACTGATAAACTCTTGCGAGCAAGTCTATTTCCGTGTGCAGCTGAATTGACAACTCCCTGTTAAGGCTTGCAAATATTCTTTGGCTCCCCTTGTGAATCAATAAATTGGGTTTTACTTCCTCAAGACTGTTGCGATCCCCTATACTTGTGGGTCATCAAGACTATTTTCTGGCGCAGTTGCCGGGGAGCATAGCTTTATTTGCAAGCTCACATGAATTCATATTGTTCGCTGCAAATCCTCCATCATGGGTAAACCTCGTGATACTAAAGTCGCCATATTACCATCCACTACAAGAAAAGGTACAACTCCAGTACCTCTGCTGCTCTGATTCACCATCTGTGATAAGTCAACTTGTTTCACCACCACAAGCTTCACGTGTTGGTACTTCTCCTTGAACTGAAAATTCCTTTGATAATTTTGATGATGCTTCTACTGTGCTTGATGATAATGGTTCATTAGGTCCTTTTCTAGATGCTACAATTGCTAGGTCTAGACAAATTGAAAATGCTGAAATTCCTAATGAAAATACTGCTACGCCTGTTAATTCACCTGAGTCTGTTGAACACTCTAGTGACGGTCTTGATGAAGATTATGTGGAACTTGATGATGATTTTATTGATAAATGTAATGCTACTACTGATGCAAGTAACATTAAAAAGCTTCTTGCGCAACGTGCTGTTAGATATAAACTGTCTCCCGATCCTAAATTTGCCACATCTCCTATAAACATTAAGGATAAGGATTATGATTTTATCTTGATTTATCTCATATATCTATTGTTGAAAAACACCTTTTGTGGTACTGAAAAAGAAAGTGCTGTAGAGCACATGAATGAGCTTTCTACTTTGAGTAGCTTGTTTTCTGATGATATTAAGATGCGTACTTATTTTGTTGCTAAAAATTTTCCTTTCTCATTAAAGGATGATGCTAAAATTTGGTATAATAGTTTGCCTCCTGATTCTATTGATAGTCCAAAACGTTTGCTTGATGTTTTCTTTAGGAAATACTTTCCTGCTAGTGCTCAACATATTGCCTTGCAGAAGATTTATAGTTTTAACCAGGAAGATGGAGAGAAATTGCCTGAAGCTTGGGCGAGGTTTTGCTCTCTTATTAGAGCTCGGCCTGGACATGATTTGGAAAAGCATGACTTACTTGATATATTTTATAGTGGACTAATCATTGAGTCTAGGGCATACCTGATAGTTGTGTTGGTTGTTTTTAGGAAAAGAACTCCATAGGAAGCTGAAGAATTAATGGCTAGGATAAGCCGAAATCATGATGATTGGACTACACCAACCAACCCCAACACCAATATTGAAGAAGAGGGGTATGATTAAATTAAATGATGAAGATATGAGGGAAGCCAAGAAATCTCTTATAGAGAAAGGTATTAAATCTGAAGATGTGAAGAATTTACCTCCTATAGAAGATTTATGGATAAGATAATTCCCCCTTCGTCCACGATTGAGGTACATTCTCTTCAACGCTTTGATAGAGGAGACATTCCTTATTCAAAACCTCCTGATCAATGTTTAGATGAATTTGATAATTATGTTGTTAAGCAAAATAACTTTAATATGAGAGTAGAGAATCATTTAATGGAAAACTCTCAAGCTATTAGTAAATTGCATGATATTGTGGAGAGAACCCAATGATGTTAAGATGCTTGTTGTAAACATTTTCATATGGTTCAAAATCAAATACATCTTTCTAAAGTGCAAAATGACTTGCTAAAAAATACTCATAAAGAAAAAAC